>CM063112.1:38791102-39419738 GCA_031841125.1 Acanthococcus lagerstroemiae
TGTATGTATGTAAAATATACATTTTCTACGTGCTTTTTGTAAATATTGACTACATTATTTACATTGTTATCGCGCTCCTACCACACTCGCTTTGCGGTATCGTGTATTTATTTATTCTTATGGCAGAAATATATTTCTGTAATATATGTAATATACCTATGCGATGCTCACAATTGAGGGTGCAGCGGGGGCTATAACCAGCGCCTGCAGAGGCGAGCAAAAAACTGCGTAAATGTGACACTTATTAAAATGGCACAAATGAGCACATTTCTGTCACAAGTGGTATTAAAAACTGCCCAGTAAGCAAAAAACTGCTTAAACGTGACATTTTTTAAATTGACACAAATGAGCACATTTCTGTCACAAATGAGCACATTTCTGTCACAAATGGTATTAAAAACTGCCCAGTTGTGACACTGGTGGCAGCAGACTGACAAAAACCCGTTCTCGTCTCTGATTGGTGGAATTAATTGTCACAAATTGTACAAAAAAGTGCTGAAATTATCATGTCACATTTGAGCACTTTTTCTGAAAAATTCGCAGATCGGGATATTGTCTCATCTTCTACTCAAAATCAGTAAAAGAAAACTCACATAAAATTAAAGCCATCCAAAAGTCTTCTTCTCTATGTTGCTTTCTAAATCCGCTCCTATCGCCAGCCATGGGAAAGCAAACTGTGGGTGTGTCCTTATGATATCTATATCTTTAGAATATTTAACCTAATTGTTTGAATTTCACAGGTACATTTAATTTCATACGAGAGCTAAGAAATTCCACACGTCTCTCTGGAGACACCATAAAGCTAACCTGCGAGGTTAGAGCCGACCTACTACCAGTTGAGATAAAATGGTTCAAAAACGACGCTCCTATTCTAATAAAACGCAGGTCAAGGATTGCGCAGAAAAATACAGAAAGAAAACAAAAGAAGTCGTATGTATCTCGTTTACGAATTGTGAAGCTAGAGGTACATGATAGCGGTTTCTACAAATGTATAGCCTCAAATGGTGTTCAGTCAAAAGCATCTACTGGAGTTCTCATAGTCAAACCTGCACATGGTGAGTTTTTTCACATATTTTAGGTTTTCATGGTATAAAACCTATGCAGCTTGAGAACATTCGACCATTTGCAGCAGACTTCAAAATTAACTGGTTTTAACGCAACGACATTAAAAATTAACATTTTTGTTCTTTCAGATATGTTTAATGTACCTACATCACAACCCCAATTAACAAAAACATAGATTACATTTGAAACATGACCAATTTATGCCCGCAGATGTGACTGTGAGTATTTTCAACCAATCAGAGAGCTGAATTTGTTTTACTTCCTCATACTTTTCTGAGTGGGTGAAAAATCTGGCTTGTTACATTTGAACCACAATTTGGTTATACATTTCATCAAATTAGCTTTCTGATTGGCTGAAACTCTCACTATCACATTTTTGGCCTCAGTTCCTTTTATATCTCACATGTGATTGATGATTTTGGCATTAGAGAGGGGATCACAGGATTACAGTTTTGTTTCTTTGACAAAAATAGACCTATTCATTATACCTACTGGCTACTAGTACAGAAATTGAGAAAATGGTGCTTTTCATCTCTTGTAATCTGTTCCTCAGATGTTATTTCTAGGTGTTATGTTTAGGAAAAAGGCTCTATATTTCATTTTGTATGGGTAAAGATGACCGCCAATTTCTTTTCAGTTCGCTCTGTCAAAGGAAAAATGGCTGATGTGAATGGTAAACACCACGTGACCAGCTCCCATTTCACAAAACAAACTGGGAACAGAATAGCGGCTGTCCTTACCTACTTTCCTACGGAATCCTAGTTTAGGTGCAACCGTGCTCACCATGATAACGTACTAAATACCCCAGAGATAATAACAAGCTACCTTGCAGATAGTGAGGTAGTAAGAGGGTGTTTGCTTAAGCTTCAGCTTCCAACTTCTGGCTTCTCAAATTTATCCTAAAACTGCAAAAACTTCTGATGGCGTCTCCGCATTCTGGTGTTGTTGCGCCAA
This sequence comes from Acanthococcus lagerstroemiae, assembly GCA_031841125.1. Taxonomy (NCBI): domain Eukaryota; kingdom Metazoa; phylum Arthropoda; class Insecta; order Hemiptera; family Eriococcidae; genus Acanthococcus; species Acanthococcus lagerstroemiae. The sequence goes on from CM063112.1 coordinate 38,793,122, forward strand.
CTTCCTACACTGATATTGATAAAACAAAACCAAATCTGAAATGTTAAAGCTTTGAAGCTAATATTCAGACACAGTACCAACGTCTATGCGATAAAACAAATATACGCCACAAACGCCAGAATGAGAATCTGTTGAGGTTAGCAGCTTAGCACCTTAGCACTATCATCTTCCACACGCTTTGCCTTAAGACTGATCTAACAATCTAAACGCCACTGAGCTAAAACTGAACTATGAGCTGTAAACAACTCAGTCGTATTTAATGAAATGAAAATTCGATTGCAATAGGGTGCTTGCAGCGCTGCGCGCGGGCAAACACCCTAAAAAGTATCATCAATACTTCTTATCATGTAATGACGTTTTCACAGTTTTTAGTACAAAACATGTATGTATGTGAAAAATCTAAACATTCTGATAAGAATAACTTTGCAGGTCCAAATTCAAACTCTCAAGATATACTGGATATTGAACCTCCTATTCCAAACTTTGAAAACATATTGAAATCGTAAGTATAATATGATCATCTAATGTTGCACATACATTTTTGTAGAAGTAGGGATACCAGCATGAAGGTTAGAACCCCCAACGCTGTCATAAAGAGCATCTCAGAACTCAGAATGTATTTTAGCGCATTAATTACAATAACATGACGGGATATGTGCTGTGGCAAACCCCACCCCTCCCTTAAGACTTGAGACCTTAAGGCTCTATATAAAGTCTAGTCCCGTTAAGAAACATAATTCTTTCATGGTGCTGATAAGGTGCTCTTGAACTCGTCCTTCCTTTCCAACTTCACAATACCCATTATCGATGTGTATTGCGGGTTGCAAATTACATTTCCGAACTGGACCAGACTACTTTGTATGGGAGTATGGGTAAAGACAGACGCCATTTTCTTTCCAGTTTAGTCCGTCAAAAGAAGAGCAGCTGCGCGGTAAGCAAGGCCTGACCAGTTCTCGTTTCAGGGAATAAACTGGAATGAGAATGGCGGTGGTCCTTCCCTGTCTTTGCATGTTTGTATAGAGCCCTACTAATGAGGGTATAAATACTAAAATCTGTTCCAACGTTCCACGCAAGATTACTAGAACTAGAAGGTTGGCCAGACCGGGTAGGCAACCCGCAACATATCTTCCCGTTTCACCTGTGCCGCCGTCTGTATTCCCGGAAGTCCAGTATGATTTGCACTGCAGTGATGTCATTGAAGTAGGTACTTGCGCCTTACATGTCTGGCCAACCTTCTAAAGTCTGGTCCAGTTAAGAAACATAACTGGCTACCCGCAATACACATCAATATTGGGTGTTTTGAAGTTGGAGGGGAAGGACGAGTTCAAGAACACGTTATCAGCGCCGTGAAAAAATTATGTTTCTTAACTGGACCAGACTTTAGTTCTAGTAATGTTGCGTTCCACGCTTCCAAGTTCCAACCAAGTACCCTCGTACCCTGTAGCTTTTTTAGTACTTCATATTGCATACTTATTTGCCTGTCCTGTTATCAAGTTGGTAGTGCATGATAAGTTAATAATATAATAACTAATAAGGACAATTGTAATTTTGTAATATTATGGTCCTACCCCTCCTACCAGTGAGTTTTGAATTTTGTCTTTAGTGCTGTACCTTTTAGAGCCGTTTCACAGGATCACACATTGAGGATAGGAACGCCCCAAACACTCGCTAAGCATAACAGAACCAACCAACAAAATCTGTTTTTTGGGAACACGTGATTCAAAGTTCAAAAGCCATACAGAAATTATATGACATAGCGTTTACTGATAAAAGCTTTTTTCAACATGACTACACATTTTCGAATCTTGGGCCCAATTTTGAAAAATTCCACAATTCCACTTTTTAGTTTCTATGTTCTTTCCAACGATACTGACATACTGTGGGAATTTTTATTTTGTTTTACTGTTTACTCTCACTAGAGAGCGCTATTGTTGATTTCGAGTCTACATCTGGAGGAATGATAACAATGACCTCCATATTTAATGTTGTTATTAGATCGACATGTTCTTTTTTATACGTTTTTATAATAAAAATATTTAAAAGTGGACGAACTTATACTTTCGGAATCGAAATTTTCCAACAATACTAATAAGAATAACTCATTATGTCAAAAAATGATGGTTGGTAAACATACTACAGGAGTATCCGTGATTTTGGAAACTCATAACTGGTAGCATTGGCAAAACTGCATTAAATGTTGGCCAATGAGAACGATGAAATCTAAAACTCTCATTTTAGGTTGATTCTCTTCTTCATGACGTCATACTAATCAACCAATCAAATTATCGATTGTTCGCAATAATTTAAAAAAAAAAAAGAGGAAAAATTCGGACTTCCCAAGATTCAACAGAACCTTATCAACGTTAGGATTACATGAGATGCTAGGCATTGTTTATGTACAGTGTATCCTAACGTTGATAAGAATTCTATGGCACTATTATTTCCTGAAGTGCGGAAAGGGAGGAAGGCCCGATGCTAGCGCGCCATCAGTCTGGGAAGTCCGAATAAGAAAACAGAAATTGATTTTTGTACTCGCCGCATTTGGCTACACTCCACATTATCAGGAATCAGATTGTATACAATTTTCTAATCACATCTGGAACACTGGACAAAAACTGGCGTAATTAGATTACTTTCAATGGAAGTAGTGGAAATATCGTGTTTTAGATTTATCATTATGTTAATCACCGCCAGTGTTGTTCAGTGTACTAGTGAATCTCTTAATTTAATATGTAGAAGCTGAATAGGAAGGTGATTAGTAAGATTTACACCGTGATCTCGCATATAAAATATTCCTCAGGTTCGTAGTTTACTCAAAATACACAACCGGATACTGGCTTGCTTAGTCATTTCTTAGATAAGACGGTATCAGAAACCGTCATTACACCCGTCAGTTGTGTTTCGTAATATATGTTGATAGTCAAGTCTGTATCATCATGATTTGCTCTGGTGCGATGCGTCATTCTTTTCGATCCGTATATTTTGTACTAGTAGATATCCTAATATCAATATCTGCGAATTTTTTTTCAGATCTAACATAAAACTCATTAACAGGAATTTCAGTCCAAACATGATGGGTTCAAACACTGGTCTTCCTGATCTCAGTAGTTTGGGGCCTGTCAAATCCAGTGCCACTTGTGAAGTGAGTCGGAATAATGAATATCTAACATTTTCCGGTCAGAATACTAGAATTTATGCACAATTGCTCAATTTTTCAGCCGTACAAAGGAACCCAGTGCACAAAGTATCTCGGCGACAAAGATGTCTACATTCGAGCGAATGTTTCGCAATTGATGATTGAAGCCAAACTCGCCGAAGCATTTAAAGTGATCGCTCATTCCGGGTACATTTAGTTCACTTTCCGTATCTCGATTTACGTGTGCGTAATCGAAGCAATTTATAATTGACTGTAATTTGCAGTGATCTTTCGGACCAATGTGCTATGTTCGCCATACCTACATTGTGTTATTCAGGTTTGCCAATTTGTAAGTCGAAGACGCCTCCCAAACCCGAGTTGATCTGCAGAGAAGTACGTATGATCACCGCGCGAAACCAGAGAGTATTTTTGGATACATCCGTGCTAACTTTTTAACAATTTCCTCAGGACTGTAAAATGTTGGAAGATGAAATATGTAAAGTAGAATACGCTATTGCTAAACGGCATAGTTTGCTGGGTCAGGTTATCAATTTCGAGGACTGTTCAATTTTACCTTCAGCCGACTGTCGTGCTCTTGGTCTACCAGTGCCTGAACCTTCAGACAAAAGTAAGCCGACTGTATTCTGACGAAACAGTGGGTGTATCGAGCTATATTAATCGCGAACAAAATTTACAGGTGAACTGTGTTACCGAGGTGAAGGTCGGGATTATCGTGGTGAGGTTTCAGAAACTGAGAGCGGTAAAAAATGCATTCCGTGGAATCAGTCTCACATGCGAACCTTAGCCAACCACACCGAATTGCTAGGTGGTCATAATTTCTGTCGCAATCCTGGTACGTCACCACGTTCTAAGCCATGGTGTTTCACGTACGATAATAACACTCCCATCGAGGAACTGTGCAAAATACCAGAATGTGGTAAGTTGATGAAGTATACTGTCGTAAACCGAATAACATCAAATTGCGTTATTTATGTATTTCGTTGACATGTTTTCTCAGAGGACACCCGACTTCAAAGTGCCCTAATCGCTCTGGTCGGAATGCTGTTTGTATTTGTTCTCGTGTTCTGTTATTTCTGCTGTTCGCGGAGGAAAAACCGAAGGAGGAAACAAGAGCAGATATTGTCGAACAAATTTAAGGTACAGCGGAGGAAGTTTGAATTGAATGGAGAATTCTCGGAGGAAAAAATATCGTACGTTCTTAGTGCACTGTTATCCTCGCTGTTTACAGATGTCTCCTGGGAAAACCAGTATTATTAAAGTGAAACCTGGAAGTGATGGCAGTATTAGTGGCAGTCGCAGAGAGATGTCATCATTAATTCCGAATTCAACCACCTCTAGTCAGAAATCAGAGCAGCGCTCGCCCAAGGTGATGGAATTCAACTTCAGTTGCATCAAATTTGAGGAGGAACTTGGCGAAGGAGCTTTTGGTATGTTTCTTCGCTTTCAATTTATGTAATACAAATAGCGTGTAGCCAATTTTAATACATTTTCGAGAAAAAACTGCCTTGTAGCATGTTACGTAAAGACCATGGGCATGATCTGAGTCAACATTCAAATCAGTGAGATGGTGATTTTGGGATGACGTGAGATCATTCCTGTAATACTGATCTTGATGGAGATCGAGATTATTCGGGGATGACATAAGATCATTCCTCTAATACTAATCTTGATGGGGATCCGAGATTATTCTCAGATATTTGCTGGATTGGTTTTGGTGATGATAATCAAGATCGGTATGATCCTTTAGGGTCGTGCTAATAACCTGACATCTATGTGAATTCTGTGAGCGTAGCAGTGATTCAAGATGGACTTTCAAAACTAATCTGGGTGATGACTTACATTTATTTTTCGAATGATCTTCCCCATCAGCAGAGATAGTCAAGATTATTTTATTTGAGATTAAAAAGAACATCATCTAAGGGTTTTTAAATTTTCGATCTGAATGGTCCTAATCTTTTAACATGTTTCTGGATGATATGAGATCATGATTTAAGATCCAAAAGATCACAAGGTAAGCGGCTCCGGATCCTTGAATAATACTGAAATTCATAAAAACTGTAAGTATATGAAATATCCCTCTCATTCAAATTCATGGGATAAGAAATTATTGGGGGGGGGGGGAATGTTTACGACTTCTAAAAATTGATAACTTTAAAATTCCTGTAATAATTTAATTGGAAATTTATTATTATATCTTCACTTGTCAACATTTTCTTTCTGTCAAGTCTTAAGGTTTTAGAGCTGTTTATTTTATTCATCAACTAGTTATTGCTAAGTGTCCATTTTGGAGTATGAGTGAACTTGGTTATATTCCGTTTGTAGGGTGTGCCAATTCACTTTTTCTTCTTCTGTAGTCCAGAGTGCTTTCGGTTGTTATGCCATCACCAGTGGAGTACCCTGAATGAGACTTGTCTCTTATGGTCCTGTAGTCATAGTCAAGAGTAGTACCGTATGATGAACCTGTTTAGTCGTGTGCTCCTATTGTTTGTCTGTAATTTTGCAGTCTATCTAATCCGTGGGTGTTGTGTTATTAGTTGGAATAAGTTAGCACTACTGTGGTGGTGCCTTTGTCTGCTTTGGTGAGTGTTAGGTTGTTTACTTTTATTTTCTTTTTGAGTTGGAGGGCTGTCTTTTGTATTTTTGTCTTGTTTGTTTTTTCTTGTCTTTTTTATGGTCAGCAGTACGTTTCCAATTTGTGTTCTTGCTTCGTTTCTGAGGTCTGGTTCTACAGTCTTGATGATCTATTAACAGTCTACTGTTAGTTCTTCTAGTGTTATGTCGCTTGTATGTTCTGTTGTGTTGTATTTGTTCCCTTTATCCAGTAGATAGTTTTCTTCTTGTGTGAAGTTTACAATCATAATGTGTACTGTCTTTGGTGCAAATTTGTGCTTTCGGTGAAAAGTTATTGCTAAATGGGTCATAAGAGGTGGAATATGGGACAAAAGGATCTACCCCAAATCAAAATACAGCAGAATGAATAAAAAAGGATATTTTTTCCCTTCTTTCTTCAATTTATGATTGTCCTCTCAAAAAGTTCCACCGCCGCTAGAATGATCAGCATATATGTACTTCTAAAAATGATTGTAACTTAATCAATTATTTTTAAGTTTTGTAACTTTACATCTCCCCGCTTCACTCTGCCAGTTTTTCGATATTATATGCGCTGTATACGTTTTCACTATACATTCATACATTCATATCAGTGCTTCATAATTTTTTATAGGTAAAGTGTATCGAGGTGAAGTAGCCCTAGGTTGTGGCGAGAAAATGCTGGTGGCCATCAAGACGTTGAAAGAAAATGCCAACTCGAAAACAGTAGGCGAGTTCAAGCGAGAAGTTGAGCTGATGTCCGAGTTACGCCATCCCAATATCATCAGTCTGCTTGGAGTGTGTATGTCGAATCGACTGTGCATGCTGTTCGAATTCATGTCTCATGGCGATCTTCACGAATACTTAATTGCGCACTCACCCAGCCAGGATGTGCCTCGTACCTGCACCGAGTCAATTCTGGAGCAAGAGGATCTGCTGAACATCGCGATTCAAATTGCCGCCGGTAAGGAGGCAGTCATTAATATCATTGACGTAGAGGCTTTCTGATTTTCATTTTGAACAGTTAAAGCTGTTTTACTTCGATGGACCATGGTGAGGCAGCTTAGGATTAATCCGGTTCCTTGTTGCTGTTTACTAGGAATGGAGTACCTTTGCGGCCAGCACTTCGTGCACCGAGATCTAGCCACGCGAAACTGTCTAGTCGGAGATAATCTGATCGTAAAGATATCTGATTTTGGTTTATCTAGAGACGTATACTCCTCCGACTACTACAGGTTGGTTCGAGCTTCCTGAACAAAGCTGTGCGCTTGAAATCAGCGAATCGGCGGTCAGTATTAACAAACGGAACTGAGGTGCTTGGTTGAATCTATTTTCAGAGTGCAGAAGTCCGCTCTGTTGCCCATACGGTGGATGTCACCGGAGTCGATCCTGTACGGCAAGTTCACAGTCGAATCTGACATATGGAGTTATGGTGTTGTATTGTGGGAAGTGTATTCGTACGGACTGCAGGTACGATGCTGGTTCTAAATGGATGTTATGAGCACATTTCTCTCATTCGTTGAGGGTGGTAGTGGTAAATCGAGTAGCAATTATCGAAAGTGCTTCATCTTGATTCAATCTTCGTTTTTCCATGATATTACTCTCAGCAAATGAGGAGATGTAGAAGAGAGATGAACTTGACTGTGAACATTATCGGAGATGGGGTTATAACTAACACGCTGGAAACCTTGTCTCATCACTGGTGCTAATTTCTTAATGAATGCACTTATTATTATAAAGTTTTCTAACTAATCTTTCATTTTATTGCAGCCGTACTATGCTCATAACAACCAAGACGTGGTCGATATGATACGTTCGCATCAGGTACTGACCTGTCCGGAAGGTTGCCCGCCGCGCATGTACGCGCTGATGATTGAGTGCTGGAACCAGGTACCGAGTCGACGGCCGCAGTTCGCCGAGATTCACTCGCGGCTCATTCAGTGGCGCGACACGTGTAGCAGCAGCGACAAGACCGATTCAACTCAGCTGTCGCATCATCTGTCGCACAAACAGCAGCAGCATTTCCATCCCCATCTGCACAGCTATCCTGTGTTGATGAATAAATAACGTCCCGGTTGTGTTGCCAGCGGATCCTGATCTCTGAGAGCCTTCCTTTCGCCTCGGGCTTCGGACAAGTACCAAAGACGACCACCGTTTCTTGAGTCGATGTTCTTGGTTTTTTTTTTCCTTTCAAATTTTGTAGCTCATTATTTTCATTTTTATTGTGGTGTACGGCCTTGTGTGACAAGAGAAGGTTGGAAACTTGGAAGTGGATGTTAGTCTACCTTCGAATACGAAATAGGTCATGGTTCGGATGTTATCGAATGTCGAAATCGTATCGCGTTACTGACATTTTATATTAGTGCGAATATAATGCTAGTGTCGAGATTTCAAAGGTTACAGAGATCATTCATTTTTGCGTGTGTAGAGTAACTAACGAAAACAAGAGTGTACCAGTGACTTCTGTTATGTTGAGGCTGTATGAAACGCTCATTTAGTTTGTTCCTTTGACTTTGCCGTGAATTCTGTTTTTTCATGTTCGTTTGTACAAGTATGATGTTGTCGTTACGAAAACCATTGTGTTTGTTGGAGCAGTTTCAGTGAAATGGTTTTGAATTGTTTCTCGATTTTTGAAGTCTTTCTTTATATGTAGAAAAAACTGATAAGACAGAGTGGCTGCTGATCTTTTAAGTTCTTTAAAGGTTCCTCATTTTGAAAAAAAGGTCCAGCCAGTCCACTACAAGCCCTCAGTATGATATGAAGGAAAGTCCCCCACCAATCGAAAGACGAGCATTTTTTCTTAAGAGTAGAAATTGTGCATTTTCTTTCACCGTAAATCAGCCGTGTTAAATGGAAGAAAATCTTGCTAAAATTCGAAAACGGATCCCCTCTAGGTCACCCATGCAGTTTGCAACCTCAGTAGACATCCTGAAGGAGCAATCGTTTGTAGCTGTTTTAGTTCTTTGTGTTCGGTTATTATTTCCTTTTATAAATTGTGTATTCATATTGTTCAGGGTTAGAGCGTGGACTACGAGAACTGGTAGGTTCAAATTTTCAGGTTGTGTATCCCCTGAAGGGATTTTACATTGAAAATTATATCCGTACCCCAATTGGGAGGGGGTGCAATCGACCTAGCTTATGTGTATGTCCCTGGTATTGAGTGGTTCTTAAGTGCCCCGTGGCAATTTTATAAGAGAAGGTATGGGGTTTCTTGAATCGCCAATGCCGAAAATTCGATTACATTTTTAATCCAGCGCCGATTTAAGTCCCAAAATGCAGATTTCGTATTTGGAATTCGCAAAATTGACTTAACTAAGCTGAAAAAGCAGCAGTTTTAAAGAAGTGGTAACAAAAGACTCAATTTCATCTTCGATGTTTCTATACACCCCTCTTGATTTTTGTTACCCGACGATGTGTACAAAGTATTTTATGTTACCGCGTGGTGTCGTTTTGGAGTACTCGAAGTACAACTGGAAACGGACCTAGTGACTGAGATGTTGACTCGGTGATAGTTTCAAACAGACATATCGACTCAATAGGAATATAATGTATAAAATGTTGCTTTTTGCAGTTATTTAACGAGCTCTGCTGCCTGTATGTCGGACAGTTTTACCCACGTATGACTCTCGTACATAGCTGTTTAAATTCGCTGTCGAAGTTACTCAACATTTTATAGTGTTGACTTATTCATTATTAAAGACTGGAGCTGAATTTTGTATTCGAGTTCGACAGATTATCGTATATTACTGATTTTTTTTTTTGTAATTTTGTATATTTTAATTTTATTTTTTCTATGTGGCTTCTTATTTTTTTATACGACCGTGTCCTAGTCAGAATATCAAAAACTGTCGTACGCTTTTTAAAATTTTTCAATTTTATCGTGAATTTCATGTTTATTGTAAAATAAAATACTCTCGGTGTCTTTATCTGAAACTTATTTTCCCCGAGTAAGTCAACATATCTTGATCGGATCTGGAGACGCACCGAAATAACACCTTTTGAAGAGGAGTGGGAAGAAGGAAGTTTCAATTATTCTTCTTACCAAAAGCGTCCATTTTGTCCACAGAATTACAATACTGCCATCAGTTGACGAAATTTTTATAATCGGTAAGCGAGTGAATCGAATTGAAACTGGGGATTCGGGGGAATACCCAACAGGGTTATCAAATTATTGCTTTTCTGGATAAATTCAAATCCACCGTAAAATGTAAGCCAGCGCCAGTTCTTGAGTAATATTACCCCTTCTTTTGAACGTATCTCGACCAATTGGACAAGGAATTTGAACTCAGCAACACCCAAGTAAAAATAAGGAAATGACTCAGTTCCTCAAAACGGATTCAAATCCACCGTCAAAATTAGGCTAGAGTTATGTTATGACAGGCTTCACCAATATTTACTCCAATTTTTGAATATATCTCGGCCACCCCCCCCCCCCAATTGGGACAACGATACTGAAATCAGTGTGAAAAAGTGAGTACAGGGGCTTCAATTATTATTTAATTTTTAAAGAGTTGAAAATATCTCCATATTACGTCGTGTCATTTTTTGGGCGAAAAATTTTCGGAGAGCCTCTGTACCGAGACCAAGGGGACATGATTCAGTTTTTCGAGACAAATTCAAATCTGCTCTCAAAATTGAGCTGGAGTCCTTCCACGAATAATTTCACCCCAATTTTGAACGTATCCTGGCAACGAAGCATCACCCCCATTTTGAACAACGAATCTGAACGCAGCGTGAAAGATTAAAAATAGAGCTGGTAGACGTGGTTAACTCAATCTTTTTGAATTTTGAAATTTTGAAAATTTCTCCACATTAGATATTATACTTACCTACATGTCTATTTTTGATCGACAAATTCAGAAACCTTTCGCATTGGAACCAAGCCCATATAAATCAGTTTTTCGAGACAAATACGAATCCGAAATCGGAATTGTATTGGAGAAATTTGTAGACCATTTTGTTTCACTCTCCTTCCGCACATACACAAATTTTTGGGCGTATCTCGGCAACAGAACGTCGCTGACAAAGGTGGACAACGAATTTGAACTCTGTGTCAAAGATTCAGCAGCAAGACGTGGGTCAACCCAACTTTTTTGAAATTCTGAGATTTAAAATAATTTTTAACACTCTACCTACATCGAAGTCTATTTTTGGGCAAACATTTTTTCGAGAAGCTTTCGTACCGGGACCGGGTGTAAATTATGAACTCAGTTTCTCGAGACAATTCGAATCTGATTTCAAAAATAATCTGGAGTACTTATCTGATCAGTTTGATCCTACCACTTCATTCAGTCACATATAATTTCCTGAGCGTGCCTGGCAACGATGCATTCTTGCCACCAAATAGCGGTAGATAGAACTCACCATCGATATTCCTGTGAAATGATGAGGCGAGGGCCCTGCAGTGTCAATGGGATGAGGAGGTACCGCAGAACTTTCTTCCGGTCTTTCCATTGAGTAAGGTTCGAACTTAAACACCAAACTATTCTTGTAATGTTCTTACCTTCTAAGGATATGCTAACTTCAATTTTGAGTCTCAGAAAGAATTGATAACATCTGTAACTAGTGATACTGACGTCAGAAGGACCTAGAAAAAAATAGGACAATTAGAAAATCAACATCTGATGCGTGTACAGCACCAGTATGAAGACCAGTAGTGTACCATTCTACAGTGTGGTATATAGAAGTCACCAGTATCAGCATTCCTGTGAGATGAACAGGAGGACCGTAGAGTTTGAATGAAAGCAGAGGTACCACAACTTCATTCCCCGGTCTTCCCATTGAGCAGTGTTCGAACTTGAGTATCAAACTATTCGCAATGTTCTTACCTGCTAGGGAAATGCTAACTTCAATTTTGAGTCCCAACAGAAATTGATGAAGTCTTAGTGATACTGACGTGTCAGAAGGACTTGAACAAAATAGCAGGGCAATGACAATATACCTACATTTGAAGAGTGCAGAGAGCACCAATATGAAAACTAGTGTAGATCGACCATTTCCTATATGAAAAGTTATCTGTCAAAAGGGCGTCCGTTCCATAAGAAATACATTGAACGGACGCCCTTTTGACAGATAACTCCTCATATAGTGTGGTAAATAGAAGTCACCAGTATCAGCATTCCTGTGAGATGAACAGGAGGACCCTAGAGTTTGAATGAAAGCAGGTACCACAATTTTCTTCCTCGGTCTTCCCATTGAGCAATGTTCGAACTTGAGTATCAAACTATTCACAATGTTCTTACCTGCTAGGGATATGCGAACTTCAATTTTGAGTCCCAACAGAAATTGATGAAGTCTTAATGATACTGACGTGTCAGAAGGACCTGAAAAAAATAGCAGGGCATGCAATGACAATATCTACATTTGAAGAGTGCAGAGCACCAATATGAAGACCAGTGTGGACCATTTTCTATATAGTGTGGTAAACAGAAAAGTCACCAGTATCAGTATTCCTGTGAGATGAACAGGAGGACCCTGGAGTTTGAATGAGAGCAGTTACCACAACTTCCTTCTCCAGTCTTCCCATTGAGAGCAACGTTCGAACTTAATCATCAAACTATTCGCAATGTTCTTACCTACTGAGAATATGCTAACTTCAATTTTGAGTCCCAGAAGGAATTGATAACGTCTGTAATTATAGTGACACTAACATCAGAAGGACCTAAAAAAAAAAAAAAAAAAAAAAAAAAATAGGATAATCAATATCGACATTTGAAGAGTGCAGAGCACGTGTATGAAGACCAGAGTAGTGTATACATATACACATACCACTCTACAGTGTGGTAAATAGAAAAGTCAGTAGTATCAGTATTCCTGTGAGATGAACAAGCAGAGGACCCTACGGTTTGAATGAGAGAAGGTACCACAACTTCCTTCCCCGGTCTTCCCATTGAGTAATGTTCGAACTTGAGTGTCAAACTATTCGCAATGTTCTTACCTGATGAGGACATGCTAATTTCAATTTTGAGTCCCAACAGGAATTGAAGTCTGTAATTAGGTATGTAGTGATATTGACGTCAGAAGGACCTGAAACAAATAAGACAATCAGAATCGACATTTAAAGAGTGCAGAACACCAGTATGAAGACCATTATAAATAAGAGGTGTCACCAGTATCAGTATTCCTGTGAAATGAATTAGAGGACCCTGCTGGAGTTTGAATAAGAGCAGCACAGGTACCACAACTTCCTTCCCAGTCTTTCCATTGGAGTGATGTTCGAACTTATTTGGTCACCGAAAATTACATACCTATTTGTAAAATGTTCTTACCTGCCAAGGATATGCTCTAACTTCAATTTTGAGTCCCCCAGAAGGAATTGATAACGTCTGTAACTTTAACTAGTGATTCACATGATGAATATTTCAGAGAGATAGATGAACGATTCCAACTGCATTTGACTCCTGACCAATTTTCACTTAAATCAGAGTATTACTGGTACAATCACACACCGTTTTCATGAAGCATTAACAACTTTTAGAAATGTTTATTTGAAATACATATGTAAGTATATTATATTTTTCTATTCTTTTTTAACGCCTCACCATAATATATAGAATCATACTAAATGAAACGTTTCATTACTCAAAATGTTCATCATAGTCTTTTCAGTTTTCACTGCAAGTTCTGCTGCTTGACTGATGACTTATTTTACTTTTAGTTGTTTAGTGCTGTCATCCAGCGCAGGTTTTACTATATGGGCCGACTGAGCTGTAGCCCAGAGCGACGAAATTTTAGGCCGCAAAATTTGTGACCCATCAAAAGAAACATTTACCTCAATTTATTTGCAGGAGGGAGAAAAATATAAGGGGACAAAAATACTGCAGCCCAGGACCGCAAGATACTTAAAACAGGCCCTGTGCTGCCATCACTATAGAGTAAGTGGTACACACGCGGACCTAGATTTTTCTAAAGGTTATAACTCCTTTCCTAATTGAGGTAAAAACATCAATTTTGCACCAAATAATAGCTAGACCATTATATATTATTAATTTTCAGTGTCAGTTTCCCTCCGCCATTTCCCTAATATTTCCCCAGAAAATTTTCGACTTAGACAAAAAACACGCATTTTGGTTCTGAAAAGGTACAAACGCCCGGACCTATTATAAAAATCGAACTTTAATGCAAATTAAACACAGAAAAAATCTAAATTAAGAGCAGAAATCGCAAATGTAGTGATCTCTTGTTCAGCTCCTGCACATTTTCCATGTGCCCACAATAAACGTTGTTAGCATTGGATCCATATTGTTCTCCTGTGTGACTGTCCTTGAAGAGTCCATCACAGAATAGACATGGAACATTTCCTTCATTTGGTTGACAGCTTCCGATTAATTCGTCTATGTCATTGTCAGAGTCACAACATATCACTTAATTTGTAGAAACGTTTGAATTTATCAATGTTTTAATCTCTTTGTGGTTTAGGTCCGCGTTTGTACCACCTCATTTTTTATGCTCAGTCTTGCAATAATATTTTTTTCATCACAAGTAGTCAACTTTTGACACAAAATCGATGCACCATGCAAAAGTTAAGATTACAACTTACCTCTGTACAAAATATGGATTTTGTAAGTCTTTCCAAATTCAAGATATTGCTGATTCGTGAAAACTAGCAGCGCTATCTATACTAGAATGCAATTAGAAAGATGTGTTTTGATGACGAATGAACTATCCAGGTGTTACAAGATCCCAGGAGTATGCTGATAATATCCAAATAATAACTGATAATTTTTTCCCGCAATTTGTGCATATTATAACTTTTTGCAAATTGAGAATTGTTTCGAGAAAAGTAAGCGGCTATATCATCTTTCTCAGTGTGATACTTCAACCACAAAAACATGACTTACAAATTCTTAAGCCGAATATGTATGTCGTCGAATTTTTCTTCTCTCCTGTTAATACTTGCACTCGTATGAATGATGAAATGTTGGATATCAGCATCGGAAAAAACTATATCCACGCTATCTTCGCAGTAGCCAAATTCTATATAAATGTACGAAAATTAATTTAGATGTTCGCAGACAAGTAATGATCGTTAATGAAGCATAAAACTCACAACTAAATTGAAATGGTACATATCCGGTGATGCTACCATCAGGAGATTGATGAGAAAATCATACTGTAATGAGCGATATCGAACCGAAACATTCGCATTATTCTCGATTTCTGGTGGTAGCTGTTGATATCCATGTAATACAACGTAGTGATCATTGAGTATTTCATGCATGGGTCTTTTTGCACGTACAAAGTTCGCATTCTGTATACCAGTCAAATTCATTCGTAGAACTACATCCGTTATTCGTCCCGACATTTCTGTAGAATATTTCAAGACCGTAATGTCATAATGGTGAACTAAAAATGGTATTTTCACGTCAATGAAATAATGCTTACCTTGTGCTTCAGTGAAGCGTTTTTCTATATCCAACGCTTTCAATAAACTTTCTCTTCCTTCAAATGAATTTATGTCTTTGGAATCCATGTACCACCCAGAATACGCTTTCGGTCAAAATAACAACATGCTTCTCGGAATATCAGAAACAATTATACGTATGAAAATAAATTCAAGTAGTGTATAGTTTTTTGTACGAATCGAGTTTATTCGAAACTACTCATACACATATCCTAGAAAAGAGACCTATTTGGAAGAGTGATTTTATGTTGTTCTTGGAGGACATTCATTACAGTACTGCAGGTTGCCGCTTGAAATTTGCAATTTGTCACAATAACTATACGTAAGACAGTGATTATTTTCTCATATAAAATTAAGCTGAAATAAGTGTAGTTCCTTTTAACCCTTTAAAGGTGGCATGGTGAGGGAATCCCCGCTTTTTTTTTAGGCGAGTTTTTTTATGCAAGATTGATATAAGTCGGATAGACAAATAAAAAGATCATATAAATATATGCCCTACATTGAATATCTGGCCTACACTAAGAAATGAAGGGGCTACTGCCAAATGAAAATTATGATAAAATCTAAAAATAAGGAAAAATAAAAACATCTGTTTAGCATCGTTAGAGCGGATGGAGGAAACCTGCTTGAATAGCAAATGAAAGAATAAAATAGTTTGCGTGACAAAATGGTTGCATACCCACAAGTTGCAAGGCAAAAATTAAAAAATTCATCAGCTCACTGTAGCAATAGTTCGTATTTTTTATAGGCTATGATTGCTGAACATATACAGCTAGGTAGAGGCGTAGCCAAGAGGGGTATAACGGGTCTTGACCCCCAATTCCTCCCCACTCCCCACCCCCTGCCTCCATCTCCCCATTATCCAACCTGTACAAAAAATATGTTTTTTTTTTCTATAAACGCTTTTATTCAACTCCCTAATTCATTTTGTCCAGGCAGCCCACCAACGTTTTCAAGCCTAGTGTTGTCTATGATAACGAAAGCTCAGCTTCAAAAACTCTGTTCTTATAAGTATGATTTCCTTTATCTGTTTAGAAATTCTTAGTGTTTTATTTTATTTTTGTTTTTGTTGACGTTCGCTCCGGCTCTTTTCAAACTCGTTTCTGATTTGCTATTTCCAGCAAAATGACTGACATCTGGGGTCCGTGTTCCTAAGCTGCCCAGTCCATGCAGAATTTTTTTTTAAATTACTTTTTGTTTTCTTAGGTGGGCCCATATCGGCGATTCTTACGTTTTTCTGTGTACTTTTCCCCCCGGAATTTTAATCAATTTTACACAGGTGCACCGACTCAGATGGTGATTCTCTCAAATTTGTTTCCAAGAAATACAGTTTGTAAAATCATTATTTTTATTTTAGAAGAAGTCGAGTATTTGGCAACACCGATTTACACCTTTCGTTCGTAACAACGTGTACACAGTGCAACCGTGTGATCTTTTTTGCATATCGGCCGGTGGCAAATTCCCCTCGTGTGTCTCTTCATCTTCTTCTTCTTCCGGATCACCCTCTCGCCAAGGGAATATATCGTTAATGTGAGATTTGACATGCCGCGGTGTTTGTTGGGTGACTGCTCTTCTGCGTACATGGTCATATACGAGGCTGAATGACAACTCCTTGATGAACTGGCGGCGGCTGATTTGACGATTCGTGTTCTTTCGGTATATGACGTAGGCATTAATCGCTGCAATATCCATAACTGCGAACCATACGACTAGTGGCCATCGACGAGTCCCTCTTGCAACGCTATACGAGCTGATCAGCTTATCTACGTTGTCTACGGCACCTTTTGTTCGGTTGTAAAGCAAAATAGCTTCAGGCTTTTTTGCTGCATCAACGGGTGATATAGTATCACCCATGATTTCAGGTACCGTCGTTAACATCATCACGAAACGATTCTTTTTGGCAGCGTACGTCATTATTGTGGAATCGTCCCGAAAGCCAAAGATGGTTGAATGAAGGGGCTTTGAATTTTTAGTGAAGATAGAAGGAATGAATCGTCGATTTTTGCGTAGAGTGCCTAAGAATAGCAGATTTTGTGCACGCAGATTTTCAGCAACGGACAGTGAGGAATACCAGTTGTCGGTGGTGATTACACGCGGACGGCCTTGCTGATTTGCGATTGGTCGCACCAGTCGCAATACTACATCTTCGGCCCCATTGCTGATGCGAAAAGGACCGGCTGGTTGGACACCAGTGTAAACCTCGAGGTTGACCGTATAGCTCGTTTTTACGTCGCAGAGCGCATGCAACTTGATGCCGAACTTCGCTGGTTTTCGCGGCATATATTGCCAAAACGGACAGCGGCCTCGGAATGGTCGCAGTGATTCGTCGATGGTCAGGAAGTCGGATGGCTCGTAGCAGGCGATGCAGCGATCTTTGAATAACTCGAAAACTTGTCGGATGTGGGTCATCTTGTCTTGTCTTTTACGTCTATCTCGATTTTCTTTATTATCGAACCGCAGAGACCGCATCAGGAAACGGAATCGTGTTATTGACATGACCAATCGAAAGAAGTCGATGCCAGTGCTGTCTTTTTCATACAGGTCTTCCAAGTTTATGTGTGAAGAACGGTGCATGCCTGCCATATACAGGAGTCCAAACAGCGCCAGCAGTTCTTCTTTGTCGCAGGTATCGAATGTTGCATCTTGTCGCTGCCGTGCGATGGAGGCTCGGTTTTCACCCACTTTCTGGTTGGTCCCATCATTGACGATGCTGAGGATGTCATCTGTTACGAATAGATCCCAGCACTGCTTAACAGTTCTTGCCTGGCGTGCATTACCGGCAGACATTCCTGGGCGCAAGCGAGGAGGTATTTGAATGTCATGGTGCTGGTAATGCATCCTCCAGCGAGTACCATCTCTGGCTACATACTCAGCTGGATCTGGCAGTGGCGGTAACGGTAGTTCGTCTTCATCTGCACTTTGCTCAGACTGAGTGTCGGAAAGGTCTTGGCTCATATGCTCGTCTTCATCGCTGACATCTGCATCTTCATCGAACTGGTCATTTGATAACGAGTTAAGTAGCGGGTCTACTTGTTCCTCCAAATCGGCCACAAAATTATGCGAATGAGACATATTGAAAGTATTTGTTTGGCTTATTGACGTGAACTGACCACCCTCTTCCACAAAACATGAGTTCTGTTCGTCGAATCTTTTACTATGGAAATTTTTAAAATCAAATGTCAAGGGGCAAAAGGAAAATACAGATATTAAAATTTCAAGTGAAGGAAAATAAAAGCTTAGTCAGTGTAGTACCCTGGAATCCACCCTCTCGAGCATTACCTCAGAGACGTCGAGGAGACTGTTAGGGCTGTCTTATCCCTCTTTCTTCTTGCCGAAAAACCGGCCTAGGTCGAAATGTAGCGAGTTGCTATGTGGGTTTGAACCCGGAACCTCCGGATTCCGAGACCAGCGCGCTATCCACTCGGCCAACCAGACCCCTTTACTATAAGGCAAATGACGAAAACTCGTTTTTTGGCCGCCTCACAACTGACGCTAATGCAATTGATACACAGGTTGCGCTGTGTTTTCTGTAATTCATAATCAAACACATGCGTCCAAATAATACAGCGAGTGGCGGAAGTAACGCAACTAATATTTCGCAGCGCTACCGACGCAACCTATATGACACGGGAAATTCAACGCCGCTGAAAGTGGTAACACTGGCTCTCTCCTCCAACGCACGTAACAGTCGGTGTGACGTGGCGAAGTGTCGTTCAGTACGGGTAGCGCTTTGTGTTGTGAGTGAATATTATTTTTGAACGAAAACATGTTCCGGCTAATGAAAGACAGAAAATTTTTGTTTCGCGTAAATTATTTCGTCTAGCAATCATTGTAATGGTTCAATTGTGCTGAAATTTTTTGTACCTGCTCCTGTCATATTCCCCAACAAGTTCCATTAAAAAAATTCATAAAAAAAAAAAGGCGGGGATTCCCTCACCATGCCATCGTTCATGTATATTTTTTTTCATGCCATCTTTTAAGGGTTTGGTATGTATGTAGGGTATTTCACAAATTAGTACCGCCTCTTTTTTTTTTTCTTAAAAAATATTTTTTTTAATAATTACTATTGCGAAATTGTTTTGTCCAGAGACAACATACTCGTCTCTGTGTCACAACTTCTATGCTCTTTTCTAGTGAAGAAAAGTTTACTCACCCAAAAATGGGGTGGAAGTTCAAATGTGCCAGCAGCTTTGGAATCTTAAATAAACAGTTGAATAAGGAATATTAATTATTTTGTTTTAATTTATTTATTAGGTCATTGATTTCGAATATCACATCCAATGTATGGTTGGATCTTAAATTAGGCTCAAAAATCCATATTTTGGACCAAAAATGGGAAAAACTGACTGGCGTTGAAAAATTACTCGAAGTATCATAAATGAGGTTCATTGGCCCATTGATTTCGAATATATTTAATCAATCTTTCGATGTGATCCCATATTGGATCAAAATAGTGGACCCAATATGGGCAAAATTGATCGAAATATTGAAATTGGAAGTTATTCAACTGTGCTCATCCGAAGTTGGCATTGGACCCTCTGATGTAACAGAGAGAGGCCAGAAACTCAATTTTCCCCCAATGAGTTTTGATTCAGCTTCATACTAAATTTTAAATGATATGTGTGAACATTGAACATGCCTTCAAATTACCCCATAAAATTTGTAAATTTTCATATTGTATGTTCAATTTTTCAGATACCGTAGTCAATATTGTTCAGTTTGAATCCGAAAATTGAATTTGTAGTCTCTAGTTTGGAGTCAAACCCAAAATTTGCTGCAATTTTCAAAATCAGTAACCACTGCCCTAAAATAAAATGTAGATCCTTTCTTGGTTGCGCCACTGGTTTCACCTGTTGCCGATTTACTGCTGAGAGCTGGATGCTGACATTTCTCTATCTCCCCTATGGAAGCTTTGAGGCCCTCGTCCTCAACTGATCAAATCGGATCTTACTGTCATTCATTGAGTACACGTGTATCACAGACAGAAATACACACTGTTTTGAAACTTGTTACCTAGTAACGACAGCCTTCAGGGCTGTTTCACGCACAGTATCTCGTAATACGATTCTTATGAAAAAATTAAAGCGTCTTCTGTACTTGGTAAGTGTAGGTAGTCATTATTATTTCAAACGCCCTGAGCGATGACAGAGAAACAGAAATCACAATGCTAGTCCAGGTTTAGCGGGAGCCTCGGCATTTGCAGATCTTGAATTTCGCAGCAAAACCAATCGTTGTGCAATATTCACATCACGTCTCATAAAATCACACAATTACTAGGTTCATAATTTAATAATTCTCTTTAATACAATCGTACAATTTAAGGATGCAGCGAATGACCGATTTCGTAAATGTAAAATGTTGCAATAATACAATTTAACCGTTCAGTCTGTAACGCACTTCACAATCTGAAATTTTGATTACACTGAACTCTGAAGGATATGAAGGTATTTAATCCGAACCAAACCTCATTTTCCCTTTCCGACGACAGAAATCAACTTACATGCTAAAGATTTACACAGAAAAAATAAAGAGGTAAAACGCTGAAACGAAGGCGATCGGCTTTTTCGTGTAAGTATACATAAAAATCATGGCTTAAATCTAAAATTCTCGACAACTGCGGTGTAGGTAATGCTCTCTGAGTTCGTCATTTATATTAAACACGCGTACATTTAAATCATTTCCCCTATTTTAAAAAATGGAATCGGTTGCCTCTACTTTCTTAATCAACACGAGAACCGCAGAAACCGCAGCCATGAATTAAAACACGAGCGCCGAGACGGTACATAGCTCACATACGCCTCAGTATTTCGTCTCCGTTTCCAAATATTCCACTAGTGAGGGGCAGTGCGTTACGTTTACAGTGTTTATTTATTTTTTGACACTCATATTCATTACACAAAAATAAAAATTGAAACTTTCTTTTAAAGAAATTATCCCCTACAAGATTCTTACAGTAATTATAAAGGAAAACAAACATAAGATAGAAGAGGACAATAAAGAATCGGCAGAAAAGGGAAAAAATGGATTACATAACTTAAAAATGATGCTAAAGTTCGAACAATTTTGTAACTCTTAAAATTAACTAGTTAAAAAACACACACGAACATAAAATCTCATACGTGCCATCATGATATACTTATTCAAGAGTTACTCGTCAGTATCGTTATCGTTTTCCTCTGCTGACGATTCCGCTGCTTTAGTTTCAGATTTTTTTGGTCGTCCGCGACCTCTACCTTCAACCTGTAACACAAGTTAAAAATAATCGGTGTAATAATTTCAATGTAATTCATCGTTGATCACGACAATGTATTGACATTGTTAATGTTCAGTCAACAGAGTAACGATAAAGATTCAGCTTAGAGCTTATGGCTATACTCTTTGACTATATATAACTATATGGACTGATCAAGACGACACTACTACAAGGAAATCTTGCACACGACCCTGTTTCAACATCTTTTGTGCTATAATGATTAGAGAAGACCTTGTTGTGATTTCTGGTTATCAGTTTGTTCTGTATCCTAGATCCTAACGTTGTAATGTTGAAAAGATGCGATTTATTTGCTAAAAATCAGTCCACTTTTGAGCCTATACATCAACCAATGTATTTTTCAATTATATATACCGTATTTCTCTATTGATACAGCCAAATATTTTTGCACAAAAGGAAGAATGAGAAGAAAAACGGAGAAAACAAGGCAAATCAATACGTCTTTTATTCCATAGCCTGCTTCAGCGTTTGTTTTACAGGAACAATTCAACTGCTCCCAAATTTAAGTTGGAAAAGTCTGTAACAAAAGCAGCCGTAAAATTGTATCAAAGCACAAGTTTTCTTCACAAAACAAGAGTTCCTCACGAATGTTGTTTTAGCATTAAATGCCACAACTATCGTCTCGAACTCAGTAATTGCTGTCAATGGGAAACAACTAATCAAAAAGAGACTAAGAATATTCATCATTAACATCAAAAACAATCCTTATGGTGACAGGAATTATTTGAATCCGCAGATCTTTGTATACGTACATTACATAAATTACAGGTTATCACCTGTTATCATTCGCTTAATCATTATAGCACAAAAGATGTTGAAACAAGATTTTATCAACTTGATCAGTCCATATAGTTATATATAGTCAAAGGCTATACTATTGTAGGAGCTGCGAAGACAATGAAAAAGTTTGTATCAAAGTTCATCTGTTCATCAGTCATCGCATTTCCTCAGTGATGCTACTTAATTGTTAATTTCCAATAAATGGACGCTGCTAAGCGAAACAAAACCACGCAACATTTGTTGACAAAATGAGTTATTAGTATCGTTGGAAAGAGCATAAAAAGTGGAATTTTCCAAAACTGAGCTCCCAATTCAAAAATGTGTACTCACGTTGAAGAAAGCTTATCAGTAAAGACGATGTCACATAGTTTCTACATGGCTCTTGAACTTCGAATCATGTCTTCTCAAAACACAGATTTCGTCGCTTGATTCTGTCTCGCGTAACAGCGTCCAGATAGAAGATAGGGGTTCGGCGATTAACTCACAAGAGAGACCTTATTCAAAGAAGCATGTAAGAACGAAATAATAAAATGGACGCTGTCACACAAAAAGCTCCCAAGCGACAAAATCTGTTTTGTTGTTTTTTTTTTGTTGAAAAATGTAACATTAAAAGCCAATGAATAATGCCGGTGTACAGACATAACGTATTTACTGATAAGCTATTTTAAACGTGGTACACATTCTTGAATTAGGGACCCAATTTCGAAAAAATTCTACTTTTTACGTTCTTTCCAACGATACTAATAACTCATTTTGTCAACAAATGTCGGTTGGTTCTGTTACGCTTAACAGCGTCCAAATATCCTAAATAAAAGCGCATTTCATATTCTAAATAGATGATACTGATGAAGCAGCATTAATGGCTGCTGCATATGTAGTAGGGTCATTATTCGACAATACTGATATGTAAGTCCCTAGCTGTTATCTCACAAGTTATTAATGCTATGGAAAAAATGTTTTGTGGGGTGATAAGACAGTGCCTTGTTCTACCTTTTCCAGTTTTTGGAAGAAAATTTCACCCAGTGCTTAAGTCACAACGACGTCAACACATGCTAAAATTTCCGTCGGCATGGCTGTTCCTAGTTACAATTTTTATTATTATTATTTTTTTCATGTATGGAGACCTTTGAAATGGTCTCAATTTTTTGTCTCCCGGCATGGCTCTTTTTCAGTTGGGATGTTAACCTCACCTAGGTAGCGCTAGTATTGTGGTATGGTGACAATGGCGAGAACAACTGATAAGAATTTATAAGGGGGATGATTTCGTGAAATCATCCCTCTTATGTACCTTATTACCTCGTTATTACCAGCAAGGATACCAACTTTGGAAACTCAGGTTAACATCCCAATCAATCACAGAATAAAGAGTTTTAATATTTTTCGTCGCAATTAATGGTCAAACTATTATTCTTATCAGAACAATAGGTAGGGACTACTTATCAAATCTAGTTTTTAGGGTGTTTGCCCGCGCGCAGCGCTGCAAGCACCCTATTGCAATCAAATTTTCATCATTCTCGTCATTTTTCTTCAAATACAACTGAACTGTTTACAGCTCATAGTTCAGTTTTAGCTCAGTTGCGTTTAGATCGTTACTCGTTAGATCGGTCTTAAGGTGGAGGCGTGTGGAACATAAGAGGTGCTAACCTCAACAGATTCTCATTCTGGCGTTCCTGGCGTATATTTGTTTTATCGCAAAGACGTTGGTACTGTGTCTGAATATTAGCTTCAAAGCTTTAACATTTCAGATTTGGTTTTGTTTTATCAATACCAGAGTAGGAAGTTGGCGCAACAACACAAGAATGCGGAGAAGCCAGAAGTTTTTGCAGTTTCAGGATAATTTTCAGAAGCCAGAAATTGGAAGCTGAAAGTTTTTCAGCTTAAGCAAACACCCTCTTACTACCTCGCTATCTGCGAGGTAGCTTGTTTTTTTTTCTTATGACGAGACGCCTGCACATTCGCATAGATACTATTGAGTAAAATCAAGATTTAAAAGAAAAGGGTCGTTCGCCATGGTCATCTTATACGACGATAGGCGTTCATCATCGAAACATAATTACATCTAATTAATGTGTTTGTACGTCTTTATCAACTCTCCATAGAATTTTTAGAGTCGGCAACAAATCGTCGTCGTCGTCTCCTTTCTGCGAGTGGGCCTAGTGGCCCGTCTAAGGGGAGTAATGCTATTTTTTTTTCTTTTTTTTTCAGTATGATCTGAGTTACAGTTCAGTTCAGTGGATGGCGCCTTATTTTCAAGAAAACAAGTTGAAAATAATAAAACTAATTATAAGCAACAATTTCGATTTCATTAGGGTCGACAAGAATCCTCCTGCAATCACTTTTTTCTTTCTCCTTCGGTAGTGCTCACTGATCTTGATGTTCATTACTGTGCGCGTGTCAGTTTCAATGTCTATAGAGCACAGTTGATGAAATAAAAAAATAATGATAAATAATTGATAAGTAACAATTTCGATTTTATTCTTATTCTTCAGTTATTGCACTGTTCTTGTTGAGGAATCGAGTACTCTGCCCGTTGGAAAAGATTTTGAAAATTGAGGAAACTCTTCACTGGATTTGGAAGAGGTAAGTTAATCTGCTTGCTGATGTATAAAATGGGTTCTCAGTTTGATAAGTGTAAAATTCGTTGGAAGCGAGCCGAGTAGAACATGTCCAGTAGAAAATTCGTCTTATTAGAACATTCTGTTCACAGTAGCGTTATTGCATATTTGAGCGTACAATATAGGATTTCTTGCCTTTTCAGTTAATTCTCTAACCAATAAGTGTGAACTGTTTGTGAATTCTGATCAAATCTGGATCTAGTGAAACAAGTTCCTTTGAGATATCTATTTCTGTGGTACTCTTGAATCAGTAAATTTTTCAAGTAATAATGGGATGTGAATAATGTCTCATAAATATGATGAAAGAATATTAATGCCTAATTTTTGTATTCTGTTTCAGGTTTCGAGCAATAAAGTCTTAGCATTGTGGCTGTCTTCATCTGAGAACAAAACAACGGCGTTCCTCCCCGTGGTGATAGTGGGAATATGCGATGCAACAAATAACTAATAGCATATGAACAAGTAGCAAATGTATCAAATAAGCAAGTGCAACTGAACAAGTACAGGATAAAACCTTACTACCTAATGCACAGAGAGTTTGTAAACATAGATCCAAACGCTAGAAGCAGAACTGTATAATACATTACAAGAAGCATCAAAGAGAAACACTACAACAGGGACTCCAAATTCATCAAGCAAAACGAAAAGAACTAAAGAAATGTTAGCGGAACAAGTAAAAAACGACCTACAACTGTATGCGTAAGTTGTGGTAGATTATTTTTCAATTGTTGGCAATGCTGAGTTACAAAGTAATGAACAAATGTACATCTGATGTTCTCAAAACTGCATGCCAGTTAACAAGTTTTGATAGTATTGGCAATAATCTCGGTTATGCCTATTCAAATTGTAAACTTCATTTGAATCGAAATAAAATTTTTCCTTTGTTTTTTTCCGGATGAAGAATTACAATAAATTTCTCAATATGCCACCTGAAGTGGTTGAATTAAATTAGAAGAACGTTTTTTAACTCCATGAATCCATTTCATTCAAATTTGAGTCATTTTTTGTAGACAGGTGCTGAGTTAGAAAGCCTAATCCAGGTGTCTACGAGAATGGAAAAATATAAATTCCTGACTTTTTCCAAACTTTTTTTTTCTCTTCTTTAAATCTTTACAGTATAGACAGTATATATTTATGTTTATACTACTAGACGCTATAGTTAAAATGAACTGAAATTTGAAGTTGATATTATTCAATGCATAGTTTTTATTTGTAGAATACGACTCTAGGAAGTGCTGAAGGAAAATTAAACGACGAAAAAAAATTTCCGCGAGTTCATTCTTTATTTTTTTCCAAATTTCTTAAAAATAGTGTTGAATTTCCTGACTATTTACAAACTTCCTGACCTATTTTCAAATTCCTGACTTTTTCCAAACTTTCCAAATTTTCCAAACCTGTAGACACCTTGCTAATGATAAAACTTTCGCTTTTGGCTTGTGATTTCCAGAATAAAACTTTCGCTTTAAACTTTTTCGGCTTAATTTAGCTTTCAGTTTCCAGAAAATAGGTATGTAACTTGTTTACTCCTTTGCTCAAGTAGAAAAAAAAGTGAATACCTCACTTTCATAACATGCAGAATGCTCCTAAAAAAGTAGTTATAAAGTAATTATTTTGGCTAATGTTTAAATTACAAATATAGTACGACAAATATGTGCAACGATTTAAGGCAAGAACCATCAGAAAAGTTTGAAAATTTTTGCAGAATATCTGCAGAAGATTTTGAGTGACTCCTTGATAAAACAGCACTAATTATAGCGAAGAAAGATACGAAAATGAGAAGATCTATTCCAGCTCAAGAACGCCTAGCTGTAACTCAGAGGTATTAAGCATCTGGAGACAGTTTCTGCAGTCTATCATACCTGTAAATCTTCAAACCAGCTATTGTATATGAAGTCTATTGTGCCCTTATCGAAGTGCTACAATATGAAGTAAAAATATGAACACTTGAAGTCTCGTACAATATACCTATTGTTTATTGTCATATACAAGTACTATGTAACATCATTTTTAGGCTATAGGTATTCTCCGCTTCTGTCACATCAGCGGGAGAAAGAAAGTGGGGTAACAAGGATTACTGGGAATAAGTGCGAAAGTAGGCGCCCACTTACAAGTCGGTGGGGGATGTCACGTCGGTAACAGGTAAGGAACTGTCGTCACTATCTGAAGGAACATCTGAAAGAGAACCTTCCAAGGAAGTACGGGAACATTAGACCCGACTTATGCTTTTCATTTTGGCACGAAAAAGTAAACTGTATATTTCGTACATAACAATTTCACGTGTGTACTCATTCAAGGCTCTCAGTCTGGAAGCTAGATGTTCGGCGTACAAAGTCCACTCATCTTTTTGTGCCGACTGCTCAGGAAGCTCTGTCATAATGCTGCATGCTGGGTCCATCTCCTGTACAACAGCAGCATCTATGCTGTCGTTCTTCCTTCTCTTTCTTTGTTCACGTTCAGTGCAATTCCTCTCATCTTCAGTAGAATTCCTCTCCTTGACCGCTGTCTCCTCACTGGGACCATCAAAATCACGTAGAACATCTTCACCTTCATCTTGATGGGCCTCTAGATCCTTTACACAATGGGTTTCATTAAAAATTAAACAGTACCTGGCTAGGTAGCAACAAATTGAGGAGTCGACTTCCAAAGAGGCCTAAGTCCAAAAATCGATTTTCTGAGTTAGGAACGCCACCTGCTGGAGAAAGACGATACTCGTTGAACGACGTTGAGCGCTTTGCGATAACTTGTATGGTGTTCGCTCTACTCGTTGAATGACATTGAGCACTTCACAATAACTTGTATGGTGTTCGCTTTATTTGTTGAATGATGTTGAGCGCATCACAATAACTTGTACAGTGTTCGCTCTAGAAGCTGGTCCTAGAGCGAACACGATACAAGTTATCGCGAAGCGCTCAACGTCATTCAACAAGTATCGTCTTTCTCCAGCAGGTGACATTCCTAACTCAGAAAATTGATTTTAGGACTTATGCCACCTCGGTAGTCGATTCGATTTTTACTACAATTGCACCTCTTAAGTGGGCCTCAGGCACATTTTTTCTTTCTTTTATATCTCACAAAAGTTAGGGTTTCCACTTTTATATCGTAATACTGCCACCCTATAAAGATATGTAACTATCGATCATGAAAAAACTTCAGAAGTTATGTCCAGAAAATGGAACCTTATAATCATTTATTTATTTTCAACTACTCAAAAAAGCAATAAATTCGGCAGCAAATAAGTATTCAATTAATATGTATAAAGGAGAATACTATGAATGAAAAGTAAAATATTACAGTTAATGGAAGAAAGAAGAAAGTATGAGCAAGTTAATGACAGAGAAAGTAAGGAAAAATATAGAAATGGAATAAAGAGAGAACATAAGAAAGCAAAAAAAAAAAATGGTTTATCAGAATTGCGAGGAAATTGAGGAGCAAATGAAAGCAGGGAAACTCGATCAGGCATATAACAAAGCAAAATGATATTTTTGTGCAAGAAGAAAGAGAACAAACAATTTATTAGATTCTAAAAAAACGAAGTAAGGAGATGGGTGAGATATGTTTCAAAAACTGTATAAGAATGGAGCAGGTGCCAGTAAATGTATTTGTATGAAAGAGAAGATAGCGTGGAGGATGAAGAGAAATGATCCTATTTTGAGATCAGAATTTGATAAAACTCTGAAAGAACTGAAAGCAGGTACAGCAAAAGGAGTCGATGAAATTGCAGGTCAGTTGTTGAAGAATGCGGGAGAAATAGTTTTCAAAAATGTTTATGAATTAATTTATCGAACGTATGAGGAAAGAGATATACCAGCAGATTTCCAGAAAAGCAGGATAAGTATGATCCTTAAAAAAGCAGGAGCAAGCAAATGTGAAGATTATCGCACTGTAAGTTTACTTTCGCATGCAACAGATACTTCTTTTCTAATTTGCTCTCAACCCGAGCCTTGGAATCTGCCCTTTCGAGCATTACTTCAGAGACGTCGGGGAGGCTGTTGGGGCTGTCTTAGCCCTCTTTCCTTCTAGCCGAAAAAACAGCCTAGGTCGATATCTGGCGAGTTGCTACGTGGGCTTGAACCCGGGACCTCCAGATTCCGAGACCAACGCGCTATCTACTCTGCCAACCAGACCCCACATCAAAGATATTAGCAAGGTTAATAAATAAGAGAATACAAAATAAAATGGAAGAAGAGGTGAGAGATCAATCTGGAAAAGATACAGGAACTGGGAGCAATTTCATATTTGAAGATTTTGTAAAAAAAAAAAAAAAAAAAAAAGTTTGAACAAGTATATATGAGAGTTTGTAGATTTAGAACAGGTCTGCCAACCCCAAGGATTTATTTAAGAATAATTGGGCTCTATGAGAATGTTGGAAGATTGTTCTCAAAAATTTTCAAAATGTTTCAAATTTTCGTGTTTTTTTGTATTTTCTTTTTGTAAAAATGTTCAGAAAATGAATTTTCTTATAGGATTTTTACTTGTTAATGGACTGTAAGTAATGTCAGCAAACAATACAAGAAATAAGGTGATAGATCAAGAATCATAAATGTATTTATATTGGTATATAAATTAGAGTTGCAAATGTTGGCACGATTGCGTCTCATCAGTGGTCTGAATGGGCGATCATGAAGATTTTTCTATTCAAAAGTACATATGATCACCCATTCATTTTCTCCCCGCTAACACCCGCACAGGTGATTTTGCAGCGCACTCTAGTGCAGGTTTATACCCCAATACAATACAGTATATTGCATCCTACAATTTCAGTAAGGAATTGGGGGGGGGGGGAATGAAACTGGACAAGGAATGTTGAAAAATAAATGTTTGTTTTATTTATTACTTGAAGATTTTTCTTATGTGTAGCGATTCTTATGGACTATTTTCGCTCTTAGGAATTTCTACGTTTCGAGGTTGGCAGGACTGATTTAGAAAAAGCTTTTGGTGATGCAGAATGGTCAAAAATGTTTCGGATATTGAAGGAAACAGTTAGTATAAAGAATGAAAAGTAATACGGAACTTACATAAGGATCAAAAGGCTCAAATACAAATAGAGGATCAAGTGGGAGAAACAAAAATTCAAAAAGGAGTGAGACACGGTTGCTGTTTGTCACCAGTGTTGTTCAATATATTTATAGGAAAAGTAATTGAAGAAATGAATGAAAGGAAATGATGAGATAAAATACAAGGGGATACGGTCAGAATGATAAGGTTTGCAGATGACAATGCGATAGTGGAAAGAAGTAAAGAAGAACTAAAGAAAACTTCGAAAAAGTTGGATGAAAAATTGAGAATGAAATAAATGAAGATTAATACGAAGAAAGCAAAAGTGATAACAGTCAATAGACGAGAATAAAAACAAAATCCAATAAATATGGAAACAGGAGATGAAAAAATAAAGGAAGTAAAGGAATTTAAAACTTGGATCGTATGATAACGCAAAATGGAAAAGGCAAAACAAAAATAAAGAACAGAACAAAATACCTCCCTTTTCTCCGAAAAGTCGGTAAAAATAAGTTGTTTTTTTTTTTAAGAAAAAGGCAAAAAATGAGCTTATGAATAGTAGATAAAGAAAGGATACAATGTGTAAATTCTTCTCAAAAATGAGAAGATAAGCACAGGAGAGAGAAAAGTGATGAGACGGATCCTACTAATCAAGAGACTTAAGGAATATAACATTATCAAACTTCTTCCTAAACACTGAATAAGTTCGCAGATACGCCGCAGTTTCAGGAGCTTCCAAAGTATATAAGACCTCCTTGTGAATCCTTGTGAGAAGAAAACATGACTAGAAAGTTGCATTTCAGTATGAGATTTATTGAAACTCATAAAAACAAAAGAGGGAGGAGAGGTCCCAGAATTCAATCTTTGAGAGTAAAAAATAAGGGTCACCATAGAGCACAGTAGGGTAGTGAAGTGTTACATTTTCTATTTTATTATTTTTGAAATAAATAAATTTGACTCGAATTGTTTCTCAAATTTCGAATTTAATGTTTCTCAAAGTACTACTAATTACATTCATCACAAATTAAAGTTGAAAATATTGCCAATTGATAATTTTTACTTTAAAAAGAAACAGTATTTTGAAGACTGACAGCAAGCTGTTAAACCCCAAACAGCTGAAACAAACCTCTGGTCGAATTCAAAAGTGGAGGTTGGCATTTCTACAGTCCTTCCCTTACTTCTAAAATGGCAGTGGCGTACCAAAGGGGAAAAAATGATGACACAACGAAGCAGGCATAGATACTGACACAATTTTCGAGTCGATGTTGATACGTGGAAGCTGTCTTACAATATAAACCCACGTGTAGTGGCGCAAGGGGGAGGGTGTACGAGAAGGGAAGTAAAACAGAAATGAATAAAACAACACGATAGAATTATTAGAATATGAACAAAACAGAAATATTGAGATCATTTTCCGATCAAAATGGAATGTAAGAAACTGGTATTTCGATATTCCTCGCTCTCATTTCTCCCAAACTGGGAACGGGAGAAGGTACATATAAGAATACAATGATGGCACAATTCACCATCGAATAAGTATATAAGATATACATGGACCATTTTAGATTCGACAGACAAGTGAAAGCTGTTTTACAATATGACTCCCCACCCACCATTAGGAAACATACGAGGGGGAGGCAAAAACGAAAACGATGAAACATTACAGTAGGCCACAAACTAAACAAAAACCGTTGAGATTATTTTCTGATCGACATTCAAACGCGGAAGGTGGTCATTTCCGGCCCCTTTTTCCCCCTAAAAGCAGAAAGCACAATCGAATACAAACGGAGCCCATAACTGAGACTGCTTCAAGAATTTCATAATGGAAAGGCGGGAGATGCTTTTGTAAAGGCCAATACATGACTGAGGTCCAGGATCGTGCCAATTCAAGATCGGACGCGTGCCTCGTGAAGAGGAGAGGAAAGAAACCCTTATATCAGTTAGAAAAATCGGTCTGAGAAATTTTTTTTAAATTAAGCGCATCAGCAGTCTACATTTAAAAACAGATTAGCCTTTCAATTCGGGAGTTTTGAACATCTTTATCAGTAGGCAAAAGCGTGTCGCCAGAGATTTTCGAAATCAGTTTACAACTCTGAAAATTCTTCGAAACTCTTTCATACATGTTTTAGCGCCTGAATGAGCTCTTACACATTTGAAAGGTCTCAAGAGACCGAACGAGTGTTTGAGGGTTTTAAAAAACTATAAAATACTTTCGAAGGATTCAAGTGAAGCCAGAAATAGTCTAAAAGAGATCCGGGAACATTCTGAAGATAATCTCAAGAGTCTTAAACAAATCTGGAAATTTTCAGTCGTTTTAAATATGTCTGAAAAATTGTCTTCCGGTCTAAAACTTATGCCTAGAAGTCTCAAAGAAATCGAGCAGAAGTCTTGTATACATTTTGAACCAAGCTATTGAAATCTCAGAAACATTCAAATACATTTGGGACAATCTTAAAATATCTGAAAGTCTTGAACATTTTTAAAACAATGTTTAAAAGTTATTTCAGTGGATCTGAAATAAATACTGAAGTCTTGAGACGTTTCAAAAAAATCTGGAAGTCTTGCGGAGTTTAATCAGGGGTGGAACGTTTAGAAGGAAGGAAAGTCACAAACATGGATGAATGAGGGTTAAAGATGCATTCAGCTATTTGGAAGAATCTCGAAGTGTTATAAGCAATGTTGCAAGAACCTTAAACAAGTCTTAGAGTTCTGAAGCAGGTGTGGAAGTCATAAACAGTACTTAAATTTTCCAAAACATACGACTTCTTCGGCAAAATGTAAATAACGACCCTGGAATTTGCACACGTTATTTTCACAACGAAATGCAAGGTGAGGGCTCATTAAAATTCAAGAACATCTTCAGTAAACCATCGAATTTGAGGAGACTGACCTCGGTATGAACCCGGACATATACTGAATATCCGCCCTTTGCCTACTAGGAAAAACTGAACAAAAGAAAAACAAGATCCATTAAGCTCGATACAAAATCCATCGGCTAATAAGCAGACACTGATTAGACATTCCCCTATAAAAGAAACTGAAAACTAAGCCACTTCTACCCTTCTTCCAAAGGAAATAACGGAAACTAAGAAATAAAAAAGCGGAAAGTCAAAATATATTCTCTCAGAGATAAAAAAGAAGTACTGAAATAACAAATGAGACTTCTTCTGTTAAAATGAACATAATCATGAGCTGATTTGATTACAACTCGGTTAAGATTTCCTAGCTCAGTGAGACTTCACTAAGACTCTGTCAAATCATTAAGACTTTTCGAGACTCTAAAAAATACTTAAGAGGCTCTATGGTTGCATTGGCCAGCGGGAATACCCAGGGAATTCTTGGTGAACCGGTTAGGTAAGTGGGCTGATGGGCGCCGAAGGCCCACCCGAAAAAATGTTTTGAAAAGACCCCTTATCTCTGCACTGGGCCACTCCCAGCTATATTTTCCAGGAAAGTTTTTGAGACGCAACCCTGCCCTGTAAGGCTCACTCAATGTCGTGACCACTTCTCGA
This sequence comes from Acanthococcus lagerstroemiae, assembly GCA_031841125.1. NCBI lineage: Eukaryota > Metazoa > Arthropoda > Insecta > Hemiptera > Eriococcidae > Acanthococcus > Acanthococcus lagerstroemiae. The sequence goes on from CM063112.1 coordinate 38,826,444, forward strand.
AACTCAGCTAATGCTGATTACCGTCAAGGACTCATGATGTGTACAGAGAAGATTCTACAAATATACACAAAATAATCCTAATCAATTTTTGTTACAATTCTTCAAGATTAAATGAACACCGCTCAAGATTCTGAAAGTTTCTGGAAAGGATATTCAAGATTCTCCGAGGCAGATGAAATATCATGACCGCTGACTCACTGGTATTGGTAAAGCGTTTGTTAACACTACTTAAATTCATTAAGATGGATTAAGGACTCTCAATATTATTGTTGAAACTATTATAGTATTAGATTGTTTGGGAATATCTCGCATCTTAGCTTTCAAAGCTTAGGGGCTTTTAGGCAGGGTTTTTCTTTTATTATAATAGACATGCCGGGTGTTATAAATTCATTTCACCAATTCGAAAGATTGCCCTTCCAACAAATTCCTAATGAGGTGATGTCTTTTGTTAGTCGAAAACATAGGTGCAAATACGGAGGAGGGACACTTAGGTGAGACTGACTTCCCAAATCCGCTGGAAGCCCCCCCCCCCCAAAAAAACTGATTGCACATTGCACACAAGCGAAAGAGTTTTTAGCATTATTTTGATACATGTCAGCATTCCATAAGCCCACCCACCCAATTCAAGGTCGGCTATTCCAGCTTCTAGTCAAAAATCTATCCATATACATCAGTCGATCAAACACCACACTTGAAATTGATTTAAAATGAATATTACTGAATTATATTTTACGTGCTCTGGTGACCAAACAAAATTAATCGAGAACACTTTTCGAGCCATTTCCAAGACTAAACCAGCTGAAAGGAAACTAACAAGTTATTCCACGTTTCACACATGGTAACATTGTTTCCACGATTGAGTTTTCGTTAAAAATTTACTATCATCATGACGGGGGTACATACGTGTACCCATGATAAGCAATACGTTTCGTAAACACGATTACACATCGGTATTCAACTACTTGTACATACGCTCGAAGAGACAGCGAACTACTGTGTTAATTGTAGCTGAAATGAAATTAGGCCGAAATTCGCCAAGAGTCGCTTACTTTTTTAGTCGCTTTTTTGGCTGCCGGCTTGGTGCTCTTGGGGCGACCCCGACCTCTCTTCGCTGATGGCGCAGCTTCTTCCTCGCTTTTATCAACTTTTTCAGGTGCTTTTTTCTTTTTAGCATCTTTAGCATTCTGTAACGTGTATAATTGAAATAAATTGATTTTTGTAATAGAATAAAACAACGGGTGGGAGAAGGAGGAATGAATACCAACATTTGTCTCGGCAGCGGTGTTTTTTGACGGTCGCCCACGTTTTCTTGCAACAGCACTATCTGACATGGTTGCGGTGAGTTAATCTAAGTCGACGGGTAAAATTAGTACTGAATCTGAAAAATACGAAAATTTACATGAACGTGCAGTAGAAGCTAAGTCGTATTCTATATTCTGCCATCGTGATGTACAGCAACAGAACTGTATCACAGTTGAATACAAGTAATACCAATTTCGAAAATTATTGATCACATATCCTGTATTCTGACATTATGATTCACAGCAGCAGAGCTTTCATTATTTTTATCCATGTTCAATACAAATAATACCAATTTTAAAAATTATTAAAAATAATTTGTACAATAAAAAAAAATTAGAAAATTTCTTAATGAAACGAAACCCCGAACAGAGAGATTGGCATCTGAACGATGCATATCAAGAAAATGCCCTCCATCGACCACCAAGCCATTTTAATCCACTAGATATACTTACTAAACAAACCACAAATTTGGCGCTGTCAAGGCATCTCTACCGCCAAACAAAAAAATGATAAAAATTACGACAGCATGACGTAATTTCACGAAAATTACAAATTTTCAGCCCGAGTTCAACTACGTACAATAATAATCAAAATGACTCAACCTATACAACGTCGAATAAAATTATAACTTTATACCGGCAGACGCCATCTGTACAAGAGTAAAAACAACATGGAAATTAAGCTATTTCCACAAGTCATTAACTATAAACTCAAAATTACAGAATAAATTCGAATAAATAAGAGCGCATTTACCTCTGTACGAGTTGGAAAGGATTTTCACCGAATTTTTAAAAGCAATAATCAACAAGCACGAAGAAAAGAAGACGATATTTATAAGGGACGAAAAAGACGTAAACGAAATAACGAATAACCAACGTTCGCTTCTCGATTATTAGCATGGAGCTTGTAAACAGAGTATGATCAGTATGACCACATGCGACAATAAAAATATTTAAAATAACGGAAAATCGAATGTACCTACGTATTGTTTCTCGATTATGATTTATGATCCACGTGTAGTAAAAACAACAACAGTTATGAAAATAAACTAATTTATATCATTACAACCGCTTTAGTAACTTTATGTATAAATTTAATTCCAGTACAAGCATTTTAACTATAATCATAATTACAAAATACAATCTTTCTAACTCTCTTTCACTTGCGAGAGTTAATGAATAAGACAAAGATAAAAAGCAAATATTTCCCTCCATTTTTCAAATTCATTTTCTTTTTTACGTACTACGAAATTCAAAATTTCAGTGTTTCTAATTTGTCTCTCTCGCACCCTCGGTTTCACTTACAGCCGTATTACAATGCAATATGCACCGTATTATTTTTAATCTAAATTTAATACTCAATATTAAGACTGAAGCCGGGTTCTCATGCATATTATCAATAAGCAAAATTCAAGGACGAACTTCGGAGTTCGGAAGAATAGATTTCCAACCACGCCAGTAACACGAACTATACGTAATATACAACGAAGTATATTAAATATTTACCCGCAAATGAATCGTCTAAAATGTAATTATAACACTATTTAATTCCGGTTCTTCACTTTCACCCTTGGCTCAAATTACTTAACAACAAATCAAATTACCATCACTATCCCGCGCTCTGAAAAATGTGAAATCCAACGGTGCGAAGATTTCAACTGGAATGAACCATCAGTGTTGCCAGATGGTAGATGCAGCAACAGTAACAAAACATAAAGAGATTGCAAGTAGTGCACTGGTAAATTGCCGCGCTGCCGCGTTCTATTATCTGTATATTTGGGCGCTGTACCTGGTATGTTGGGATGGTTGGGATTGGGCAGGAGTGGAAAGTGGATTGCGATGCGCTTAAACTTTGGCTTCAGCTTAACAATTTCTCAGAATATTTCATCAATAGCTTTGGCTTTTTGTTATCATTAGCTGTTAAGCGCTTCGCCATCAGCTTTTTTCTATTTTTTCCCAACAAAGTCGACAATTTTACTCGACATTATAGTAAATTCGATATGAAATCGACCGAATAGCTCAAAAATCACATTGTTTTATTATCAGTGAAGTTCTACTGTTCTATAACACATATTTCCAAATTGAATTTCAGCTAATCTACCAGCTCATTTTTGACGACGATGTATCATTTTATTCATTATTTGATTAAGACTCACACTTCAAAATCTAGAGATGACCAATAAGCATTTGAGCAATGGGAAATCCGAATCACTGATAAGTGATTTAAAAAAATAAATACTTTTAAAGAACCAATGACTCAGCTCTTCCTCTATGACTTGCTTGGCGCTTCATAGAGAAGACAACAACTGGCTTCTGCAACGGTTAAACACCGCTTAAAAATGAGCTCAAGCTTCGACTTGAGCGATTAACGGCTTAAATTTTCCATCCCTAGTATTGGGTAACGAAGTTTTTGGAAGCAAATCGAATCAAATTAGGAAGTTTTGGTTCTTGATACAATCTCGGTATTTAATTAAAGCGAATGTATGAAATTCAGGGGGGGGGGGAGGAAGGTGAGAGCGAAATCAGCTGAAAATTATTTAAAAATCAAGAATTCTTAGGAAGGTGATGAATCATGAATAACTCAACAGAGAAAATAGGACAAGAATAAATCTGGATCAGTTTACTCAAATCATAGAGCGAGCGAATAGAAGTTAATTAATCGAAAATGGAATCGCTCCTCTCTTCACTCCTTCAAATATAAGGACGGAACTAGCATGCAACGCAGTTATACATTACAATGTTTGTAGGATAGGAATCGGGCGGACATATTTTACAAAATTTAGAGCAAATTCCATCGAAAATTAGTTGAAGAGAATGGAATAAAACTGAATCATAGTTGCTTTTGATCGGATCTAATCAGATCGAAGGGAATACTGTCGGTAGTACTATCGACAGTACCGATGGTTTTGCCAGGAAACTATCACAACTATCGATGGTTTTTACGTTTTTATAGAATAAAACTATCGTTACTATCGAAAGGTTTTTTTAAACTATAGGACATTTTCGATAGTTCTTTCTACCCAGATGAATGATACAAGTTTTGATTTAGTTAACGATGTACACTGCATAATTAAGGAGTATCTGTTCAAGACTAAATTACAAATTCATCTGAGGTCGGCGCGGTCTCTTGTCTCTTGTTCTTTTCTCTCTTCACTGTTGCTCTCTTAATTAAAGAGGATATGGACGAAAACGTGATGGAATTAGAATACACAGTATGCATACCTACCATGTAACTTTGATGTTGATTTTGTCTCAGTCTATGGAATGAGTTAGTTTTGGTTTGGTGCGCTTGCGATTTTTCGATACATAACATATATGCCCGTATACCAACATTAATAATAACGGTAATAATACAGACAGTCAGTCTCAATAGTTCACACTAGTTCATGCTTGAAGAATGTACCGTCTACAAATGAAGTACAAACCAAAAAAATATAAAATATGATACTGGAAGATGGAAACTGCAAAACTGAAAGTTGAGAATAGTTAAACTGAAGTTCTAAATTTAGAAGGCATGATATACGTATCCATATGACAACCAATTAATCAGAATCACATTAATGATTGCATAACTACTAACTAGAAGACTGAGTATTAAAAAAATACATCTATCATCAATAAATCAGTTATAGGAAAAATGCAAATATTCGAATAATAATGATCCAATTCGAAAGAACTTCCAAAAATAATCCGATACTATCGAATAACTGATTTTTTTTTCTCTTACACTTATCGATACTACTGATAGTGGAAAACTATCGACTATTCCCTATTCCTAGATTGGAAGAAATTAAAAAGAAATGGAACGATTCAAGAGGGATCGAATAAGATAAAAAATTTGCATCCGTCTAGATTTTCTGGAGAGCAAATAATATATAAAGTTAATTTTAAATATTATGAAAATCACACGAGAGTTTACTGAAGTCCGTAATTCGGGAGCAAATCGAATGAAAACGATTCACTGAAAACATAATACGCCTTTGAGTTCCAACCCCTGGTTCAAGGTGACGTAATTACTTTATATACTTGAAGTAGAACGTCTGAGGGGTGACGGACCCATGTTTTTTCACGTTTAAGGATAAGAGTTAGGAACAATTTCCGTTCTATGCGACGCAATATAAAGTATCAATTACCATTGGGACTTGAAATCGAAGTGGCTGACATCATCTAGCGACCGAGTTGAGAATGTGTCAAATTATTCGCTCCCATAAGAAATGTACAGGAGACGATTCGGTATTTTGTTTGTTATCAATTTCCAGGATGGAGATACATTGTGCACGCTGCACACAGAACTTATACCGTGTTGTGACTCTCATTGTACCTTCGTACAAGACCGGAAATCCTGCATGAATACGATAACACCGCATTCGAATTAAGGCACTCTGGATGTTTTCTTTTACTCTAGCGTAAATGAAGATGAATTAGAAATTTATTTAGCAGAGTTATTCACAAGTTCTGCAACAAAAAAAAAGGTTACATGGAAAATCTAAAATTTAGAGTACCTACATAAGCAGGTGGTAATCTTTCATGAGCTGTAGTAAATAAAAATTAAAAAAAAAAAGTTACAACCATAAGCGCAAATAGCCGACCTTGACAGGGGGAGGGAGTCACGAGGAGCTGACAAGTATCAAAATAATACTGGAAAATCTTTCACTAGTGAACATTTTCAGTTTTTCTTTCGTAGGGGGTTCAATTCCCCACCCTATTTGCGCTTACAGATACAGCACAGACATTAAGTAATACCTAATTAAGTTATTGAACTTAAAACCAATATCACGGCAAGACAAGGAGAACACTGCATGAATACTGTCAAGGTTTTCTAACAGGCAATACATGTGAATACAACATCAAGTATATCAAATTAGCAGAATTAGAAAGTCACGTTGGAAGGATAACGATTCAATTTCGTGCTATGTTAGTACCTAACAAGATTCAGTGTTTGCACATCGCGGGTTACTCCGCCCCATCCAGCTCGCACTGCAGATTATACAATCCGCTGATTCTTCTAGTACGTGAACACTGCGGCTCAACATTCTGAAAAATAAAGAAATACGCAAACGTAATGTAGCGTCAAACATAATGGAATATATTAAATCACAGTGTAGTTGGATGCCAGAAGAGCAGGAACATTTTATCTTACTCAGAAAATGTCAATCGAGCAAAGAATTGCATTCCGTTCCTACAATTTTTCCAGGATTGGTATTTTATTTCCAGTTAAAATGAATGGCCTATTTCCAAATTCTGTCTGCTCCGTTATATTTTTCAAGAAATTTTGAACCATCTATTATGATTCCGGGGAAAACAAACTTTGAATCGTATGATAACGCTGTATCATAGGCGGACGATTTCTGATACAATAGTCAATCACGAAATCAAATATCAGCAAGATTAGTTTTCTACACGAATATGTGGATGATTCGTCACGCCACAACAATTGAAGATACTGACATTATTCAATATAACGTTGTCGGGGAACTTGGCCTTCAAAAGCAGGCATGAACAGAAAACACATACTACCAAGTACCAACTCACTTATTCGGAGTATCACAACTTTGTTATCATCGAAGCGTTCATTGAGACCCGATTTTTCCAGAAAATTCTCGCATAAAACTTTCAAACAGGACTTTTCCTCTGAACTATTCTGAGACTTTCGTTTCGTTAACGGCTTAAAATCTGAAACAGGTACCTGAAATTAACACGCAATATCCTTTCCCCTGCATACTAAACGATACAAATGTTGTACGAATTCACCAGCTTACCAATTTCATCGAATGGATTTTCCATATCCGAAGTACTGAAAACTGGCCTGTCATCCTCGGCGATGAACAGAACTAGAGAGTTTCTTAATCCTATGGGCATTTGGTATTTTTCCAAGCACAAAGCCAACCAGCAAGCCTTACACCTCATATTGGATAATGCATCCTTTTTTGATTTTGTAGATCCAGTTCTAAAAGGAAAACTTTCCGTGATGAGGCAATTTTCTGGACCTGAAGATTGAAATTCAAAACTTGAGTGAAAATATTTTCAAAGATTCCGATTTGATGGGTAGAAACTATTAACGTACCTTTCTTAGCACATCTGAAAAGTTCTATCTGATCTCCGTGTTTTACGTGCTGAATAAGCGAGCTAATAAATTTACGGCATGGTTCGCAGCTGTGAAGTCCGAATTTTTTGGTCTGTTTGATGAACTTATAGTACCTCTGTATCCCACACACCGCACAGGTTATGACACCGGCTTCGGGAATACTTTTATTTATACTGCCTTCTTCTATTGTAACATGAATACCAGCATAATTATTTCTCTTTTTCTGTCCTGAGTACACAATGCTAGAATATCCGAGGATTTCAACCGGAATACTGATAATGTGAGGAGAGGAAGGCCTAGACTCTAGACTATCAACAGTCGTCTCAAAATGTAGAACCAGATATTTCAGAGGAAAATGGGATCTGGGAGAGGATAGGGAAGTACAACACACAGTTCAATAGGCCTCAGATGGTCGATCAGTTATTGTAATCGTAGATATACCTCGCATAGACTGCGTGAAAAAAATAAATACTTGTAAACAATTTGTACTGAACTTGACAATACCTGCTGAATAATTCTTTTTCCAGCAACTTCTTTTACGTCCATATGGCACTTTGTTGTTTGCATTCTTCTTTTTCATTATTTTTCCTTGTAGTATATGAACTTCTTCCGCATTGGTGTAAGGAAAGGTATCAGATTCGCTGTTGAACATTATCGACACTTACAGCAATGAAGATCACTTGAATGTATAACCTCGGCTTAATGTACAAGGTCTTGAAAAGGAACGAAAACTAATTAGAACTTCAAAAAAGTCATCGCGGGACAACAGATGGTCGCTTTCATTCATGATAATCACATATACATGATAATTTAATTACAGGTAGGAGTCAGAACATATTAGGAACATTAACAATTCATGCGATACAATTAAAACTTGCAAGTAATTGATACTTGTTTAGCTGTTTAGGTGATTTATCAGTGTTGTCTTATCTAGTTTTCAAAGAAAAGAAGTTGGATATAGATATAGAGGGGTGAAGACTGAAGAGTCATGAAGATTCTTCCGGTCCGGATAAAAAGGCAACTAGGTATGTCGTTGAAAAAGTTCGTTTGGTGAGTGACGTCATAATGCTATGGCCACTCATATCCAATCAAAAGCCATACTTTGGAAACATGAGAGTGAGAGTTTCTATTGTTCTATTATATTCACGTGGCACGCTAGTATCCGAATCCTGAGCAGGGATGTGAAAGAAGCTGGAAGCAGAAGCCGGAAGTTTTTATGTATCCTGACTCAAATTGAGAAGCCGGTAGCCGGAAGCCAATTCCAGTTGGAAGCCAGAAGCTGGAAGAGAAGTCTTTTGTTTATCGGCTTCTTTTTGGCTTCTAAGTTCCAGTTCAGAGTCAGCATTTGACCTAATTTGTCAGTCATTGTTTATAAGAAAAGAGCTCTTAAACTCGTTGCTTCAAAGTCTAAATATATTATTTCATTTGAACTTGTTTTGTGCTTCTTGTTATTTTGGAAGAGGGGGGAGGGGGGCTTAAAAGATGCTAGAGGTGAAATAAAGTGAAATTTTGGGAGCTAGAAGTCGGAAGCTGGAAGTTTTTTGAAATAACAGAAGCCAGAAGCCGGAAGTTTTTAAATTACAAAATTGAAAGAAGTCAGAAGCTGGAAGCTTTTTAAAATTATGGAAGCCAGAAGCCGGAAGAGAAGTTTTTTCAATAAGCCTCTCATCCCTGATCCTGAGCTGCAGCTTTCGTGACTACTGATTAGGATGGGCCATTCTTCAGCAGAGATGACAAAACTTTTGGACTTTCAAGTACCTATTTAAATAGGTCAAATAGGTATAGTTTGTACCTATCAATATTTAGTATTTAAACAGATTTTCAGTGATAAAACCTATTCGAAAACAAAAAATCTATTTGCGAATGTACGCATAATAGTCGCAGCAGGTGACTGCCATTAAAAATAAAAACAACATAATTCTTCTCACTGATTAGTGGATTTGGACGAAAAAAGGAAATGGGAGCGATGATGACGAAAAAAGTTATTCAAAAAATCTAAAATTGGACGCTATTCAGCGTAAGGGAACCAACCAACATTTGTCAACAAAATAAGTTATTAATATCGTTGGAGAGAGCGTAAAAAATAGATTTTTTTTTTAATTGGACCCCCGATTCAAAAATGTGTACTCACGTTGAAAAAGGCTTATCCGTAAACACTATGTCAAATAGTTTTTACAGGGCTCTTGAATTTCGAATCACGTATTCTCAAAAAACAGATTTTGCTGGTTGGTTCCCTCATGCTGAATAGCGTCCAATTAAGGTCATCTGATAGGAAAAATGAAAAGAGCTACAACTTTTCTCAACATTTCTTCATAAAAATCAAGTTCAAAGCAACGTACAACACTTTTATGCGCACACGTTCTTTTGCTGTAATATACAGGGATGGAAATGGAAGCTGGAAACCAGAAGCTAATGAATTTTATCAAAAAATAGCAGAAGCTAAAAGTTGGAAGCCAGATGTAAAAGATTGGAAGCTGGTAGCGGAAGCCAATTATTTTTCAATTTCTTTTAGCTTCTTCTTTCTGCTACTTCATTCTTTTACATTTGCGAATTTTACGTTTATTTTACCATTACTTTTTACATTTACCTCAGTCTGGGTTGATTAATGTACTCACGTTAGAATATTATAAGTTTTAGGACCAAACCAATCAAAAGATTATTAAAACTCAGAGCACTAAATTAAAAACCACCAACTCGCAACTCCCCGTGAAAAATTTTGATGAGCATGAAGATGGAAGCTGGAAGTTTTTGTATTTAAGCAAAAAGTCGGAAGTTGGAAGCAGTTTCAATGTGGGAATATTGGAAGCCGGAAGCGAAGCTAATTCATTCAGCTTTTCCATCCCTGGTAATATACACATAATAACCATGTTTTTGTACTTGTAGAACATACATTCGTGAATTTAAATAGTTTTTTCCTTAATAATTACTGTTATTAAACATTTTGACAACAAAATACTGATCCCTGATCCATACTGATAATATTAGAAATGAAGACGTAGTAAATACACTATGAAATTTCAATTTTGTAGGTCATTAACCTTACAAATGATTCTTTGGTCCAACCTGCACAGAAGAAAAGGAAAGAAGGAAACAGAAATCAAAGTCATAATGCTTTATTCGGAAAGAATCCAAGGATGCAAGGACGGACAACCTGATAAAAATCGTAGCAAACATTATTGTCTTTATAATAATCCTTATGAATCCAATTTATCCGATTTCTTAATTAAATAAACATTAAAGTGAACAAAAATTAGTATGTACCTTATCACACAAGTAAAAAAATTAGCATTCTTGAAAACCCATGTAAGCCACTATAATAAATTAGATAATTCAGTTATTTTCGATTTGAAAACATGAAATAAAACAAATAATGTTAGTACAAGAAAAATGCACCTTTTATCACAAACACGAACACTTTTCGCATTAAATCTATCATTAGCCTGTACATATTTCATAATTAACATTAACAGATGAGTATTGACTAGCACTTGGATCAATAATACAGAATTTGCAGGAAACAAATACGAAACCGCAAAATACCTGAAAGCAGATAAAAATTAATATTATAATAATATGCGATTCCAGGGACCAAAAAACTGTCGCGTATTATACAATATATTCCCAATAGCCCATATCTCTTCAAGGAAAGTAAAGACCAGTATCGCTATACAGATGTTTTCGTGGCAATTTTGATTTAAAAATCATTCCAGTTTGTAGTTGAAGTGCAGAGAATAAGTTCCAACCAACTTTCTCTTTGGTATTTTTCAGGTATTTTGAGCATCATTTCATCAATAGTTGATGAGTAATAGAGGCAGATACAGAAAATAATTACAGGGGGGGGGGGGCTGAATGAAAAATGTAATAGACGAAACATAATAAATAAGTTCCATTGGTAGATATTTAGATAATTCGGGGAGAGGAGGTTCTGGACCCTCATCGTATCCGCCCTTAGTGTGTAAACTAACTTCAAGAATGAGTTGAAATAAACTGAGCTTCAACTCTTTTACCTAAATTATGTTGAAAGCTGAAATGACCAATCAACTCATTTCGATGAGTTCAGTGAGTTAGCACAGAACAAAGACGACCCGAGGGAAAATGGCTGGACGGAGGGGGGAGGGCGCTAATATTTTCCAACTGAAAAGCCGTTAATTTCACAAGCGGAGCTAGCGAAAAAAATGTTGAGGTTTAGCTACTAATGTGAGTTGAAGAAATAGGCAAAAATGTCTAAAAAATTTCAATTTTTTTTCGAGTAGCTCCCTTCAAAAAGAAGAAACTAAACGTGCGTTAGCTCATCAATTTAATAGAAAGTGTTTAAGAGTTGAATCCTCACCTCATTTCAACGTATCAACTTGTTTCCAATTCTTAGCTCAACACATTTAGCGAGTTAAATGGGTTAATAACTCATCAATTCATTTAATAAATTAAGCGTGTCGACAATCCATCAGCTCATTACGTTCACTTTTCTCATGAATGAATTGACTAAAAATTGAATCCCAACTGCCCTTTTACGTCAAACAGTTAACTCAGAGTTAGCAGACCACACATGAGCTGTAAGTCAGCGTCTAATAAATGAATAATATACTGGCTTACTAACACGCACTACATCGATGTACTAAATGTTTCTCACTCGGATGTTGTTTGATAATTTGATTTGCAAAAACGTTACTTACTTTCGCTGAATACTGAACAGTTATGAATCATGATTTATGCGGTGAATCTTCCTCATATTCGATAGACTGATAATCCTGTTGAGAAAAAAAAAAAGAACAAAAAAAAGAAGTTACACGAAAATCACTGTAAATGAAAATTCTGACATTAGGCCTTCATCTGAGTCAAAGAGGGGGATACTGTAACACGTAGTACTCACACTTGCTGATCATCGATTCCAATCAGAGAAGCATCTCTATCACCATTCAAGTAACTGCTAATTAACTCATCAGAATGTATTGCTTCGCTCACCCACGTTATTATTTTCCTTATCTCCTACCGTGATTATAAATTAATAGAAGCACACTCGACGTAGAAGATAATGACCAATAATCGAATAGAAAAATGGAACTTCCCGACATCTAGGTTGGTACGGGTGTACCCTCGGGGCCCAAAATAAATTAATCAATACAGTACACAGAAATAAAACGTAATATAAAATGAATTTCCATGGAAATCCGTCGGGATTCCTGGTGTCAGTCGGAAAAGTATTCTGTTGAAATATGTCGCAGACGGATCTGCAACCACGGGAGAACATTTTCATGTCTTGATTTTAATATCGACTTCTCAGTAATCGATTATAATTTATTTTATGTTCTATTTATGACATTTCCATGAAAATTTCTATTAAAAACACGGATACAGAGTGCAGTCGCGCAGCAACAACACGTCGTATATCGTTGTAATTTCGTCGTATGTACATCGTACAAATCGAGGAAGTCGGGGACAATTATAATCGATTACTGATAAGCCGATATCAAAATCGAGACATGAAAATGCTCTCCCGTGGTTGCAGATCCGTCTGCGACATGTCTACAGAATGCCTTTCCAACCAGCACCAAGAATCCCAATGGATTTCCATGTTAACTCATTAAATGTAAGACATATCCATGTACCAATGTATCCGCATGTAGTGTAGATACTCGTCATCAGTTTACCGATGATGAATTAGTGAATTTCTACGGAAATTTTTATTACTGAAGATGGTTGGAAGAGAGTTTTTTCGTGGTGTTCCAAAGTAACGCTCAAAAAGTAACGTTTTTTCCGTTTATGTGCCAAAGCAAAGACATGAGCATGTCAAAACACTAATTATTTGCCGATCGGTTACCCGTATGCACGAAAACTACCGACTGTTAAAACACCCCCTCCCTCCTGGAAAATGACACATTCTACAAAAATACCATTAGGTACCATCACCAATCAATAAAATCGTTAGGAATCATTTTTTTTTTTAAATTTCTTTCTTTCTTTAATAGTTATACATATATTATTTTAACCCTGACGTTTGAGTTTCTTTCTGGGGGTAGGGGCTCCACCAAGTTCGGATCCCGAGGCCCAAAAATTCTAAATTCAACTTTAAGCAGGCACATTCTTATCTGGTACTTTGTTTTATCGTTAGTTGGTACTCTCCTTTGTACTCTCACGTACAGGATAACCCCGCCGTTCATTTTATAAATATTCTAATTACACACCTGCGATTTGTAGTTGAACACAATACTCTCTTGAATCAGAATATCCACATCGCAGTTTTCTTCTTCATTTGGATCGTAGCTGTATACCGGAATTAAATAATGTCGCAGCCTGTTGTATTTTTGTACTTTGGCAATCCATTTGATCTAATCGAGACAAAACATATACAATTTCTATACTACAATAAAGTATGATATTAAAGGGTAAAGCAACTGTAGGCATATACTTACTAGCATTCCAACAACCAAAATGACAATGATAAGAGCTGTTCCTCCGATAAGTACGACGAGAAATGAAGACGAATTTTGAACTTGTGGCAGTTTTGAAGGGAATTTCTCAAACCCAGGTAAAAGCTGTACCGCACCACTATCAACTATGTTTTCACCAGCCATAATCTGAAATGTAAATGGTAAGTAAATGAGCCAACTTCTGAATATCAATCCAGTTTGTATCCGCTAGGTTATAACTACACATTACTTCTTCCCAGAAATGTGATAATCTATCATTCGCCTCACTTGAAATGAGTAAATGAAGAAAACATAAAATTTCGGTCCAAGTAACGCGAAGGCATATACTTCGGCAGTTACATGTATTATGCAATCAAACTGAAAATAATGATATACCGGTATCGCAGTACTTACCACCAATTATGACGGCTGATTACTCGATGCCCCTTCGATCTATTTGTTCAACATGATTATCATTATCAACATACAACCTGTATCAATATTGAACAACGTATAAAAGTTACACCAATTGTACTAGAATCCATGTCAGAAGGAAAATGAACGGTGAACTTGTGGACACCTCTTCCAATAATTGATAAAGCATCGAAGTCCTTCGTAAACTCAACGAGCAAACCGGTTGTTCTGCTCGCGAATTTCAAATTGATTACAGCATTACACTCACATGGAAAACATGTGGATGCTTTCGAACTGAAATGCTGAAAACGGTAGGACATGACGTCATGAGTCATGAATAACGCAGTAGGCAGCACTGAATAGACATGCACAAACACACACACACACACACACACGTTATCACAACTATAAGCACAAACTTGTTTTACGATTGGTACTATGCGTCGAAGGTACTATGTTGTCCCTGCGAAATTCATTTACATTGAATGTCTGCCACAATGTCTGCGCTGCGCGTTGTACCGGTTGTACAGTTTACTGAAACACATGATTTGTAATTCGTAAGAGAATCATGTTGCCAATTAAGAGAACCAAATTGGCAAAATTGAAGGTAAACTTCCTAGATTATCTAATTTTTAGTTCTCCCAAATGCAGAATAAATTACCATGCAAATTTATGAAATTTTTTATTACCTATCAATCTAGCAGAAGTCAGCAGTAGGAAATTTCGAGAAAAAAAAGAAATATTCGTTCAAACACAAACAACGTGAACATCATAAGCAACACAGAAAAACTGAGACGCTTTCTCAAGTAATAAACGCACCTCAGATCCTACTTATTTGTTTTCCTTTTTTTATACTTTCTTCATAATTTCACATAACATTGGGAATTCTTATTCCAGAATGATGAAAGTCGTTTGTTGAAGTACAAAGCTAATCAAAGAATCACGGTAAGTAGGTATTTGACTACAACAAGCAGTTGACACTGTGCGAAATGAAGCTGAAATTCTGCTGATTTGCATGTCAAGCACTCAAGGACTGGACGCACTGTTCCAGGTTTTACGAGTAGTATCACACCAAATCTGCATAGTTTAGTAATTGAAATGAAAATTCAGAACTAAATAATTTCACTGGAAATGGAATGTAGAGAGCTCGAAAGTATGAGGGCACATACCGACATACTAGAATCCTCCTGGCCTTTTCCGTAGTCTTTTTCTTAGACGGCAGTACTTTCTAGGAGAAATATATATCATATGCGGTATTCTATTTTATATAGTGTATAGTTAACTTGAATTTGCCCCTTGGTAGTACATAATAATCTTGTCTTTAATAATCGATGAGATCATCTAATTCGATGCTCTTTGATCTTCGATTTGTCGGCTAATGTAGTTAATATACATGGGGCGTGAAAAGCTTCTCTGTTATCTTATCGCACACTCCTATTAGTTTTTTTCAACTCATCTATCGCGATCATGTGTGTACCTATGAGAGGACCCCCCCCCCCGGTTTGATAATCGGCTTTTGTTGTAAAAGTTTAAAAACTTTGAGACTTTTTGAAACATCTTTGCCTGTTTGTATGGTAAAAATCAAGAGAAAAACTTGAAAACTTTTTCACTCTCGCGGCGGCTTTTCAAGTAATGAAATTTTAGATACCTCTAGCGATTTTCATTCCTCATACTCCTGTCCTCAGTGCTGAATAAACCCTTTTACTGCAGCTCTTAGAATGTACTCCGTATATGCTTATATATCCAGTTCAACTTTCGAATTTTCCGACTGAGCGCACCTGGTTTCACACAATTTCAGAAAGCAAAGAATCAATATGAAGCTAACAGATATGGGCAAAGTACAACCTCCTTCGTAATTATATTTATAGGAATGTACTGGCGTGGTGATACGTGGGGATGTAAATATAGGTTTATCTACTCATGTAATGATGGATGAAAGTACATAGTATGTACACTATTTAGCAAATTTCTTCATCTATCTAGAGGGTTTTGCGAAGCCAATGAAATACGGCTTCGGCTTTTGTTTCGGGCAAGAATCCAACTGCCCGATGCGCAAAACCAGTTACCCGGGTAACTAAAGGGGAACAAGTATAATCTGAGGGTAACCGAGGGTAACAAATTGGTAACTTTTCCGTTGCGGGCAACTAATTGCGTAGTATCCTGCCAGTTACCCGAGTAACTAAAGGGGAACGAGGGTAACAAATGGGTAACTTTTCCGCGGGTAACTGGATTACTGATTGCGCATCGGGTGCGACTTCAACTTCGGCTTCAAGCTTTTGAATTATTTGTTTGGTTTCGGTGGAGATTTGGCCTTTTTCGACTTCTTAAGATTTTATTTGTCAATACTGTCAAGGTCAAATGTTACCATGACATGAAAGAATGAGAGGGGGAATCAAAAAATTACTGAAAAAAGAAAACTAAACTTTAAACTGCTTCAAATCATCTCTTGAATAATAATAAAATAAAAGTGATGATAATCAGTCATAGACCTTATGGATAATAGACTGCGCTTAGTGATGAAAAGTACTTTTGGCACACATATTATATTATGGAAAAATAAGTGAAATGACAACTCGGTTTTAGAGAATCATTATAATCCATGTGTTTCATTGCATTTCCGCGATTGTTTTGATTACTTTTCCTTCAAATTATGATTCGGAGATGATATTTTCAATTTATTCAACAAACTATTACCTATTTATTGGCCAAAAAAGGGCATTATTTCCTCTTCTATCATTACCTATAGCCGAGTTGCCACTCCAGACTCCACTTATTCTTCAAAATAATGTTGGCCAAGACTGATAACGATGAAAACAGGCGTCAAAACCTGCACTAGAGAGCGCTACAAAATCACCTGTGCAGGTGAAACTGGAAGGGTGATCATAGATACATTTAAATTGGACGCTATTTAACAAAAGGGAACTAACCCACATTTGTAAACAAAATGAGTTGTTAGTATCGTTAGAAAGAGCGTAAAACGTAGAATTTTTCAAAATTGAGCCGGTAACCATGAATTACATAAAACACAGGAAGTAAGTCAAATCTTTCCTTCATTCATACACCAATAAGCTATCATTATAATACCCATGAGAAACGAGGGTAACCCTGTAGATTGAAAGGCATATGTATAAGCATGTGTAATTTCCTCAACAATGACTCGCCGAAAGTGCCTGTAATGCAGGAAGAAAATATGCGTAGCTCAGCAGAATTTCAAGTTTCATTTTCTGGCCACATACACAGCTCTATAGAGCTTGTAATTGGTTAATTGCACAGACTCTGCTATTATTATGGTATTATGCATAAGATGTAGCAATTATTTATAAGCCCCCACTGTACAATGAGAGGTAGACCAATAATTTTGTTCAGGTTAAACGAGGAATATTTCCGCATGCAATACGTACCGATGTTGTAAAGAAACAGAATTTCTGCTCCAAGTTTCCGAAACCAGATTTGGGAAAGATTATAACAAATAACGCCGGCATCCGCATGAATTTCATTCCTAGAATGTTGGGTTATGTATTTCATTTTCGTTTTCAAAATTACTTCATTTGTTCGACTTGTTCATTAACCGTATGTATATTTATCAATCAAGGAATAATAACAGGACGAATGTTAATGCTGATGAAAGCAACGACAATAACAGAAATGATTTGCTGTTCAGCAACGGAAGATTACCTTATTTAGACTACGATAATATGACTCCATTTCAAAAACGGAAAGTTACTCCATTGCAGAAGACCTCATCGAGAAAAAGTTTCAACTCGACAGAAATATTTACCGAAGGTCATGCAACCAAGAATTCAGCGGGAGCAGATGATGATCACCTCATAGACACGTGTGTAATGTTACAAATAAATAAAACTATGCTTGTTGTAATACCTTCATCTAATTTAATTTCGTATACACCAAGGTATGTTTATTTCGATTCGTAATTTAATGTAGGTATACTTATAGGTTCAAGTTTTTATTTATGTTTTCTCTGCTATATTAACTTATCTGCAGGTATAATGTTGAAACCGAAGATATAAAAATAAAAAAGTTGACTCTGAAACAGCATATTTCACGTATTGAGTGGTATGAGAAGGATGAAGCTCAGGCACATGTGTTGTACAGAGAACACTCCCAAGCTATCAAGAAGACGATGATCATTGAAAGTGCATCTTACTTCAGTTGTGCAGGTATGGAATTTGACTAGATATCAGTTTACTATATTGAATAATGGATCAAATATTGAACATTATCGCAAGTACTTCTACTTATTTTAAGTTGTTGTCTGCTTAACTGAAGTTCTAATTTTTAGTATCCAAGGCACTGAAAAAGCTCTTGAGTTTTTTATATTTCCTCTTTTTTTTTTTTTTTTTTTTTTTTTTACAGACGCGATGCAAGAAATTCAACAAAAGCTGTGGAATTTAAGAGATCTAAGGTACATTCTAATAGTGCAGTATTTTAAAAACATCAGCTTCATCTATCCGCGCTGACATTCTCCTGCACTCATAGGCATGAATTTATAATTAGAAGATATCCATCAAATGCAGAATAGTTAGTTGACATGTATGAAAAAACGCTAGGGGAAAAAAAATCCAGACATCTCAGAAAAATTCAGTGTTTCCATTTTCCGCTACCTAATTTATATTGCAATTTTATTGATGCGTTGTTGAGGGAATACGTGCCTATCTATGTGCAAGCCCAGAATACCTACTTGAAAGGCATCCAGTTTATACCTATCTAATTGATTAGTTAAATACAAGATATGTAGTTCTTTGTTAAGTCAATAATAGAGTATTTACAATACATATTATTTCATTTTGATATCTAAGCACGTAATGATTCACAAATTTTTTCCAGAGACGAGGACCTCTCTCAATCTCGACGTACTTCCGACCGGACTGCTGTTTCTGCACTAGAAGGCGACGCCATTCTTCCAAATCCCAAATTAAATAAAATAGTTGATTCACCGATGATCGTTGACGATGTAGATACTGTCAATTATTTTACACCTCCTCAAAACTACATTTCTGAACATACCAATGCTAAGCTCACTCCGGTTGGCCAAACTAGAGAGCAGTTTTTAAACAACCAGAATCCAAAAGTGGGTTTCAAATTTTGCTCTCCGTCAGCTTGCAAGAATAGCCAAAATAATAAGCTACCGAGAAAAGAGGAAGTAGTTCTTCGAACGAGAAAAACTATGGAAAAATTGGCGCATGAGAAAAATGCTCTTTGTTTTCAAATGCCGAAACACGATCCGCTGGAGGCTTTTTATCCTGCGAATTACCACCAGGCAAATATCCTGCCGAAGATGCCGAGTGAGGAAGCTTGCCATTCAATTTAATCTAAGTAGTATTCGTTTTTGTTTCTCTTTCAATAGAAGCTGATATTAATTTTTTTTCAGTTGTGCCTGATACAATCGACCAGAATTCAGCTCTTGGTCCTTTGGAGTATTTAGACTACGTGTCTAGAAAACGAGGGAACACTGAGACGATGTTTCCCGATGAAACAGACTTCAAACCGACGATTAAAAAACCAACTACTTGTGAATTTTCAAGTATGAAAGTTAATTTTATACACAGGTGTGAAGAGCATTGATAGTGATTAGGGGAAGGGGGTATGGAATGCTTTCGCTTCGAAACAACGACAGTTTGGGACCCAAACACTTTAGCCATGAAGGAAATTTGAGACGTGACATTTATAAAGGGTCTAAGTCCAAGAATGTAGGTAAATTTATCAGGAAGTATAAAAATAAACGTTTTCATACATTTGGATTTCGGGATTCGTTGTTTTCGAAGTACGAAAATAAAAGTTTTCACGGATTTAGACTTTGGACTTTGTTTTCCGACAAGGTTCCCTGGACTATAGAGTTCTGTTGTTTTATGAACTAACTGCCCAAGTCGGTGAGCAGCTATATTCATGAAACTAACTTCAGCGAAAGAAGATTTTCAATTATTAATGGACTTACACTTTTTTGTGAAAGCTATATATATACCATTTCTAGCTTTTATCTCGAAAAATGGAAGTAGTTTTGGCTCCAAATTGCTTGATTTTTACGAAAATGATGGAGAAGATCTCCAGATTTTAAGCGCTTCCCCTCCCCTCGCGAAATAAAATGAGCGATTACTACCGCTTATAAAAAGTGGCTCACCAAAATAGATAGAAAATGACAGCTTCTTAGTCAAGAACGTACTGAAGCAACTTTTTGGTCGAGTAAAAAAAAGGAAGAAAGAAAAAACTCTTCAGGCATCGATTTTGTTGTCAACTTTACCATCTTTGGAAACAGGATTTCCTCCAGATACGTTCCTGACAACTATATGACTACTTTTCTCATCTGGAGAAAAGGGCAACCCGGGGAAATGTAATAATATCTTAGAGAAGAATCTTAATTTCAAGATTGGCTCTTGGATTGCTGGGTCACAAATATGCAGTTAATGATACAGGGAGGAGGTCACGGAGAAATTACTTTTCTAAGGGTACGGGGCTGGAAAAAAAGAAGCCAATGAAAATGGAAGCAAATTTTCATGAAGTTATACGAACAGGTGTATATCGATTGGTGTAAACTGATAGAAATCATTCAAGGGTACACAGAGGATTTGTTTTGATCAACTATGCATGCATATATTCAATAACTATATATAAGAATGTTGGAAAAGTAGTCCTATTGAATACAATGAAAATAATACAGATTCCGGTTGCCAAGGTTTAGGAACTGCATAGTTGCATACTTATGGCATCCAAGTAGATACATGATTTGAGGCAGTATCTAGAAAAATCTAAAAGTAAATAAATTCTTTCCGTATACTTCAAAGATGCGATCGGCAACCTGATACGTGTATATTTACTTCATACATATATATATGTATTTATTTAGTTTAATAGGATTTCTGCACAATATTACATACAGGGTTCAAAAACTACCATGATGAAAACACGTTGCCCGGTCCAGTACCTCGTCAGAAATATTCTGAACTGCCTGAAACGTACGGATTGCGCAATTACGAATCGAACTTATTTCCTGACGAATTCTATCTTCTAGAAACGAGGAAAGTTCCCAGATGTCATGAAGTGCCCAAAGTGAGTTTATGCTAATCTATAATCATGAACCAAAATGCTTACATGTTATTTTTTTCAAGTACATAGATGCTGTTTGTGCGAAAACGACAGCTCAGAAAGGGATACGTACTTATGTTGCAGAATTACTCGCCCGATGTAAAACACGGTAGATCTAATCCATTCGCATTACATCAACCTAATTTATTTCCATATGAAAGCATGGTACCGAAGAAAGAAAACCAGGATTTTAATAATTATTTCCGTCCAGGTCTAACGTCTGTAAAAAGCCCTAAACTCTTGTATTCTGCTCGGTATGTCCACTAATGGACGCAGAGCTTATACAGGTACTCATTGCATGCAAACAACTATTTTTTAATTGGTTTAGAGTGCTTAACTTCAATTTTCCATTTTATTTTTCATGAAATATGACGTGTTTTTCTGATGAATAGGAGCTCATTCCTAATTTTATTTTATGTTAGGTTTTTCATTTTGTAATTTTCGGACCTAAATTGTAAATTTGATGTTTCAGTCATGGCCGTAATTTTATAAACTATGACTATGGATTTCTTTTATTTTTTTTTTTAAACAAAATGTCAACAGTTAAGGAGACAAAGTTGTATAATTAATTTAGTTATGTATACATAAGCTCACTGTTAATTTGTTTAGTCAACTGATCAGATATATTACATCGAATATTCTTTAATTTGTGCAAAATTATTTATGTTACCTCGGGGGTGAAATAGATTGTCTTGCAGCGGCAGACTATGTTAACCAACATCTAGACGTGATCTCAGTTAACATAGTCTGTTTTTTCAGGAAGATCGGCTTACGCGTATCTTGCACTCAGCACTCCATTGTTGATAATTTCTGGATGCTATATTTATTATAGACGAGGACACGTACCGAAGCGACTGCATGAAACGGAGAAAGGACAGAGTCCAATTTTCCCGAATACTATAGTTTATGTTGAGGTCGTCTCCTTTTTTCTTTTTTTTTTCTAATTTTGCTAAATGATAACAAGTTTTATATTAATCAAAAAAAGAAAAGTCTAATCTTTTAATTTCGAACTGAAAAGGAGGGGCGATTTTGCCAAATCTAACGTCCCGATCCACAGTCACTTACCCTAGTTACCGGCGGAAATGTTACCCATTTGCAACCCTCAGTTACCCTCAGATTACCTAGAAACCCGTCAATTACCCTTGATTCCCCTTTAGTTACCTGGGTAACTGGCGGGACTTTGCACATCGGGGTAAGTGTCTAGGGAGCCTTTTCCCACTCCGTTGAAAATTCTGGCGCTAAGATTGCGATTTAAATATAATTTAATTTGAATCAGGGATGTTCCCCAAAATATTTTCAATTCGGGAAATGGGAACTTTTTTCTACAAAAAATCAAAATCGTGAATGTTTCGGGAAACGCCTATCTTTTCGGGAAATGAGATTGTATATCAAGTATGATATATTATGCTAAAAACGACGATAAAACTCAGTCGCTTAGCATACTCTGTCACTTGATTTCGATGTTCCCTTGTATGTTTTTGAATTGGAAATTTGGGAAACGGGAATTCTATTGTTTATTCTTTCCGGAAATGGGAGATTCTTGGTGCAAAATTTTATGGTTGAACGGAAACTGGAATTCGCATTGAAAACTGTCACAATATCGAAAAACGGGAAATAATTTCAAGGACGTACCGATAGGGGGAGGGGTGGACGGGGCAAAGTACCCCCCGGTAGGAATTTTTCACTCAGCAGTTGGGAAAATTTACCCATTTCAGTCAAGCGAAGTCGGGAAAATCGAACAAGTCAAAAGATGTTTTGTTGTTTGTTTTGATACTTGGGAATTGAGTTGAGAAGCTGGAAAAATCCAAGAAGTTGAAGGTTTTCTTCTTAAAACTTAGTTCTTTTTTCGCATCTTCTAGCCTAAACTGAGGTATAATTTTATTTTCCGTCATCTCTTTCTTTTTATAATTCTTGAATTTTCCCCTTCTTTTAATCGTTATTGTTGATCTACATAATCTATGATCCGGCGATGGAAAGTGGAAACCTGGCAGCGTGGCAACATCTTGCACTATAGAGAGATCGTTGACTAGGATGTGGTCTATTTCATTTTTATTGTTTTTATTAGGCGGCATCCATGTTCATTTTCCATTTTATTTTTCTTGAGTGTTTCTTCTATTGCTTTGATACTTGGGAATTTTGAGTTGCGTCAGTTGGAAAGATCCAACAGGTCAAAAGTATTTTGTTTTTTTTTTGGGCTTTGATATTTGGGAATTTTGAGTTGTGTCAGTTGGGACTTTCACAATTCTTGCACCCTCTCCCCCGAGGAAAAACTCTTCGGTACGTCCCTGAAGGTTTTTTGGGGGGTGGGGGGCATGCCTGGTTTGAACTAGTACTGGCTGGTGTCCTGTTTGCTGGAGTGCAGTTGAGCAGATCCAGCTTTTCATAAAGATTTTATGCTTAGCATATTTCATTGTATAAAAGTTCTTATGCAGAGCGCGGATCTACTAAAGCCTTGATTTTGGGTGTATGCCTCCCTCATCCTGTTCCATTCAACCCGGCCAGCTGCGATTCTATAGAATAGTTTGTACCTGATGAAGTTGCAAATGTCGTCCGTTCACTTGACTTTCTGCTTTCCCGGCTTTCTGCTTCCGTAAATTTGCCAGAATGTGGCCTTATTTGTCCATCGGTTGTCTTTCAGTCTGCTCAGATGACCAGCTCCCCGTCCCATTTCAGTCTTCTGACAATGTGCAGTACATTTTTGTTTAACCTGAATTTTCTATTTATTTTCATCAAATTAATTTTATTACGCAACTTGATTCCTAACATGGCTCCCTCCGTGTAGTTTTTTCTCCGCCCTTTTGCTTAGTGTCCACGTCTGACAGCTGAAGGTCAATGCCAGAAGAATACAGCTGTAGAAGGTTTGGATCTCTTTTCCAAATATATAAAAGAACGTTTGTATCTCTAACTAGATTCTGAACAGGGGAGGGAACAAGCAGGTTTGAGAAAAGATAGATCAACAATCGATCACATCTTCATAATAAACCAAATAACATAAAAATCTAACGAATACAATCTAGAAGGGTTCCTCCTCTTCATTGACTTTAAGAAAGCTTTCGACGCGGTGGAGCACAATTTCCTGTGGAGGGGTTTTAGAAAAACAGGGGATAAACCCAAAATACAACAGAATTATCAAAAATATGTATAAAGGGTCCGAAGCCTACGTAAAGACGGATAAGGTGGGGGAAAGATTCAGAATCGAGAGAGTGGTAAGGCAAGGCGATCCACTTTCCACTAACCTATTCAATAGCACGTTAAAGGAAATTTTCCAAGGATTGAATTCGGAAGGAAAAGGGATAAGAATAGATGGAGAATATTTAAATAATTTTCATAATACGTATAGGTACCTATATTAATTTATGTATTGATTACATAAGTATACCTAAAATACATATTTGTTCATTTCATGGTCTTTGTTTGAAAATTTTAATCACTTTAAAGAGTTGTTTCATTGCTCCCCTAAGTGCTGCCTCATTTCTCCTCGTACTTTTTTTGTAGAATTTTGAAACTCTTATAGCTCCAAACTGAAAAATGATAGGAAAATGGGCCCAGGGTACATTTGTAGACTAGATAGGTATCTTTCATTTGGCGTTGGTTCCAGTTCTCTAGATCAAATAGTTCGCGTTATAGAGCGTTCCAAAAAAATCCGTCTCATTCCTCCTCGGCTCCCCTACTTTTTGTCGTTTCCATGATCTGAGTTATCAAAAAATCCATTTTTTCCTGGTTCTACTTCCTTCGACTTCCCCAAGAAGTCAGCCATCGCGGAAAAGTAAGGCTGACCCCCAAAGGGTAAGTTTTTGTGTAACCAAAATTTAAAAATTCTGGCGGGAAATAACAAAATAGACAAAAAGAGGTTTTTGGACTCGAAAATTTTAAATTATAATTGCAGGGGTCTGGCAAATGAAGACAGACTCATCGAGTTAGAGGTCGCCCTCACTAAAATGAAGGGGGATAGGTATAGTGAGTTTATCTGAGATATACGACGCAGGAAAGAGGGTCTATTCCAAAGAAAATCGGGTAACTTCTTTCACTTTTTCGGCGAAACAAGGGGCTAAAAAGGGTTAGGGTTCTAATCAAAAACGGACTTTGAAGCAAAGTAGTAGAAATGAAAGTGAAAAACGAGAGAATTGCGGCGGTGAAAGTTGCCTTAGAGCAAGAGGCAAAGCTAGTGCTAATCCAGAGTTATGCACTTAAGAGCGGAAGAAAAGAAGAAAGAAGCCTTTTACATTAAACTGCAGAAAGTAATTCTACTCGGTGGCAATGGGCGAGTTCAACACCGAAGTAGGTGCCGATATTAGCGGAGAAACTTGCATCCGAGCATATGGTCTTGGTGAGAGAAATCTTTAGGGCATTAGGCTAGTGATTTTGCGGATAGAAACACACATTCTTCAAAAAACGAGACGCTCGTAGATGGACCTGGGTGGCCCCTCGTGGGAGAATTAGGAATGAATGAGATCGACCACTGCCTTATCAACGATAGAACGGTGGTAGAGGACCACAGTATCCTCTCGAGATTTGAATTCTCGTCGGACCATAGAGTGGGGGGAGATGTACGCTCCAACTACAAGAGCGAAATGGTGCGCGAGAAAGTCGAAGAGGACCACACTGAACTTGATAACCACGCTGTACAGAATGGAGAAAGCGAAAGCTTCCCTGGAAAAGGAACTTAAGTCATAGATGATCTGGAATCAGTCAGCTGAGCTGCAAGAACGTCGCGACCACTCCGTCGAAATTATTAGAACCACGCTCTATTCACTTTTTGGAAACAGAAAACGGAAGAGTACATCATTGACGACAAACTATCTGAAACAACCAAAGTCCTTATAAGGAAGAGAGAAGAGCTGCGTAACATACACGACCCAACCCCGCTTCAGAAAATCGAATGTTAGGAGCTTCATAAAGCAATTAAGAAAGGAATCGGGAACGACTGCAGGAACTTAAAGAAGAAGGTCCAGGAGATAGTTGAGAGTTCATGGTCAACTAAAAAAATTGAAGAAAGATGGATGGATCCGGACCCCCATTCAGCTTATACAGGGGCGTTAAGCAAGCAGGGTGACCCCCTGTCACCGAATTTGTTCAATGTGGTTTGGAACAAATCTTCAAAAAATTAGAGTGGGCAAAAAAAGGGATCAAAATTGACGGGACTTGAACCACTTGAGGTATGCCGATGACATAGTGTTGATAAATGGTGATGGGGGGGGGGAAGTCCAGGAGATGCTCGACGAGCTGGTCGCAGAAAGAGAGAAGGCGGCGCTTAGGGTAAACATAAGCAAGACCAAGGTTATGAGCAATGCCTCCAGGGACGGAACTTGGATAGCGGATACGGAATTGGAATCGGTGGAGTATCCATACCTTATTGGCCAGATTATGTCATTCAGGGGGAGAATGAAAATAGAAATCTAGGCTCGAATAAGGCACGTTTGGAAGGGATACTGGGCTCTACACGGTGTCCGGACTTCGTTCAAGAACCAGCTAAGTATGCAAAAAGTTAAGTACGAAAAGTTGTCCACGAGCAAATTGAAGGGACTAAACCATTTTAAAGATTACAAAAAACACAATTTTCAAGACGATATACGAGACATGACAATTGACAGAATAAGTAATCTGACCAAGGGGACAGACAGAACTAGCTTGGACGAAAAAAAAATATTGGTACGATGTATTGCCTATTCTCAAAATTGAAGGCGCTAGAAGACGTTAAAGTTGGGAAAATTTAATTTTTCGTTAAATGGTCAAAAATACCTTTCTTTTTCAGCCCAACCCTAGGTAAATAATTAATAGGGGTTTGGTTGGCCGAGTGGATAGCGCGCTGGTCTTGGCATGCGGAGGTTCCGGGTTCGAGCCCACGTAGCAACTCGCTACATTTCGACCTAGGCCGGTTTTTCGGCCAGATGAAAAGAGAGCTAAGCCAGTCCTACAGCCTCCCCGATGTCTGTGAGGTCATTCTCGAAAGGGCGGATTCCAGGGCTCGGGTTGAGAGTAAAAATTACAAAAGAGGTAAATAATTAATGGTTTGAGAGCTATTGTGACTATGGGAACTTGTACATACCTAGGAGATGAAAAAATTATACGACCATCTTCGCCGAGTTCTGAATTTTTAAGAAGTTATCCAGTTTTGGTATACGTTTTTAATTTCTTTATGAACTCTCGGTGTACTAAAATTATTTATTGGACGGCATCTTTATTATTGGCAGTTTACAGAATGTCGGTCGGTGGTCAGAGTGGTAGTGGAAGTTATTCAGAGCATTACAGTTTAGTATATTTTTGATAGTCATAGGCGATGTAAGTATGAAATCAATTTAGGATTTAACAGTCACGTCCATCTCTTGCCCTTTGTTTTCTTAAAAACCGTAGGCATTTGTCAGCTTTAATTTGTTCTCATGGCAAACGTGGATCAGCTTGCTCCCTCTTGAGTTTCTAGTTCCAAAATTGTATTTTCCTAAGATTTCGTCCTCTCCTAATAGTTCAATCCTTCAACCATTTTTAATCAAAATTTCAATTAGGTAAAGTAAATCGTGCGAAACAAGTCCTCGTATTCTGATTTTAACAATGTAGAATTCTTATTTATTAATTTGAAAATGAACGCACATCTGGCCGATAGAATCTCAGGAATGATACCCTCAATTTAAAATAATTTAAGCCACTGTAGGAATTAGCTTTGAAAATGCAGTTTGGATGATTCTTAATAAATGTTTGTTATTCCTCAACTTATCAGTGCAGTTCATGAAAGAGGCCGTCATGAGGTGCATCTGTTGCATTCGAAGCATATAGTGCGATTTTTACATATTTTCTCTTTTTCCTCACCATCTGGACACGAATCTCGTACACATTCCTCAAAAAAATATGTAAACTTCCGCCCTTTTTGCGTCTGAAAGATAGTTAGACTACGATAATTTTCACATTCCTAGTATTTCCCATAGTCCTGCTGCTGATCACGCCGGACTACAGTTTCAACCTCTGATAATGTTTCTGAAACGATAGAAGATAGGAAACTTGGTTATCAACGATAAATTCTGTTCCGGGTTCTCTTGATATACAGACAAGTGTGAGTGGCAATGGCTCATCCAGTCCGTTAATCTTGTAGTATGTATATTCTCACGCATCCACAACGATATATATGTGAGCATTGAGCAGCCTATTTAAGATGTTACTGGTCTACATTTTCTTCGCCTATTTTCTTAACTATATTGGTAAGTAAATATCTTACAGTAAATAGATTTAGCTTTGTAAAAACCGTGCAGATGCAGCATCGAATGTATGCAGCCCACGAAATTATTCGAGTTTAAATCATAAATGTTTATTATGAGATATTATGATAATAAAACACGACCTACTTAACTAATAATAAGCAGTTACAAATCAACCAGATGGAAAACAGTGATTTTTAATAGAAATTCGGATTCGATTTTGTCTTTTATAAATGTTCAGTTTTGTTTTTTTTTCCTATATAAATTGGTAGTTGATAAAATTTAAAAGGTATTTACTATTCGAACCTAGAAACACTTGGACTTGGATTTCCCTTCCACTTAAATATGCCCCCCACCCACCCTCCATTGATAATGATTTTTATGAGAATGAGGAAAGAAAAAATTGTGAAGTTAGCAATGAAAGGGGGTAACTTTTTTAAAATTATATGACTTTTTCCCCCTTGGAATAATGATGTTTTAATTTCTAAAATACTGAATTATTCGGAAAAGGCTAAAATAGCAGACGGTTCCTCTCATTGTCTCTATTTTTGATGGAGGAATTTATATTGTGATAAGCTGCCATAAGGGCAAATATCCGTTCGTACAATTTTTTTTTCTTTTTTTTTTAAGGGGCTTTCAGAGGATTTGGGGAGGCTGAGCACCCCAAGCTCCTTATTTGCGCCCATGTAAAGTGTCCAGGTGTGCCTTTTACCTCTTTTTCAAAGGTGGCCTTTTGCCATGTTCAGAATCCTTTTCGCCAAAATTCCTCATATATTAGGAGGATTGTGTTTCTGCACGACTAAAAAGGGTAAGAAAACCTAATTTTTCGTGTCTTTTTTTTTTTTTTCTTCTTCTTGTCGCTGAAAAATGAAAAGTTATAAAATCTGCAAAACAGATGCAGAATCTTCAGTTCGCATTTTTGTTATTATAGGTGGTAGTCAAGAGATTCTAAAAAAATTGAAGTGGCGAGTGTGGCTTATATTCATCATTAAGGAATATGGCAACCATCCTTTCGACTCGAGTAAAATATGATATTTGGTAATTAGGGGCAGTGGGAGTCCCAGTTCTGTTAACTTTTTCCCTGCACGACGCATGGAGGAGCAAGAAAGTTTTTCAGGATATGTGAGCGCACCATATGCAATATAGTACAATAAAGAATTTTTTACTCAAATTTTTGCGCCAATTTATGTCAATTTTCTATTTCCACTGCTAGGACCATTGATTAGTTAATATTCGTATTATTTTCAATCCCATGTTCATGCATGAATCGTACACGGGAATATTATAACATGACGATACAATAAAAAAATTATTACAAGGCTTTCGTTATACGTTAGTGGGCATCTCTTCAGTAGTCCATTACTGATAAGTAAGTTCGAGATAAGATGTTGGACATTAATCAAATATTGGTGATATTCCATATTCATTCCATTGTTCTACAAGTGAGCAAGTCTACTTTTAGCATTTGATAAGTAAACGGCACGAAGCTTAATTATATAAAACTTAGGTACTGTATATGTTATTTAAATATTACAAGCTACAGGGTTAGGTAATACGCAGGTCTTTATCCTTTGCAAAAACTAACTAAATCAGATGTTTCGGTTTAGTACAAGTTCATAATTCTAACCTCTGTCAGACAAAAAAGTCGGATTAAAGTAAACTCCTTTATGAAAGAAAAAGCTGGGGCCACTTTTTTGAAATGCGATATGTACCCCTTTCGTATTTAGTAATCAAAGAAGTACTGCTGATTCCCAGCATTTTCAATCAGGGGCGTACCGATAGGGGACAGGGGGCAACTTACCCCGGTAGGAATTTTTCACTCAGCAGTGGGGAAAATTTACTATTTCAGTCAGGCGAGTTGAGAAAATCCAACAAGTTGAAAGGCTTGTTTTTTTTTTGCTTTGATACTCTTGGGAATTGATGAGTTGAGAAGTTGGGAAAACCCAATAAGTCAAACGGTTTTTTTAATTTGTTTTTTGCTTTGATACTTGGGAATTCTGAGTTAAGTCCGTTGGGACTTTCACAAATTTTACCCCCCCCCCCCTTCCCCCGGAAAAACACTTCGGTACGTCCCTGTTCCCAATTCCAAAATATTTATTTTTTTTATTTATTACAGCCTTTTTTTATTTATTTATAAGCTAGTATGATCTACTTATAAGTATTTCTATTTATAAACGGGGAGAAAAGTCCTCCTTTCCCTTTGCTTAGGTCGTTCTTCGGGCAAAGGCCTCTCCGTACAAAGCCCAGTTGCTGCGATTGGCGGCAGCTCTTCGCCATGGAAGGCCTATAAATTTCTCAATCTCGTCCCTCCATCTTGTCAACGGCCTTCCCCTCGATCATTCTGTTTCGTATGGCGTCCAGACCTCCGCCTTGTTGCTCCACCTATCCAAATTTTGTCTCGCGATATGACCAGCATAGCTCCATTTCAAATTTTTGGCTTTGTATCCTAAATCCACTATTTCCGTTTTTTCCCTTATGGTTTCGTTTTTAATTTTTCCCTCCCTTTTTATGCCGAAAATGCTCCTTTCCGTTGCCTTTTGCGTATTTTGTAATCTCTACGTCCCTCTTTTAGTTAACGCCCAAGTCTGGGCGCCATTCGTCAATACTGGTTGGGTGCAGGTGTCCCACGTCTTAGTTTTCATTTTCAAGTTTACTTTTTTACTTTTGTAAATTGATTTTAAACTCCAGTAACTTTTCCATCCTTGCTGAATTCGTTCCCCCTTCTATTTTTAAATGATATTAATTGTCCTAAATATTCAATTTCTTCTACCCATTCTATTTCATTTCCCTCTATAAATATTTCCTCTTTCTTACCATTTGATAGTATTTTTGTTTTCTTATAATTTAGTTCCAATCCTTCCCTTTTACTTATTATTGCTAATTCCTGGCCCAGCTGCACCACCTCTCCGATCGAGTCGGCGATTATTACCACGTCGTCGATAAATCTTAAATTACACAAATATTCCCTATCGATTTTAATTCCCTTTTCTACCTAGCCCGTTTCCCTAAAAATCTGTTCTAGCACACAGTTGAAAAGATTAGGGGCCAGCGGATCCCCCTGTCTCACTCCTCTCTCTATCTTAAATTCGCGTCTTTTCCTATCGGTTTTCACATATGCTCGTGAGTTTTCATACAGTTTTTGTATTAGCCGTATAACTTTTGGTTCAACTCCTTGTGCTTTTAGTGCTGACCACAGGTATGCAAGTTCAACCGTATCCAAGGCTTTCTGGAAATCAATAAAGAGAAGGGATAGTCCTAGATCACATTCATTCGCCTTTTCAATTAGTTAATTTAATGTGAAAATGTGATCAATAGTTGAATAGTTTCTTCTGAACCCCGCCTGTTCCCTCCCTTGCATCGAGTCCAGCTGGTTGTAAATTCTATCTTTTATTATTTTGGAGAAAATTTTATTAATATTTGACGTAAAACTTATCGGCCTATAGTTGTTAATATTTTCGTTCTCTCCTTTTTTAAATAAAATTTTATTTCAGCCTCCTACCATTGTCTTGGTATCTCTTCTTCCAGTAATATTTTGTTGAACACCGATGCTAGAGGCAAACTTAATTCTTCAGCAAACCCTCTCAATGTTTTGTTTTCTATACCATCAGGGCCAGCCGCTTTGCTAATTTCTAGTTTTTTCAGTACATTCAAAACTTAATTTTTGATAATTTTGGGAAATTTTTCTTCTTTTCTACCTTTTACATCTGGATTACATCTTCTCTCCGCTTCCTTCCTTTTTTGTGTATCCCCTTGACTACTGTATAATTTTTCGTAAAATTTGGTGGCTATTTCGACTATCTCCTCTCTATTAAATTCTTTCTTGTTTTTATTATTGTCCATGGCAGCAATCATATTCTTCCCATTACTAAGTTCATTTTTCACCATTTTTGTTGATTTACTCTCTCCCAGCATTTCGTTAATTTTTGCTTCATCGTAATTTTTAATATCCCTGCGGATTTCTTGTTTAATTCTTTTCTGTAATACGAGTTCAATTTTTTCTAGATTTTTTTTCTTCTATTTTCTGGGCCAGATTGTTTCTTTTCTCTATTAACAATTTATTTTCTCTATTGAATTTATCGTTGGTCCTCTCTTTGGCTTTTTTAGTACCATATGTCTGATTGATTTGAGCTAAACAGTTTTCGATATAGTCATATCCCTCCTGCATTTTCACTTCTTCCAATCGGTCTTTGTTAATTAGAAAACTTAGTTCTTTTTTCGCATCTTCTAGCCTAAACCGAGGTATAATTTTCTTTTGCGTCATCTCTTTCTTTTTATAATTCTTGAATTTTCCCCTTCTTTTAATCGTTATTATTGATCTACATAATCTATGATCCGATGGAAAGTGGAAACCTGGCAGCGTGGCAACATCTTGCACTATATAGAGAGATCGTTGACTAGGATGTGGTCTATTTCATTTTTATCGTTTTTATTAGACGACATCCATGTTCATTTTCCATTTTTATTTTTCTTGAGTTTTTCTTCTATTGCTTTGATACTTTTGGGAATTTAAAGTTGCGTCAGTTGGAAAGATCCAACAGGTCAAAAGTTTTTTGTTTTTTTTCTTTCTTTGATACTTGGGAATTCTGAGTTGAGTCAGTTGGGACTTTCGCAATCAATTTCTACCCCCCCCCCCCCATGCAGGAAAAACTCTTCGGTACGTTCCTGTTTCAAATTCCAAAAATATACAGAGTTAGAAATGAACTTCGCATAATTTTGTGAAAGGGAAACGTGGGTAGATGGAGCAATGACTTGTGATAGGTAATCATAATATCGTTTCCTTATAGTTCCTGTTTACAAAGACGACACATGTCGCCCCGATTTTATTGAAAATCTCTCTGATGCGTTCAATATAATACGTCAATTTTTTTTCTCGACTTGACAAGCCAGAAAACAAAAGCTCTCGTCTCTGAAAACTGAGTTAACTAGCAAAAACATCGTGTAATTTTCGTTTCTGAATTATCTATATAAAATTGTTCAATAGTTTTTGAATTTATTTATTTACATTTTATGGGTGGAGGGGGGAGGGTGCAAATAATACTTAGTACCAAATTTATTTTTAAGGGGAGAGGGGAGGGCAACAATGTATCCGTATACACCGTTCCAACATTACCGTATCTGAATAGAGGAGAAATTCTGAAGAAAGAAGGGGATCACGATATCTACACTAAAAGATGAAATATGAATCGAGAGTAATAATTTCAATAAGAAATATTTACAACTAAAAATGGGGTAGATTGTAACGTGTGTACAATTGACAGCACAATGGATTATAACTTGAGAACGGAATAACTGAAGTTTAGCCCCCTGTGGAGCGGTAAGAAAAGAAGGAAACGAATTCCATAAATGAACTTAGCGTACGAAAAAAAAAACCTGATACAAAACCTACGTGGAAATTGAAAAAATTCATGAATAGTCCTCTGTGGACATCGAAGGGTAAGAGGAAGATGGAAAAAAACTCTAAAAGTGAACTTAGCAATCCAAGAAACCTTTATTCAGACATCAATAATAGTGAAATAACAAAATATCAACCCTCTGTGTAGCCCAAAGGAGGAGAGAAAGGGGAAAATGCCACGAATGAATTCAGTGACCCTTGAACCCTCATCTCAGAAAGAAGATAATTGTTAGGTTCATATGAGGAGGCTTCTGCCCTGATAGAGGCTCAACTTCCAAAAATTAGTGTTAATCCTCATAAGAAATTCAACTCCCTTAAAGCACCAGTTACTCTTCACCGATTTCGCTCAAATTTAGCTGACTTTTTTTCTTAGTACTCACTATGTAGGAAGTATGCCAACCTAAAAAATGTATTCTATTTTCCATCAAAAGTAAATAAAGAGTCCAGGGTAGGAAGGGGCTAGTAACCAATTTTTCCATTATTTTCCCTTCTTTCACTTCCTGTATGCAATAACTTCAAATGGGTTTTTTGCTGTGGTCGGGCCATTTTCTCCCTTGTTTGAGTAGTTCACCGAATTCTACTATTCAAGAGCTACATATTAGCAAACTTAACTGAATACTGAGGAAAAGTAAAATACAGTTAGCCCCTTTCTTTCCTGGACTCTTCAAATAAGATCATCCTAGTGAACACATGCCTTAAATGAGACAAGGTGTAGAATTTTCGACCATTCATCTGTCTCAGCGACTTATGTAAATAGAAAGGTCGCAAATATCGTTGGGAATTTTTCTGTTCCCTACCCTCTTGCAGACGGCACACGTAAATTTTGTTGTTCGACGTTTCATTTGTCTTACGAAGATAGTAATAAGAGGGCTACTTTATAACGCTCGCCCGTCCCCTAGCCCCCTTCAGTTTTGCCACAACTTGTAACATGACTTCTTCGAAGGTAGGGGTGCTCCTTCATCCAGACTCTTGAAAAATTATTCTTTTTGGTATACATTTGATGGTTAATTGAGTCTATTCGGGAAAAATTCATTCGGGAAAATTTATATTTGGGAAAATGTTTATTCGGGAAAATATCGAACTAAAAATTTTCCCGAATGGATTTTCCCCGAATATAAATTTTCCCGAATGGATTTTTCCCAAATATAAATTTTCCCGAATGGATTCTTCCCGAATAGACTTAATTAACCATCAAATGTATACCAAAAAGATTAATTTTTCAAGAGTCTGGATGAGCGAACATCCCTACCTTCGAAGAAGTCAGATACGTTACAAGTTGTGGCCAAACTGAAGAGAACTAGGGGACGGTCGAGAGTTATAAAGTAGCTTTCTTACTACTAAGTACGAAGATTTTTGAAAGAAACTTTTGGACCTTCCATTTATGTGAATGACTCAATGGGAGGTCAAACTCACTGAATTTATGTTTCACATCGGCTTGACTCTAAATTCGAAACTGCAGCCCCCGGAGCCTCAAAATTAAAAATTCAGTCAAGACAATATAAACATCTCTATTTAGGTTAAGGAGGTCACTTTTTCATTTTTCTGTGAATGATCCAATCGAGGAACCACCGGAGGAGGGAGAGATCGAACTCGCTGAATCCATTTTTCACATCGTCTTAACGCGAAATTTGAAACTGTGGCTCCCGGAGGCTAAAGATTAAAAATTCAGTCAAAACAATGTAAACATCTCGATTTAGGTTACGGAGATTGCTTAATTAATTTATTACGTCAGTTTGACCCAAAGTCAATAATTGTGGCTTTACCCAAGGGGAAAGTGTACATGAAATACAATATTATGGATATGGAAACATAGGTTTTGAAAATGACTCAACTCGATTCTCAGGGACATAGCGAAGAGTTTTTTGGTGGAAGGGGGGGGGGGAGGTAAAGATTGTTAAAGTCCTAACTGACTGAACTCAAAATTCCCAAGTATCAATATTTTTTTGGCTGAAAAGAAAACCTTTTGACTTGTTGGATTTTTCCAAGTTTTGATCCATTCACTAAAATTTTCCAACTCCGATGTGGAGGCTTGAGGGGCGAGCTACCCTTCAAATTTTCCCAACTGCTAAGTGCGAAATACCTACGGGGGATGAGTTGCCTCCCTCGCCCCTATCGGTACGTCTCTGTCGATTTTGACATCAAAGGGGACGGGGGCTCAAAACTGAAGAGCTGTATAAATGTGAAATTACAGTCTGACTTCGCTGTGTGGCGAAGTGGTAACGTGCTCGCTTCGCAACCCTTGCGTCTCAGGTTCGAGTTCCCCCAACATTGAAAAACTAATGATATTAGAATATCCCCAATCACATCCTATTGAATAGAGGGACTACAGTATCAATCGAGGTGGAAACATAGCGCGTCCTGTAACCACCGCCAGTTCATACAAACCAGGCATTATAATCACAGGGCGTGTTACCATCAGATCAAAAAGATTGGTACTGTGCGTGCGAACATCGTGGACAGCTAATTCAACGTCGTGAAACACATGATTGCTCGTAAGAGAAGTGCGGCTGCACACTCTTCGGCACAGGGAAGGAAAACTCTGACGCAACTAAACTGTAGGGAAAGCAACGGCCTAGCCAGGAGAGTCGCGCGTCAGAGACCGCGACTCTCCATCAGATACGGCACCTGAAGAAAGGAGAGGAAATAACCATGCATGGGAGTCGTTCATGAACGACTTAAGCTCGGTCCGTTCTCGTTCACTCTGAAAACAACTCGTTTTCAAGTTCCGGTTCTGTTCATTTCAGATATGAAGTCGTTCCCGTTCCGTTCCTCGTTCACAAAAAAACCTGTGAACGACTGGAACGAGTCGTTTTTGAACGGAACGACGCCCAAACATTGGGATGTTAACCTCGCCGAGGCACGCTAGTATCGTGGTATGGTGACAATGGCGAGAACAACTGATAAGAATTGAAAAGGGGATGATTTCGTGAAATCATCCCCCTTATGTACCTTATCACCTCGTTATTACCGGCAGGGATACCAACTTGGGAAACTCAGGTTAACATCCCAATGGAAATAACCAACTGACGATAGAAATTTTCTAATAAATATCATGCATTTGCTGTTAGATTGCTACCAAACGACCTGTCCGTCAGTAAATTTACCACATGGCCGTACCAGGTACTCACCGGAAGGAAATTCAATTTCATTCAAATGCAACAGACCATATGTGCTATTGGGGGACGACACAGATTATTGTCGTAATGGAACCTGGGCTTTCAGGAACCAGATTTGCGCAAGTATGTACATAATCATAAAGAATACATATAAAGAATAAGGTAGTCATATACTTCAGATCTGATGATTGAATACAATAAGTAATGGTATCGCCATTATTTAGACAATAATTCTCAGTATGAATTTGTATCACTGCGACCTGATTAAGGTTTTGTGTAATTATAATAGGAAAAGATTGTCCAAAGTTACCAAAATTACTTCATGGTCATGTTTCTGTAACCAAGAAGGCATTTGCTAAATCTGTCTGCGATTCCAATTTTGTTTTGATCGGGTCTCCAGCGTTATACTGCACTGAAAAGGGCTGGAATGACACTCTACCATCGTGCGAAGGTAAACTCATTCATATTGATTAATTACTAAACTTGATAAATGCTTCTATTTTCAGTTTATAAAGATAGTTGAATATATTTTCATACCAGAGATGGTACATAGTTACATAATTTATATAAGATCTTATGCTGGTAGATGGTTAACTTCCCTGGGAGAAGATTTCATGGTGTTAACATTGAAAAGTTACCAAAAATAGAGTAGAGGGGGACAAAATAACGCATGGAGGCAAGATGACTATTATTATTTTTTCTATTTTGTGCTTTTTATTTGGTAACACTGATGCAATCTATTCAAAGAACAACCAAAACCCATCGTTTTTGCGAAGTTTCGTCCAGTTTTGTGATAATTAAAGTCTGAGAGTTATTCATTATCATATTATGAAAACAGTCCTTATTATGATTTAGGTAATTTTATATGACCTAGAGGTGGCGCGCCTAAGGTTTGAACCCCCATCGCTTCTTCCCTGTACGCCAGTAGATAAAAATTAAGTTATGGTCGAGTCACTATAATATACCAATTAACTTTGGACAAAAAATAATGAACCATCAGTTTTTTTTACAAATATTTAGGAGTGTTTTTATTTGTAGTCATCTTGCTCTCATCGTTCAGTCATCTTACCCCCATGAAAAAATGAAGGGTAAGATGACTACTTTTTTTGAAGTCGTCATAATTATTTTGAAAATAATTATAAAAAATTAGTTTAAACTAAATATTATAACTTAATTAATTATTTTAAAGTAAATGAAATATCATTCTCAACTTAATTAAGAAATTTCCAACTAACGTCCAAAGTTACTAGTATACTGTAATTTTTAACCATAACTTAATTTTTATCAGCTGGCATAAAGGAGAGAATCTGTGGGTGTTCAAACTTTAAGTTCTTCACCTTGTCCCCTCTACTTTACTCTATTGTAAATAAGGCGAACAAGTTTTTCCTCAATTTTTAGGGGAATTTTCACAAAAAATATTATATTTTGAACGGTAATTGGGGAGACTATCCTCCAAATCCTTCCTCTTAAAAGCGGCTATAGTTGAGAGAACTACAATAACAGATGGTTTCGTGGCAAATAAAGAACACAAAGTCGTATCCCTTTTGCCCCGACACCGTCCTATTATAAGTAAGGTAGGTACATCGATGTCCATTTTTTAGTAGCCCCAATCTGCAGAAATGGCATCATATGGCATGGGTAGAGATGGACACTTTTAATGAGAAGTAATAAAAAGTGGTCATGAAAAGTTGCTAGGAAGTGTTAAAAATGTGAAACATGATATTCTTTAATAGTGAAAATTGATATAATCACGGGCCCGTGCTCAGGATTTACTAGTGGTGGGGGGCGGGGTATCTAGTTTCCTTAAAAAAAAACAAAAAAACTTTACAAACAGCATTACCAATAAATTGATGTATACTTAAATAATAATATATTAAATTGTAAAATTACAATCATATACATTAGCAAAATCAAACAGTAAAGTGTCTAAAGTCATTAAGTAAAACAAACAAGAGAGGGAAAGCGTTATAAAATTTAAATCAGGCTTAGCTTGTTTGAAATTTTTTCCTCATCATGAAGTTCAGGATATTTTGAAAATTGTAGTTCAAACTCCCGCTTCCCTTGTGTACGGGTCTGATAATTCATCGAAAATTAATGATAATGATAAAAAAATAACACCCAACTTCTGACAACAGTTACAAAATGGGTTCCAATGGTGAACTTGATGGATACTTCAGGAAATTCTCAGAAATTTTCAGTAATTATCAGTTGAATTAGGAATGATAACGTCGAGATTGCAGTATTCCAGGAAAACAGGAAATGCTGATTTCACAATACTATTCCTTGAAGGACAGCTAACTTTTCTATTGCCTCTCCCAAGGTACTACAATTTGTTTCATGGCAAAAAAATTGAAAAAATTTAAAATGTATTGAAAAGTCGGGTGAGAAGTTAGTCGTATAAATTTCCACGTTTTCATTTAATTTCAATATTTTTCAACTTGTCATATGTATATAAGAGCCCACCCACCACTGGGTCTGGGGCCTATGCGTAACAGTGTTACTTTCCCCGATGCGCAATCAGTTACCCTCTAGTTACCCACTTACCCGCGGAAAAGTTACCCACGAATTATCCTTAGATTACCCTTGTTCCCCTATAGTTACCATTGTTCCCCTTTAGTTACCTGGGCAACGGGCGGGATACTACACAGCTCTAGTTACCCGCGGCGGAAAAATTACCCATTTGTTATACTCTCAGATTACCCTTTTGTTCCCCTTTAGTTACTCATCGAGTAACTTGTGGGATTTTGCGCATCGGGTTGTAATTTCATATTTGGCCGCGTGTAAAATAGTAGATGGCGTTGATGAGAAATATTTCTGATTGTTTGACATTATAACCACAGGGCCAGATTGTCAGTATCTTTTTTGACATGTCATATTGGCACACACTTTGCAGATTGAGAATACTTATTAAAGCGTAGAAACCATTTTCGTTTGTAATGGAGGTCTCTAAGGAATAGCTACCAAACAAGATGAAGTACGATTTTTATCTACAGTCGCAAGTTCAACTATTCACGTATAAATTATACCTGGATAGTGAATGGAAAAAGTTATAGGTATACGAAAAATTCGAAGAATTATTCGATTCGTATATTCTATTCACTTTATTTATTATGGTTATCTGATTTTCCCGCGTTTTACAAATATTTGGTTCAGCGCTTACTGCGGTTTGAAAAATTCTGATAACATTTAAATATGCGAAGAGCAACGTTTCATATCATGATTTCTTATCTGTCATGATTTCTTATCTGTCATATGATTTCCTTTTTCAATATTACCTCTAGATACTATCCTACATCTACATCAATAAGAGATGAGCAACTATCATCGTATAACCAATAATTATTAGGCTCGTATTATTTCTATTGTAGCCAACTCTCTGGAAAAGTTCAAGCCCTGCCACTTTGAAATAGACGATCCTGAACATTGTCACTGGCTCTTGAAGCCGTCAACCTTCAAGTGGACGATATATCCATCGTCAAAAATGCAACCAGATTCTGTAGCTGATGACTTCCCTCTGTACGATCACACGCTTGCACCGCATATTGGAGGTAATTGTTTCTCCAAACTGCTGAAGTTGAGTAGTCTCCACAAATAATATGCTTAATGAATTCTTCGCAGGTCACTACTTGCTATTAATACAGAATTTCCCTTCTAAATCGGCCCCAGACCAAAATGTAACGGAAGCAGCGCAGTTTATTTCGCCTCAGTTCCCTCCAACTATTCAGTCAAATGAATCATTATGTTTGATATTCTTCTACTATGTTTCCAAACCGTATGGTGGTAAGTTTTCACATTTTAACTGCTTTAGAATTGTGCACAGTTGTCAAACTTTTCTTTTGGAAGAGAGGACTTCCCCGTCCTTCGCAGTTTCAATTTCAATCTAATTATTTTCACAAAACAATTTTACTTTACAGCTAAACTGAGAGTGCTCATCAATAACGACACAGCCTGGGAAAACACCGAACAAATTGATAGGACATGGACGAAGGCGCAAATAAATCTGCAAAATCAACCTTACTCATTCCGTGTAATTCATCATATGCTATTTACAGTTTATTCTTGCTTCCGACATCAACTAAATCAACTTGCAAGAAATTTCATTGATGGTGTTTTAATTCCAAGATAATTCTCTGCCGACAGATTATACTGGAGGGCGTAAAAAATCTACAGAATCGCAGCAGCCTAGCAATCGATGATTTAAAACTGGCGACCGGAGAAGCTTGTGGTAATTATGATACAGGTAAGTGAATTTCGGCTCTCAACCATAACTTATTTCTTTACTCTCTTCCGTGACCTTGAAGAAATATCTTCCATCAGTTTTATACACTCGAAAATTAAGTAGGTACTCATTATTCGCTTTATATTTTAATTGCAGCACGACAAATACCCTTAGATTCGTATCTTGATACACGCACGCTAAGCTCGACTACAACAACCGAAAGTACGAGTACTACCGAGATGAATACAGTTTCAACAACAGGAAACAGTTGGACAACAACATATGAGACTCCTGGTGAAAGTTTCGAAGATCCCTTCACTATTGACTTAGAAACTCTTTCAGGCACGACAGTATATATCTTTAGTCTCACCGAGTCTGGGCTTTCTGCCAGTAATGGCAGTTCAGAGAATGCTGACGAACTTTCTAAGAACATTAATCTGACATCAGCTATCAATACTCTTAAACAGATAGACCATTCCATAAATTTTACTTCTTCCAGTCATATACAAAGTAAGGTGGAGTCAAATCGGTCACAAGACATACTGGTGAATGAAGTCAAAAAGTACATTGTAAACGCGACAACTCACGTGAAGACCTCTACTGACATGGTACCAAGAACAGCGGGGTTAAGAAATTCTCCCAACGCTACAACAGCCACACCGAAGGTAGAAATAATATCGCCAATATCAACGGTAGAAACAAAGAAGATCACTCCTGTAACTGCCAACATTTATAACAAAACTAAATCAGATATCAATAAGAATGTCAATACCAGGAATAACATCACAGTTATAAGCGCAAGACAAGAACACACCACAACGGAGACACATAATAATAATATTGTTCATGAAGAGGGAAAACACCATGGTGTAGCAAAAAGTAAGTTCTTGTGTAAGTTACCTATATAGTCACATTAAAAGAAATACAAGGGGGTGCCTGTTTTGAAAACATGAAGGCAAAAATACATATTGCCGAAGTCAACATTTGAAACTGCTGTTTGAAAGTAGTAATTATACTTAAATGATATCAATCCGTAACAATCCGTAACATATATAGAATATGCGGGTAAGTCCAAATAGATATGTTATTTTGAATGTTATCTGTTCTTATAGCCACACAATATCTATCTAAAGGTATCCCTCCTGGAAACTCCCGATACCCAATTAGTTACTCTCGAATTACTCCCAGATTACCCTTTTGTTCCCCTTTAGTTACCCGGGTAACTGGCAGGATACTACGCAATTAGTTACCCGCGGCGGAAAAGTTACCCATTTGTTACCCTCAGATTACCTTTGTTCCCTGTAGTTCCCCTTGTTCCCCTTTACAGTTACCTGGGTAACTTGTGGGATTTTGCGCATAGGGCTCTTTATTCTGCTGTATATACAGGCTTTGTTTTGTTTTGTACCCGCGGCAAACTGCACCTAGGTATGTTAGTACATGTTGGGTTTCGACCCAGGCATCACTTCTTTATTCAGTTTCCAAGTCTTAATTTGTCCACATATTGTTAGTTGAATTGATATTCTGTTCTAGGTCCAAAAGAGGATATCTACGATATGAACACCTATGACTGCAGCAATGATGAAAGTAATGATGCTGAGCCTTGCGAATCTTATACCGACTCTGAGGAAGCTTACAAAGCTAGCGAATCTAAAGAGTCTGCGGCTAGTCAACCGAAGAGCACAATTATTGGAAATGTATTTTACTTATTTTTGTTAATTTCATTGGTAACGGCCATCGTTCTTCTTTCCATCTCGCGACAGCTTTACACCAAGTATAAAAACAAACGGGCGAATGAGTGGGAAGCCATCAGTTTTCTTTCAAGAGACAGAAATTTATCAGTTACAGAGAGCTCTGCATCATTTCCATTAGCGATTGTTACAACTGACTGAATAATGTACAATATTAATTTATTTACTAGAAATAAATATTTTCAAGCCCGCATGCACCATGACTGTTTATATGCATTTCAAGGGGAAGGAATTTCAGAGGTCGTGATTCTACAAGGTTGATTTTCATTTTCTTACAATCTCCAAAGCATTAGTTTATTTTTCAAAGCTTTGCGACTCCTGTTATGTGGGGATGTGATAACTTGAGAGGGGGATCTGTATTTCACCTTAAAATGGAAAAACTCGGTGTGCATTATTGGGTGTCGCAAGTTTGAACAGCATATTATCCCAACACTTTATATCTGTTCAATATTACAAGTAGCTTGTAATTTAACCACATCTAAAATCATTCGCATACTTTTAATACAAAGTACGATTCAAGGCGGATCAAGTTACTAATATTTTAATAATATTCCTCAAGCATTTTAATTTCGAATTCCAATACTGCGTCTCCACAGCATCTGCTGACGTGGCATAATGAATGGTCCAATATTAGATTTCACATCGATACGCTTTGGTACACTTATGGAATTGCTATTTATGCTGGATTTGATTTTCCTAGTCCTCAATTCATTCACGTTGAACGAATGCATTCGAACGCATACAAAGTACCATAACTCGATGAAGCTGAGTATACTAGCTCCTAAGAACAAGCCAACGGTGCTACCTATGGACACTGGATGTAAGAAACAGACAAGCGTAAGTCTTTTCAGCAGCGTGACATAGATATACGTACCAATAAACTGCTTCAATATTACCGACTAGGTCGAGTCGTGTGCGCACAACTGTTCTGGCATATCGTTCAGTGGGTAATCTGTCCAGACCAATATTTATTCTAGTGCCGAAAAAGGCAGCGTTGTCTCTTTTCGTTCTGAAAGAATTAAAAAGCTTGTTCGTCAATACTCCTCGTGATTTGAGTGATTCTAAAACCACTTCGGGTGCGTCCAGCAACAAAAATGCCTTCGATAGAATATTTTAAAACATCTATGAAGTTATAAGTAGATATCCTTGGGTGACTGGATAAAATATTAACCACGCATTACCAAAAGATTCCGGTTGTTGGGTGGGGATCCAAAAATACAGGTCAATACGACATTGTTATAGTATTACTCAGCCAGAGTAACTTTTCTTGAGGTGGAAAGATAATACACGTCCTGCAACTCCGCCAGTTCGACGAACGAGGCATTACAATCACTAGGTGTGTTACCACCGGATTTGAATGATTGATACTGTCGTATGCACGTTATGGACAGCTTACTCAACGTCATGCAAACACGTGTGGCTAGTAAGTGAACTGCGGTTGCACACTCACCGGCATAGGAAAACTGTA
Source organism: Acanthococcus lagerstroemiae (assembly GCA_031841125.1). NCBI lineage: Eukaryota > Metazoa > Arthropoda > Insecta > Hemiptera > Eriococcidae > Acanthococcus > Acanthococcus lagerstroemiae. Next base: position 38,870,873 of record CM063112.1, read on the forward strand.
ACGCAACAAACCGCGAGGAAAGTGACGGCAAACTACCCCGACTAACCCTGCCCAGAAAAGTCGCACGTCAGAAATTTCAATCGCCAACATCCGGCAACGGATACAGCACCTGACAGACACGAAGATCTTAGCAGTTTTAGATGATATCAGACTGCATTTCTGAGCACTTGACAGAATATTACTGAAGTAAAATACTTAGTTTCTGAATGACTTGGGAGCACTTGGGAATGCTCCTTCATTATTTTTGAACTCATCCCATGCACATTAGGTTCCAATTACTGATGTGATAAGAATATACTGAAAACACGCGAGGAATAGGTATACCTGAATTTTCTATTAAACGGCAAGGAAAGCAAGTAAAACCTTGACGTGAGTCGCTTAAACTCTAGGTTAGTAATCATGTATCTTAATTGAGGATTCCAATTCCCAAACGTGCTAGCTGCATTTTTAGACGAAATAATTTAGCAGCGCTATCTGATGATCCCTATCGCCCGACAAGATGATAACACTGAAAAATATCAGCCCAAGTCTACAGAGCTATCTTGGTTCATTGGGAAGTAATGATAACACAAAAAGTGTTACAGAGCTTTCTCATTTTCTGGAAAATACCGTTTTTACAGGTATAGCATACTTTGGAAGTGAGATCCTCAATTCTTATATCAACTAATAATGACACAATGTCAGCGATTTACAGTCACATCCTCAAAGCAAGTAACTCTCCATGGTCTTGGAGACTAAGAAAATAGGCATAACAGGTAGAGGGCCCGGCCTGCGGTTTCCATTTTCATTCTCATGTTATTATTTAGTGGATTCCTTACTAAATACCAGTAGGAGTATTAATATTTGGTTTGTTGTCCGTTTCAGTATTTTATTACACTAGTGACAGCTACAGGGGGCAGTTATGCGTGAATAATTTTATGGGTGCCGGAGGGTACGTTTCCCCAGCCCCCCCTTTTTCGCCGAAACTGTCAAATATGACCTTAATGAATTGTACTCGAATTGTACCGAAATGTACCAACCATTAAATGAATTGTACCTCGCTCCTTTGAGAGATATTAGCGGGGTACGCTCGGGGGGGCTGGGGAAACGGTAGCCCCCCCTTGGTGGAAAAATTGGGCAAATCCAGGCTAAATGAATTGTACTCGAATTGTACCGAAATGTACCACACATAAAATGATTTGTACCCACCCCCTTCTCGAGATATAAGGGTGAACTTTCCGGGGGGGCTGGGGAAACGGTAGCCCCCCCTTGGTGGAAAAATTGAGCAAATGCAGGCTAAATGAATTGTACTCGAATTGTACCGAAATGTACCAGCCATAAAATGATTTGTACCAACTCGCTCCTCGAGATACCTATAAGGGGGTACTTTCCGGGGGGGCTGGGGAAACGGTAGGGTTGTCATTATGACCCCTATCGAAAATGGTTGTTTCTCATCCAAAATGAATTGTACCGAAATGTACCAACGAAATTTTTCCATTTCCCGCATTTCTGCCCCCTCCCCTGACTACCACTTCAAACACCCTTCTACTCGTACTATAAGAAATGAAGATTGATGATTGGGAACTCTCTTATCGGAAATGAACTGTACTCGAATTGTATCGAAATGTACCAGCCATAAAATGATTTGTACCAACCCACTCCTCGAGATATAAGAGGGTTCATTCCGGGGAGGGGGGGGCGCTGGGGAAACAGTAGGGTTTTCATTATGACCCCTATCGAAAATTTTTGTTTCTCATCCAACATGAATTGTACCGAAATGTACCGACGATATTTTTCCATTTCCCGCATTTCTGCCCCCTTCCCTGACTACCACTATACTATCAGAAATGAAGATTGATGATTGAAAACTCTCTTATCGGAAATGAACTGTACTAGAATTGTACCGAAATGTACAAGCCATAAAATGATTTGTACCAACCCGCTCCTCGAGATATAAGGGAGTACTTTCTGGGGGGGGCTGGGGAAACGGTAGGGTTGTCATTATGACCCCTATCGAAAATGGTTGTTTCTCATCCAAAATGAATTGTACCGAAATGTACCAACGATATTTTTCCATTTCCCGCATTTCTGCCCCCTCCCCTGACTACCACTTCATACACCCTTCTACTCGTACTATCAGAAATGAAGATTGATGATTGGGAACTCTCATATCGGAAATGAACTGTACTCGAATTGTATCGAAATGTACCAGCCATAAAATGATTTGTACCAACCCACTCCTCGAGATATAAGAGGGTTCATTCCGGGGGGGGGGGGAACCGGTAGGGTTGTCATTATGACCCCTATCGAAAATGGTTGTTTCTCATCCAAAATGAATTGTACCGAAATGTACCAACGATATTTTTCCATTTCCCGCATTTCTGCCCCCTCCCCTGACTACCACTTCATACACCCTTCTACTCGTACTATCAGAAATGAAGATTGATGATTGGGAACTCTCTTATCGGAAATGAACTGTACTCGAATTGTATCGAAATGTACCAGCCATAAAATGATTTGTACCAACCCACTCCTCGAGATATAAGAGGGTTCATTCCGGGGAGGAAGGGGCGCTGGGGAAACAGTAGGGTTCTCATTATGACCCCTATCGAAAATGGTTGTTTCTCATCCAACATGAATTGTACCGAAATGTACCGACGATATTTTTCCATTTCCCGCATTTCTGCCCCCTCCCCTGACTACCACTATACTATCAGAAATGAAGATTGATGATTGAAAACTCTCTTATCGGAAATGAACTGTACTCGAATTGTACCGAAATGTACCAGCCATAAAATGATTTGTACCCACCCGCTCCTCGAGATATAAGGGGGTACTTTCCGGGGGGGCTGGGGAAACGGTAGGGTTGTCATTATGACCCCTATTGAAAATTGTTGTTTCTCATTCAAAATGAATTGTACCGAAATGTACCAACGATATTTTTCCATTTCCCGCATTTCTGCCCCCTCTCCTGACTACCACTTCATACAGCCTTATACTATCAGAAATAAAGATTATTGATTGAGATCTTTCTTATCGGAAATGAACTGTACTCGAATTGTACCGAAATGTACCAACCATAAATTTATTTGTACCAACCTCCTCTTCGAGATATAAGGGGTCCACTCCGGGGGAGGGGCTGGGGAAACGGTAGGGTTGTCATTACGACCCGTATTGAACATTTCTGTTTCTAACACCAGATGAATTGTACCCAAATGTACCGAAGATATTTTTCCATTTCTCGTATTTCTGCCCCCCCCTGACTACCACTTCGTACACCCTTATACTGTATCAGAAATGAAGATTGATGATTGAGAACTCTCTTATCGGAAATGTACTGTACTCGAATTGTATCGAAATGTACCAGCCATAAAATGATTTGTACCAACCCACTCCTCGAGATATAAGAGGGTTCATTCCGGGGAGGGGGGGGCGCTGGGGAAACAGTAGGGTTTTCATTATGACCCCTATCGAAAATGGTTGTTTCTCATCCAACATGAATTGTACCGAAATGTACCGACGATATTTTTCCATTTCCCGCATTTCTGCCCCCTTCCCTGACTACCACTATACTATCAGAAATGAAGATTGATGATTGAAAACTCTCTTATCGGAAATGAACTGTACTAGAATTGTACCGAAATGTACCAGCCATAAAATGATTTGTACCAACCCGCTCCTCGAGATATAAGGGGGTACTTTCTGGGGGGGGCTGGGGAAACGGTAGGGTTGTCATTATGACCCCTATCGAAAATGGTTGTTTCTCATTCAAAATGAATTGTACCGAAATGTACCAACGATATTTTTCCATTTCCCGCATTTCTGCCCCCTCTCCTGACTACCACTTCGTACAGCCTTATACTATCAGAAATAAAGGTTAATGATTGAGATCTTTCTTATCGGAAATGAACTGTACTCGAATTGTACCGAAATGTACCAACCATAAATTTATCTGTACCAACCTCCTCTTCGAGATATAAGGGGTCCACTCCGGGGGAGGGCCTGGGGAAACGGTAGGGTTGTCATTACGACCCGTATTGAACATTTTTGTTTCTAACACCAGATGAATTGTACCCAAATGTACCGAAGATATTTTTCCATTTCCCGTATTTCTGCCCCCTCCCCTGACTACCACTTCGTACACCCTTATACTGTATCAGAAATGAATATTATTGATTGAGGACGTGAAGTGTACAGGGTAATTCAATCATATCTCATTTTGGAGATAGAGAAGAATTGATAATTCTATTTAATTTCCAAAGATTACAAGGCTTATCCATTTTCTTATCTTCTTACTATATTATAAAATCGTAAGTTTCATCGACGCTCTATATGCGCCATGTGCGGGAACGACTCCTCCAGCTCGAGGGAAGAAGTCGTGTTTTACGTCGCGTTCGTTCTCGAATCTCGATGTTCTACTTCTACTTATCACAAAGATGAAAAATAACGTCGACCGAACCAGTCCCTTCTACTTCACCCGCTCACAAAAAATGTGTTGTTTAAATTTCGGAATTCTGCTTCATTATACCGTTTTGGCATTCATCGATTTTAATAAGGCCTTTGATTCCATTTATCAGTCACCGTAGTGCCTGGATTGCTCTAGCATCGCAAGGAGTTCCTGAAAATATTATTAGAAAATTTATACCAAAACTCGGTAGCATATATTTCACTGGACAAAAAAGGGGAATATATTTAAGGCGGGTAAGGGGGGCCAAACAGGGAGATCCAGTGTCACCAAACATCTTTAATGCTGTACTGGAGGATCTTTTCAGAAAATTGGACTGGGATAGTTACGGACTGAAGATAAATGGGATGCAGATTAATAATCTCAGATTTGCCGATGACATCGTATTAATAGGTAAAAACAGTGAAGAGATAAATATAATGATAGAAGATTTGGCACAACAAGGGGCTAATGTAGGATTATCGATCAACCTGGGGAAATCCAAAATTATGACGAAAGATGGGAAAAAAGGACACAAATACCTTTGATCCAGCGCAGCAGAACTCGAGATGGTCGATGATGACAAGTACTTAGGACAAACTGTATCTTTTAAAAACAGAAGTAATAAGGAAATTAAAATTATTTGTATAAATAACTCATGGAAAGCATGTTGGGCACAAAAACATATTTTTAAAAGCAACATGAAAATTAAAACAAAAGCAAGAATCGTAAGTACTTGTGTGCTCCCAGTGGCAACACATGGGGCCCAGATGTGGCCAATAGCTAAAAGACATTTAAAGAAGTTAAAAGTTATGCAAAATTCAATGTTTAGGAACATCCTAAAAATCAAATAAAAAGACAAAATTAGGCTTCTGGACATCAAAGAAAGAATTAATGTAAAGGATATTAGCTACATAATCAGCAAATTAAAATTGACCGTGACATATGGAGAGAGATGGTGGAAACCTATGCCCTCAAATGGGCAGGATAACTGGCATGGCCCACCTATCCAAGGTTACATCATTATTATTATTATTGTCATTATTGTTATTATTATTATTATTATTATTCTGATTACACCTGTGCTGTCATTTTTGGTGACTGTTTATTTTTTAATTGAAATCGTATGTGGGTCCAGAGGGTATGTTTGCCGTAGGGGAAGAGGCTCAAGGTGATAGGTCCACTTTCATTGAGTAGACCATAAAGAAACACATGTATGTGCTTTGTAATACAGTACAACAGAAAGATGGGCGCACTGAGACGAAATTAGGGGGCCCACAGTGCACTAAAGAACTTTCAGATGTAAATAGCCATCTTGTGGATGCCCCGTGTAATGAAAGCGAGGCCTCATTCAGAAAATAAATGTTTGTGTATGAAACCATAATGCATTGCAAAGGAATAGCTCATTTCAGCAGTTTTAAACATGTAACTGAAAAATGGAAGGTGCTCCCCACCCTAACACCGAAAATCTAATTCTTGATTTTTCGGCCTTGAAGAATATTTTTGATAACCTCTGTTAATTTTTGCAATTGGAATCTTTCGTGGGTCCAATTCTAGAAGTCTAATTCTCGAATTTGCAGGATTGAACAATTATTTCCAGCGAACCTCTTAATTTGTTGATCGAAGTAATTTGTGGAACCTGGGGTAGACCACCACCCTAACTCCAAAAATATAACATTCGATTCTTCAAACTTCTAAATTATTTTGTGGATCCGAGGAATGGAACCTCACCTCCAACCCCGAAAATCGAATCCTCAATTTTTTGGCCTATAGAAATCTTTTTAGTGACATTTTCCGTTTTTCAGTTGTAATCATTTGTGGGGTCTAATGGTTGAGTCCCGATGAGTTGACCCCGCCCTCAACTCTGCAAATCAAATTCTCGATTTTTCTGGCGTGAAAAATAATTTTTGATTCTCGAAGTTTGTTGTGGTTCCGAGGGGTGGACCATCACCCCAACTCCGGAAGTCTAATTATCGATTTTTCAGGCTTGAACAATAATTTTCCGCGAACCCCTTATTTTGTTGATCGAAGTATTTTGTGGATTCGACATGTGGACCCTCAACCCCAACTCCGAAAATCAAATTCTCGAATCTTCGGACTTCAATATTCATTTTTCATGAACCTTTAATTTTTTTGAATAAAATCTATTGTGGACTTGAGGGGTGAAGTTCGTCCTGAACTCTGAAAATCTAATTCTCGATTCTTCAAATTTCTGAATTATTTTACGTAAGCCTCCCCTTTTTTCAACTGATACATTTTTAACACGGGAAAAGTAGAGTCGCGCCCCCTACACCAAAAGAGTATATTTTCGAGTTTTCGTTGGTGAACTATTTTTTTTTTTTGATTGAAATAATTCGTGGATCCATGGGGTAGACCACACCCCACCTCCGGAAATCAAATTCTCGATTATCGATGTTGAAAAACAGTTTTCCATAAACCCCTTATTTTTGATCGAGATCTTTTGTGGATCAAGGAATAACTCTCCCACCCACGACGAAAATCAAAAACTCGATTTTTCAGCTTCTCAAAAGTTATTCTTGGTGAACGACTTATTTTTTCAATTCAAATAATGCGTTAATCCTCTTCTAATAATTTACGTTTGTTTTAATAATAGTTAGATTATAGCAGCAAGGCAATAACACTCTCAGTAAATAAAAATAATAATATAATATTGTGGACCCGATGGACTGTCTCCGCCCCCAACTCCGGAAATTGAATTCTCTATTTTGTCGGCTTAAGAAATAATTTTCCGTGAGCCCATGCTTATTTCTTTGTTCGAAGTATTTTGTGGACCCGAGGACGAGTGATCCGCCGCCCACAACTTCGAAAATCTAATTCTTGATTTTTCGATCGTCAGAAATATTTTTGGTGACCATTTTTGTATTTCAATTGGAATCTTTTATAGGGCCGAGGGGTCGACCACACCCCCAACTTTGGAAGTCCAATTCTCGAATATTCAGGCTTTATAAATAATTTTCCGCGAACCTCTTATTTTGTTGATCGAAGCTTTTTGTGGATCAGACGGGTGCCCCCTCCCCATCCCCAACCCCCAGCCACAAAAATATTATTTTCGATATTTTGGCCCTTAAAAGTACGTATTGTTGCTACAATTTATTTTTCGGTCGAAATCTAATGTGGATTTGAGAGGTAAAACGCATCCCGAATTCTTGGAAATTTACCGCTCGTTGCTTCAAACTTTGCAATTGTTTTTAACTTCTTTTTGCGATTGATACATTCTGTAGACTCAAAAAGTAGACCCCCCCCCTCGACCAAAGCCTGAAAGTGTAATTATTGATTTTTCGGCCTTTAAAAATTACTTTCGATGAACTGTTTATGTTTTCTATTGAAATCATTTGTAGGGCCAAAGGACTGACTCTGCTCCCAACTCCGGAAGTCTAATTCTCGATTCTTCAATCTTCAACAATAGTTTTTTTTTGAACCCCTTACTTTGTTAATCGATGTATTGTATGGATCAGAGGGAAGGATTCCTCGCCCCCCAACTCCGGTCATGAAATTCTTGATTGTTAGGGGTAGAAAGATGATTTTCCATAACCCTTCTATTGTTTGATCGAAATCATATGTAGACCCAAGGGATAGACCCCCCTCGCCTCCTAAAATATAAATCTCGATTTTACGGGCTTTCAAATTTATTCTTGATGAAATTTTTATTTTTTCGATTCAAATCTATAGTGGTCCCGATGGGTTGACCCCGTCCCCAACCCTGGAAATTTAATACTCGATTTTTCTGACGTGAAAGATAATTTTCGGCGATCCTCTTATTTTTCTGATCGAAGTCTTTGTTGGACCCGAGGAGTGGAACCCCACTCCAATTCCGAAAATCTAATTTTCGATTTTTTGCCCTTTAAAAATATTTTTCGTCTCTGGAAGTCTAATTCTCGATTTTTCAGTCTTGAACAATAATGTTCCGTGAACCTCTGTTTTGTTGGTCGAAGTATTTTGTGGATCTGATAGGTAAACCTACACCCGCAACTCCGAAAGTCTAATTTTCGATTTTGAATGATTTTTTAATATTTATTTTCCTTTTTTTTGATAAAATCTATTGCGGACTTGAGGGGTGGAGCCCATCCTGAACTCCGAAAATCTAATTCTCGATTTTTCAACGTCTGAATTATCTTTCATAAACCTCCTCTCATTTCGATTGCCACATTTTTTAGACTCGAAAGGTGGATTCTTGCCTTCAATAATTCTTGATTTTTCGGCCTTTAAAATTATTTTTGATGAACTCTTTATTTATCCGAGGGGTTGACCACACTCCCAACTTCGGACACTGGTCTCGATTTTTCAGGCTTGAAGGACGATTGTCTGTGAACCTCTTATTTTGTTAATCGAAGTGTTTTGTAGATGTGAGGGGTAGACCCTCACCCTAACCGCAGAAATCTAATTCTCGATTTTCAGCCTCTCAAATTTATTCCTGGTGATTGTTTATTTTTTCAATTGAAATCTTATGTGAGACCGAAGAGTTGACCCCACCCCAGACTTGGAAATTAAAATCTCGATTTTTCAGGCTTAAAAATCATTTTTTGATAAACTTATATTTATGTTGGATCGAAGTCTTTTATGGATCCAAGGGGTGGACCCCCACTTTAACGCCGAAAATCTACAGGCTTGAAAAATTGTTTTCCGTAAAACCATAGCTGTTGTATTAAGCCTCCTGTGGACTCGTAGGGTGGTGCCCCCACCCACAAGTCCGAACAATTCACGAATTTTCGGTATATAAAAATATTTTTGGTAACCTTTTTATTTTTTCAATTTGTAGATTTTTGGGGGCTGAGGAGTGCACCCCGCTCCCAACTCTGTAAGTCTAATTCATGATTTTCCATCTTGAACAGTACTTTTCCGCGAACCCCTTATTTTGTCGATCTAACTACTTTGTGCATCTAAGGGGTGGACCCCACTCCCAACTCCAAAAATCTAATTCTCGATTTTTCAGACTTAAGAAATAATTCTCCTTGAAACTCTTTTGTTCTGATCGGAAGTGTTTTGTGGACCCGAGGAGTAGAATTCTCAAATTTTCGGTCTTTAAAAATATTTTCGGAGACCTTTTTATTTTTTCAATTGGGATCTTTCGTGCAGCCGTTTATCTACTTTAACCATTATTTTTCGATAAATGTGACCGTCCAAATTAAAAGGGCACGTCGGTCCAAAATATTAATTTTACAGGAGACACTTAAAGATTCAAACGGGAATCTCGAGAACGCGATAGCCTATAGACGTCCACTCCTGCGCTCTATCACATTTGCTTTTTCGAGTTCAGAGACTCACAGTGTTAAACAGTACTCTTTGACCTACCAAAATCGAACATAATCTCAAAGTCGATTTTTTTGGACCGAAGTGCCCTTTCAGTATGGACAGTCACAAATTTTTATTTTTTCCATCTAATTGTTTTGGTGATCCGATAGTGGACCCCCGCCTCAGGCTTTGAAAATTTAACTCTCGATTTTTCAGAATTTGATACTTATTCATCGAGTACTTTTTATTCTCGCGATCTGAATCTTTTGTGGACTCGAGAGGTGACCCCCTTTTTCCCGGTTGTTCGAATTTTGAAACTTATGTTTTATAAACTTAATTACTTGTTTCGATTGGTAGTTTTGTGAAGCCAAGAGATAGATTGTCGCCCCAGCTTTGAAAATTTAATTATCGATTTTTCGGATCTGGTTGAACTTTTTATTTTTCCTATTTCATCTTTCATGAGTTGGAGGGGTGTCCCCCACCTCCAACTTCGAAAATCTGTTTCTCAATTTTCGAGACTTTATTGGCGACCCTCTGTGAATTGAAATCTCATGTGGATAAGTAATTGAGGATCCCGGCGCAGTGAGTCCAGTATGAAAATCACAGGAAGGGTAAAGGGAGAAGAAGGCGGATTATCCCAGTCAGAAAGGAAGAGGACGCACGCCAGAAACTAAAATAAGTGCAAGAGGAAATGAAAGTCGAGGAAAATTTTTACGACAGTATGGACCAAGCTTTAAAAAACACGGTTGAAGAGTTTGGAGTGACGAGGGCTAAAGAGAAAACCAGGGATAAGCTTTCAAAATTGACTCTCGAATCAGGAAGAATAACCTTTGGAAAAATAGAAATAAAACACCATTGGACAAACCTGAGCGAACTGAAATACAGAAATTGGTGAAGAAAAATGTTAGAGAACATATTAAGAAATATGATTAGGAAAAAATTCAAGATATTTTGGAAGAAAGTTGGTCCACCAAAAAAGTTAGGCTCGAACTCGATGGCGGGAGAGACGTTATGCTGAAGCTAAAAGATCAGACCGGAAAAGTGACTCAAAATCAAGAAGAAATTGTAGAGGCAGCAACAATTTTTTACGAGGACTTTTACCGCGAGCAAAACGAGCTCATGGAAATAGCAAAAACTGGAGGGTGAAAGGAGGAAGAAATCCCAGAAATAATGGAGAGAGAAGTGGAATACGTACTAAATATGTAGACTGAAAAATGACATAGCCCCAGGACCGGATGGAATTACGAACGAAATGCTGAAAAGGTTTGGCGATCAGAGAGTGCCACACCAGGCTAAAATATTTAACAAAATCGGAATTATGAAAACATGTCCAAAACAGTGGAACTTGGCCAAAATAATATTATTACACAAACAAGGAGGGAAGGAACTCGTTGAAAATTACAGGCCAATATGCTTAACATCGAACATCTTTAAAGCATGTATGGCAGTCTTAAAAAGACGTATGTATAACCATCTGGATTCAAATCATCAGGGGAGTGAACAGGCGAGATTTAGAAAAGGCTTCTCAACTGTAAAGAATATTTTCGTTGTGAGCCAAATTATTGAAAAAACATACGAATATGATGTGGAAATTGAAATATTTTGCATAGGCTTTCATGAGTCATTTGATTTAGTGGATCATAAGTATATTTTAAAAGCACTGGAAAATAAGGGATTTGGAAATGGGTTTATAAAAGTCATATACAGAATTACTATGCAAATTCGAGTGCAAGAGCTAGCCTTAAAAGCAAAGGGAGGGAATTCAAAATTGGGAGCGGAGTTTAACAAGGGGATACCTTGTCGCCGAACCTCTTCAACTGCATTTTGGAAGATGTATTTCGCAATCTGAAGTAGAAAAGAAGGAGACTAAAAATAAATGGAGCATTTCTAAGTAATTTAAGGTACGCAAACTATATTATCTTATTTACAGAAAATAGTAAGGAGTTGAAGAACCCCTCGGTACTGATGCGATGCCCGAAAGGGTAGTTTCCGGTGCGGGGGTGCGGTGTCTCAGGGGCCACTTTGGCATGCGTGCATCGCCATACGTCCCACAACACCAAGGAGTTGAAGAAAATGGCAGAAAAGCTATTGAGGGAATGCAAAAAAGCTGGCCTCAAACTGAATGGTAGCAAATCAAAAATAATCGGAAGAGGGGAAAGAAAAAATCTGATAATCGATGGGCAAGAGATAGAAGAGGTAACAGAAATCGAATATCTGTGGGACAGATTATTAGTTTCGAAGAAAGAGATAAAGGAATTATGAGGCGTATTAAGAAGGGGTGGAACAACCTCTGGTCATTAAAATGTATTTTTTGCCGGAATTTCAACACCTCCCTCAAAATGGAAACACTAAATAGCTCAACGGTACCAGCCCTCAAGTATGGAGCACAAACCTGGTCCCTTACAGGAGACAAATCGTGAAGCTACAAATTACGTTCACATCTATGTTGAGGAAACTTCTAGGACTGCGATGGGTAGACAAAATCTCAAATGGAAAACTGTACGAAATAGCTGGAGGCGGGGATATAGGATATAATGTCGAACAATTTAAGTGGAAATATGTGGGGCATCTGGCGAGGGCGGATAGCAACAAATAGGGAGTAAAAGTACTCAACTATGGATACGCTGCAAAGGAAAAGAACGATAGGTAGGCCAGTAACTTAACTCGTCAGAGAACTGGGGCCCTGGGTGGCAAAAAAAAGAGCAGGATAAAAAAAAATGGAAAAGCTACGTGGAGGCGTATGCCCAAAAATGGGCGGAGGTACTCACACACACATACACCTTTGGTCGACAAACGGCGCAAAATGTGTCTGCCCAATAAAATTCTTCAATCTCATTATTTCTCTCTAAATTGATCAGCGCCGCCGCACGTTTTTCGACTGTCGTCGCAACATACGCTTATTTCATTTTTGTAAGTATTTTATAAATGCACTTTTTTCTTCTTCAACGTACCGGCGCCGCAGCGGCAAAATGGCGGCGGCGCACCGGGCATTTGCCCGAATCGCCCTATGACTTATCCGCCCCTGGAAGAGGCTCAAGGTGATAGGTCCACTTTCATTGAGTAGACTGTAAAAAATACATGTATGTGCTTTGTAAAACAGTACAACATAAAGATGTATGCACTGTGACGAAATTAGGAGGCCCACAGTGTACCAAAGAACCTTCAGATGTAAGTAGCATCTTCTGGATGCCCCGTGTAATGAAAGCGAGGCCTCATTCGGAAAATAAATATTTGTGTTTGAAACCATAATGCATTGCAAAGGAGTAGTTAACTTCAGCAGTTTTAAACGTGGAACTGAAAGACGGAGGGAGGCTATTGTGGACTTGAGGGGTGAAGCCCGCCCTCAACTCTGGAAATCTAATTCTCGATTCTTCAAATTTCTGAATTCTTTTGCGTAAACCTCCCCTTTTTTTCAACTGCTACATTTTGTACACTGGAAACGTGGACTCGCGCCCCCAACACCGAAAGAGTATACTTTCGAGTTTTTGTTGGTGAACTTTTTTTTTTCTTGATTGAAATAATTTGTGATTCCGAGGGGTTGACCGCACCCCAACTCCGATAATCAGATTCTTGATTGTAGATGTTGAAAAACAATTTTCCATAAGCCCCTTATTTTTAATCGAGATCTTTTGTGGATCAAGGAATAACTCTCCCACCTACGACGAAAATCTAAAACTCGATTTTCCAGCTTCTCAATGTTATTCTTGGTGAACGTCTTACTTTTTCAATTCAAATAATACGTTAACCCTGTTCTAATAATTTACGTTAGTTTTAATAATAGTTAGATTATAGCAGCAAGGCAATAACACTCTCAGTAAATAAAAATAATAATATAATATTGTGGACCCGATGGATTGTCTCCACCCCAATTCCGCAAATCTAATTCTCGATCTTTCAGCCTCTCAAGATTATTCATGGTTAACTTTTTTCCATTCAGATCTATTGTGGATCCGTTGGGTTGACCCCGATCCCAACTCCGAAAATTGAATTCTCCATTTGGTCGGCTTAAGAAATAATTTTCCCTGAGCCCCTGCTTATTTTTTTGTTCGAAGTCTTTTGAAGAGTCATAAGGTATATCAGAACAGTGAAATTTGTAGCCGTAATAGTATTTAACTCACAAATCATTGATTTATGTAGTATTTTCATGTTCTTGAATTTCTCTCTAGGGACCATAACTAGAAATTTCAGAAGGGAACGTATACTCAGAAGTCCGAAAAATCGTAAAAAATGGTTACTCGGTCGATAATGAATTGAAATGGAGTAAAGCCTAAACAAAATTCAATTTTTTGCATGTAATAGAGTATATTTTCTGTATTGTTTTTCATATGTAAAACATAACCTGTCATACTTAAAATCCATAATTAGAACTGTGCATGTAGAAAAATAAGTTTTACTTGATTTCTTTAGCCTTTTTTTAACATTTCCAATGTTTCTCCCTTGAAACAGTAAACTTAATGTGAAGTCGAAAAAATACATGTTTTGATTAAAACTGCTCTTTTCTCTCGGACAGTATGAGAACATCTATCTCTATGTATCAACGACTTTACCTGCAGTGGACACTTCTAAATTTGAAATAGTTACAGTATATGCATATACTGTAGTTTGACATTTACATAGGTGTATCTCTGTGTAATGATAATAGGTGCATCCTCATAGAGGTTAACTTTTTTTCCTATATACATAAAATAAATTCTGAGTTTCTTTAGTGCAAATTAACCTATTATTCATTAACTCCAGGGGTTGGCCAGCGAAGCGGGCAGGGGGCAGAGCCCCATAGTTTTTAGTAAAATATTTCGGAATAGACCTCAGAGGATAAGAGTTCGAGTGGTGATGGTTTGCATTATAACCTATTCGACGCTGGCGCTTCTATAATTTGCACAGTCCCTGTCAGAGGCTTTCAAAAACCCGAGCCGGTATACTAATCATCAAAATCTCTTTAATCTCATCAATAAATGAAAAATGAAGCAAAAAAGTATTTTTGTAAAATAAAAGTTTGATAGTAAAAAAAGAACGCACTAAAAGATTCGACGCTATGGCGCTTCTACAATTTGCCCAGTCCCAGTCAGATGAAATAAAAAAAAAAGTATTATTTGCAAAATATGAAAATTCGATAGTAAAAAAATGCAACATGAAACATCTACTTACATCTCTTTAATCTTCTCAATAAATGAAAAATGAAGCAAAAAAGTGTTTGTAAAATGAAAGATCTATAGTAAAAAGTCACAACATGAACTGAGTTTTGAACTTGGTATTAATCTGTATCCCAACCAGATGCGCAATCAGTTACCCTAGTTACCCGCGGAAGTCACCCATTTGCAACCGTCAGTTGGACGCTGTTGAGCGCAAAAGGAAACCAGCTGACATTTGTAAGCAGAATGATTTATTAGTAAAATTCAATTAATTACAAACGGGAAAACACCATAAAAACATAACATTTTCCATAAGAAAACTAATACAATAGTCCAAGACGTTATCAGTGAAGGAGGGCGTTTTCTAACAGAGAGAGGTAAACAAGCTGATTTTTGATGAGTGTTTTTCAATTGATAATCTTCATTTCTTGTCATATAAGGGGTGTATGAAGTGGTAGTCAGCAGAGAGGGCAGA
The DNA here is from genome assembly GCA_031841125.1 of Acanthococcus lagerstroemiae. Taxonomy (NCBI): domain Eukaryota; kingdom Metazoa; phylum Arthropoda; class Insecta; order Hemiptera; family Eriococcidae; genus Acanthococcus; species Acanthococcus lagerstroemiae. Next base: position 38,886,150 of record CM063112.1, read on the forward strand.
AATGTGAGAAATGGAAAAATATCGGTGGAACATCTTGGTACAATTCATTTGGTGTCAAAAACAACAATTTCCAATAGGGGTCTTAATGACAACAATACCGTTTCCCCAGTCCCCCAGAATTGGCCCCACTTATATCTCGAGGAGGAGGTTGGTACAAATCATTTTATGGCTGGTACATTTCGGTACGATTCGAGTACAGTACATTTCCGATAAGAGAGTTCTCAATCATTAATATTCATTTCTGATACAGTATAAGGGTGTACGAAGTGGTAGTCAGGGGGGGGGGCAGAAATACGGGAAATGGAAAAATATCTTCGGTACATTTGGGTACAATTCATCTGGTGTTAGAAACAAAAATGTTCAATACGGGTCGTAATGACAACCCTACCGTTTCCCCAGCCCCTCCCCCGGAGCGGACCCCTTATATCTCGAAGAGGAGGTTGGTACCAATCAATTTATGGTTGGTACATTTCGGTACAATTCGAGTACAGTTCATTTCCGATAAGAAAGATCTCAATCATTAATCTTTATTTCTGATAGTATAAGGCTGTATGAAGTCAGAGTCAGGGGAGGGAGCACAAAAGCGGGAAATGGAAAAATATCGTTGGTACATTTCGGTACAATTCATTTTGAATGAGAAACAACCATTTTCAATAGGGGTCATAATGACAACCCTACCGTTTCCCCAGCCCCCCCGGAAAGTACCCCCTTATATCTCGAGGAGCGGGTGGGTACAAATCATTTTATGGCTGGTACATTTCGGTACAATTCCAGTACAGTTCATTTCCGATAAGAGAGTTTTCAATCATCAATCTTCATTTCTGATAGTATAGTGGTAGTCAGGGGAGGGGGCAGAAATGCGGGAAATGGAAAAATATCGTCGGTACATTTCGGTACAATTCATGTTGGAAGAGAAACAACCATTTTCGATAGGGGTCATAATGACAACCCTACTGTTTCCCCAGCGCCCCCCCCCCTCACCGGAATGAACCCTCTTATATCTCGAGGAGTGGGTTGGTACAAATCATTTTATGGCTGGTACGTTTCGATACAATTCGAGTACAATTCATTTCTGATAAGAGAGTTCACAATCATCAATCTTCATTTCTGATAGTACGAGTAGGAGGGTGTATGAAGTGGTAGTCAGGGGAGGGGGCAGAAATGCGGGAAATGGAAAAATATCGTTGGTACATTTCGGTACAATTCATTTTGGATGAGAAACAACCATTTTCGATAGGGGTCATAATGACAACCCTACCGTTTCCCCAGCCCCCCCGGAAAGTACCCCCTTATATCTCGAGGAGCGGGTTGGTACAAATCATTTTATGGCTGGTTTATTTCGGTACAATTCTAGTACAGTTCATTTCCGATAAGAGAGTTTTCAATCATCAATCTTCATTTCTGATAGTATAGTGGTAGTCAGGGAAGGGGGCAGAAATGCGGGAAATGGAAAAATATCGTCGGTACATTTTGGTACAATTCATGTTGGATGAGAAACAACCATTTTCGATAGGGGTCATAATGACAACCCTACTGTTTCCCCCCCCCCCCGGAATGAACCCTCTTATATCTCGAAGAGGGGGTTGGTACAAATCATTTCATGGCTGGTACATTTCGATACAATTCGAGTACAGTTCATTTCTGATAAGAGAGTTCCCAATCATCAATCTTCATTTCTGATAGTACGAGTAGAAGGGTGTATGAAGTGGTAGTCAGGTGAGGGTGCAGAAATGCGGGAAATGGAAAAATATCGTTGGTACATTTCGGTACAATTCATTTTGGATGAGAAACAACCATTTTCGATAGGGGTCATAATGACAACCCTACCATTTCCCCAGCCCCCCCCCCGGAAAGTACCCCCTTATATCTCGAGGAGCAGGTTGGTACAAATCATTTTATGGCTGGTACATTTCGGTACATTTCGGTACAATTCGAGTACAATTCATTTCCGATAAGAGAGTTTTCAATCATCAATCGTCATTTCTGATAGTATAGCGGTAGTCAGGGGAGGGGGCAGAAATGCGAGAAATGGAAAAATATCGTCGGAACATTTCGGTACAATTCATGTTGGAAGAGAAACAACCATTTTCGATAGGGGTCATAATGACAACCCTACTGTTTCCCCAGCGCCCCCCCCTCCCTCACCGGAATGAACCCTCTTATATCTCGAGGAGTGGGTTGGTACAAATCATTTTATGGCTGGTACGTTTCGATACAATTCGAGTACAGTTCATTTCCGATAAGAGAGTTCCCAATCATCAATCTTCATTTCTGATAGTACGAGTAGAAGGGTGTTTGAAGTGGTAGTCAGGGGAGGGGGCAGAAATGCGGGAAATGGAAAAATATCGTTGGTACATTTCGGTACAATTCATTTTGGATGAGAAACAACCATTTTCGATAGGGGTCATAATGACAACCCTACCGTTTCCCCAGCCCCCCCGGAAAGTACCCCCTTATATCTCGAGGAGCGGGTTGGTACAAATCATTTTATGGCTGGTACATTTCGATACAATTCGAGTACAGTTCATTTCCGATAAGAGAGTTCCCAATCATCAATCTTCATTTCTGATAGTACGAGTAGAAGGGTGTATGAAGTGGTAGTCAGGGGAGGGGGCAGAAATGCGGGAAATGGAAAAATATCGTTGGTACATTTCGGTACAATTCATTTTGGATGAGAAAAAACCATTTTCGATAGGGTTCATAATGACAACCCTACCGTTTCCCCAGCCCCCCCGGAAAGTACCCCCTTATATCTCGAGGAGCGGGTTGGTACAAATCATTTTATGGCTGGTACATTTCGGTACAATTCTAGTACAGTTCATTTCCGATAAGAGAGTTTTCAATCATCAATCTTCATTTCTGATAGTATAGTGGTAGTCAGGGCAGGGGGCAGAAATGCGGGAAATGGAAAAATATCGTCGGTACATTTTGGTACAATTCATGTTGGATGAGAAACAACCATTTTAGATAGGGGTCATAATGACAACCCTACTGTTTCCCCAGCCCCCCCCCCCCCCCCCGGAATGAACCATCTTATATCTCGAAGAGGGGGTTGGTATAAATCATTTTATGGCTGGTACATTTCGATACAATTCGAGTACAGTTCATTTCCGATAAGAGAGTTCCCAATCATCAATCTTCATTTCTGATAGTACGAGTAGAAGGGTGTATGAAGTGGTAGTCAGGTGAGGGTGCAGAAATGCGGGAAATGGAAAAATATCGTTGGTACATTTCGGTACAATTCATTTTGGATGAGAAACAACCATTTTCGATAGGGGTCATAATGACAACCCTACCGTTTCCCCAGCCCCCCCGGAAAGTACCCCCTTATATCTCGAGGAGCGGGTTGGTACAAATCATTTTATGGCTGGTACATTTCGGTACAATTCGAGTACAATTCATTTCTGATAAGAGAGTTCCCAATCATCAATCTTCATTTCTGATAGTACTAGTAGAAGGGTGTATGAAGTGGTAGTCAGGGGAGGGGGCAAAAATGCGGGAAATGGAAAAATATCGTTGGTACATTTCGGTACAATTCATTTTGGATGAGAAACAACCATTTTCGATAGGGGTCATAATGACAACCCTACCGTTTCCCCAGCCCCCCCGGAATGAACCCTCTTATATCTCGAGGAGTGGGTTGGTACAAATCATTTTATGGCTGGTACATTTCGATACAATTCGAGTACAATTCATTTCCGATAAGAGAGTTCCCAATCATCAATCTTCATTTCTGATAGTACGAGTAGAAGGGTGTATGAAGTGGTAGTCAGGGGAGGGGGCAGAAATGCGGGAAATGGAAAAATATCGTTGGTACATTTCGGTACAATTCATTTTGGATGAGAAACAACCATTTTCGATAGGGGTCATAATGACAACCCTACCATTTCCCCAGCCCCCCCCCCCCGGAAAGTACCCCCTTATATCTCGAGGAGCAGGTTGGTACAAATCATTTTATGGCTGGTACATTTCGGTACATTTCGGTACAATTCGAGTACAATTCATTTCCGATAAGAGAGTTTTCAATCATCAATCGTCATTTCTGATAGTATAGCGGTAGTCAGGGGAGGGGGCAGAAATGCGAGAAATGGAAAAATATCGTCGGTACATTTCGGTACAATTCATGTTGGATGAGAAACAACCATTTTCGATAGGGGTCATAATGACGACCCTGCTGTTTCCCCAGCGCCTCCCCCCGGAATGAACCCTCTTATATCTCGAAGTTGGGGTTGGTACAAATCATTTTATGGCTGGTACATTTCGATACAATTCGAGTACAGTTCATTTTCGATATGAGAGTTCCCAATCATCAATCTTCATTTCTGATAGTACGAGTAGAAGGGTGTTTGAAGTGGTAGTCAGGGGAGGGGGCAGAAATGCGGGAAATGGAAAAATATCGTTGGTACATTTCGGTACAATTCATTTTGGATGAGAAACAACCATTTTCGATAGGGGTCATAATGACAACCCTACCGTTTCCCCAGCCCCCCCGGAAAGTACCCCCTTATATCTCGAGGAGCGGGTTGGTACAAATCATTTTATGGCTGGTACATTTCGGTACAATTCGAGTACAATTCATTTAGCCTGCATTTGCCCAATTTTTCCACCAAGGGGGGGCTACCGTTTCCCCAGCCCCCCCGGAAAGTTCGCCCTTATATCTCGAGAAGGGGGTGGGTACAAATCATTTTATGTGTGGTACATTTCGGTACAATTCGAGTACAATTCATTTAGCCTGGATTTGCCCAATTTTTCCACCAAGGGGGGGCTACCGTTTCCCCAGCCCCCCCGAGCGTACCCCGCTAATATCTCTCAAAGGAGCGAGGTACAATTCATTTAATGGTTGGTACATTTCGGTACAATTCGAGTACAATTCATTAAGGTCATATTTGACAGTTTCGGCGAAAAAGGGGGGGCTGGGGAAACGTACCCGGTGCCGGACATCCTTTCGGGATCATCCTTTTGATGGGCTCATCTGGCTATTGGTACAAATGCAGCCATTAGACAGCCCGAGTGGATTATTTCAGTAATAAGCACTTCTGTGATATCGTCTATTGGGGTAATATTGGACACACTGGTGGTAACAGCGGCGACTCATGACTTGTTTACTGATAACAATACTAACGTTCTTAAAACAAGTCATGACGAGTAGCCGACATTACCACCAGTATCTCATATTACCTGAGTTGAATTTACTGATAACGATACTAGCGCTCCTACAACAAGTTATGAGTGACCGATAATACCACCAGTGTTCGATGTTAACCCAACTGACGGTACTCCAAGTTATTAGGATAGATGATTAACTTAATTCTAATTTCTCTAAAAATATGACAGTGAAAACTGATTTATAACACTTCTTCCTATTCACCTTTATATGAAAATACAACTTATCAAAAACTTATTCTCCTGCAATAGATGACTGATACCAGCATCAGCTAAAATTCACTCACATTTCTGTATCTGAAAATATGATATTAAATTCAGGCTCGTTACAGCTGGACATGCATTTGCACTCTGGAATACCGAACTGGTTCAAATCTGCTTTACGTAAAGCTCGGAGTGTTTCTGCCCCGGATTAGGAAAACATAAATGTCATTTTATCGGATTACATTAATTATATCAGCGTAACTATATTTTGAGGACGAACATTAAATTGTATATTCTAAAGCGAGGATAGCTCTTAAAACAAACATCAACACGCCAAATCCGTCAGCTTTTCAACACGACGAGGTGATCAAATTTGATATAGAAATCGATACAGAAGTCGAGTTGCCGGGTGGACACCGACTTTTGGATGGAATACTACTTCAAAGTCGATGTACAATCCGATCAAAAAGTTGATTTTGACATGCAACTCGAAGCCTGTATCCAATTCCATATCAAATTCCCTCACAATGTTGTGTCGGAAAAGTGATGGATTTTAAATGTCGCCAAAAGAGTCGATTTTTGCGACGACTATGTCGCAAGGGAGGTTTTTATTTTGAGAATGATTATCTGCCTACCTGCGTGACTGGTCAAACAGCTGAGTCCCCTAACTCCACATGTGACTTTCCCTTCTGAAATTCCAGAAATAGAACTATATTCTACCTGGGATCATTTATGACAGTTTTGAAAACTACATGGATTTGCCGAAAGAGCGCGTGAGGACAGAAAATAGATATGCGTAGTGTGTTAAGGTACCTGCCCTAATTAATGCCATGCTGAGGGAGAATTATGGTGGTTGGCAAAGTTATTGTTCTTTGTTTTATACAGAGCACTTTAATATATCCATCAGTGTTGACTTTCTACAAATATGCGGTTACTCAATAGGAGAAACCGGGGCTAGTTGTCCGCAGGGTAAAGTTGTCTCAACCTTCATAACTCTCATGTAAAAGGTGCTTTTTCAAATCTAATGACATCAGAGGACTCCGTAATGTACCAACGCTTTAAGCATACCTGGTAAACCTCGCGATTATAGAACCGACCTGATTTATTGTGGTTTGATTTTTTGATAACAAAAAATTTAGCCAAAAGTCACGTTTTATAAACAAGAAGTTAACTTTCATGAGTGTAATATTTTGTATTGGCCAAAATCAAATAAATACTGTATGGTAGTAGAATTGCTTCAGCCATTTTGGGTGTATTAGAACCAAAAATTACATTTATCCTCCCCTTCAAAAATTATACTTTCTAAACCCCCTCAATCCGGGGCAAGTTCTCCCGTTACAAAAATTATCAATTAATGCGAATTTTGTTACATGGTATTAGAAAATGGTACGAAAATACGTTCGTAAGACATTTCAGCACATTTTTAGCACAAGACTTACCCCATCATGTATAACAACTTACCCAGGTATGGGGCAAGTTGTCACAAAAAAGTAGCTGCGTTTAAAAATATTTGGGGCCAACCGTTTGAAAGATTTTTGTCTTTTTTTTTTATACGTAATTTTGTAGACGAGGGTTGTAGCTACAATTTGAGCCTAATTTAAAGTTTTTCGGTCTAATCGTGTTTTTTTTTTCACGATTTTGAAGTTTCTAATAATTGTGACAACTAACCCCGGTCTCCCCTACTTGTGAGTTCATTAGTGTTTTCTACAAAGGAAAATTTAGAGTACGGAAAGTCGATTTTCAGTTTTAAAAAAAAAAAGCATTATTAATTTCAGAATTTTTGGAAATTTTCTTATGGACAATACGTAACATCCTTCTGACTATAAGGATTCAGGGTTTCTGGCTTTGGCACCAACAAATGTCACATACAGTAAGCACTGCAGAAAATGAGCAACTACGAAGGGAACTATAGTGATTACTCAACTTTGCCATGGCCGGTAGACGCTCATACACTAGCAAAATTTTGTGTACAGCCCTCAAATGATTCCCAATTCCCAATGCATCTCTTCAAATATAGTATATCATGTATATTTTTTATTATGAAAAATCAGGGACGTACTGAAGAGTTTTCCCGGCGGGGTGGGGGCGGGGGTAATAATTGTGAAAGTACTAACCGATTCAACTCAAAATTCACAGGTATCGATGCAAAAAGAATCTTCGATTTGTTGACTTTCCCAACTTCTCAACTCGAAATTCTCAAGTACCAAGCAAAAAATAAATAAATAAATAAACCTTTGGACGTGTTCAATTTTCCCAACTTACTCCGCCTGACAGAAAAGGTAAATTTTCCCAACTATTAGGTTAAAAATTCTTACAGGACGCCCCCCGCCCCAGCAGTACGTCCTGTGAAAAATACGTCTCTGCAACCCGTGTTGCTTAAAAATATCTACACAAATAGTTACGTTGACGATGATAGAATTTTTAGTATATTGGGGCACTCGGGAGACTTGGGGTCAAGTATTTCGATTACCCGTTGCGCAATCAGTTACCCTCTAGTTACCCAGTTACTTGCGGAAAAGTTACCCATTTGTTACCCTCAAACTACCCTCAGATTACCCTTGTTCCCCTTTAGTTACCCGGGTAACTGGCGGGATACTACGCAATTTGTTACCTTCTAGTTACCCACGGTGAAAAAATTACCCATTCGTTACCCTCAGATCACCCTTGTTCCCCTGTAGTTCCCCTTTAGGTCTACGGGTAACTTGTCGGATTTAGCCCATCGCGTAATTTGATAGACTGATCTGATAAAAAAGTAGACCTTCTACTATTGGAAAAAAAACTTTATTGTAGTATTCTTAGTTTTTGAGATGATACACGCGTTTACTCAATTTATGTAGGTATTATTGGGAGATTTACCCTAACTAAACTTTAATCGCATAATTAACAGGGATGAAAAGCTATTCAATAACGCTTTCACTTTTGGATTTTGCTTCTGATCTTGAAAAATAAAACCTTTACTTTTGGCTTTTCGCTCTTTCAATATTTATTTTACTTTTCGCTTGCCTTTTCGCTTCTAGAAATGCTTGCACTTTTCGCCTAAATCTTCTCGCTTTTCAATTTCTCTTCATCTCTGATCAATAACGGTTTCACCGTTGCTTGCGACCTTGAAAGATAAGACTTTTACTTTTGGCTTTTCGCTCTTTCAACGTTTGTTTTGCTTTTTGCTTGCACTTTTCGCTTCCAGAAATACCTGCGCTTTTCCCTTAAAACTTTTCGCTTATCAATTTCTGTCCATCTCTGATAATTAGGCGAGAAGAAATCATTATTCTGAACATTCTGTAAATTTACGATATATAATACAAGAACTTACTTGAGAGCTTCTTTTTTTTCCTCACCAAAATTGCATTTAGCGCAACGAATCGCAAAAACTAAAACACCCGGGGGAAATTTCAAATCACTTTTTTTTTTGGATTTCAATTTACGAGATTTCTACAACACCGAGCTATACAACATAGTAAGTTGATAACATATACAGCGTACCTGGATGAAGTTTCGGCCCAATACTTATGTTACCGACCGAGAAATAAGTAGGTGGCTTTGTTAGGAACCTGGCGTTATTCGGGGCAGGTACCTGTGTTACAATTTTAACATCTATTCATCGAAGATAAGTCAGGAAGTACCTTTATTCCGATATGGAATGTAATGTGAGGTGCAGTTGCACAAGCTCATCTGCACTCTAGCTCGACAGTTTACAACACACGTCGAGTATCCGTAATATTCGTAAACTTCCAAATCGCTTTCCTCCGGTAAACGACAGTTTCGTTGCTCGATATCGACCAGGGGTAGGTTTCGATCATTATCAATCTCTGTCACCTAAAACAATTTCCTAATTTCAGTTTAAAGCACTTTCTTGTAACCAACAGTAAGACAGAAATACAATCGTGCGGTTGTCGATCTTGGGAGAACCTCCAATAAACTATAGAGGTAGAAAGTAAGCGCATTGCGTTATGTACATCAATTTTCATATTGTAGGTCGAGCCCCAGTTCAGTAGAATCTTTTCTTCTTCAGGATGATTGACATAAGGAACATCTTCATAAGAATGTACGTAAATCTGAAATCTCAAACAAAAGAACATATTAGCCATGATTGTTGAAGATTTAAGATACTTATATATCGTCGATTACCACATAAAAATTTATGCTTTTACCTTGACAGACTCGTGAGCAAGAACCTCCAGATTACCTACACCAGTTTTTCTGTTAGATACTAATTTCGGCAAGCTGTTTCTTCTCCTAAAATTATAATCATGAAAATTGATGACCAGTAAGATAAGGAACATTTACAAATATTTGAAAACATTATATGAATGTATCTTACTTTTTGGTTTGAATAGAATTTAAAGTAAAACAAAGACCATTCTCGGTCGGCAGAGGTAGAAAATTGTCACAGCAGTCGAATGCCACATGATTCCAAGAACAATTACTGATCAAATCTTCGCAGTTTTCTCGAATCTGTGGTAATCTCATTTAGAAAGTTCGGTTTGAATATAAGAGTATGCAAATACAATAGTCTATTCTTACCGTATGGATGATCAGGTCAAAATCTTCGGTGCAGTTCATGGCTCTAGTTGCGCAGTGTGTGGTACACGAATAACACGCCCCGTCAAAGAAGGCAATATCTCGCAGGTAAAAATCTATATTCATGTCGCGGTTGTCTCCATAAAACCTGGTCGAAATTAAAATGGAAGCATATAGTATGCCAACAATTTCGATACGTACTAAAATATTCGATTTGGCTGACAATGATAAGCTGGAAGCGTTTCTGGGTAGACCTTTTAAGTTTGGAATTTCATTCCCACACTAAAATCGAAGTTCTTCATTATAGACACAAAAACTTACTCTCGAGCAATTTCATAAAGCTTATCCGGCGATTCTTGTTCGCAAATAGATACAGCTGGAAAGGACGTATTCCAGTTGAGGTAATCTGTTTCCATGACGAAACTGACTGCATTATGCTGGAATGCGTGCAACGTGGCCAGCAAGTACAGCCAAGTATAGTACCCAGACAGACAACACACAGCCATCCAGAAAATCCTTTAAAATGTTTAATTTTCCGAATTAATTGCTGATGAAATTTCACCGTCACGTCTCCATGAACCAATAATCTATTTTCTTTTTTTAATCAACTTGATCACGAAATTTTTAAATAACGATAAACTTACACGTAACACAATTTTTGATTTATAGAAACAAATGACGGAAGCTTTTCTCTAGATATTTCAAGATTTGGATATAAAGTTTTTTGAAAACACAGATTTTGGATTGAGTAATCTGTAAGTACCTTTCAGTCCAGTGCCGATCTGGCTCCATGATGAAATAAAACCCATGGAGGGAGCTTTCTTTGAAGTACTCCCTGATCCTCAGCATGTTCTCATTTGTTACATTTTCATGAGACAGAAAAACCGAAATGAAATCAACAGGAAAAGTCAAATCAGAATGAGGGTTTTAAAAGCATTTTAATGGCGTGCCAATCTGGTCAATTATGTTGAAAGCTTGAAAGTGCGATTACATGTGAGATAAGGACTCATTTTACTTATAAATGCGGCAAATAATTTTCGAACTAATCGGTGGAGATAGACCCTATTATTCAAGTATTGATCTACAACCAACACACATGTGATTCTTGACACTGTAAAATTATAACATATGATGTAAAAAATCCACTTCCAGATAATCTGCTCTGAAAGAGGATATATTCAACAACTGAATATGTAGGTATTAGAGGTAAACATCAACATAACACCATGCATGGGTAGGAAATGGAAACTGATCTTCTTTGTGAAAGGATTTAACAGTACCTTAGCACTAAACAATTCGTGTATTTGCGGCGTCGACAGGCAATTTATCGTTCACTCGAGTCTGGTCTACAATCGACCTACTCCAGTGCGGGTACAACTGATACACCAAACATCAATAAAATGTAACCTAGTTCTGTATTAATGATGTTTCATTCCATACATAAAAATAATGAAGTGTAAGAAATGAAAATGCAAAAATTTAAGAGCCCGTGGCTCACTAAAACAACTTTTAAGAATTATTGTGTTAATAATGAATCAACATGGGAACTGTTTCCTTCATCCAATTTAGTACACTCATGGGAGCAAATAGGGAGTCTTTTGGAAGCCCCCCCCCCCCACACAAAACTAAAAAATTATACAAGTGAAATAATTCCAGAATTATTCTGATACTTGTTAGCACCCCCCCCCCTTCTCATAAGCTCGACTCAAGGTCGGCTATTTGTGCTCATGAGCATACCTTTTTTTCGACACTTGATCGGTGGCTCCGTATAGTCACCAGTATGCTCACAAACTTACATTTTAGCTAAGAGTCACTTGTTTTACTGGTGGTCCCCTGTTTTGTTCGGCTTTTACCCTCAGGTTTTTCGCCGAGTGCCACAGGGAACCCCTCACATTAAAACTATTACTCGGTGCTTTATGGCCAAATCGGACCTCCACTTATGGAGCAGGCAGGTTTTACAATCTTCAGCACAGTGTATATGCATTGCATTATGGCCAATCCGGACCTCCTGTTATGGGGAAGGCAGGCCTCACAATCTTATGCTTACTACCTAACACTGTTACGCACCGCGTAGCTTGCGAATCACTAATTTGAGAGAGAAACCCGGCTCGTAGCGCGACCGTCGTCGCTGGCAACTAGTTACGCGGAGGGTTGTCTTTTACACCCTCCAGAATACATCACGACTGGTGAACGCGGCCACGGCCAGGCTATATAAACTTGAACGGACGGCCGTTCGAGAGCACTTCTTCAGAGCGAGGCTTACTGGCAGTTCTACTTTGGTATACTCCGCTGCGTGCTGCATGCAGTATCTGGTGCACTGTTAAGGATATGAGAAACTTCGATTCGCTCACGTCGCAGCATTCAGATGTCTGGTGCTCCGGGCACGAACTGAAGAGAGGTCGCATTCTGCTTCGAGATACTCCCCTGCGTGCTGCATCCAGTATCTGGTGCACCGCCGCGGATAGTCGAACCGAGAATCTCTGATACTTTCCCATCGCAGCATCCAGATGTCTGGTGCCCCGGGACAGAACCATCGCGAAACCTACGACCTCCGACCAAACAAGGGCACGTACTAGGTCTCACCGTAAAGACGCCCCCGTGCCTCTGTCGTTCATGTTGTTCATTTGTAGATAGTATATATTAAGAGAAGTCATAATACAGTTACGATTTCGAACCTCACGTAATCGTTTCTCCGGCGCTGACGAACCTCACAAACTCACACTTCAATGTCCTACAACCTCTACTCGAGGAAACCAGACATAACACCGGGAAGCTTGCCCAACTCAACCGAGGCTACCACGCGAATTTCCGCCGTTGCACCAATAGCCACCCGGCAAACTTCCTCCGGTGTAACAACATTTAGAATAATGTCTTCTCTTCTCTTCCTGTCGACGTTGGCGAATATGATGGCGTCGACGACAACAACGTTGGGGGCTACGATCCGTTCATGCCCTGCCTCTTTATAGAGGAGGTGGACCTCGTCAACACCCGACTTTTTTTTTTACTTATTTTTTTGTAGTCCAACTCCCCGCGCACTTAGCCGGACCCCTAAGCCAAAATGGGACCCGTTTCCCAAGTTAGACCGCATGGAGGGGCGTTGCTTCCTGGGAGATGGACACGTACTTCGTACTTGATTATTATTTCATGCTGGACCATGTCCTCAGCAGCACTTAAAAATAGGGAATAAGTTTTTATCAGCTGAGGTAATGGTGCAACTACTGGTGTTACATTTCTGCTTTCCGTGATGATCAAAGATTTTTATACCTCGGAGTCTTGTTATTTTGTATCTCTGGCGTCTTGATGTTCCGGTGCCTTTTTCCGAGCTTGTCTTCTTGTCTTGTCTCGTCTTCTCTACATCCTCTATTACTGTACTCCACCATTAGGCTTTATAGGAACCCGCCCCTACACCCTTTCGGGGTCAGGAAACGAGAGGATGCTATGGGTTATCGCTATTTCATTGTCCCATAGTTGCTTCACCACTTTTCAAGTGTATTTGCAGAATCTTAAGTCCACTCTCCGCGCTTCTACTGGCATGCGTGCATCGCCATACGCTCCACCAAGTAAGAATTCATACTCATTAAAACCACGTTAAATTTCGCAGGATCTATTCAGACTTATCAAGGCATGTTAAGGTTTTATTGAGATTCATCAAGAATCCTCAAAATGCTGTCCAAACTTCTTAAGCAGGGATGATAAGCCAATCAATAAAGCTTAGACTTATGGCTTTTGCTTCTATGTTTCCACATCCATACGGCGGGAACTTGGAGCCCAGCAGTAGTGCGGCATTCTCAGCAGGGGTGCTACATTGACCGCCATCTTGTCTTCGTAACAGAAGGATTCCATCTCTTTCGGGTTCTTGAGGACTTGATAGGGGCGTCCCTAGGTATCCCTCTGGCTAGGGGTCTGGTTGACCGAGTGAATAGCGCGCTGTCTCCGAATCCGGAGGTCCCGGGTTCGAGTCCACATAGCTACTCGCTACATTTCGACCTAAGCCGGGTTTTCGGCAAGAGGCGAAGGGTGCTAAGACAGCCCTAACAGTTTCCTCGACGTCTCTGAGGTAATGCTCGAGAGGGCGTATTCCAGGACTCGAGTTAAGAGTAAAATTAGAAAAGAGGTATCCCTCTGGCTGCAGAACCGCATCCAAGCGTCCATCTTCACCCTGCCCATCCTGAGGCGGTACTCTCTCGTGATTTTTTCTTTCGCCGCCTTCAGGATGAGCCGGCGCAGTGGATCTGGTTTCATGAGTATACCTAGTTATAATATCAGTCATTGCGGCATCAAAAATAACGTTAAGGCACCAAAAATTGGTGCTACAACGTTTTTCAACGGGAGTGATCGCAAACGACTAGGAACGCTCTCTAATAAGCTCAAAATACGAAAAAAAGCTCATGGTGCCTGAACGTCGGTAGTTTCAATACTCATATACAAATTAGTGCTCAATATTTATATCCAGACTGCGCTCATTGTTATGTACTCTCTACAATTGCAACAGGTTCAAGCACCACTATTTATAATTGATACTGTATGAAGTACGCGCGTCGTGACACCATGAGTTGGCAACATAGCCTGAGCTGGTAATAAATAATTCGAATAAAGCAAGGGTTGTGAACTGAAACTGTTCAAGGGACGGTAATACCTAAGGTCGGATGTTTTGGAATAAAATACAATGTTCGATCTACGTATAACGGAAGTGCAATTAAAACCAGTGGCGGTTTTCGAGTAAGTTTCAATAGGAAGTTCAGTGATCCTGTCCATCTCGAGTTTGCATTGAAAAGACGAGACGCGAAAATAAATTTCGTGATACATTCTAATATTCTGTTGATAGATTTTTTGAGAAGGGGGGGGGGTCAATTCGATTTTATCCATTCTTCATCTGAAATTTGAATTTTGAGTACTAAATTGAAATAGAATCACAAAATATCTTATTGATAGTAGAACACAACTGGCGACCCAAAAGTTCTCTTTGATGTTTTAACTTAAATGTTATAAAATGTGTAAACTTGAGAATCTCTGGCTATGTAGCATTTAGGAAGGAGATCAATATTTTTTTCAAATTCTCTTTCCAGTCCTACCGGGCATCAAATTATTCTCATTTTTACTGGTACCAAACTAAGTATACTTATGTAGATACATAATGGACTACCACAACTAATAGACAGTAAAAACAACCCCGAGAGAGCTGTTCCGGGCTCAAATAAGTAAAAGCGACGCAACACTGTTCTTTCTGTTTTATTTACGACCTGCGAATTTTTCCAAATCACCACCAAAGTAATTGCAAAAGTATCAGCTGGAAAGTACGTGACCATCCTCGGTTATTACTTCGTACCATATATGGCAATCAACTCATGACCTAACGCTCCTATTCCCTGTCATTAAAAGAGTTAATGTCTTCATAACACACAATTCCATCATCAAGAGGAGATATTTAAATAATAGATCACCCCGAATCAGTTAGACTGCTATAAAGCTGAAGGCTATTTTCGAAAACAGAATATCTGGTACAATATGTCGCACCACTCTACAGATGTCGCAGATCGTAAACAAAAAATGATCAACTTTTTGAAATTATTTTTATCGACTACTTCGATTCACGGCCTGGTTCATCTGACCGGCACCAGAATCCACATCGCAGAACGGTATTATTACAAATATTGACTAATTTAAATCATACAGGCCGTGCTGTGGATCGAAAGACGAATGAAAGTACTATGTTGTATTGTCTTTCAGGATATTGTGGGTATTGGCATTTTTGTTATCCGTTAAAGGGGCGACCATTTTAAGTATGTCGACATGGAAACGATACCAAGAAACACCCACCGTTTTATCAATGGAACGAAATTGGAGGGACTGGAACACGTCTTTTCCATCCGTCACAATATGCCCCACTGAGAAATTCGATCCAGAAAAGCTGCAACATGTTCTGGATACAGAGTAAGTAATAATACTTTCATATAGACGCAGTGAGTCGAGAGATGGACGCATGTACCCAAAGCGCAATCAGTTACTCCTTAGTTACCCTCAAATTACCCTTGTACCCCTTTAGTTACCCGGGTAACTGGCGGGATACTACGCAATTAGTTACCTTCCAATTACCCGCGACGGAGAAGTTACCCATTTGTTACCCTCAGTCACCCTCAGATTACCCTTGTTCCCTTTTAGTTACCCGGGTAACTGGTGGGATTTTGCGCATCGGGGAAGAGGAACTGAATTTGGCGAGCAAATACAAAAGTATCTTACAACTAAAAATAGTAATTTACATTCGGGTCCTAGACTTATTTTATATTAGTCATATTTTCTTCTGTCTAGATTGAAACATTATAAAAACCAAACCGAAATTCGCGAATTCTTGATCCATTTGGCAAATGCGACCTACTCGACCTTCCACCGAGTGCCCAATATCAGTCCTAACGTTATTCCCCCCTCTCGGTACTTGGAATTAATTCACAAGATTCGATTTAACTTGGAGTACGTTTTAAGCAACAGTGCTATGGAATTGTACAATGTAACCAAGCTCGATATGACCGTTACAGAACTCGGAATTTGTTATGCTTACAACAGTGATATTGCTGTTTACAATTCCTACGAGTAAGTTGCATCAAAGAGTTTTTCAGTACAGTACAGTGGCGTCGTGTCCGGGTGTTCAAGGTGTTCACTGCACACCCACTTAATTTTTGTCTTACAACAAAAATCCCAGAAACAAGGAAATATTTAAATTTTGATTAAAATACAAAATATAACCTCGAAAAATTGAAAAATAGCCGGAATATTTCTCTTTGTGCTTCGCGCGGTTCTTATCTTTGTCACATACTATGGAAATCATGTACATAGGATGTTCACTAGCAACATTGCACACTCTTGTTGGTCTTGTTGCACTGGCGTTATCCTTGTCACATACTATAGGAATTGTGCAGGATATTCACTAGCAACATTGCACACTCTCGTTGGTCTTAATGCAGTGACGTTATCTTTGTCACACTTACTATGGGAGTCGCGTAGGATGTTCACTAGTAACATTGCACACTCTCATCTGTCTTGTTGCAGTGGCGTTATCTTTGTCACATACTATGGGAGTCGCGTAGGATATTCACTAGCAACATTGCACACTTGTTGATCTTAATGCAGTGGCGTTATCTTTGTCATACTCACTATGGGAATCGCGTAGGATGTTCATTAGCAACATTGCACACTCTTATTGGCCTTTGTCACAGTGGCGTTTGCAACAAAGACCACAAAGAGTGAAGCGGAGACTTTGTTAATTTAAATGGCAGGGTGTTCACCAGCAAAAATGAACGTTCTGGAAGCGCATACGCATGCTATGTGGTGAGTGGGTGGATGCAACTTCATTCTTCATTGACACTCATTATTTATACATTGATACTGATCATAAGTTTTTGATACTACTGATTTTTATGGAGGGGGGGGGAGGAAAGGCGCAGACCCGCCAGTTGAACACCTGGGAAAGAATACCACGTGATGCCACTGGTACAGTAGTATATAATTTTCACCAGTAGATATATGTAGATAGGTAGGTTACCCTGAACTGTGGAAGCTACTTTCTGATAGGCAATAATTGATAAATTCCTGTACACATGCCCACAGCACAGAGTTCTTTGAGTCGATTTTGTATACATGTAGTTATACTAGAGCACCTGGAAACACTACGGGGAACGTTCCGCGCAGTGATTTGTGAATTGTCGGGCACTAAGCGACTCAAAATGGCGGATGTCAGTATTCGGGTGTTTCTAGGTGCTCTATAGTCATACCAAACTCATTATATACTTTCGAAGACTATTAGGTAAAAATGTCATGTTAACCCATTCATAAACATGTCTAATATTTCAGTTATTGGAGAACTAACAACTGGACGATCATTCCGAGGAAAATTTCGATGAAAGGACATCCTCTGAATGGTGATATCTTCGGTCAAATTACAAACATGAGCAGTGGATATCATGTAATATGACTATTTCAAATTTTTGATTGTAGACTACATGGCTACTTATACAGTAATCTTACCCAAAAACAACATTGGAGCACCCAGTATTGACTATTTTCATCGAGAGGAAACAATTTTTAAGATTCAAAAGTTCTTTTAAATCACTAAAAATGAGACAGTGGTATCCACCTATTCCAGTTAAAAAGTTCTAACCCATGCTGTTTGGCCAGGCCTTTCTTCACAGCTCTATGGAGGCTCCGGATATTGCAGTCCGCGCGTTATATTCCGCCACTGACATCTTCAAGTCTTTGGAAGTAAGCGCCATTTCAACATTCAGCACTGAAAACGTTAGGTTCTTAAATGTGGAACAAAGAAAGTGTCGCTTTCCAACCGAATCCACTCTGGTGACAAGTCCAGTTTATTCTTATCGCTTATGCCGCAACGAATGCAGGATGAAATTAGCAAGAAAATTATGTGGATGCGTTCCGTACTTCTACCGGCCATCAGGTGGGTAGGTAGCAACATGGCAGGCATTAATGTCACAGCCTCGTGCCATTAAATAAGTCTAAAAATGGATGTAAATCGGATTCACTAGCGACCTCAAAAACATCCAATTCTGCCATACATTTTACTGTAGAGAAAAAAAATTTCTTATGTGTTTTTTTATTCATTTTCTTAGATCAATTTAAAATATGCAATGTTGATGGGATGCATTGTCTGGGTCGGTATGCAGGTGAGTACGGAAGTTCTTATTTCTGTAAGTATATCACAAATCTGAAAGTTATTTGTTTTATTCAAACAATTTAAAGGGAAGTTCTTTCGGAAATTCCAAATGTACCTTCATGAAACACAAGCGTCATCAAATGGAAAAAGTATAGATATTATAATGTGTAAGCCTAAAATTCCGTAAAACGACAATGAAAATAATTGTTTTTATCACTATGTTTCAACATAAATACCTATCTACTTTTAACAGAACACCTAGAAACACCCGAGTACTGACATCCGCCATTTTAAGTTGCTTGGTGCTCGACGATTCACAGTTTGATACGCGGAAGGTTCCGTCGAACTCCAAGCGACTCAAAAGGGCGGATGTCAGTACTCGGGTGCTTTCAGGTACTATATTTTTGATAGGTACTGTAACATGGGGTGACTTGGCAGTATGGCAGTATGTTTCCATTACTCGTAGGAGCGTGAGAGAGAATGTGTGCCACCACTGACACATGACTCGCGCAATATAGGATGTTGTAGCTATCGTGAAAAACCAACTGAGTTTAATTCCGCTGTTTCCAGACAGCGTTATCAAGTCCTTTCCGCAGAGCTTCAAAAAGGGTATCAAAATTATATTACAGAGATTGTTTCAGATAATGAGTGAAAATCGAAGAAAACTCTACATGTTTGTATCATTACATGCAAAATTTGATCGTGGACATCGCAGAAATATATTTTTTTTAAATTTATTTATAAGCTCAACACGGCCATATGGCCATTTAGGGGTGATGGGAGGGGGTACAAAAGTAGGGGAAAACTAATAACTATTTAAAAATAATAAAATATAAACTGTAAAAAATGTGTGTGTGAGCGAGAGGGGGTGATGTAGAGAAAGGGGGAAGAAGGGGGTTTGGGGGAGATGATGGATGGGAAGGGTGGGACCACAAGATATATCAGAATAAGCAATGATAGGTTAGTGGTGTGGAGAGAGAACATCAGGTGAGTTATAGAATGATGGGTAACTGGGGCAGAATTCTATATTTCTTAGACAAAAGATGTCAATTTCTGGAGACTGTAGTACTAATTTATTAATACAGACGAAGAATTGAGTTCAGTCCACTAGAACGGTGACTTTCGGGCAGGGCGGTAATAACATGAAACCTCTCCCCTGTCCTATATAGATGGGATGGTACTTTAATGCCTATTCGACTTAGCTGGAGGGGGGCATCTATTTTGCTATGAAGGAGTTTGTATACATATTATAATAACGAAAATCGCTGGCGCCTTACCAGCAGGGTGTTCATTTTAAAGCCTTTAACAAGTCTTTGTATGGGATATCTATAGTGGATAATATTCAAACACTTTTTTATACAGGTACTTTAGAAATTTCTTTAGGGGTTTTTCAATCTGTTGTATTCCAGTTTTCTTATACGGGCTTCAGAGTACACTTCCAAATTCTAGATGTGATCTCACATATGCGAAGTAGAATGTGATGATGTTCGAAAAGTATGCACCTGTCCGCATAATGAAACCTAAATTTCTAGTTGCCCTCATAGTGATTTTGCTGATGTGATCCTTGTAGGTTAGTTTGCACTTCTCTTAGTTTTTCACCTTCCATAATTGGGCTATGAATTAGAGTTGCAAATGTTGGCACGATTGCGTCTTATCCGTAGTATGAATGGGTGATCATGGAGATTTATCCGTAAGCGTGTAGCAAATTTCAACTATCATTAAGTCGATTAGAAATTCACTTTCAAAGAATATTTATCCTAAATTTTAACTGCATCATCACTAAAAAATTGAATTATAATCAGTTCCACTGGTATAGTGATTTCTACTCGTTTGTTCCCCTCCTGAAGATAGCAGTGTTTCCATTTAGAGGTACACACATGTGGTACACTGGGTACACATGATCACCATTTCATTTTCTCCCGCCAACACCCGTGATTTTGCAGCGCACTCTAGTGCAGGTTTATATCCCAATTGAGAGTATAACGTGTGGTTGGCGAACTCTGCTTAGTTTTATTTCTCTTAGTGACAGCACTGATCATGTTTTTCTGTTTTACATATTAGCGATGTGAGTTTTGAAATATCTTTGCTCGCCGTTTAACTGAAGGTGAAAAATCAGTTCGTATTTTGAATAACTGATCTTTCAGCGCTTCCCACGTATCGGCCGCTGACTTTTTACCCATGATCCTCTGCTAGACTTCATTGGTAACTGTACACGCAACCAGTGATTGAACGTAACCCGATCTGCGAATTTTTCAGAAAAAGTGCTCAAATGTGACATGATAATTTCAGCACTTTTTTGTACAATTTGTGACAATTAATTCCACCAATCAGAGACGAGAACGGGTTTTTGTCAGTCTGCTGCCACCAGTGTCACAACTGGGCAGTTTTTAATACCATTTGTGACAGAAATGTGCTCATTTGTGACAGAAATGTGCTCATTTGTGTCAATTAAAAAAATGTCACGTTTAAGCAGTTTTTTGCTTACTGGGCAGTTTTTAATGCCACTTGTGACAGAAATGTGCTCATTTGTGCCATTTTAATAAGTGTCACATTTACGCAGTTTTTTGCTCGCCTCTGCAGGCGCTGGTTATAGCCCCCGCTGCACCCTCAATTGTGAGCATCGCATAGGTATATTACATATATTACAGAAATATATTTCTGCCATAAGAATAAATAAATACACGATACCGCAAAGCGAGTGTGGTAGGAGCGCGATAACAATGTAAATAATGTAGTCAATATTTACAAAAAGCACGTAGAAAATGTATATTTTACATACATACAACAAAATAATAATTATAGATAGGTACTAAAAATAAAGTACAGGACTAAAAACAACCCCTGACTAAGTTGTTTAACTTAATTGGACGCTATATTCAGCGTCAAGGAACCAACCAACATTTGTAAACAAAATGAGTTATTAGTATGTTTGGAAAGAGCGTAAAAAGTAGAATTTTTCAAAATTGGGCTGCCGATTCAAAAATGTGTACTCACATTGAAAAATGCTTATCAGTAAACGCTATGTCATATAGTTTCTACCAAAATATTGAGTTCTTATTTATATGCACTTTTGGTTTTGGTTGATGTTGGAGCGCTCCTTCTCAGAATACAAACTGCCAGCAATTCCAAAATGCACGGATATTATTCTCTCAGCGCAGTGCAATCACAAAATACAGGTATCATGCAGCTATGTTGATTCCAGCTTATCTATCAGGTGAACAAGCGTAGATACTTATAAAGGATGTTATTCTACAGAAAAATTCCGCCAGCAAAGATCATCCGGAGGAAGATTATTATATACTTATCCTGTGTATTTTTTCCTCTTTCAGCCTGTTCTGTTATTTGGAGAGCTTCATCGTCTATATACGATCGAGTATATTTTGAAATCACTGGTGAACAGCGTGAGGAACATACATACACGCGCTGTTTACCAGTGATTTTGAAATATATACTCGTATATATACTAAGAAGCTCCAAATAACAGAACAGACTGAAAGAGGAAAAATACACAGGATAATAATTATAATTAGGTAACTTACTCGTTTTCATTGTAGCCATGTATTTCATTCGCACACGTGGTGGTCAAGGAGCACAGCAACACACGAACGAAATATATTTAAATATAAAATCATAAATTATAAGTAGTCGTCAAATTTCAAATTGAAACACAGAAATGAGAGCACAATCACAATCCCAGTTAGTACAAGACAATATATGTTCAAAGTTGAATTTAAGTATAACGATTCATTATTTAATTTCTAGGTTCTCTCAAATTGCCACAAATAAGCAGTTTTCTGCTTAAATATGACAACATAAACTGTCACACATAAGCATATTTGTGACACCTTAATGTCACGGAGGCCGTGTGACATATTTCCAGTGATAAAAGGGGCGGATCTAAATATTTGCCACACTTTTACCACAAATTTGCGAAATTTACAGACTTGAGCACTTTTTTTTTGCCACAGATAGTGTCACAAGCTTAAAAACGCAGATCGGGAACTATATTAGCTTTCCTATAAAACTCGCTGCTGTTTGTGTGTGCACTCTTATCTGCTGGAGACGCATCTTCAGCAAGCGGTGCCGGCTGTACTGGTGTTCTCTCAATGACATCTACGGCTTCGACTACATGTACAACTTTTTTCTCCGTTCATTCATGAACATGTGCAATGTCACCCCATCGCAGTACCACTTAGCATACTCATTTCACAATTCTGTGGAACAATTTGTGAGGCGGGGGATCACAACTTTTTGGGGAACGTATTCGACAATGTCCTATCAAAATTACAAAACGTATCTCGGTTCTTTAACCCAGTTTTTTCAGTCTATAGAGCGTGTCAAACTTGAAAGTGCTGAAAAAAGTGAGCAAGGTCACCCCGTGTTAGTATCTGTATTTCGCTAAACATAAAATACTAACTTTTAGGCACAACTCGTATTAAATTGCATTTATTTTTTCAGATTTTTGATCTTGATAGCGCCTTTATTACTTTCTTTGCTTTTTTCTGCATTTTATCTTCCTTAGATGGCTAAAAGAATAATTTTTGTAAATTCATCCGCAACCTAGAGGGAAATTTGATTATGTGCTTCGATATTCTTCCAGAACTTTTGATAAGATTAAGACATCCGACTACGAATGCTAAAACTGAGTGCTCGTGCTATTTAACCTGCGACAACACTAATTATATCATTGTATCAGAAGAAGACAATGCATGGTATGTTTATGCTAGCAAAATAATATCTCAGGGAATTTTATTGTTTTCTTTGTCCCAATACTTGGGCATAAAGGCACTCTGAGAAACCAATTTTGTTTACAGGCCTTTAGGAACCTTAATTAAATGGAGTTTATCGAAATACCCGAAAATCAGGCTGAAACGAGACATACTCTTCGGATTTACTGACCTACTCGGTAGGTATTCCATGTACATGGTATCTAAGATCAGTGATGTAGCCAGTCTAGTGTCAGGTGGGGTAGAGGTTTGGTCTCGACCAAAAATTCGGGGGGGGGGCGGTAGAGAGGGTGCTTAAATTATAAAAACCACTATTTGACCAAATTGCAAAGGAAAAGGTGTAACCCAGACCCTCCCTTGGCGACGTCATTACCTAAGGTACATACCTTGTAATTTTATGGCCCGAATGAGTAAAAGTAGACTTATTTAGCGAGTAATAATGGCAAAGAAAATGGCAGTGATATATGAATAATTTTCCAGTATCAGCCGGTGGCACTTTCGGTTTGTTTTTGGGAAGCAGCGTACTCAGTTTTCTAGAAATAATCTACTTTTTCACTCTTCGCCTTTATTTCCATGCAAAAGGGTGATTAAATTTATTGATCAAATAATTTCATTTCATGCATGAAAATAAGAGCAATTTATTAGTTGATTACACAGGTAAGTACAGATGAGGTATGTTATTTATGGATACCTATACTCATAAAAGTAAGTAGACATATGTGCATACATAAGAGTATGTATCTGAAATAAAGGATAAGAAAAGTTTAGTTATACAAATGAAATTGATAAATACACCTACTCATAAGAATAAGTAGACATGTACAAATACATAGGTACTGGGTATAAATACGGAATATTTATCTGAAATTAAGGCTCTGTAGTTCTACATGGGTATACTAAGCCGCCATTTTGGTTCAGCTTTTTGAAAACTTCTAAAGCGAACGATACCGCGCGACGCTGTGTATTCAATACGTTGGTAACAATAAAACCCGAACCAAAATGGCGGCTTAGCATACCTATGTGAAACTATAGAGCCCTACTGAAATGAAGGACAAGAAGAAAGTTTAGTTATAAAATTGATAAAATTCAAGGGTGTGACGAGAAATTTCCTGTAAGCCCGTTCACACTGAAAGCGGCGATGAAAACATTGATAACGGTAATTAGAAACACTCCGAAAACTATGTAGTTGTTCATTCGCATTGCGTGTTCTAATTTTTCGTGGCGGAGATCGAACCGTCCTTTGAAAATCAAGAATACTCCAACAATCACCTGCGTACAGCAAAAAAAAAAATTATGAAATTATATAATTTTAAGAATTTGAGACAAAAGCAACAAACCTCTTATAAAGCTAGTTACGTATAATATTATGTACCCAGGTACCCACTACCCGCCAGTCACCCAGGCAGAGTTCTGACAGTATTATCAAGAATAGGGCATACCTGCAGAAACATGCTAATGATGATGAGAATCAAAACCAAGTAGAAACTCGTCGTTTGTTGGCTGTATTCGAGGACGTAGCGAAGCTGATTCGCATTCGCAGTTATTAATGCTATGTCCATCATACCCTGGGCAACAGTCTTCTTAGCAGCGAACATGTTTGAAAAACCCCGACCTCGAATACTGTTATTGCCCGTGCTAGGAAGAAAGTCGCTAAGGTTACTGTCTCCTTTCTCCATTTGTTTGAGTTGCGTTTTCTTTGCTTCCATTTCCATTTCCTCTGTCTGAAAAAGTAAATTTTCTATAAACGACAAAAATGAGATGAAATGATAACACTAAAAATCAAAGTGGGTAGGCAACAATACTTGATAAGGTTAAACAAAACAATGATTTAACGTTCTTCATAAGTAGTACCTAGTATAAAATGATATATATTTTTAAGTAGGTAATCACAACCAATTTTTAGATAAGTTAGAAATTAAATCACCATGCGGAAATTTTCAACCAAATTCCTTTCTTCTCGCTGCGTGTATTAAGTGTTCTACCATAACATGGGGTGTAGCTTTACAATCACGGGGTGGCTTAGCACATGTATGTTTTCATTACTAGGAAAAGGCGAGGGAAAAATAGAATGTGTGGCAACACTGATACATGACTTGTAATGTGTAGAGTCATACGCCATTTTGGATCCAAAAGCGCCTGTCGATGCCACATTGACCAGGCGGTACGCTCCGCATAGTCGGATCCGGCATTGACGGGCACTTTTGGATCCAAAATGGCGTATGTCCCCACTCGTGTATTCTAGTGCTTTAGTAATGTAGGATATTGTAGCAGTGGACCTTATAGATAATCCGGCTGGCTACGGGCCTATTTCGAACCCAGTTTTTACAATCTGTAGAGCATGTCAAACTTGAAAGTACAGAAAAAAGTGAACAAAGTCACCCCGTGTTACAGTGGTTGACTCCATATACAACGTACCTGCATAATATCATGTGTGGAAGAATTCTTCCAGTCTTTCAAACTTTGTATTCTTGGTCTCTATTTTGTTCATTGTAATTTTCTCTGTTTTTCCATAGGTATGTTTTATCGGTTCCATTTTATTGCGTTATTCGCAGACTTACTTTCTTTCTGTTGACATACCTAAATGTAACGTCATCATATTTTGTGTTTATAGTTCAATCACCTATGGTAGATATATTATTATCTATTTTTTTTTTTTCCGTTATCAATTATTGGTATAACTTTTCGTACGTGGATAATTCATTGCATAGAGTGTTTTCAGTTGTCGTTACACTTATTTCGAAAAATTGTACAATTTATCTCTTGTGTATGTACTTTCTACTCAGTCTTCACCTAACATGTTCCGCGAGTGGTTCAAAAGTCGAAACCGGTCACAAAAACCAAATAAATATTTTTGCGGAATCGTAACTTTTGTTTCTTGAATAATTCTTTAAACCTATAATTGACGTTGAATGCTTCGAAAGATTCCCAGTGAGTATTATAAACAGTATAAAATTATATCTTTGAGTTTTATTAATATTGGTTAAGTAATAAGTACATAGTTTTTTAGCTTTACAAGACATCCAGGATCATAGACATCTTACACTAACCTCTGGAATCCAAAATTCTTTTCTTTATTTTTTTAACTACTTAAATAAAATAATCTTCTCACAGGTCTGGTAGATACCTTATTATCTTTACATAAGTGGTAGACCTTGGATGATATAAATCAACAATAATCAAAAACGACTTGAGCATAGGAAATAATACCAAATTCTTATAGAACACATAATATTATTTTTATATAAATCACAGTGTAATATCCTACAGATAAATCGTTGATGATTACTGTTGATTTATTTTATCCGAAATCTATAGAGTACCATACATTAGGGCTAGATTAGATCTAATCGATTAATTTGCGCATATGAAATTACACAGACTCTTAGAACAAATGGAGTATTTTTAGATAGAGCACAATGTGAATTTCCCATGCGGAAATTAACCGATTACCAATTGATCTGAGCCCCAGTGAATGGAAACAAATTCTGAAAGTCGACGAAAAGTAATTCAACTTTGTTAAGCGCGACTATATGTCCTGGAGAAAGAACCTAAAACTATGTTTCAATTAGATCCTTCTCCCAGCATATGGCTAAATGCATACACTCACGCTTTCAATTTGTACGACAGAATTTTGCACTGTTTCACCAAATCTGTGACTTTTTGTCTCCCCTGCTCTGACTCAACCATGCTCACCCGTAACCTCATAAATTCAGTTCCGGGTTTAATCTCAAAATTCGGTCGCCAAAATTCCATCGTTAAGGTCAGGAAATATGTATCGAGTTATTTCAATTTGGATTGAATTAATTACACATAGTAAAACCAATGAACAGTTAGAAATAACAAAAAAAAACAATGTTAGGTACTTACCTGAATGCCGACATTTTTACTCGAAGCTTCCACATGAGCACACATCTTCGCAATTTCACGTCAATCAATGAAAATGAATATAACTCAAAATCAGAATAAGTTTTATCGGTTTTCACAAACTGCGAACTATTATAGAAAGATGACAAAGCAAAAGGTATTTTTGTCATAATATTTACGAGAAATTGAGGTTAATCCCTACGTCTGAACCAACCGCAGACAAGATACAAGGTACCTGCTTATCTGTGTGGGAAGATTCAAAAATTTTCTTCAGTTTATCAGTGTTGAAGATATATCAAGTTGATTGCACACTATCAAGTATTAAATGATATGCGGTTAATTGTTTAGGAATTCGGAAAACATGAAAGTCTGCCAGGCTTACTATCTTGAATAATCATCAAGAACCAATACAGATCAAAAGCTCGGGCATTTATCTAAACTGTGAAGTAATTCGTATCAAGAGGTGACTTGAAGTTCTTTCCGTGGATCAATTTTGACAATGGATTTGAACAGCCGCGTAGCTACAATTAAAGCACGGAGGAGGGGCACAGAATGGGGTCTGATTTCTTTTTTAATAGGTTAACAAACCCTTTTTGTGTAGAGATTTAATGAATTTGCACGATCGTCAATTTTATGGCACATTCAGCGCAGTTGGGATAGAACTATTGCAACAGGTTGTATATAGTTATGTGTGTATAGTTTAGTGGGAGCATCAATTCTACAATAGCCTGGTATAACATACTCCATGTTCACAGACACAGCAAAGATATTCCTGCACCCGTGTATAGTATTTTGCCTATTTGCGCTCTTGAAGTGAAATGGCAAAAGTGAGTTTCGATTTTAGGCTACTCAAATAATGAAATAAAAATAAATTTTCTTTCAATTAAAATTACATAAAAGCGATAGGACTTTTACCCCAGAGCCGACTTTTGCCCCACCCTCCACTAACTGGCGGGTTTTTGCGCGTCGGGTACTTCTGTAAGGTCTCTGTTAGGGAGTCATTCAGTTTCCTCCACCTGTGCTCGGGAATTATACATTGCTCCGCCAACCCATCTTTCTGCCTTGTATTTCTTTACCTTCCTCTCCTTGGGTTTTGTATCTGCTATATTCCCAACCGGTGATCAGAGGAGAATTCCCGGGGCGTTAAGAACCTTATATCGCTCACTACTCTCAAATCATTAGTCAACACTGTGGTCAATGAAGGATCCAAAGTATAAATCCTTCTCAGAAATGAAAAGACTAGCACGGGAGAGAGAAAAGTGGTAGTCAAGAGACTAAGGAAAATATCATCATCATACATTATGAACTTGCGACAAGTTTTGTCTTATACTTCCGTTTTGCCCCCAAGTAAAAGTGGCCCTTTTACAGTCATCTTAAATTTCAGACTCGATGCTCTTTCACTCTCCTCTCTCGTTAGTAGAATCATTTTCCAATTCTCCCCATTTTCTTCTCATTTTGAGAAAGATGGGGATCATACGAGTGACTGTGCCGCTAGCTTCGGAAATGTTTTGAACGATGCTCACCGGGCACTTAAGGACATACTCAACGGTCCGTGAATGTCGTGAATTTCGAGCACTTTTCGTAAACATTGTATTCACACTCTAGATCCCCTCGCACTCGATTTCCAATCCGTTTGATTTCTATGTCACAGGTTACATAACGCCAGATGGCGGCAACAATTTGTACCGCGTTTCCTGATGCGATCACCGTCGAGTGAGTTTTGAGTACCCGCTAATGCGGCACACCGGTGCGGCGAATTCCAGAAGGTGAATTTCGGTTTACTCGGCAATCGATTAAACACGGCCCCACCGTTACGAATCGCCGTCAATAACAATAGTGACTAGCAGTACCCGTTTCCAGTGCGGTGATGGACAATCTCGCTGGCAGAGTGGCCTGCCCGCGATCTTAGCATCATCGTCGGAGTCGAATCGGTGCAGCTCGAGCGTTTTTGATGCGCGATCGAAAGTGAATTTGAATGCGTTCGAAATTTTTTGCGTGCTGTTCGGCAATGTCTAACGCATCGGTTTCCCCTGTGGACACACTGACGGCGGAGAACCAAAATGAAACCGTGAGTAAATTCAACCTACACAACCGCTGGAACAATGCTTGGAGAAGTGAATTTTGGCACAAAGGAATTTTGGAGGACGGCACTAATACATGTATACTAAAATTATAATCGAATCCGAGTGTCCTCAAGCCTATCAGGAGGCCGAACGTCTCCCGAAACACAATTTGTCCACGAATTTCGAAAAATGGTCAATAATAGGGAAAAACTTTTCAAACATTAATTATTCCTCATTAAATTGTACCCGAAGTATGTTACCATTTTGTTTTTTCGTAAACGCCACAAAAATGCCATAAATACGGGGTTCAATACAACCCTTTATTTTATCATACACGGAACTTATAAGGGAAAACGTAGAATTTTAATCATTTTTTATTGGTCTCGCCAACTTTGGCGAACAATAGGGATGGAAAACAGGGGGTCTGGTTGGCCGAGTGGATAGCGCGCTGGTCTCGGAATCCGGAGGTCCCGGGTTCGAGCCTACGCAGCATAATTCGCTACATTTCAACCTAGGCCGGCTTTTCGATAAGAAGAGAAGAGGGCTAAGACAGCCCTAACCGTCTCCCCGATGTCTCTGACGTAATGCTCGAAAGGGATATCAGGGCTCGGGTTGAGAGCAAAGTGAAAAAAAGGGATGGAAAATACCACCGACTTGTTTCCCTTTATCACCATTTACCAATTTCTGAAATGATTTCATCCCCCTATTATCAGAAACATTACTTTAGTTTTATTTTCATTTATTCTCATACGATATTCTATACTCAAAATTTCCTCCAGTTCATTTAAAATGTTTCCCAAATCAATACTCCTTTCAGCTAAATAAGACAATAATCATCTGCAAACCTGAGCATCTTTACTCGCTCTCCATGTATATGTTAGCGGCAAATTGTGAAAATCGTCAATTTATAAAATGACTCACAAAAGGCGAGTCATTTTTTAAAGTGATTAAACCGACTTCGGCAATACAGGGTGTCTCTTTTGCAATAATCCACTTTCTGTTGGTCAGTAGGCAACCTACCCAGACAATATGTAGATATGTTTGTATACTCATATTTTTGAAGATGAGTTATGGTCAAATTTTGATAGGTTTCTATCTTTGATTTTTTTATTCTCACGACTGGAGATAGTTAGAATGGTACCAGTTGGTAATAGTAGAGGGCAGTTGTGGTAACCACAGAAAAAAACAATGGTCGGAATCGATTCGACAGGGTGTTCATAAAATCAATTTTAGTACAAATTATATCGGAAAATGTTCACCTTTTTTCAATTTCCCGTGAAACTTGCCCCTTAAGCTGTGTTTTTTTATTTACAATACACTGTACACCGAATTTCCCACAAAAAAGGTTATTAGTAACTTTCTTGTATCAGGATTAGAACTGCTCAAAATGAAGTTCAAGATATCCCCGTTAAGAATTATTACTTACTTTCTGAAGATAATAATCATCTTCTTCAGCTACTTTACCACTTCACAGAGCTATATCTTTTATGGGGCTTATTCACCTCCCTCCTTACATCCATTTATCCCACATTCGGAATTGAAGCCCATGCAGTGAGGAGGGGGGGGGTCTGGTTTTTTGTAAAGTTCAATATGGGTATCTAATTTTTTATTTTATTTTATTTGCTGCCTTGACTTTACAACTCCGCGGCTATGCGGGAAGCCGCCCTGCTGCCAAGTCCACCTGGTCTCGGGCATAGGCTTTGACCGTTCTTACCCATCTCTCTTTATCCCTACCTGCCCTTACCCATAGTATGCTAACATTTTTCACTAGTTCGTCCCTCCATCTTGCTGGGGGTCTCCCCCGTTTCCCATTCTTCTGCTATCCTCGTCCACTTGTTTTTTCCCTAGCTATATGACCCGCGTAGCTGTACTTTAGTCTAGTTGCCGCCCAGCCTATATTTTTTGACCCGGGTTTCGTCAAAATTGACTCTATTTTTATTTTATCACTTATTTTTACTTCCATCAATCTGCGCAATATTCTCATGAATGTTATCCTAATCATTCCCCTTTGAGACACAGTCAGGGCCCACGTTTGTGCTCCATAGAGTAAGGAGGGCACTACACATTGCTCCAGTACTCTTACTTTCACCTTTAGAGACAGCTTGCTATCAAATATTCTTTTGTTCGACCAAAATCCTTTCCAAGCACTTGCAATTCTTTCTTTCATCATCTGTTTCCCCGTTTCCGTTATTGCCACTGTTTGCCCGAGGTACTTGTACTCATCTACCTTTTCCAGTTTCTGCCCTTCTAGCCAACACTCTCCATTTTCCCTGTTCGTCATCACTTTCGTCTTCAAGAAATTCATGTCAAGTCTGATCTTCCTACTCTCTTCGCAAAGTTTCCCAGCCATCTGGTTCAGCTCCC
The DNA here is from genome assembly GCA_031841125.1 of Acanthococcus lagerstroemiae. Lineage (NCBI taxonomy): Eukaryota > Metazoa > Arthropoda > Insecta > Hemiptera > Eriococcidae > Acanthococcus > Acanthococcus lagerstroemiae. The sequence goes on from CM063112.1 coordinate 38,917,712, forward strand.
CCATATGCTATTACTCATCAGGACGATGTCGTCGGCGAAGCGCAGGCTACTCAGCCGCTAACTATTTATCCTCAAGCTTTTTTAATCCCAATTTAGTTTTCTAAAAATTTCTTCCAAGAACTGCCGTGAACAAATTGGGCGATAGGGGTCGCCCGGGTATCTAATAATCGATTCCGAAGGTCAGAAGGGGGGGCGTGACGAAGGAAAATTTGCCGACAAATATTTTCTTTTAATTAAAAATTTGCCGACAAAATTTTCTAAGAATTTGAAAATTCGCCGATTTTTCAATCAAAATATTTTTTAATTAAAAATAATAATAATAATAAACAAACAAACGTGCTTAGAAATTGAAAAATTCAAATAAACAGTTTCAAAATTTGCTGGTTGTCTAATTATTTGGGGTGTTTCACCCCCCCCCCCCCCCCATAGTTTCGTCCCTGCAAATGCAGATTGGAACCTTATTACCCAAGCACTCACATTTGCGCCCACGAGCATATCCTATTCTGGGAGGATAAGGTAGAAGCATGTTAGGAAATACTTGAGTCAAGAACACACAATCGTTATTGACTTTTGGTGATCTTTTTTTCTGAATTTCCTTTGATTCTTCTTCTAAATTGATTCCAATAAAAACAAATCAAATAAATAAAAATAATAATAATAATAATAATAATAATAATAGAAGCCGGAGATCGATGTTACTATCGGATTCAGCTTGTGACATTGGCAGATAAGTCTTTTGTTTTTCAACTTTTAGCCTTTAATAAAATGTTCAACTTTCTCAAATTTCAGGCTCTAGGTCAAACAGAGAATCTAGTAACAACAGATTTCGGGCTGTTCAAAGGGGTGGCGCACTGTAGTCGTTTACGAATGATTGAGTGAGTGAATGACTGACTCATTGAGTGAGTGACGAAGTGAGGAATAGAATGAATAACTGAATTAGAGAATGAATGACTGACTGAGTGAGTGAGTGAATCACTGAATTACTGAGTGAGTGACTGAGTAACTGAGTGAATAACTCAATGAGTAAGCGAGTGACTGAGTGAGTGAGAGAATCACTGAGTCACTGAGTAAGTGATTGAGTGACTGAGTGAATCACTAAATAAGTAAGCAAATGACTGTGTGAGTGAGTGAATCACTGACTTGTTGAGTGAATACCGGTGTGAGGAAATGAGTGAATAACTAAGTGAAAGAGTGAATCACTGAGTCACTGAGTAAGTGAGTGAGTAACTTAGTGAATCACTAAATGAGTAAGCAAGAGACTGAGTGAGTCACTGAGTCAGTGAGTAAGGGATTGGGTGAGTTGAGTGAGTAAATCACTGACTCATTGAGTGAGTGGCGGAGTAACTGAGTGAATAACTGAATAAGTAAGCGAGTGACTGAGTTAGTGAGTGAATCACTGACTCAGTGAGTGATGGAGTGAACAGATTTCGGGTTGCTCAAAGCGGTAGCGCTGTAGTCATTTACCTTGTAACCCTGATCAAGCGGAATATTTCATTTCCAGGCATACGATAAAATCTCAAAAGATTGTGAAAACGAAAGCGTTTATCGAAAAATTAGGACAACATTTATAGTGCATAAAATTTTCCTTCCATTGAGACCATTTTCATTTCAGTCTGATGAATTTTTCTAAAATATGTAGGGTTTCAATAGTACCTTTTTTCCACGTGCCCAAAATTATAAAGGGCGACTCTTTCGCGCTGGCAGTCCAAATAGTCATTGAAATTTGAAATTCAACGTTTGCTACTGACTTTCAGATCTTCGAAATGTCTTCCACATTTCAGCTTTGTTTCAACCTTTCAAATAACGTTCGAAACTCAGCTTGAAACCTTCTACTTTCGACTGACTAGTCTCTAACAGAGGTTCAGGGTACTCCATTTTCAGAAATGAAATTTGACTTTCAGGTTGGAAAGATGGAGAAGAAAAATTTGCCGACAAATATTTTTTGAAAACTAAAAACTCGCCGACAAAATGTTTAAAAATTTGAAAATTCGCCATTTTTTTAATCGAAATGTTTTTAATTGAAAAAGAAAAGCAATAAACAAACAAACATGCATAAAAATGAAAATGCAAATGAACAGTTTCAAAATTTGCCGACAGTCAAATTATTGGAGGGGGGGGGGATCAAATGAATAACCTTAAAATTTGCCGGCTGCCAAATTATTGGGGGTGTTTCAACCCCCCACACCCCTACAGTTTCGCCCCTGGATACCACGATTTTGAAGTAGGAGTGAAATAGCTGAAAGTAAATGAATTTAGCGACCCTTAAAACGAATAAAAGGTCATTTATATTGCATTTTTCAACATTTTGAACCACTACTCCCTACACTGATACCATAATTTTGAAATACGAGTAAGAATCAAATTGTCGCGGTAAATGAATTCAACGACCCTTTAAACGAGTAAAATGCCGACCATACAGCATTTTCCATCATTTTGAGCTGCAGCCCCTTTCACGGATACTACAATTTTGAAATAGGAGTCGAATCGTCGTAGTAAATGAATTATACGACCGAGAAAACGAATAAGACAACATTCATATTGCATTTTTAAACATCCCTCACATAGATACCACAATTTCGAAATAGGAATCAAATCGTCGTCGTAGTAAATGAATTCAATGACCCTTTAAATGAGTAAAATGCCGATAATATAGCATTCTTCCACAGGGACGTACCGTTAGATAAGGAGGAGGAGCTCCCCTCCCCGTAGGAAATTTTTTACTCAGCAGTTGGGAAAATATACCATGTCAGCCAACCGAAGTTGGGAAATTTCAGTATAGCTGGGAAAATTCAACAAGTCACAAGTCAAAAGCTTTTTTTTTGCTTTGATACTTAGGAATTCTGAGTTGAGAAATTGGGAAAATCCAACAAGTCAAAAGCTTTTGTTTTCTCTGCCACTCGGGAATTTTGAGTTGAATCAGTTGGGACTTTCACACTCCCCCTCTTCCCACCACAGGAAAAACTCTTCGGCACGTCCCTGATTTTTCACCGTTTTGAGCCGCGGTCCCTTTCACGGATACTAAAGTTTGAAATACGAGAGTCGAATCACCCTTGTGAATGAATTCAACGACCGTTATAATGAATAAAACGCCATTCATATAGCATTTTTTTCAAATATTGAGCCTCTATCCCCTTCATAGATGACATAATTTTTAAATGTAGTCAAATCTTCGCAGTAAATGAATTTAGCAACCTTCAAAACGAATGAAACGCCATTCATATTGTATTTACCATAATATCGAAATAAAAATCAAAAACCGTCCTTGTAAATGAATTCAGCAACCCTTAAAACGACTGAAACGCCATTCATATTGCATTTTCTAACTTACTAAGCCCCTACCCTCCGGCAAAATAAAGGGTTACATTGAACCTTCTATTTATGGCATGTATTTACAAAGGAGGGGAAAAGACCCCGAGAATGGATTTGACGATCCTGGAAACATCGGCTGGAAAGAGAAATTAATTTTTTGACTCAAATAAAGTAATCTCCCCTTGGCTGAAGCTCAAATTTCAAAAGTCAATGTTAATTCCCACAAAAACTGTAACCTCCACGAATAACCCTCCACCGATTCTGTTCAAACTTGGCAGAGAATTCTTCTTAAATACCTTGAGCCGATCTAAGTGGCAAACCAACCGAGACTCAAAAACTGAAAAACAAGGACTATCCTGCTGTAAGATAGATACGGAGTAAAATGTAATTCGCCATTTGTCGTTCCGGGGGGGGGGGGCAGTCTTTCGTTAGATACCTTAACTATGCAAATTCGTTCAAAAATCATCCAAGTAATTACTATATTTGACCTCGAAAATATTACAGTCACAATGAAGAAAACACTGAATCTTTAATATTTTTTATGGCTGAGTACAGTACTTTGGTAACAAATCAATGTGAACACGGATTCGCAAGGTATCCTTATATTTCATGAACAGCTACAAGAGGGCGCAATTCACCCGAAAATCAGCCATGCGTACTCTTAGGAGCTGCGCACCCTTATGGTCCTTTCCCCTATATAAGGGAGTCAGTTGGGAAAATTATATGAAAATCTTGCTCAGCGACTTTGAGAATCTGTCAATCAATACGAATTTTTTTTTTTATGACTAATGTTTGATTCACTCCGTTTAGTATAGCATCCCAAGGGATCATTCAAAGATCTTGGAAACCTACTTACAAATCGTACACCATTTTGGAAAGAAAAAAAAAATCAGTATTTACCAATACTGAGCAATTGAACTGTTTTGTATTCGATCAATAAAGAATGAATTTTCGAAATCTATAAGAATGCACTTGTAACACTGTTAGGAGCCGAGATAAAATTTTAGGTAATAATATCAAATCTCTGTGTATTCTTCTTCAAAGAAAGGGGTTTAGATCACCTGCTCTCCTTATTCAATCGACCTGAAACTTTGTAGAAGTTTTTGTCTCACTGAAATCGATCTAAAGGGATTCCATACGAAATTCCGAAGGGCCACCCACACACTCTGTAGATTATGCTTTTTGGACACCTGAAATTCAAGGTATCTTCATCACCGCACTGAGAACCTTTATGTTACCCCAGTGCCATGTGGGGACAACTTCAAATTGTCAATCTTACACTTTTATATATCATGATATATGAACAGGCCAGACGAGAGGGGAGGACAAAGGGGACAGTTTGTTCTGGGCCCAGGGTTCTCTAAAAGGCCCGAAGTGCCCTGAAAAATTCCAAAAGCCTTGGGCAAAATTCTGAGGTGAACTATAGGAAAATAATTTTTTATGCGAGATTGAGAAAAGACGAAGAAGACAAATCGACAAACGATATCAACAAAAGAAAATGAGGGCCCGTAAGTTTTTGTTACGAGCCCGAATTTCCTCTCCACGGGTCTGTATATGAATTTGTATTTATTCACCCGGCAAGTCCTCCTAACTTTCCATGAAATGTATCAAGTTCCTCTACTTCAAGTAAACTAAACATGTCACTATACATCATCAAATCAGCATCATGCCAACTCATCGAGTCGTTACCTGCCTTCTCCATACTTCATAATGAACAAATTTGGAAACGGTAATTGATACTCATAATGTTCGACAGGACAAGCGGAAACCGATGGATGTCAATCGATATGCGACCAAGAAGACAGTGGCTCAGGGGATGCTGGATATCGCTCTGCTCACCGCAAATGCGAGTCAGCTGAAGTACATTTTACAAAGCGGCGACAAATTGCAGTTTTACACTCTGCTCTTGTGGCTTATATCCGCGTCTATAATATTGCAGGTGAGAAGATAGTAGCTACAGGATTTTCCATTCTCTTTCGAACTCGTACATCATCTCTTTTTCTGGGTACGTCACTGGTAACCACGTCGAAAATCTAATTATGATGCACCCATACAGCCCTCAAACTCCATAAACATGCAATTTTATCCGAATTTATATCTAACACCCAGCGTCTGCAGATTGTTATAGTTTTAGTCAATAGACATTTTTAAAAAATCAGATCTTCCACCAGTAGGAAACCGGACATTTGTTCAGCACCAAGGGCAGCGAAGGCGTTACTGCTTTGTTCAAGAGGTGTGAACGAACTCTCCCAGTTCAAGGAACGAGAAATCGCCATTATCAAATTATGCTTACGTTCCCGATGAATGCCGGCCAATTGTAGACTTTTTGTTCAACTAAATTTTACTTTGTTTGGAAATTTCTCAAATTAACTTAGCTTCATAAATATCATAGCGATGAGAGTTCGGCACTTTTCGTTACCCTTGGCCACGCATAACCGAGACGAGCATCACCTTGAGGTTGGTTTCGAATTCCAGTACAAAGCCCACTGCCTGAATAAACCGTCGAATTATTGATACTATAATCAAAACCGAGTCGATAAATCAAAGTATATAATATAGCTTCCCTAAATATCACGAGACACAATTTTCCAACAGATAATAAGTGTATAGCCTGAGCTACAGGTCGTATATGACCTGCAACCGCATACCTATCCACCTACTTACCTATTAAATGACATACAATTACCTATGTCAATTTTACAAATTTGTTTTCCGTGTATGTAACTATAATGTAACTAAGCAACTCTGTTAACCTGATGCAAAGTTCGGGAATAATTTTCTACCCCATCCAAGTCGAACTACAGCAGCTTGAACCGCACGGCTTTTGGAAATTTGGGTTTTGAATTTATAAATCTACTCTATGTTTTCACCAGTTATGCTTCGCTGGTGCTAGACTTCATAGTTGCGCTATCCGGGCTCCGTAGTAAAATGATTACAAAATACGTTAAAATTACAAACACAATAATTATTTTTTCTCACTTTCTACGTTCTATGTAGAAGACATGACGAAAACGGAAAGCGTCTAAAATTAATTTTTTGGAATTCCGAGTTCGTTAGATTATAAATTATTAAAAGAAACCAGGTTGAGTTATTAACTAATTACAGATTAGTAACGTGTAGTTCAATGACTCTGTCATTTAATTGTTTAACTTACGCAAGTTATAATGAGTAGGTAATTGTACAGCCATATCGTCTCATTTACCTACTACTTCTTGTGATTACTTTTTCGTATTTTTCAATTCCAGAATGTGTTTCGAAAGTTCTCCAATTTGATTTGCTTGACCTACGAGCATACAAAATGATCCAATGAGATTCAGTCTATCGTGCATGAATTGAGGATCCCACTTCCAAAACGTGCTAAGCTGCTAACTGCATTTTTGGACGAATTAAGTTAGCAGCGCTATCTAGTGACGGTATGGTCTCTATCACCCGACTAAATGATAACAATCAGCCCAGATCTATGTAGAGCTATCTCGGTTCAGTGGGAAGTAATGATAACACTTACAGTGTTACAGCTTTCTCATTTTCTGTAAAAAAAAACGTTTTTCCGGGTAGCATATGCTTTGGAAGTGCTGAGATCCTCAATTTTAAGTGTCACTAACCTACAACCCACAATACATCAACTGATTCCTCGCAGTGGTACATGAATACGTAATGGGGTCATTCTATCGAAACCTTGATAATTCATGGTGTTTTTGTTGTTGTTGTTGTTGTTTTTTTTTTGGGGGGGGGGGGGGGGGTACAACATTATTACTTTTTGTTCTATTCGTGGAAATCATTTATATGCATTTAATAGAACATATTTATGATGTTGAACCAACAGCATACTTCCTACAACAGAAGATGGAGGGGGCTTAAAATGATTAGGACCACGCTGAAGAAATGGCAACCCACGTTGAAGGAATTGTTGGCCATAGAAAGAAGTGCCTACGCGCACGCGCCCCCGTGTACTGTGAATTGGGCTTTAAACTTAGAGTTTCAAGTGTTGGCAGCCCTGCGATATGTGTGAGTGATCACGTATGATTTACCCTAAGCGTGTAGCAAACTTCAACCATCATTAAATCGATTATAGAAATTCACTTTCAAAGAAAATTTGTCCTAAATTCGACTGCATCAGCACCAAAAAATTAAATTAATTAGTTCTACTGGCAGAATAATTTTTACTCGGTTTTTTTCCCTGCTGAAGGTAGCAGTGTTTCTATTTGAAAGTACACATATGATCACTCACTCATTTTCACCCGCTAACACCCGCGCAGGTAATTTTGCAGCGCACTCTAGTGCAGGTTTAAATCCCAATACGCATATACTCTTCCACCCGCACATCAGTGCACTTGTATCAGTGCTGCCAGGTGTCCGGGTTTTTCATCCTTAGACAAAGAATGTCCAAATTTTTGGTTAATGGTCCGGGAATTTAGGGAAAAATCCGGATTTTCGTTATTTCTCGTTTTGTGGGTTTATTCAACTTCTGATTAGTTCGAAATATTTTTCTGTGACGGACTACATTTTGACTACACTAAACTGGACTAGAAAAAATGTTTTCTCGTTGTTTTACCTTAATAATTATTCAGTTTTTCTTTCATCCAAAGCATATCCTTTTTCAGAAACCAAGGTTAAAAACAAATCCACTAAAATTAGATTCGAATCAGAATCCACAAATAACTTTTTTTTTTAATTCGAATATGATTCGAGAATGATTCACATTTGCTGTGATTCAAATCGGATTCGAATAAATGGAGTGGATTTGAGGATTTGAATACACGAACTGACCGGTTCCGGCATCCAAATCAACTTTTCAGGGTCATCTTCCATTTCTTTCGGATCCGCCATTCTAATTGACTCAAAATTCAATTAAAACTTGAAAATAATCATATTTTTCCAGCGCATTTTTGGTTATTCTCTTTTTCGTTTCCCCTCCCCACCCCGAAAATTATGGGCTTTCAGTGTGAGATTCACAAGATACAAAAAACAAGTACAAATCCGACGAATCTACTAAAAAGATTTAAATAAATTTCACGAATCCATAACGTTTACTAGATCGAATTATTGATACGAATCCATTCCTAATTTCTCAGCTCCCATTCAAATTCAATATAATGGAGGAAAATGCTCCTGCCACATCGATTTCTGCATGGTTCCAAAATATAAAATAGTAAAAGAATTTTCAGTTTCCCGAATAATCGAGATTTAATTTCATCTATATTAATTTGTTGTGTGAAAGATTTGAGTGATTTTTAATAGAGGCCATTTCCTTTTTCTGTTAATTTAATTTTGGGTGCATTATTTGGTAAACCTAATAATAAAACTGAATTCTGCATGAAATTTCCTATAAAAAAACATTAATCTCCTTTTATTCCTAATATAGTTTTATCATTCTTTTTTGGTAAATTGAACTTTAAATGCTTTTTTTTTCATCATTACATTTTTTAGTAATGGTAATGTATTTTTTTTCAACTTATGAAACTCGGGGCAATTAATTTTTTTAGAATAACTGATAAAACTGAACATGGATTATCATTCTACACTCAATTCTATGTCAGAAAAGCTGAAAAGAAGATTTTTTGTTTTTACACTCTAAGGTCCCTTCCCTTTTTGGACATCACATTTGTGTCCGGATTTTTCCGGATTTCTTTCTCTAGATTTTGGGAAACTAAATCTGGCAGCACTGATTCGTATTTACAAATTTCCGGTCTCTCGTGGAATCGGACTTTAGTAAATTCTTTTATAGTGGTATCGGATTCCTTCATCGTGGCTTTCATAATTCCCTGTTGCCACGGTGATGGAAATTGGAAGAAATCTTCACAAAATTGATAAAGGTTCACTGCTGGATCTCTCGATTTTAACTATGGGTATTCTAAAAAGTGATGAAACGATAAAGTATGATCTAATGTACGTACCCATATATTTAGTTGCGATTACCAAAAATTTGAGTCGCTTGTGGCACTCATCACAATGCGCCACGTTTAAGGAATTTCTGTAGGTAAAATCTCTTGTTTTCAGCACTTTTCTTAAATTAAGCGGCAATCCATTCAGAATTCACAGGAAATCATATGTGCCCACCACTTAACTGATAAAAATATTTCAGGTTGGCTATTCCACATTCAAAAAAATTTGCTCTGTATCTGTTTTCTGATTGGTTCAAATTTGACCACAGTGAATAAAAAAAAGCAAGGGACTCGTTTTCAAGTATGGCTGCACTGATTCTGATCTAGTCTGAAACACGTACTGCATTGCCAACTTGTTCACTGTACTCACAAAAACTATACAAGCGTGTCATTTTATCCGAACACGCAGCGATAATATTTAAAAGAAATATTTTGTAATCCAGTCAACGGTGAGGGACAGCCACGATGAAGGAATTTTTGAGTATTTAAATGGAATTTCCACAATAAGGGTGGGGGCACGATACTTCAAATTAATAAAAAAGATACAATAAGTTATCCTCTGAGCCTATACAGTAATAGAAGGCCCTATTGTTTATACATTGCCATCTAGCTGGGACAAAAGTAACAAGGTTTCGGTAGAATGACCCAATGACTGTTAGCCGGTTATGAGACAAGATTCCAGTCCTCATTTAAAAGACCTCGGAATGAATTAACAATAATCAATAACGATTTGCGCATAGGAGACTACACTGAATTCGTAAGTACATAGATCACATAATCGTATTTAGATGCCTTGAAATGGAGTGACTTTGCAATCATGGGGTGACTTGGCACACATATATGTTTTCATTACTTCTGTAAGTGCAATAGAAAAATAAAACGTGTGGCAACACTGATGCGTGGCTCCTTGTAATGTAGGATGTAGTAGCTATCGGGTAAAACAGTGATGTTAGACAAAATGATTTTTTTGTCATTCTATAATCTTGTCAGACAAGCTTTTCATTTTTTTTCATTACGTCACGAGTTTTGTCATACTTGGAGTTCTGTCATTTTGTGTCATGACAAAATTATTTTGTCATTTGGTTAAAATGCCAATACATATCAATTTACAGATATTTTTATACAAACACGATTCTACCAATTATTTATGTTAATCCAACAAAAGTTGCATAGTAGTCAATAACTGCATTTTGGAAATTAAAGAACTTGAGCTTCCCATGGAAGCATCCAGCAGAACAGCAGCAGTTCTATTGCTGTCTGGCGGCGAAGTTGAAATTTCAACACAGACTTCGGTTGTTTTCAAAGGAAGTTCTTCGAATTATTACCTTATTAGGGACGTGAAAGATGAATAAAGAATATACAAACTAACAAATAACAAGAGAGCAACTTATTGAGTTTTCCTTTGAATGTAAGAATAATGAGAGCAAAAGATAAGAATGAAAAAAGTAAGACAGCAAGAAGGTCAATACTACATAACAATAACAGAAGATTGAAGTGATGGAAACGATGAAAGAACAGGGTTCTTTTATAAGCTGACTCATCCTTCACCTTCTTGATCAATTAACACCTGACAAACTTGCGTGAAATCATACAAAATTCCAGCTGCTCAGGTCATCTTGTCGTTCTATTCAGAACTTAGCTCAATTAATATGAAATTATAGTCTTTTCGAGTATTATATTTACCATTCATTCTAATATGAGAACAACAAAGAAAAACTCGTGATGTCGTGATTTTCATTTCTGTTTATTATTTAAGAGAATGATAAAGAAAGTAAAGGGAGAAAAAAAACCTAACACGTAATGACAAAATGTCATCACCAAATTTTTTGGTCATTTTGTTTTGTCATTTGATTCATTTTTTGTTATGTCATTTCCATTTTGTCAAATGACAAACTGATAAATTGTTTTGTCATTATGACAAAATTTCTAAAATTCAATTGTCATTTTGTTTTGTTATGTCTAACAACACTGGTAAAACCAACTTGGTGTAATTCTACTATTCAGTGTTTGGAACCAGAACCGAAATCGAATCCGGAACCCATTCAAATTCAACAGTTTAATGTAGGGACGTACCGAAGAGTTTTTCCGGGGGGGGGGGGGGGGGGGGGGTAAAAATTGTGAAAGTACTGACTCAACTCAGAATTCCCAAGTATGAAGGAAACAAAAAAAAACTTTTCAGACCTGTTGATTTTTCCGACTGACTTAACTCAAAATTCCCAAGTATTAATGCAAAAGAAGAGAACCCTTTTAATTTGTTGGATTTTCCCAACTCGCCTGACTGAATTGGTAAATTTTCCCAACTGCTGAGTGAAAAATTCCTCCAGGGGGGGATAAGTTGCCTCCCCTGTCTCCCTATCGGTACGTCCCTGGTTTCATGAGACCGAAACCAAAACCCTTTAAAATGCAAAAAACCAAATTAAGACCTGAAACCTTAAACTCAACTGGTCGTTAACCAAAACATAAACCAAATGTTTGAAATGTAGGTTCAACTGAAACCAAAACCAACTCTGAAATGAAAGCTCATGCCTGCATCAAGACCATAAACCAATTAAATGAAAAGGTCCCAATCGGTCAATTTGTTCCATAGTTTTGTGCGTAGTAAAAGAGCTGAATATTTGAACTGATCAAAAGAATAATTAACCTACCAATTTCCAAGTAAGTCGATGCTGCAGTTTACACGTTATATGGTTGGTTTCAAATTATGGCTGATTTGACTATAAAGATGATAGTTTTTTATTTTGGTTTGAGAAAGATTTTTTGAGCCCGACTGAAACCGATTTATTACGTGAAGTGAAAACCATAACCAGAACCGGCCCGGCCCAGTAATGAAAGAACGAAATAAGACCCTTCAGTATTTTAAAACGGTCTCATGACTGAAACCGAAACCTATTGGCAAATTAAATGGAAATTCCGAACCGAAACCCACCAAAGTGGAATCTACAAAGCCCAAAACCGATCACAACGAAAAATTGAATCGGTTCCAAACATTGCTACTATTTCCAAAAAGATTTCTCGCACAACTGCGTCACACAGCGTAAGTTACTGTAAGCAAAAATACCCGTCCTTGGGCCGACGAACATATTGACTCCTGTAAGAAAACCTCGAGGGACCAGAGATCATTATGTTACACTACCTGAAAATAAAAAATTTGTTAAAAACCAAAAGTTTATTAGCAAATGCTGAGTACCTTCTGGATTAAAAATATATAGGCACCTTTAATTTCGTAATTATTTCTCATTTTGAAGTATTTACACAATGATCTTTGCTTCGTGTGTTTTCTTACAGGTGTCAATAAATATTCTTTGGCCTAATAACGGATATTTTTGCTAACATGTAATTTACTGTATGACGCCACGTAAAAGAAGTCTATATACTGTTTATCATGTCCATAGTATAGAGATTCAAAAAGCGTACAAAAATCACATTCGAAATTGTTTCAGATAATGAGTGAAAATTGGAGGAAACTGTACATATTCGACATCATTACATGCAGAATTTGATTACGATCATGATGAAAGTAAACTATTATGTATTAATCAGCATGAGTTGGTGAGAAAACTGGAAAAAAGTGGAGGGATGAATTTGCACAGAATTTTTTACTTGTTCTTTAAATCAGTACATGATCGCAATTTCGGTGTTCTGGCTCATTTTGCTAGCGAATGAAGAAGTACAAATCGGATGTTTATGTATTTCAGAGATGCCCAGGACATACGTATACGTTCGTGTATATACATATAAAGGTTACATTTAGAACTTTTTCCCTGTAGAGAGCATATTGAACTTGAAATTTCAGAAAATAGTGAGCAAAGTCACCCCGTGTTATATGGTGTAGCACAATGTCATGTCCTATGCGCTAATCTTTATTGATTTTTGTTGATTTTAATGATTACAATGAAAATTATCTGAGATCTATCTACCATCAGGGATGAAAAGTCGATACAAAAAAATTTCTCTTCCAACTTACAGAAATATTTCATCAACTTCAACTTTCAACTTCCAACTTCTAGCCATTCAACTTCCAACTTCCAAATTTTGACCTTGAGAGTCAAGGATCGCAGTACTTCCAACTTTTGAATAACTTCACACCCCTTTCCCATGCCTCCGGCTCTAGTACTCTAACTAGAGCGTTTTACAATTATTTCAAAATTAACTGAACTCGCAGGAACTCAGATTGTCAAATTCACGTGGTAATAGGATGAGAAGATAAAAACAATTTTAATTTAATTTAATTTAATTAAAAAAAAAAAAAAAAAAAACCTCAAAAGTTGGACGAAAATTTGAATTCAATCAAATTCCTCTTCTAACTTCCAACCGCAGTGTTGTCAGACAAAATTATTTTTGTCATTTTGTGAGACGAATCGCCACAGAAGAAAAGGGGACACCGGGCAGAGTTACCGTGTAATTTTGAATTTGGAGTCGGTGATGGCCAAAAGGGGTGGATACCATATTTCTAACGCCCCTGGATTCGCCGAAAGGGGCCGAGACAAACATTTTAATATATATTAAAGATTTCTGCTCGTTAATAATTTCTGAAGGGAGGCAGGTACAGCCACCAAATTTCAACACATGTGAAGAAGCTCAACGTAAAACACTTCCGAAACGTCCAAGTCGAAAAAAATGAGGGGTCCAGAGGGAGTAAAATTTTGTGGCCCTCTTCTAATAAAGGTACTGAAATTTCTTAGAGCCTAAAACCTATTCAGAACTCATACAAATACATCCACAAAGTGTGAAGCCCCCAGCTCTTACGGTTCACCCGCCAACCTCGAACAAACACACAGACATACAAACACTTTTATATTATGAAGATTTTCATTGGCATCTTCAGACTTAAGCGACTTCCTTACTAACAATTCTACACCCAGCGTATATAAACGAAATACTTATCAGGGATTACAAAGAAAACCCTAAATGTGATTTTTAATAACAACCCCTTCACTAAGTACCTACCTAAGATACAAGCCGTAGACAAGATGTAATTACCGCAAAATATCCTATCCGTGCACCAGACAGGTCAACGACTCCTTTGCTCAGAAATCGACTGCAAATTCATTCGTTGCATGCGAGATTGAACCCCAACTTTACCTGCAGTATTTTTCAAGTATTTCCCATTCCGTTTATTTACGTTAGAGATAGTCAACAAAAATTATTATGGAATTCTAGTCACGCAACCCAGTGGCGTGCCCACACTTATACCGATCTGTCATTTCCCCTAAATAACTTATATCCTTGGCCTGTGAAACCTAAAAGTCACTTAGATCTACTAAAACTTCGACGATTGATCAAGTTGTACTCGTATGTGTTTTAGGTGTTCGTAGGTCTCATGTTTCTGTCCTTGAATTTATTACGGGACCTGAAATTTCATTTGATTGAGTATAAATTCTCTGCCACATTACTTAATCACATCGAGCTCGCTACCTGCTTCGCCATTACAGCTCTAAACATCGTGATAAGTGCTTTTGATCCAGGACTAGCAAATATCGCTCATAAGGGAGCAGTCAAAGATTTGTAGGTATTTTTTATAATCTCATGGTTGTGTCCAGTGACGCACCCAGTTTATGAGTGCTTTTATAGTTCTGTCATATTAGGCAGAACCAACGATAAATGAAAGCGATAAATTTACTCCGAGCATGTGAATCCATAACTTTTTTATTTATTTCAAATTTCAGATAACTGTCGGTGCTATGTTCCTGATTATTGGCGGACTCAATATTAACGAAAAACCAGATCATAAATGGGCGATAGTGTTGAACGATGTCATCTTATTGATGATATTTTTAATCTCAACTATAAATGTGATCATCTCTGGGTTCGGCTTAACCTCACACACCTCACCGGTGCCAACTCCAGCGTCTTTGTAAAATTTTATATTTTTCTGTGAATATAAACCTACCTCATGATGAACATTGTTGTGACTCATTTTAAGACAGCGTAGGTATTTGGATAATAAGTTACACCTATAAATTTTGTACGATATTAAATAGGTATGTATACATAAAACCTCAGTTGTTCATTCAATCATTTATATAGCTACCTGCTCACTTTTCTTTTTTTTTTTTGTAAAACCTTTTAAATAAACGCCTTTAGCTGTATCCTTTATTAATATCCGTTAGTTTTTATTGATTTCAGAAAATATGCTGCGAATCTCACCACTAAATGAAGAGTGTTATTCCAAACTGCCTTAAATAAAAAACACAAAAAACTATCTCTGTGGAAAATAATGGCATGTTAGGAAGGTGAAAGTTGGCTGCACTGGTAGTGTAGCTCAGACCTAACAACATTTTATATGAAACCGAGTAAACCCCTCCATTAGAGTAGGTACCCCTGTGCCGATTAGTTTTGGAAACCGATGACTTAAGGAAGTTTTTGGATAATTGAAATTTATTTTTCGTGATAACAGGCTGCATTAACTACTTACTATGGGTATATGAAGAGTTTTATAATCAACCAACACTTGCCATTTTACTCCAAGGGCGCGAATAGGCAAAATACTGTACACGGGTGCAGGAATATGTGCGATATATATTGCATACTTCACGTTCAAAGACACAGCAAGAGATATTATCCTGCACCCGTGTATAGTATTTTGCCTATTTGCGCCCTTGAAATAAAATGGCAGGTGTCTAACCTCTTCATATATGCGCAAATTGTTCGATAAATGTGTGTGTGTAGTACTCAAGATCAAGATAACTTTTATTGAGGGGTATAAATAAGAAAAATAATAGAAGATAAACTTAAATTAAGATTAAGAGTTATGTTCCCAAGGTTATTCTCACGTCCCCCTCGGCCCATACAGGGCAAAAGTCTCTTGTAAACGCTCCCATTCCCTACGGTTGACTGCTATTTTGTGGTAGTTTTGTTCACTGTATCCAGAAATTAGTTTATGTCGTCTTTCCACCACACTCCCTGCCCCCTTTTCCTCTTTCCGTTCACCGGTTGCCAAAAAGTGGTGGTGTAGGTCCATCGGTCATCTTTCAGTCGGGAGTTGTGGCCCGCCCAACCCCATTTGCTGCGTCTGATCAACCTTACTACGTCTACGTTCAGCTGAAGTTTACTCTTGATTCTTTTTACGCTGATTTTATCTTTTTTCCTTATGATTAGCATGGATCTCTCCATTGCGTTTTGAGTAATTTTTATTTGGTTTATTGTTTTGGCGCTTCATAGCTGTGTATAGTACTATGTCAGAGTAAATCATCAAAGAATAAATGAGATAAGTAAAAAATACTACTAATGAGCGGGGCGGATGTCAACAAGAATGATAACGATTACCATAACTAAGGGTTGGGAGTCGGCCATTTTCGGAGCCCGGAGCCGATAGCTGGCTCACAAAAGTAAAGAACGGAGCCGGAGCCAAAGAGCCAGGCTAGGAAGCGGAGCCGGAGCCAAGGAGCTCGAGAAAACTGGGAGCTGAGCTCCCAAAACAGAGCCGAGCTCCCTTTTGGCTCCTCAGAAAGGCCGGCACTATGGGAGCCTGCTCGCAGCTTTAATAGAGCTCAAGGTCAGGGGTGGTCAATGGAACGATTTTGCGATTTTCGACTCGAACTTACCACCACCTTGTTCTCACTTGATTTTCGCATTTTCGAGATTTTTGCATTTTCCTTTTTCTGCTTTTCTTTTCATCTTTTCGCGTTGTTTTTTTTTTTTTAGCTTCGAACAATTTTTGATTTTTGCAGTGCTGTATCTTTTGATATTGGAAGATGAAAATTTGAAAATCAATACGTACCCGATAAATTAATTAAATTATTAAGTACTCTAACAGGTTTTTTTATTTTTTTATTTTATAGAATAAAAACTAAATAGGTACAAAAAGAAAGTAGAAAGAAGTACAACCAGAACATTTTAAGAAGTTGTAACAAAATCATAAAATAATTCTGAAATGCAAAAATAACGGCCACAGAAAGAGAAAAAATATCTAGCGTAAGTAGCCTTGCAATGCTATCATTTTAGCACCAATGTAACTTCTAACTGAACTGTAATAATTGTACGTGTATTTTACAGCAGTTTGAACCTAAAACTACGATCCGCTGGTGCAGACCCTAAAAAGTTGCTGCATGTAACCATTTAGTACAGAGAGCCGGAGCTGGCTCTCAAGGAGCCGCTCTCCAGCAGAAAGCTGGACCGGCTCCTAAAGAGCTGAGAGCCAGGCTTGGGAGCAGAGCCGGAGCCAAGGAGCTGGACCTGGGAGCGGAGTCAGGAGCTTGCAGCCAGGAGCCCATAATTTGAGAGCGGAGCCACTCCCGCGGCTCCCAACCCTTGACCATAACTTAGTACAATTTTGGGAAATCCCTTCTTTCATCCGTTGTCCACTCATCATAGAGATTTTTTACATGCGATCTGGACACCCGATGCGCAATCAATTACCCGCGGAGAAGTTACCTATTTGCAACCCTCGGTTACCCTCAGATTAACCAGGAACCCATCAGTTACCCTTGGTTCGCCTTTAGTTACTCAGGTAACTGGCGGGATTGCGCATCCCGATACGCAGTCAGTTACCCTGTAGCTACCTGTAGATAAGTTACCCATTTGCAACCCTCGGTTACCCTCAGATAACCCAGAAACCCGTCAGTTACCCTTGATTCCGCTTTAGTTACCCAGGTAACTGGCGGAATTTTGCGCATTGGGCAACAGAAGTTCGATAATTTGTTGCTAATCACCTTTTGCGTCACTATCGTGCTCTTATCTCATTTTGTGAAAACTGACAAACGGCAGATCGGAATAACACTTTCAAATAGATCATTTCGAACAATGAAACTATGTAGTTCCTTCAGCCTATACCTTATAGAGAATAGTAAGCATCTAAGTACTGTAAGTTGCGAGAAATCGGAAACAAATACACATGTAAATGTAGAATTTTCGTATCAAAGGTTCAGATTTGCAGTTATGTAAGAACAAGAGCAAATTCTATGATAGATACCCTTAGGTATAAGTACTGATCTCTTGAACTGCCTCTTGAAGCACAGTCGATAACTAAATCAACTCCGATATAATATGTTGACACAAAAAACCCGTCACATTTTAACACGATATTTTACTGTTGAATTTGATATCAAATTCAATACATATACCTACTTACTTATGTCAACATCAACTTTTGGATCGAATTTTATACCGCCGACTTCAATGTAAAATATTGAATGTGTTTCAAAAGGGACATTCTAAGAGTTTAATAAGAAAGCAATTATAAGTGTATCATAGAATTTGTCCATGTTGTTCCATAACTGTTAACCGGAACCTCTAATACTAAAAATTTGTATACTCATTTTTGTTCAGCTTCCCAATACAATATCTTGTAGCTTATAATAGATATTTAGAAACTTCCTATTTAGACGTAAGTAGAAGTACACAGTTTCATTGTTCAAGAAGGCGACATATGGTACTGTTATTTCTATTCAATTTGTGGTGATCTTATGTGAAAGATACATATCATCCTTCCTCTACACATTAAAAAAAATCTTCTCGAAACTGATTGGAATTTTTCGAATTAGTCAAAGTTAAAGGTGTGATTTTGGGGTCACTTTGGACTCAAAAAATTGTTATGCTGACAGTCATGTATATTGTGTTGATATTTCAGGGTAAATATTGATAAAACATGTTGGCAACTCCCATATCAATCTTCCGCCTCCACCACTTCTCCACCTCCTTCAAAACATCAAAAACTCTTTTCAATTTGAATGCACAAAACAAAACTCTTCTTTTTAATTTTGAGTCAGATACAATAACAGAACACTGAGTCAAAAAATTATATACCTAGGCAATATTGAACGTAGGTATCGAATAATAATATGTAATATAAATAATAATAGCGAAGACTGAAGCGAAACCTCACATTTTTCAGTCGTGTTTTTAGATCAACTTTTGATCACCTCATGGGTTCCATGACTCCGATTTTCATTATTTAAATCGCAAATTTTGTTCGTTAGGAAATTATCTTTCAGATGACGTACCTTGAACGTTCAGCTAGCGCTTCTGCTAGTAATTATTGGATTGAAACTTCCAAGGAATGAAAATTGAACTTTTTCTCACTGGTTTTTGTCCATAAATATTTCTTTGAAGATAACGTCAAATCATAGCTAGATTCGTCATACTCTCTTCTTCATGATTACAAAAAAACTTTGATCAAATGAAAATTGAGTTGGTGATAGCATTCAGTTCTACACATCACTAGGATATAATATTATAGTGATACGTTATGGAAAGGTGAACCTTTTTGTACATGGTGACAAAAACATTCACATTTTCATATGATATCAGCGTTATCATTAATAGCGATACTAGCGCTGATCGGCCCGAATTAGGTATGGCGGTATGGCTCTGGCTCTCTGGCTAGTATGAACATTTTGTTATGGTTCAGGTTGTACAATTTACAATAACGTGGGTGTTAACTCTCAAGGTTTTTAATGATTAATATAGTAACAAAACAATTGATAATATTTCTCAGTATTATTTTTTATGAGCTTCATGGAAGCCAAAGGAATGTCACGTGGCAATGGGGGGGGGGGGGCGGCAGGAGTCTATAGGCAACAAAAAAAAAGACTCTCTGGGCCTAGATATCAATGAGGTTGGTTTCAATCTATGGAGATTTTATTCATGGATTATTACTCGTACAACCCATGTAGAATTTTACAAATTTTACTGCTAAAAAAAATGTAAGTATTGCTTAGTCACTGCTAGTTGATTTAGCAGTACCACTTCTAAAACTTGACGGTAATGATGGCAGTACTACCATGAAGCTCAACAAAAATACTGCCAGAAAAACGTGACTTTGGCGCATTGGGTTGGTATGCATCATGACACTACAGTTTGTCTAACTGGCAATAAGCAGCAGAATAGAAACTGGCAGTAAAGGTGGTAGTATGGCCGACTGACTGACAGTAAAACGACTAAAACACTCTAATAAGGAGATTGGTAGTCCACTGCTGCGTTTGCGGTCAAAATAATTTTTTCAATACCGCACTGCATGTGTTTTTTTTTTACATAGGTAGCTTTGCAACAGTAGTGGTGCTGATAGTAAAACCTCCGGTAGCACTGCCACGACATTTTTTTATGAGGAGTTTTGCCTCAGGTCTACTTCCAGAAATTAACTGAATGAATCAGAAGACTACCCGCATCTAAAACATCATGGCGGCGGTTTGATATAAATTCTCCTGTTAATACGTTAGTGCTGTAGTTGGTCACTGAATTAATTTACTACTTAATGGGCAGACGAGTCAATCGATAATAATTATAGTTCAAGATTTGGATTAAGTAATGGGTTTCATTAAATCATGTTTTCAAATGGATTTCACAAATTTTGCATTAACCTCTCATTAGAGTTGGGCGCCGAAACTGACCTGTTTTGGGCACTTTTTGACGCCGCTACCTACCAATTAACGACGCACAACTTATACACTTCGCATTCGTATTATTCTAATGATCATCCAACATTATATGGTCACTGTTAATCAAAAACCGACCAAGCGACGTTTGTTGACAAAATGAGTCATTACCGTCATTAGTATCCCTGGAAAGAGCGTGAAGGTATGGAATTCTTTAGAATTGGGTTCCCGATACAGAAATGTGCTCGACCAAGCGACGTTTGTTGACAAAATGAGCCATTACCGTCATTAGTATCCCTGGAAAGAGCGTGAAGGTATGGAATTCTTTAGAATTGGGTTCCCGATACAGAAATGTGCTATGTATCCACATTGGAAAAAGCTTATCAATAAACGCTATGTCCCTAAACCGGCATCATTCATTGACTATTAATATTACGTTTTCTCAAAAACAAATTTTATCGTTTAGTAATAGCGTCCATATAATTATTTCCGTTCTTTAATGACTATTAGTAATCTACCAATTTGAGTAATTTGTTTCGACTAACCCCACCACTTTCGGATATACTAGTACCAACAAGAAAAAACGTACCTATTGTTCTACCGATTCAGTTTACTTATGTTGAGATTTCATTAACACATTATCTTCATCCTGTCATCCTTACAAAAATGAAGTAGCCAGCGACACACGTGAACATATTTATTTTTAAAATGTGTGTTCAAATAAAAAATCTACTTATTACAATAGGCAAAGCAAATTTTTTAAATTACCGCATCATCTTATTTTTTTTTAATGTATAATAATATGTTCCACATTTACTCTCCATTAAATTCCACAATTTAAATTTCAAAACTTTTACCAACTGTCTACATACTTATCTAATCGGTACTCGGATATTCTGTGGTTAGTTTAATACAAACGAGTTATCATCCCGGTAAGATGTAGTGCTGATGTAATTATATTACTTCACATAGTATAAAATCAGTTACTACTCAAATCTAATTCATTCACTCGTAGACTTGAATAAATCCGTGAGAGATAAAAAACGAAAACTAGGACCATGAAATATTCGATCATTTGGTATAACTGCCTAGATTTATTTAATTTCAGCGTAACTGATGCGAATGCATAAAATAAAAGAACACAGGAGTATTTATCCCGTATTTTTTAGTTATCAGTCCTTCAAAAGAGAAAGTTTCGACCTCAAAACAGCAAAATAGAAAAACATATAATAAAAAAAGTGATTCTTCAGAGAATTCAAACCGTACCATGACGGGGAAGTTTGTACTTAGACATAAAAACGATAAATAAACAACAAATCTACAGCAATGAATCTTGTACAATGTAATCCAAGATATGGTTGGTCAGTCAGGCGCACAGATGAACACCCCCGAAGTACAAAAAACCCACTGGAGCTTCGTCTCACAAAAATGAAAATACCCCTCCTCCCACCACCAAGAAAAAACAGCAATTTCTAAACGTAAATTAAATTGATTATATCCAAAAATGTTTCAAACAAAAATTACTCCAACTGAATTTTAAATGAAAATTTGGCAACCTTCACAGCCTAAAAATAATATCAAGATTGTACTTCATGAATTTAGAAACTTCTCCCCTTCACTTCTGGGACTGTAATTTGTTAATTTCGTCAAAATTCGTGTCAGAAATAAGCTGAGCTATTCCCACTAATATGATTCACATATTTTTCGTCCCTTATTTCCTCCCATAAGGTCTCATTTTTGGATTTAGGGTCAAACCGATATCAAACATCAATTCTTAATTCAGCAGCTCGAAACTATTGGTCGATGTTCCGATTTCATTATTCATATGAAGTTCAAAAAGTTTCATTTTCAAAGTCTATTCCGAAGTCATTGAACACAAAAAACACGGCTCTACATACGTGGTACTTCACGGGTGAGGGCAGGGGAGACGAAAAAATTCCCAGAGATTGATACATACGTATGTAAAGAAACTGGTCCGAAGATTATTTGCATCCCTTCAGCTTACAAACTCTGATAAAACAGGAAAAACATCAAAAATTCGATGTTCCCGCAAAGGTTTGTGTTCATGTGGCAGTATACAGTAATATTTTGAAACCACCTTTTCGACATTCGGGGGCAGATATCGACAAATTGTGAGAAACTATTTTTATAGAAAATTCAATTCAGAGAAATTTGTTAGAAACATCTTTTGACATTATCAATATTCGTTGACTTACGATCAAAAATCCATTTTTTGGAGACGTTTGTTTTACCACCAAGGGGCCGATGTTCCAGTGCAAGTCCTTGGAACTTTCATTACGTTCATCTGTATGCCAAACTGATCAACTGGACCAAAATTCAGCTTTCCGACACTTTACGTCAAACTCTTCCATTATTATCTGGACTAATAGCGGAGGATGCAAATCAATAAGTCCTCATTTCTTAGGATCTTTAAGCTAAAGAATAACGCAATACTGTGAACTATTTCCAGCTCTACAAAGCCTCAGAGAAAAACTTAGCAAGTATACGAAACAAGACATACAGTATTGATGTTTACTCGCTGTATTACGAGTTCAACCATGTCAACTAACTGAATCAAGTAAAACAACATAAAACTTCGCAAATGAGAACCTGAACACGTGAAGTTACAAAATGATTCGAATATACGTAAAATTTCGCGTTCGTCTTATTGAAATGACGACAGGAAGATAAATCTGAGTTAAAAATAAACGTTCGATAACATCTAATTAAAACATCTATCAACGTACACAACCATATAATACAAAATCAATTTTATACACAATAAACTAGCAACCAGTTCGAAATTTTTCTGCTACTTCAGACAGGGATTGATTTGATTTTTGACTATGTTCATAGTCAAAAAGATTTGATCATTCAACATCATTGCATGGTTGATACCGTCTAGGCCAAGTGACTGAGTGAGCTTTCAGAAATTCCAAAATATTCAAGCCATTGATAAATCAAATGGCACTAATAGCAAACGAAAGACAAGAGTACGAGGAAGAAATTCGTGTCACCGTAACTGGATACGAAACTAACTGACAGAATAAATGAAATAACGACTCAGCATTAACCAAAATCAAGATTATGATATTACTTAACTACAGCTGACAGTTGAAGATGGTTTTCTTGCTTTATTAGCTTCACGATATTGCTCTTCTGAAAATCTGAAACGGAAAAAAAACAACAATCAGTACATTTTATGAGACCAAGTAAGAATTCCGATTAAAAAATAGATGGTACAGTACCTAATACGGAGATCTCGACCGCGTCCTGCTCCGGTGACGTCTTGAATTATGACTGCTGTGTCTATCATTACGATCTCGACTATCTCTATCTCGACTGCTTCTTCTATCTCTACTGTTTCTGCTTTCTCTGTTATCTCTACTGTCTCTGCTCTCTTTGTTATCTTTGCTGTCTTTATTCGTTTTAGCATCAGTCGGTGGGTCATCCCATGTTAGATCGTACTTCGATAAATCTTCCTCGCCATCATCTTCGTCTTCCTCCTCCTCATCTTCTTCTTTATTCTCCCGTTCGTCTTCATCATCACTTCGCTTATGGTTCGACTTAGGCGAGCCTCGGTCGCTGTGTTTCCGTTTTTTCCTCCGGCCGAATTCGTCGTACTCGTCGTCAGACTCGTCTCGTCTAATGTATTCGACTACCCCTCGATCGTTGTAACCACCACCGTAACCAGTCCGCTCTTCAACTTCACCGAATTTCGGAGCGTTACACATATTACACTGCTGTCTACGAGCCCAATTCACGTTACAGCACTTACTGCACTGCCAGTCGTCGGCGCTGAACAAACCTTTACTCTTTTCAGCCGCTGCTTTGCCGATTTCCTGACCCAGTTTCTTCTTCGTTAACGATTCTTTCTCCTTGTTACACCGATTACAAACGGTGCGTCGGGCGAAGTTTAGATTCGCACACTGCGGGTCACTGCATATCCAGTCGCCTTCATTCATACGAAATTTACTGACCGATTCCATTGTACTAAGTAACTTGAACGGAGTATAAGATTAAACGTATTATCACAAACGGTTTGCTATTACTGATCTGGCAATTTCAAGGAAACGGACCTGGAATCAAGCGGAAGATACAAGCTCATTGAACGCAAGGTAAATCAGCGAAACTATTGACAGATTGAACGCGGATTTTCCTGAAAATCTTGAATGAAATGTGTCACTACATAACCATAAATCCGACGAATTTCATTTTAACGCTCGTCTTATAACTAATTAATCACAAAAATGTGAATAGATCCTCTCTGAAAAACCGATTGTTTACAGATTGTGATTACGATTTTAAAGTCAACGCCTGTGACTTTTTCGATATAATAGAGACAAAGCAAAGAGAAAAGACCTTATTTGAGTCCAATATGAGAGAAACTAAAGGACCTTGTAATTCGCAGTTGCGAAAAATAATGCCAACACTGCCAAAACCGACTGCAGTCTGCAGCTTCGCAGTTTGAAGCTTCGAACCAGCCGAGACGCCGAGAGCTGACTCTCCTCAAGAGTCAAGATTTGGTCAAGATCCTCAAGTTTGTCATTAGTTAGTTAGTAAAATATCCGCCAGATGTCAGGAGCCCACAGCAAGCCGCAAGTTACCAGCATGTGGCCACCCCAGGGCCACCCCTTGCCCACCCTGGCCAGCATCTCCAATTCTCCAAACCAATTATTATCAATTGTTATTTGTCACTCCGTTCTATGTTCTAATTTTTGTAATGAGTAATGATCTAATGAAAGTGCTTTATTTTCCCTTTTCCGAATTGTTTTAGCGTTTCAAGTTTGATGCCGGTGTAGTTACTCTTACTAATACTTTCTAATTAACTTGATGAAACAGGATAACACACCAGTCTGACGGGATTCAAGTTCGGGTCGTTGAAGTTTTCTCGAATATCCACACCATGAACTATAATAAGAGACCTCGACGGAAACATTACTTCTCTTCAAATTTGAATGCCAAGAAGAATAAAGATGTGTTCTTAAAACCCGGCATGAAAGGATTCCTTTGTACCTGTAACGGGAATGAAAGATCATGTATTCGAGAAGCGTACAATATCTTGAATGAGTATGCTGATAAATTGTACGGCGAAGAGACACCAACAGTAAGTTCGGATTTTATCGCCGACTACGCTCATACTTTGACAGATTATTCATCCTCTTTTCTACTGTGTGACAATTTGTTGACTTGTTCTTTTGAAAATCATGTGTAGGTTGAAAAGCCGGTACAGAGCGATGCCAGCAATCCAGCAGCTGATGAAGATGACGAACTAGACGAGTTCAGAAAAGAAGTCGAGTCTTTAAAAAAAGAAAACACGGAGAAACATGCAAGATTTAAAGCCGTGGATTGTAACATTATGAATTGCATTTTCATCAAGACTACTGTAATTATCGAGAATTTGTCTCTGAACTCTAATTCGAATCCGTATTTACATCTCTGGCTATTTTCAGTTGGATGATCCAGTGCACTTGGCGCAGGCTATAATGAAAGATTTATCAGAAAAAAAGGAATTGAAAGCAAGATTTCTGTTACGTATAGTACCGATTGAGATGACCTGTAAGGTGAGTGGATATCAAAGGATTTATCAGAATGCCATAGTGCGGTTACCTGCTCCTTACTTGAACTGTTACTTTCAGGCGAATATGGAGGACTTGGAGAGAACTGCTGGACGTTTATTCGACGCTCATTTCAAATCAGACCCCACTACTTACGCCATCGTTTATACGTAAGGCTTGATCACTTTTGTTCAAAAACTCTTAGCCGAACGTCATGGTTATTGTTCTGATTACTACAAGGCGAAGGATCGTTCGCGAATTCTAAACTTCAGGAAAAAACAATTCCAATGTTTAAAGTCACCAGATTTCTTCAGTAACTAAGTGCCGTAGCCGCAGAATGTTCGCTATTAGGTCGTCACTCCATGCTAACTGAAAAATTGTTGGTGACTTTAACGTTTTGAAATGTAAGGTCCAAAAGCCTTCTTTTTCTTACAGGAAACGTGCTAATTCAAGTTTTGACCGTGATACTCTCATCAATAAGTTGGCTACTATGGTACAAGAAAGGAACCCTGACCACAAAGTGAACCTAACCAATCCAGAGATGACCATTATTGTCGAGTTGATGAAAAGTAACTGCGCATTAGCTGTGATAAAAGGGTTTGCTCAGATGAGCAAATACAACCTGAGGCAAGTATGCGGACTTCCTGCCGACTTTAATAGTAAAGGAGACGCACCCGCTAGTTCATCATCAGATGTGAATTGTGCTGTCGAAGCCAGCTCTAATGAACCCGAGGAGAATATTCAAGTTAACCAGGAGGAAGAAATGACAAGTAGAATTGAAGAAGGCGCTTCTAATGAACCGGAGAAAAGAAGTGGATCCGAGAAGAGTGCTCAAGTCGACTAAGAGGAAGAAGTGATGGATACAAAATGAGACCGGATGAAAGTTGGTGAAGATGAACGAAATGATGTTTTATTTATTCAAATACCCGTATTTGTTAGCCAGATGTTGATTTTCAAGATTTCAGTTCTGTTTTTGTGAAGATGTTTTGTAATATAATTTCGTTATGAAAGTAACTAGTTTTTTTCATTAATTCATTCTTAGAATGTAATATAAGAATGCAACTAATTCCGAATTTTCTTATTGAATAGAATCCTGTATGCATGCCTTCCTTGCTATACTCCAAATGAAAGTTTTCCAACACTTTCCAAGTTCCTTTTTTCTAATCCACCACTTCCTAGTGAACAACTTTTCAAACTCCGTGCATCATCACATTCATTCCCGCGGTACTGATGCGATGCCCGAAAGGGTAGTTTCCGGTGCCGGGGGTCGGTGTCTCAGGGGCCACTTTGGCATGCGTGCATCGCCATACGTCCCACCACACCATCATCACATTCAAATTAATACCAACCCGACTTCTAAAACATGAATGTAACACAATTTTATTGTTCTTAGAGTAAAAATGGAATATTGATAATAAGTATAAACAATACAAGCATGAATAAAAAGAAAATACAAATTATTTACGAGTATATAAATTGGAGAGAAATTGACAAATACATCGGACAAGTCGTTTTTTAAATTCAGCTCTCACAAACCCGTTTTAAGGAAAAACAAAAATAAGCTTATAAGCTAAATTTATGATACATAGACTAATTCTTGAGTTTGTCTTTTATACAATGACAGGCTAGGTAGAGCCTCAATAAATGCGGTACTTATTCTCTAAGAATAGTTCGGTAATTTGCATTCATTATTTTTCCAAACATTTCAGCAAGTGGTAACTGAAAGAGTTTTTATTTTACCAGGCTAACGACATACATTTGACAACACAAAAATAATATATCCTTTATCACAGACAGGAATAACAACTAAGAACTAAAAATAAGTGTACACACAATTTTATTAAAGTTTGGAAAAAAACAAAACGAAAAATTAATGGCAGTAAAATACACTTAGAAGTCAATATATACACGCCTCAAATAAAAAAAATTACAGCGTGGAAAATAAATGGAAAGAATGAAATCAGTCAAGGAAGCAATAGACGATGCGGACAGTTTTGGAAGAACACAAACACAATATGGAACTCCTTTAGCTGGCAAAAATAAATGTGAGACCTTGAACTTTTTGAGAATAATTTTGAGTGTTGTTAGAAAATTCTCTGTAATCTAGAATGAATTCCATCATAAAATATCCGAACTAGAATCGGGCTCATTGCTATTGGAGATCATAAAACAAGGTCAGATTCTCACATGAATCAAATCATTGTAAGCCTTTTCGCAACTTCAGGTTTTTTTGAGAATAATTCTAAGATACTACTGGCAGTTCAAATGTTTGAAAAGAAAATCTTGGTAACTGATAAGGAATTCCCTAGGTCATAAAAAATCCACATGAATCAGGGCTTATCAACAACTAAAAGAACTCTGATTCCCACAGGAATTAAGTCATTAAAAGCAGACGAGGGCCCTAGTTTTTTTGAGAATAAGTTCAAGATGCTGGCATTTTAAGTACCGTTAACTGGGGTAATATTGGACACTCGTGGTAATATCAATCACTCATGACTTGTTTACTGATAATGATACTAGCGCTTCTACATATAACAAATCATGAGTGGCTGATATTACCCCAGTTGACTTCACTTATAACGATTCTAGCGCTCCTACAACTAGTCATGAGTGGTCAATATTACCACCAGTGTCCAATATTACCCCAGTTGATGGTATTTGAAACAGATAGTCTTTCTAACTGATGATTCTTCGGTTTTTAAAAAATCCAAACCAAAATCAGCGCTTATCACCATCAGAGATCACAAAGCGAAGTCATTCTTGGAGGAACAAGACCATTGAAAGCATGTCCGAGTTTCTGAGAATAATTCTAAGATGCTGGCAGTTCGAGTAATCGGAACACCAAATTTTTGTAACTGATAAAGAATTCCTCGGGTTATGAAAAATCCAAATCAGAATTACGGCTGAACACCATCTTCAAGATCGCAAAGTTTCCCAAATGAATCAAGTTGATGTATTTGAGATCGTGAAGTTTTTAAATAATTGGAAGTTCGATAACCGGATAGAAATTTTTTGAATTAAAATTCTTCGGGTCATAGGGCATCTCAACCAAAATGAAAGCTTGTTACGAATCAAGATACGCAAAGCGAAAGAGTCGCCCTCTACAATTTTAGGTACGTGAAAAAAAAAAAAAAACTACTGAAACCATACACATTTTAGAAACATTTATCAGAATGAAATAAGCATGATCTCAATGGAAGGGAAATTTTATATACTATAAATTTTGTTCTATTCATTTTTTTTATAAATGCTTTCGTTTTTATAATATTTTCAGATTTCTTCTTATGCCTGTAAGTGAAAAATATTCCCTTTGATCAGGGTTACAAGGTAAACGACAACAGCGCGCCACCGCTTTGAGCAGTCCGAGTAATGGCCAACTCTGAATCTTTTAAACACTTCCTCTCAGTTAGTTTTAAGTTTCAACTAACAAAAAAATATATTTTTCCAATTTTGAAAACAATATGTGGCAGTTTCTATAAAAAGGGGTAACTTTGTCGGTCGATCAAAGTCTCAGAAAACGCGAAAAAAGAAAAACAAAATCTTTTGGTCACAAAAATCAATCTTGAGATTCTGGTTGATTTCTATAGAATAAACATCGCAATAACGAAGAGACAAAATTTACAAAGAGAATTATGAAAGAGAATGCGAATGTCTTGCCTTCGCTTCTTCGTGATTTTTCGGAGCTCACGAATAAATCCGATGTTCTGAATTGTTACCACGCAGAAGAGCGAAAAATTACCTTTCCAACAAGCCCTCGTCGAGGCTGCTAACGTGATTCCGCGGTGACTTATGGCCGCTTGACGGAGTGGGGAAAAAAGATGTGTCCAACTTTAAACGCATTTTTCCCAAAAAGGTGTTTTCGTGCGTTCTCATTACACTCATCTTTGACTGCTTGTATCTCTGGAACAAACAATGCTATAAATCTCGCCGATAGCTCGTTGGAATGGGCATTCAATTCCTCTATTACGTACTGTCCGTAACTCAAAATTCGTCGGATAGACAAAGTTACCCCTTTTGATAGAAACTGCCACATATGAAGGGTTTATGTGAAAACAACCATGAACCATAGTTCGTTTTAAAATTTCAACTTCGCCGACAGATAGCGCTGTAAGTTCTCTTTAGCTAGGTGAACTGTCAGCGTGACGCTGGATTTACACCAAAGTTATAAGCATTCTGTTAACAAGAGTATGCTCCATTTAAAATGGATGTAGCATATCTGTTCACAGTATGTTTATAACTTTGGGGTAAATCCAGCATAAGTTTGCCGGCAAATGTTACCTTTTGTTATTTCGTTCAAAAATACACTATTACGTTGAAGCATAATGGCTGTGACACAGCACTATCTGTCTACAAAGTCAGAATTTCAAAACTAAGATTATTTTTCACATAAACCCTTCATTGTTATTTCAAGAGTCACTGACGGCTAACAAGGAGAATAACGTTTTACAAGAATTTTACAGCTGCATGCTGAAAAACATAATTTCTTCATAATTGGAGAACACCAATCACAGTAGCTGACATCTAATGGTACAAGTAGCAACCAGTCGCGGAAATGTAATAGTAATCACGTAATTCGGATTTTGCAACAAAGTGGGCGGCATCTGCTCGACATTTTTATAACCAACGAAAGAGTGATGATCAGGGTTGGCATGCTTTAAAACAATGAAAAAAAAAATCAATCATTGTTTCAAAATGAATATGAGGAGTTATCTGTCAAAAGGGCGTCCGTTCCATAAGAAATACATTGAACGGACGCCCTTTTGACAGATAACTCCTCATATGTGTTTTTAAACTTTTTTTAAACCACGTTTTTTGTTGGTGTGAGGTTGCAGCACGCAGCTCATCAGCAACCTCATATCACAGCAGGCACGTATGCTCGTCACAGATACCCGTCACCAAGTCATGTAATAGCTCTATGTTTTAGCTCCCACTTTCAAACGACTGTTTAGTTCAAATTCGGTTTTTTTTTCCATTTTCTTTGAGATTTTCTCACGCAGAACTTATAGGGCCCAAAATAATTTGTCAATTACAAAAACATTTCAGAATTTCACGCAAAAATTTACAGAATGATTTGGTATCAGTGATACTTATAAACACATTTGTTGGCCCAACGACGGGTATTCTTGCTAACAGTAACTCACTGTGTGACGACGGAGTTCAAGGTCGAATAACGGAACAAAAAGGTAAGACAAAAGGTCGGAAATAGGGGGAAAAAACACGTTTTAAAACAACGAAAAAAAACAATAATAACAACATGTTTTAAACAAAAAAACAGTTGTTTTGTTTTTTAAAAAAGTTTTTTTTCAACCCTGGCTGATGATAGATCGATATGACGATACGAATTTTGCGGATATTCTTTACCAGTGTAGTAGTTTGGTTTCTTATCTGTTTTATTCGGGGTTCACTTTTCATTACACTTTACTTCTGATTCTTTTACTTTTATTTTGCGACTTAGTAATGATTTTGTTATATTACGAATAACTCAGCAGTTTGGCTGGACAGTTTTTGTCTTTTTATGAACGTTTTAACTCGCAAAAGCTTGTAAGAAAATCTCCCTGACGTTGTTTTAAAAATAAAACGAAAAAAAAAAAAACATTGTAAAAAATCACAAATCAGGAAATCAGCAATAGTAAAACTTCCTTGATCACTCTTTCATTTTCTTGTCAGTAAGACGACAGTAGCACGCTACGAGGCCTGTGGAACCCGAATGAACAGTCTTTTTCAGAAAGGGAATAATTCAATTTACGCTGCATCTCTTAGTAGCACTGAAAAATCGATAGCAGCGTTCCTACAGGCGTAAAAAAACCTCTAAAATCTCATCTTTTGCAGAAACAGGCTAAGTCCATGTTTTTTTTTTCAAGTCAATAGTAAATTACAGTTCAATCTTCATTTTGTTCTCCTGCAAAACTGTATTGTGCGACTCATCTTCTTTCTGAAAAAAAGACTATTCGTATGTAATCACGAATTTTCCAATTCCTTTATACGGCTGGCAAAAATTGGCAAAATTCAGACTCGTTTTACCACGATTTTATCGGCCATATCAATTTAATTTGCAGCCTATAATGTAAAAAGTTTGGCTTTATGGAGCATTGATCCTTTTTATGGGAGCGATTAATTCGATCGTTATTTCAAAATACTTTTACTTGTTTGCCACAATACACAAGTGTAAGTGTACAAG
Organism: Acanthococcus lagerstroemiae; assembly: GCA_031841125.1. Classification (NCBI taxonomy): domain Eukaryota; kingdom Metazoa; phylum Arthropoda; class Insecta; order Hemiptera; family Eriococcidae; genus Acanthococcus; species Acanthococcus lagerstroemiae. The sequence goes on from CM063112.1 coordinate 38,949,951, forward strand.
AGTGCGCTCTACATTTTGTTTCAGTTCCACAAAGCAGGGTTGGGAAAGCCGAAACTTATGAACTTAGATTCGGATTCAGCTTAACTAGAGCTCTGTATACTTCGTGTAAGTACGATCATCCGCCATTTAGACTTCAACCGTGCCCGTGGATGCCGAATCCGTATATATGCGGAGCGTACCGCGTAGTCAATTCGGCATCAACGGGCGCGGTCGGATTCAAAATGGCGGACGATTGTACTCTCCTACCTAGAGCGTTAGCTCAACTGCAAGATGGAAGGATCATTCGGATTCGGTTCTGGCTTCAAATATCTATGTTGTACTTCCGATTTCGGATACAGTTTCACTGATATGATTACCTCAGCTTCAGTTTCGGATTCAGCTTCCGAGTTTCGACTTCTCGTCATCTGGTTAGCTCATATTCTTTTCTAATACCAAAAATGTTCACTAATCACAACTGGACTGATCTGAGACGAGAGGTTCGAACATTGAACAGTGTTAATACTTAATACTGGTATACAGTACCCTAGTACTAGCGAGCTTTAGATACTTTTCCCGGGACATTTTCAAGTGGATATAGGTCAAAATCCCGTATCACGGATCACGGCAGTATGGCATTAACCGAAGCCACTGAAATCTAATACATTACGGTTTTGTTTCAGCTTCAGTAAAATTATATTATGAACTTCAGTTTCGGCTTTTCCCTCGCAAGGTGATTACACTTAGCTTCGGATTCGGTTTCAGAGACTGCACAATTTCTTAAACTTCCGAGATTCAGATTGCCAACCCTGCCACACAGCCTCCAATCAAGGTCGATGCTAATCAGTTTCGTTTGAATATTGATAGTCTCTAATCACTAGCATCCGAGATATTTCCAATCAGAATGAAGTCGATATTCTGATTTGTAGTCTACGGCCCAGAAAATAAATTTCAATCAAAACCTGTTCTCAGTCAACTCAAATCCTGCAGGAATTTAGATAGGTAATATCTAAAATCAAAACCTATCTAAATCGTCCTGTACATTTCAAATGGAAGCTGATTTGATACTTTGGTTTCATCCCGTTTATATTCTAGTTCAACCTTGATGGCGACTCTTTCATCACATCAGGTAACGGCAAACTCCATGAGATATGGACAAACGATCCGACAACACTAGAGGTGAAGATAATTTCATTTCTGTAAAGACTGCTAGAACCTCAGAATGCTCACTTATCCGAAAAGAAGGATTCAAGTGTAAATTAAATTCTCAGGAGGGATTTCGGATTCTAACAAGACCCTTGTAACTGTATCTTTTCTCCCAAGGCACTCCCTATCCTCCTATTACCCTGACGAATGACGTCTTTTGCCTTCCTTCCAGTCCCGACCCACAGATAAAACACTTCATTGTTCTCTCGATTGTGATTGGCTGCCCAGAATATTGGGAAATAGTACGGCTGTACCTCCGGACAGCCTGTTCCAAAACTGTACGCAATCGCATAAGTCGTGCGCATTCCACACCGAGTAGCATCGCTTTATTCGGCGGCAGTACCACCGCTTCGAACTCACCCTCTCCAACCGCATTACAAGCCACAACACAGAAAATTGACACGAATCACGAAAGGGTGAGCAGTCGTTCCACATACGCCCTCGGATTCGTGTTCTGGAATGTAAGATTCAGCCTAAGCGATGCTACCAACTATCCCCGTAAAAAAGTGATGAAACCCATTGAAAAGAAAAACAGATCAAAGAAGCCAGTCTGGAAGTCGACATATACCGTCGACCTCCGTAGGAAGCGGACAAAATGCGTAATGGATACGTATCATCAACTTAAAAATAGGCTGGAAAAATTCAACCGCGGTTGAACGACACACACACAGACGGGAGGATTTACGCGACGGAGCTAGGATGAGGCCTGACGGACGCGATGGTCACAGTCGACCATCGTCCCGACGTGCCCCAGGATCCCCCTTAGTGATAAAAATTGCTGGAAAACCGAATATACGATAACGAATCGTTAATTGACATCGAATACGAAACATCACAGATTGTAGAAATGCCCTCGAACACGCTGTCCACGCCGACCTCGGCGGCGCCAAAGCCATCGGCCAACGAAGTCCGATGGGCTGCGATGCCTCTTCCGCGCGCCAACACGAATCGGCCGACCACTACTCGAGCGCCCCGCGTCGTTTGTCGTCATTCTCAACCCGACGACACGGAGTGGACGAGGATTCCATGATATGTTCTCTCCGGCCACGTACGTTCGTGGCCTCGCAAGGACGGCGTCAACGACACATCAGCGGCTACCAGTCTAATCGTACTCATACCAAACACACTCACTTCGGACATACGAAGGAACGAACTCTTTTTTTCCCACAAAGTGCCGGCCGCCAGATCACAGTGAAGATCGCTCGTTCGATCTCCACATCAATGGGAGCGACGGAGAGAGTCTACCTTTCTACTCTTGCGCTTCCAACGACGTCGCCGATCTGTCGCTGCCGGTGCTGCGAAATGTGTTCCGTCGCCTGAGCGAGCGTTTGGTGCTTTTCGAATTGGATCGCATGTTGCTGCGCTTGGGTAACGACTCCGAGCTCACGTTCAGATTCTCACCTGTGACGAACAAAGGAGAGAAAACAACATGAGAGCGAGAGAGGAAAAAGGGGGAACGTAAATACCGTCACCTTTGTCGGTCGCGCTTGAAAATTAGCGAAATTACTGTACAAAGCCAGGCGTATCTGCGAAATTTGTACAATTAACCGGACACGCCCGATTAAGCGGCAAAGCGTTCACTATTTGTACGTTTCAACTTAATTAAAATCTATATAACGGAGTGTACTACAATCAACACGTGCGTGTGGCACCGTGGACCGTGTTTGGACCGCGACAGCGCGACCTTGGAGCCTTCCAAGGATGTAAACATCGTTGGAGGCGAACACGATGCCGATTCTCGAGTTCTTCGACGCTTCGTATTATATGGAAAAGGGACCCTAAGTAATCGCGAGGCGTCTTTTCGCTGTACAGTATACGAGAAACACGAATCCTTCACGGTGAGTGCAACCGAGGACAACATGACACTTAACGAGGAGATCATTCAGTCCTACTGTGAGCAGACGGAACTCCGTAACAGTGGCACAGATATCACATTTGTCTCCATAACTCAGGTTCTGTCAAACTGATTTCAACGTAATACACCATTTTACAGATCTTCGTTTTGTCATGGGTCTTGGACTAATATGGTAGATAACACAGGTCTACTGCAAAAAATTTTGGTGCCGAAGATTTTGTAACTGACTTTAGACATTTTTGGGGCGTTGAATCGAAATATAAAATTAGTTTTTCTCTAACAGCTCTAGTTTTTCAGATACAATAAAAAAATATCTGTTAGTTATTCGAATACACATTGTGTACAATATATAATGCGTATTTTTTATAAATATTAATTGTTTAATAAATAATAAAGTCCAATTATAAATAAGTATTCCTTATTAATGTTTAAATAGTTTGAATAATTAACAATAATCAACAATAATTATTATTGTTAATTACATTTTTCAATGTTTCAAGTACCTGGTTTTGAAATAATTAGAGTCAAATCAGATAAGAGCACACAATAGTTTGTGCACCATATCAATTTAGGTCTTTACTTTCAAAGTAATTAGAATCAAACTAGATAAGAGTAAAATATACAGAAAAGTACACTATATGTGTTGTATGTCTAAAAGAGTAAACCTGGTGGTTGGAGAAAGGAATTTCATTAATGACCCCTTAGTTGAACGAAAGAAAATCGTTGTACCTCGGGATATAAAGCTGGGCCTTATGAAGCACTTTGTAAAAGCTCTTGATAGAAAAGGATTATGCTTTACATATGTGGCAGTTTCTATAAAAAGGGGTAACTTTGTCGATCCGACGAATTTTGAGTTACAGATAGTACGTAATAAATAGAGGAATGAATGCCTTTTCCAAGGAGCTATCGGCGAGATCTGTAGCGTTTTTCATTGCGGAGATACAAGCGGTCAAAGATGAGAGTAACGAGAAGGCGGGAAAACACTTTTTGAGAAAAACGCGTCTAAAGTTAGACACACCTTTTTCTCCCTCTCCTTCAAGCGACTGTAACTCGCCGCGGAGTCACGTTACCAGCCTCGACGAGGGCTTGATGGAAAGGTAATTTTTCGCTCTTCTACGTGGTAACAATTCAGAACATCGGATTTATTCGTGAGCTCCGAAAAACCGCGAAGAAGCGACGCAGATATTCGCATTCTTTTGTCATTCTCTTTCATAATTTCTCTTTCTGTCTCTCCCTCTTCTCTGTCACACCTGTAAATTTTGTCTCTTCGTTATTGCGATGTTTTTTCTATGGAAATCGACCAAAATCTCAAAATTGTTTAACCAAAAAATTTGTTTTTCTTTTTTCGCGTTTTCTGAGACTTTGATCGATCGACAAAGTTATCCCTTTTTATAGAAACTGCCACATATACAGAACAAAATGCCTCAGCTGAGTACGGAAAAGATTAAAGCAGGAATATTTCACCGCACATTCAGACAAGTTATTAAGGATCCTGTTTTTGTAAATTCGATGAATGAGGTAAAACAAACAGTCTGGATATCATCTGTTGCAGTTATCGAAAATTTTCGGAGGAAACGCAAAGCTGAAAACTATATTGAATTGGTAGATGAAATTCTTAACAGTTTCAGATCACTTGGGTATAACATGAGCATTAAGGTACACTATTTTCACAGTCACTGAAACAGTTTTCTTGAAAACTTAGGAGACACCAGTGAAGAGCAAGGTGAAAGATTTCACCAGGATATTAAAACTATTGAGGACCGCTACCAAGGAAGATAGGATATACGCACATGATCGCCGATTACTGCTGGAGTTTAAAAAAGGAATGTACCAAAATACATTCCAGAATATCACGGAAAAGAAGCTTTTAAAGTGTTCGGTCACTATTAGGCTTAATTGACGACTTTTTCCTTGTAATTTGTACATAACAATATATATTTCCTAGTATTACCTATCATATTAACTATTTTTATATTAATTAATATTTCGTATTAATATTAATGAATATTTGGCTTATTTTCAATTATTACAATAAAAAAAACTTCATGTACAGTTTTTTCTAGCTAATTCATGGATTTAATATTGAAAAAAATGTAATTATAGTTAATTATTTTCAATTATCATTGATTATTCAAACTTTCCAAACATTAATGAACAATAATTATTCATGACTGGACTTTATTATCTATTAAACAATTAGTATTTCTAGTAACTACATATAATATACATAGGCTGTCGCTAAGTAACTGAGACTAAAATTTGTACGACCCACCAACGCTACCTATCGGCGTTTCAACGCAGTAGGGGAATAATTTGGTTCATTAGCTATTGATTGAGATCACGCCAATCTAATTTGATTTAAAACTCGCTGTTCTAAACCAATTTGAGAAAAAAAAAACATATGCGTCAACCCCTACAGGTTTTTTAAAGAAGGAAGAAAAGCATACGATTACAAAATTTTTTATCAATCATGATCTTCATTAAGTACACGAATATCTTTTTCAAAATAAGCGCCATTCATGGCTATACAGATGTCTACTCGTTCTTGCCATTTTTCGAACATTTTCGCGTATTCCGCCGCCGGTAAGGAGGAGAAAAACATCTATGCCGCGGTGACGACTTTTAAAAAAACCACAATTCACCCCACCCCCATATAGTCCTGACCTCGCCCCCTGTAACTTTTGGTTATTTCCTCAACTAAAGACAGCCTTACGGGGTCGTCTATTCAACACGAATCAAGAAATCGCATCACTGCAGCGCAGATGTTTTTCTCCTCCTTACCAGCGACAGAATATGCGAAAACGTTCGATAAATGGCAAGAACAAATGGACGCCTATATAGCCATGAATGGCGCTTATTTTGAAAAAGATATTCGTGTACTTAATAAAGATGATGATTAATAAAAAATTTTGTAATCGGATGCTTTTCTTCCTTCTTTAAAAAAAATAAATCTTTAAAAAACCTGTAGGGGTCAACGCATATGGTTTCTTTCAAACTGGTCTGGAACAGCGAGTTTTCAATCAAATGAGCTCGGCGTAGTCTCAATCGATAGCTAATTAACCAAATTATCCTCCTACTGCGTTGAAACGTCGATAGGTAGCGTTAGTGGGCCGTACGAATTTTAGTCTCAGTTACTTAGCAACAACCTATGTATATAATGTGTATTCGCATAACTAACAGATTTTTTATTGTATCTAAAAAACTAGAGCTGATAAAGAAAAACCAATGTTATACTTGGATTCAGCGCCCCAAAAATACCAAAAATCAGTTATAAAATCCTCGGCACCAAAATCACTGTTTAACATGAGGACAGCTAGCACCCAGTTCTCAGTCGCTTGTCTACAATGGCGGACGCTTTCACTTTTGACTTTAACTTTCAATTTTAACATAGAAAACTTTTGGCTTTTTGCTTTTCACCAGAAATATATTTTCAGCTTTCAACTTTTGGCTTTCCAGCATCAAAATGTTTCAATTTTTGACTTTAGACATTCAACTATCAACTTTCCAATAAATAAATAAAATAAAATAAAAAATAAATAAAATAAATAAATAAATAAAAAACAATCAGCCTTTCGCTTCTCATCAAAAAATATTTTTCAACTTTTGACTTTTGGTTTTTTACCGTCAAAATTCTTCAGCTTTCGGTTTAAAACTGTCAGCATTCATCAGCTAGCTTTCCAACTTTGGTCAAAAAACCGAAAATTTTTCAGATTTTTGTCGTTTTGAGTAGTTTAATATCTTCTCCTTCCAATGAGCTATCGCACAATACCCCAAAGTTATTATTTTAACGTCTGAAATGGCACGTCATAGAGTCCAAATTTAAGTACATTATCTTGAACATCCTCTCCTGTAAAATTACAATTTTGACGAACTTAGACTTACAGACTTAGTTTCTTTCTTTCTTCACGGAAGGCCACAAAAACAAAATTGAAAAATAAAATAAAATTGACACTGATAACGACGTTCGGCGAGTCGTTCGATTTTGCAACGATAAAATTTTTTATTTGAATTTTGAATTCTTGGTTGTGGTTTACAATAGAAACTATGCAGGCAACAGGCTATTATTATTATTGGTTTAAAAGTTTTATATACGTACAGCTGCATGTCAGAAACCGATTTTTACGCATTTTCAAGTTATCGATAAGAACATTTTTTAAATTCTAACAGCCCTATAACTCGGAAAGGCGGGTGGACAAATTTGAGGCGAACAAATCCGAAGGGCGGATAATCCGGAGTCTACTGTGATAGAAAGGAGAACACAATTGATGAAAAGTGAAATATTAGAGTTCATGGAAGAAAGAAGAAAATATAAACAAGCCAATGATAGAGAAAGGAAGGAAAAATATAAGGCTTTAAGAAATCATGTAAAGAGAGAATATACAAGGCCAAAGAAAATGGATTAATCAGAATTGTGAGGAAATTGAGGAGCAAATGAAGGCAGAAAATCTCGATTAGGCACATAATGAAGTAAAAAGATACTCAGGAGCAAGAAGAAAGAAAAAATAACAATTCAACGGATGAAAAAGGAAAATTATAAGACCTTAAAGTAGACAAAATTAAAACGATGGGTGAGATATGCTGAATAACTGTAAAAGAATGGAACAGGTTTAAGTAAATACTCGTACATGGAAAGAGAAGATAGTGTGGAGGATGAAGAAGGAGTTGATCCAATTTTGAAATCAGAATTTGATCAAGCTCTGAAGGAAATGAAAACAAGCAGAAGGAGTTGATGCATTTTCTAGTGGGTTATTAAAAAATGCAGAAGTAGTTTTAAAGAATTTATTATAATAATTAATTTGCGGAATGTACAAGGAAGGTGAAATACCAATAAATTTCCAGAGAGGCAGGTTAATTATGATCTCTAAAAAAGCAGTAGCAAGCAAATAATGTAGAAATTATCGTGCTTATAAACTTACTTTCGCATGCATTAAAGATTCTAGCGAGATTAATAAATGAGAGTATACAAAATAAAATGGAAGAAAAGGTGGGAGAAATTCAGTTTAGTCGCAGAACTAAGAAAGTAATTCTATGTTTGAGGTTTTTCTTTAAAAAAAAAAAAAAAAAACACTGAAAGGTTTGGATATCTATGTAGCATTTGTACATGTTTGTAGATTTAGAAAAACTTTTGATAATGTTGAATGGTCTAAAATATTTCAAATACTGAAGAAGATAAGAGTTAAGAAGTGTGATACGGAACTTATATCAGGATCAAAGGGCTCAAATATAAATTAATGACGAAGTGGAAGCAGCGAAAATTCAAAACAAAAAATGAGACAAGGTTGCTGTTCATCACCAGTACTGTTTAATCTCTTTATAGACAAAGTAATTAAAGAAATGAATGAAACGATATTAGAGGTGAAAATACAAGGGGAAATGGTTAAAATGATAAGGTTTGTAGATGACATTGCAATAGGGGGAAAAAGGTAATGAAAAACTAAAGAAAACGTTGAAAAATCTGAATGAAAAATTAAATATAAAATGAAGATGAATAAGAATACAACAAAAGTAATGGTAGTCAGCAGAGGGGAACAAGGGGTGAAAAACATTTAGTGCAACCTTCTTGAACGCTTTTCGACTCGAAGGATCCTTCACCAACCTTAGATCTTAAATTCACCTATTCATTTTCTGCCTATGGGTGATTTCCCACTGATCCTCAAGTCTCACTCAAGCGTTTTCACAACCCGAGCTAATTTTACATTTTTGTATTCGGTACAGGGACACCATTAAGTTGAGCTCGCCCTTTTCTGCTCTTCGTCATACCAATAACTCATTCCTCCACACCCATGGATCTGAGCTGATTTCATTTTCTTGGATTCTCCTCGATTATAAGGATCCCTGCCACCCTCCACAGATCCATAATTCACAGTTTCAGTTTTTACCCACACGTGAGTTTTCCATTGGTCCTCACTCAAGCGCTTTCAAAACCCAAGCTAAGTTTACCTTTTTGGTACTCCGAGTAGGATAACAAAAATCTTGGCGTCATCAAGTTGACTCTCGCTCTTTTCTGATCTTCCGCAGACTAATAAATAACTCATTCCTCCTCATACACGTTTTCACTCTCATACAATTTGGACCTGAGTTGACTTCATCTATTTTGATTCTCTTCGACTCACAAGATCCCTCGCCACCTTCAGGGCTACAATTCACCGTTTCAGTTTTCGTCTCGTTACTCGCAGTTTTAAATCTGTCCTCTTCAAGTTTCCAAATTCGAGTTCGTTTCACTTTCTTGATCTCTTTTCGATTCTTAAGAATCGATCGTGACCTATAGATCCACAGTTCACCAATTTAGTTTTGGCCAAAATACGGTTTCCCATTGGTCTTCGTCACGTCTCACTGAAGCGTTTTTCAAACTTGGCACCCGGTACAGAGTGAGAAAAATCCTTACGTCATCAAGTTGACCCCACTCTTCTTCTATGGTCTTTCTGAGATTAAAAACCCATTCCTCCTCATCCACCTCTTCACTTGATGGTATCAAAATCCGAGTTGGTTTTGTCTTTTCTCAACTCGAAGGACCTCTCCTCTCACCACCCTCAAATCTAAAATTCACTTTTCCAATTTTTGGTTGCTTGCGATTTTACATTATTCATCCTCAAGTCTCACTGGAGCGCTTTTCAGACCGCGTTAGTTTCACCTTTTTCGAACTCTTTTCAAATTCACCTCTTAAATTTTTACTGAATTGCAGTCTTACATCCGTCCCCTGAAGTCCCATTCGGGTGTTTTTCAAGCTCGAGTTAGTTCCGTCTTTTTGGGCTTTCTTCGACTCTGGGGATCCCTCACCCCTTTACACCCAAAAGTCATCAATTCGGTTGTTGCCTATGGGTGACAGTAGCGTAACTACTCATTCCTTCCGGGGGGGGGGGGGGGGATTAAAATCATAAAATAAAAAGTAGGTATATTTTCACCATGTTCAATTTTTAAATGAACCAATTCCGAAAAAAGTTACTTTTAAAAGGTTCTAGGGGGGGGGGGGGTCCCCACATCCGTATTTACGCCACTAATGAGTGATTTTCCATCGGTCCTCAAGTCTTACCACAAACGTTTTTTCAAATCCAAGCTAGGATTTTTTTCTTGTACTTGGTATAGGGTGAAAAATATTGCCCTTGTCTGCTCTTCCTGAGACCAATAACCCATTCCTTCTCGCGTAAATATAATCTGGATCTGAGTTGGGTTTGCCTTTATGGTTTCTCCTCGACTCAGAGGATCCCCCGCCATTGGGAGATCTCCAATTCACTAATTAAGAGTTTCCTTACGTACAGTTTTCCATTTGCACTCCGCACGTCTCACCCAAACATTTTCCAAACCCCAGCTAGTTTCCTAATTTCGTATTCGGAGAGCGTGAAAAAATCTTTGCGCCATCAAGCTGACCTTCGCCTTTTACTACTCTCTCCAAACCGAAATCCCATTTTTCCTCACTCAAATATAATAACTATTGCATTAGTCTTGCTTTTTTGGACTCTCCTCGACTCTAGATATCTCTCATCACCCTCCATAACGACCGCTGCTCGAATACACAAAATAAGTAGATGGCGGCACTGCGACGGGGCTAATCAGGAAGGGACTTGGAATAGTGACCGACATCTCGGCAGAGAATTAGAAATTTCTCGTTTTCAAGTCGACTTCGAACTTTAGTAACCCTTTCAATACCGACGGCTCCCTCGTTCGCCATTCACCCAATCCTGTGGGCCCTCTTCACCGTGCGAAGCTCATTTTAGTGCGATATCGCAATAATATTCTAGCAAGCGTTACTCCGTAAGCCGTCTACAAGATAGGTTTACACAAACCTTCATTAGTGTTCTCATTCTCTTCATTATCGTCCACTTTTAAAAACCAGTTCGTGCGTCTTTTAAGCCGTTCAACTTGGCGTTCGTAAACCTACCACGAATAAAACATAAAAAACAAATCCAGCACGCAAAATAATCGATATAAACGAAAAAAGAAAATTCAACACGTAAAAAAATCCGTGAAATCAAGTCGAACGATTCGAACCTGGGGTAAGCTGCTGGCACTGATCGATGCTTCCACGTCCTCCTTTCTGTCCCCATTCCCCAGCAAACGATTGCTCTCTCCGGTCTGTTAACGACACAAGCAACTTGTAAGTAAATCGATTAACGTACAGTCGACGAATCGGTGCGATATGATGCGGAAAGCACTTACCTCGAATACTCCGCTGCCTTCCAAACTGACGGACAACCGAGCACAGGCATCCAGGTTGGACTCTTTCGAATCGTCTGCGCAATAAAGAAATAAAAAATAAATAAATAACAAAGTTGTAGAAAGTATAACACTTTTTGTAAAAATGAAAGCGAGAGGGTTCATCCAGGGTATCCGACATGTTACCTTTGTGCGATTTTTTCAAGTCATCGTTCACAATCAGCTTGGCCGGCCGTCCTGTGATGTTCACATAATACTTGTAATTTTTGGGCTCGAAGAAGTCATACTCGGCGTAGTACTCGATGATGAACGTGATCAGAGAGATAGCATTCTGCGGGCAATCAAGATCATTTTCAATATCCGCACCCTCACATCTCAGTTGACGCATCGACATTTCCAGGGCAAAGCGGATCAACCAACATACAACTATGTCCGATAAAACATACCTTAAACGAGTCTACATTTAGGTTCCTTTTCAGGACGTCTCCAGCAGCTACAATGGACTGGGGAAATGTCGCAATCGTCGCAATGCTTATTGGAATTAGGATACTATAGTTTTCACACAGGCATACTGGACCACCATTCTGATTCCCAAGTTAGTCCGAGCATACTCGGACGCGCTCGCACCCGAACGCGAACGGGTGATCAAGGATGTTCGGGCTAGTTGGGAATCAAGAAGGCGGTCCATTATACTTGTGTGGAATTACAGAACATTATTGGAATGTGATCCGTCTACTTCCAGCACGGAGGCCTCCCAAGTATTATTGTTACACGTAAGAAGTAACTAACCCTATACGATTCGATGTCGTTCAGCGAGACTTTTGTCTGATCCCCGCAGGACACGAAAAAACTCGGCGCCACACAGACGCCCAGAGCGTGCGCGTTCATCAATGACTTCGAGCTGATCGAATTCATCGCGATTGCTGACAAGGTGCCGAAGATCAGCGTCAGTAGCTTTTGCGTCGGATCCGGCAGCGAGGAAAACAAACTGAAATAAGGCGGCACTGATTACTGTTGTGGCGTCTCTCCCAAACTCGTAGATCATGTCGGACGCAGATGCGAATATATATCGCATCAACGTAATGTTATTACGGTTCTCTAGTACAATGGGTATAATGGACTGATAATAGGGCGACAACTTCATTATCACAATACTATAAGATCTAAAATGGCGTGGATTCATTTAGCGTTCCTTTCTTTCACTTACACCCTACAATTATTTTGATTAAAATCGATATTTTTTGTCTTCACAATACGAATTTCAGAGGCCGTTATTTCATTTATACAGGGTGTCTCTTCTGCAATGACCGCCCTTCCACCAGGTAAGTAGGCAACCTACCCAGATAATATATAGATATGTTGGCATACTCTTACAATTGAAGGGGCTGAGTTATGGTCAAATTCTGAAAAGTTTTCTATCTTTGAGACTTTTTTTTATTCTCACGACTGGAGATAGACAGAAAAATGGTAACAGTAGAAGGCAGTTATGGTAACCACAGAAAAAAAATGATCGGAATTGGTTCAACAGGGTGTTCATCAAAAATAAACTGAAAGTACACGATTCTCAACTCGGCTACTCACTCGTGTATCAACTGGCCTCGTTCGGCAGGGTCTGGTGTTTCTCGGGCGATGCGTAACAACTCCTTCTCGATCTCTTCGCCAAAAATGCTGCCTGGGATTTTGCTAAGGAACTTCTTCAACACAGATGCTACCGTGTACACCGAGTAGTGCTCGATATTCAGTATCGTGCCTGTCTGCAGAAAGCTGATCAGCTCCTTAACGCTGGCTTGGTTACCGGGAGCGCGGAATACGTCTTTCTTGAACGGGCCTTCGCGGTTCAGTTTCAATATCAGAATCTGAAATTGTGAACATAAAGTTAGGGTACGTTGACAATTTCCAAATACATCAGATTAGGTTTCAATCGGAGATGGCAAACCGAGGGTAATGGGGGCAATATTCCCCTCTTCCCACCAGATTGAAAAAAAAGGGAAAAAATGAAAAATTAATGTTTTGCAACTGATGAGATGTCAATGTAATTAGTTCGACACCATTTTCTTTATTGCACTCTAGTATAAAAGAATTGGTAAATTATGCAACATTCGAAGCAGTCCGTCTTAACTAATGGCGGCAGGAATTCACTAGTCAAAGCTAAACAATCGCTTACACTCACATCGACCGCTCTTTAGTTAATTTAACAACCGCCAACTTATTAATTGAATACAGTAACACTATGGATGCGTCATTACATTCCGTTTTCGATAAGAACTCAACTATTCAACCTATTTACCATACATCGCATTGCTCACAAGTTTGAATATGAAGTGCGTGAACTTAATGAAGATACATTTTCCGTCGAGATAACTGAAGCCGGCACTTATTCCTGCGAAACTACCCATCACCCTGATCGATCTAGCAAGCAAAAGATATTGCGAAGCCATACATCAGCCACCAATGACACAAAATCACAGAGAGGTAAACGGGTCCGTGAAACTGTAAGAGATTAATGTCATACACTTATTATCAGCCTTGGGGCACTTAGTTCTCCATTCAAACATGCTATTTCAAGTCTCAATTCCGATTCTGCCACTGGGAAGTGTGAAGGAAGAAAGATTGCGAATGTGATGACTGCAGAGAACGATCACAATGAAACCTGAATGAGCATATTTTAAATTATAACCTGAAAAGGGTCTGTACATCCTTCAATGTCACATGAAGGTCAACAATTCATGTAATCACCAAATGATATTCCAAAATGCGTAAACGGAGAAGGAAGGACCGCAAATGAGGCGACAGCAGCTAAGGAGTACAAGGAAACCTGACTGAAATAATTCCGGTTCCAACCAAATATCAGTCAACCATTCCTGTAATCACGTACTGATATTCAAAACTGCGAGAAACAAAGGAGGAAGCATTGCAAATGAGGCGATAGTAATAGCAACAAATGAGCACAATGAAACCTGAATCAAAATATTTCCAATTATACCCGAATAACCTGATTACAACCAAGAACAACCCATCAACCATTCATGTGATCACCCAATGATATTCAAAAGTGTCTTAATTTGAAATATCGCAAAAATCAGTGTATTGCAGCTGAAAAATCCAGCTTCGGCTTTTGGCTTAAACTTTTGACCTTGAAAAAATATACTGCTTAATAGAGCTTTTAGCGTTCGGCTTTTAGCTGTTGCCGTACATTTTTCTGGATTACAAAAAGCTGACTTTTGGCTTTTCGATGGAAAGTTTGGCCGAATACGGCTTTCAGCTTTTGGCCTTTGGCTGGCTGCAAGACACTGGTAGAAATACATGGTGGCAAAAGCATTATATTATTCACAAAATACAATATTAAATGACATACTTTTACAAGTACGCATAATATACAGTCCCTCTTATACAACTGCTCATTATTGAATGCTTCTTCCACTGTCGTGCTTCACGGATATTGCCACCGTTGAAGGGGGTTGACCATAGATCAACTAACAGTCATGTGGACGGATTACAAATGGGGGTATAGCAGCGAACGAACACAATGAAACCTGAATGAAAATATTTCCGATTATACCCGAATAACCCGATTATGACCGAGAACAACTCATCAACCATTCATGTAATCACCCAATGATATTCAAGAACCCATGACCAAAGACGGCCGGGTTGCAAATGGGGCTATAGCAACAAATGAGCACAATGAAAGCTGAATAGAAACATTTCCGATTATAACCGAATAACTTGTCAAACATTCATGTAATTCCCCAGTGATATTCAAAAACTCGTGACCAGAGGAGGACGATTGCAAATGGGGCTACAACAGCGAACGAACATGATGAAACCTGAATCAAAATATTTCCAATTACATCCGAATAACCCGATTAGAACTGAATAACCTGTCAACCATTCCTGCAATCACCCAGTGGTACTCAAAAATGTATGAATGAAGAAGAAAGGATTGCAAATGGGGCAACAGAAATGAACGAGCACATTGAACCCGAATGGACATTTGGACATATTTCCAATTTTAACCGCATGACTCATCAACCATTCACGTAATTACCCAATGATATTCAGAAACGCGTGAAAACGCATGAACGAAGGAGAAAGGATTGCAAATGGGGTAACATCAGCAAAGAAGCACAATGAAAGTTCACTGGAATATTTCCAATTACAACCACATATGGGTCAACCACTCATATAATCACTCGATGGTATTCAAAAATGTGTAAACGAAGGAGGAAGGACAGCAAATGAGGCGACAGTTTGGAGACGAGTAATTTCTAATTATAAGGGAGTGCTCGATGGTCAAATACAAGAGTATCATCAACTAGTCGACCACTCCAGTTAACAAGCCAACCACTCTGTCACCCGTCCATCGGTGGAATCACCCAATGATATTTAAAAACCTGTGAATGAAGAAGGAAGGACTGCAAATGAGGTGACAGCAGCGAACGAGCACAATGAAACCAGAATAAGATTATTTCCGACAATAACGAGATAATCATGATTATAACATGCCAGAAAATTTCTAATGCGCGACTCTCCTGGGCAGGTTTGCCGGGGTAATTAGCCGTTGCTTCCCCCCAGATTTGTCAAGTTAGAGTTTTCTTTCTCTGTGCAAAAGAGTGTGCAGCTACAGTTGACCAACTAGCCATAAGTTTTACAACACTGAGTAAGCTGCCCACAACGTGCACACGCACAGTATCAATTTTTCTGAACTGGTGGTATTGCAATGCCTTGAAGCAAAAAAATCGAACATTTATCACTACTGAGAGAAAAACTACCTAAATTTGCCAACTGAGCACCTAAAACTACCAACTGATCAATTCTGAAGAAAGAAAGTGGGCGCCGCCCTATCAATGCTGCCAGGAGGAAATTGATAGATCTAACAAAATTTTTCATTTTTAGCAGCGAAAATTTCATTTGAGTATCTCAATTCTCGTTGTAAAACTCATTTTGAATGGACTCGAGCAACATTTTTTTTTAAAATTTAGTAACTAGCAGAATTTAGGACATCCGAAAGCAGAAATCAATTTTCACTTCAGACAACACTGACCTCCATGGTTACATCCCTGAGTGTGACAGATGAATGGCAATCGGGAAGTGCAAAGGAGGAAGGATTATAATAGGGCGACAGCAGTGACCAAGCATAATAAAACCTAAATAAGAACAATATTTTAATCCCACTTGGAGCACTGTTAACCAGTTCCTCCTCCATCATCTGATGTAATTACCCTAGGATATTTCAAAACTTGTAAACGTGAGTAAAACGTAAACACAATAAATTCTGAATGACAAATTATTTCTGATTATTAGAACCGGGTAACCGGAATAGTCAACGACCCCCCCCCCCCCACACACACACATACCTGTGTCCTGAATGCATGTTGATTGTTAAATCACCGACTACTGACACATAATGAAGTATCAACCACTTCCTTATAGTCGATAAGATTATCAATTTATTATCAGAACATATGGCCGATTAATGTTATCAGACATAATACAGAACTAAACAATTTTCAGACATAACAAGTAAGATTTTGCGGAAATATCTTCAAACAAACGTAAACTAAAAATCCCAAACTGTACTTACTTCGAAGATGAAGGGAAGGTGGACGTTAACTACCTAAAATTAATCTTCCCAAAAAATCTTTAGGAATTTTTACCAACAAGAACAAGTTTTCAACAATTCTTAGGCACGAAAATGCGTCCAACAATTCTTTTTGAAAATCTTTCTTTTCCTGCGAGAAGTAAAAAGTTTCCTGCCCAAGAGCAAGCGTTGAGACATGTCACCAACATTCGATTTTCAAATGGAACGACAGCGTACAAACATATAAGCCATTAACGGCCAAGTTCGAAAATTTCTTTAAATTTTCCATCGGACCCTGATTTGGTCCTAAAAATTTAAACTTTTTCTTTTAAAATCAGTGACACTGACTTTACTTGAAAAATTTAAGAAAATACCGAAATAGAGGGTTTTGGGTCACTGATGAAGACTTTCATCAGATGTCGGATCTGATTTCGATTTAGTTTTCGCAATTCAAATTTCACACTTGAAATGGCGCAAAACTGATTTCGCTCACAGACCCCAAAATTAATAGACATCAATATTAATCCTTCGAAATTGGGTAAAATATCGAAATTACGAAATCTGATAATTACTGAGTTTGAATACGAGCAAAATTCTCAATCTGAACACGTTCGGTACAAACCCTAAATGTAGGACTGAGAAATTTCAAAATTTCATTTTCGTCTTTGCCGGAACCCAAATCAGTAGAGAGAAGTCCGGAATTTATAACTGTCACAGGAAAGGGAGCACTATTCAAAACTATCAAAATTTAAGATTTTTTCGCAAATTCCGAATGAAATTGCATTAAAACTTAGACTGGAACCAGGCTTGATGAGAGGGGGGAGAAGAGGGAGATTTCCCCGGGCCCCGGTCTTGGAAGGGGTCCCACCGAAAATACCAAAAAGGCAAGAAATATACGAAAATAATCGAAAACAATTTTTATGAAGCAAAGCAAAATAAAATGGACGACCCATAAAAATTTTCTCCCGGGCCCCAATTTTCTCTCTACGGCCCTGACTGGAACTGATGTTTAGATAAATAGCAACTTTTTAAATTTCAACAACAGATCACTGGAGGATTATTACAAAGGCACTTTGTGGACAAGGGATGACGAGGCCACTTGGCAATCCTTGCGTCTCGGGTTCGAGTCCCACCATCGCCGAAAAGCTATAGTGATATTCGAATACCCCCACTAACATCACAACATCAATCGTGGTGGAAACATAACGCATCCTGTAACCCCCGCCAGTTCACACGAAGAAAGCCTTAAAATCGCAGGGCGTGTTACCACCAGATCAGAAAGATGGGTACTGTGCGTGTGCATGTCATGGACAGCTTACTTCACATCGTGAAACAAGTGGCTAGTGAGCGAACTGCGGCTGCACACTCTTCGACACAGACAAGGGACTAACGCAACAAAACTGCGGGGAAAGACCCCGACTAACCTGCCCAGGGGAGTCGCGCTACAGAAACCACAACCGCCAACGTCCGGCATTGGATACGGCGCCTGCAGAAAGAGAAGGAGGGTTATATACGTACTCGATTTTCCAAATAAATTCATTTCTGCTGACTTCAAGAACGAAGGGATCGGAAGGCCGGATTCAAAATACTTATATCATCAGGAGCAAAGTTGAAATGTGTCTTTGAGAATAAGGGGAAAGGAATCCACGAAACTTTGAAATGCTCCGGGAACTCAATATTCTACAGGATATCCCTTTTTTGAAAATCGAGTATCCTGTTGCATAACTTCCCTCTCCTCCCCAATCGCCGCCACTGAACATCGTGTCCTCGTTTCTACACAAGACGCGGCTACTACCTCAATGGTTAGCTATGGAGTTTTTGATGACACTCGCTCAGATCTCGTTCACGTATACGATACGTCGAACTTGTTTCAAAATTTTGTCCAAATATTGATTTCACGGGGGGAGAAACGAATAAATGGAGGAGCCAGGTCTCCTTGAGTCTAAATATTACTTCACAAGATAAAATTCTACGTTCTCTGAGGCTTTGTGGTGGGGTTGTACCCCTACCCCCCTCATGTATGCCACTAAAATTGAGTGAAATCAATTTTCGGTTGTGAAAGTCGATGTTCTAACTAGCAAAATGAAGCCCCCCCCACACACAAAAAGTTGGTTCAACACTCGATCAGATACATCAGTTCTTCAATGATCATTTAAGACTCTCCACTCGTTTAAGATTCTCTAAGGCTCGAGTTCAAAAGTAATTTACTGTTGAAGACTCGTTCAAGACTCTCTATAACTCTTCTAGGCTTACCAATAACTTTTTTAAAATACTTCTAAATTTGATTAGGACTTTTTAAAAAACTTGATTATGACCCTTCAAGACTCTTTAAGACTTTGTAGGACTTCTAAATTGGTTTAAAAATCGCTACGACTCTTCAAGACTTGATCACAGCCTTTTAAGATTCCTCATACTTTGTAAGAGTTCCAAACTGGTTTACAACTCATTACGTCTCTTCAAAACTCATTTACGACTTTCAAAACTCTCACGAGAGCCCTATTAAAAATGTAGGGAAGCAAAATGAGGCGTGTCGTTCGGTTGTACCGAAGCCTAGAAATAGCCGAATGCTGGACTCGAAAGTCGAAACCATCGAGGATTTATTCGACGCGAATGCGTAAATCTCGCGTCGCTGTCGCATGCGATGATGCCCTCGGAAAGGAGGAGACGCGATAAATAAAACTGCATCTATTTTCGGGGGATTCCATTCTACTTCGTTTTCTAAAAGCGAAACGCACGTTTTTTTTCTTCCTCGGTGTAATTTGATGTACGCACTCGATCTCTAACTGCCTTTGCGAGTTCAACAGCCTCCACAACTTACAATATTCACTAGCTACCGATATTTGCTACGCTTGAGGACCCAGGATAAGCTGGATATCGCCATAACTATAAGCAAATATGTGGTCAGTGGGCACAGCTTGCACACGATCTCCAGTTAGCTCACGAGGGTTTTCGAATCAAAAAAGTTAAACGGATTATCGTATCTCCAGCTGAAACCAGATTTTGTAACTGATTGGAATACCTCCTATTCTTCTTCTACATCCCGTACGCACTGACACTGTACACATCAGGTTCAACAGAGATTTCCCGAATACAAAGCATATTGGCTTTTTCATCCTTAGATGTGCATTAAAATCTACCCACCAACTGACACTCTACCCCTCGCCATAGTACCAACACAGAACTGCGAAAACGTGAAACCTTTTCCGCAAATCCTAGAACGGAATTTTTTCAACCCCTCATGTCCCACAGACAGAGCGGCAGGCTCGAGAGGGATGCCAAAGAAGCCACACACAATCGGATTTTGCGCGCGACCAATTGACAAGAGCCAGACACGTTGAAACCAGCTAAGTGTTCTTGATTTCACCGCGACTTTGGGTCGCGTGACAAACTCAGTCGACTTACTTCGTTCTTCGACAACAGGAAGGCAGAATTAAATCGGGCCATTTTTCCTCTACACGCATTCACAATAATGATTTGTCTGTCCTTCACTTAATCGGTTTCACCGAACCTAAAACCAGCCTTACCGCACGTCAATTCTAGGTGGTCGCTCGAGCCGAGTGAGTATACTTTACACAGGGAAAAATAATAAAAAGAATCGGAATCCCCTGACTGAATTTGTATCAGCAAAATGAGCTCTGGCCAGGGACAGTGAATTCTAACCCGGATCTAAAATCAAATCCGGTACACGCGAATCCAGAATCGGAATCTTATTACCATCGATTTGGAAAATAAAATATCCAAAAACATGAAATTTTCTACTTGTTTTTCCCGTAGTAGATTCCGCATCCAAAACCAAGAATATGAACACTGTTTTCCTGGTTTCGAATTCTGGATCCTCAAACCTGGAATCCGAAATCTTTTCCTGGGTTCATCTTCGAGATATAAGAATCTAAAATCCAAATCTGAATTCGAAATCCAAGAAGCCAGAATCTGAATTTTGCATCCTCAGATTTGGATTTTAGATCCAAGAATCTAAAATCGGAAACTATTTCTAGGAATTGAATTTTAGATCCGAAATCCAGAATATAGATCTTATTTTCTTGGATTTTGATTCCACAGCCAGAAATTATGAACATAAGTCTTGTTTCCCCCGTTTTGGATTCTTGATTTAACCATTTTCTAGGTTTGGATTCTAGTAACCTGAAATCTAAATCTCATTTCCTCCCATTTGGATTCTAGATCCAAAGACCGGGAATCTCAACTCTGAATTTTATTTCCCCAGTTGTGAATTCTTGATCTGAGAACAAGAAATTTCAATACTGACTTCCTAGATTCTGATTCTAAATCTAAGAACGTATAACTTGAATCTCACTTTCCTAGTCATGCACTTTGAACCCAGAAATTTGGTATCCTAATCGTTTTCCCATAATTATATTCTAGATCCACGAATCCAAAATTTAAATCTCATATCCCAGAATTTGAATTCCAACCACGAGAACTACAAATATAAATCTTATTTTCATCGATTATTCTAGGTCTAAGAAACTGAAACTAAAATCTATTTTCTGGGTTTGGATTTTAAATCCAATCTCGATTTTTTTTATTTGGATTCAAAATTGAAAAATTCAGATCCAAAATGAATTCTCTAGAATTAGATTTTAGGAATCTGAATTTATGCCCACAGTTCAAAACATCAAATTCCCAATTTTTTTTTCATTGATTGAGATTTGATAAAATCCACGAATACAAAATCTAAAAATTTGCTCTTGTTTACCAGATCTTATTTTCATAGAATTAAATATGACAAGATGTCGAAATGCAAAATCTGTTCTCATTTTTCTGGTTACAGATTCTGGATTCATGAACCCAGAATCTCCTAAACTTACCTCCTGGGTTCAGATTCTTAATCTAAAGTTAAGAATGTTTTCATCTTATTGTCATGACTTTAGTTTTAGATACAAAATCTCGAATTAAAATCTTGTACTTCTGATTTCTCAATACCACAAAATCTTGAAACCAAACCAGCACACCAGATCTAAAAATCCAGAATCTGTATCTTGTTTTTCTGGATTTGAGTTCACAATTTGAGAATAAGAAATATGAATCTCATTTCATCATTTCAAATCCCCAATCTAAGAACCAAAATCTAAAACAATTTCCTGGGTTCAAATTTCAGATCCTAAATTAGGAATCAAGATCTTAAATTCCTAGATCCAGAAATCTCGAAACTAAAATTTAATCTTGTTTCCCTAGATTTACATTCAAGATCTTGGAATTCAAAAGAAGAATCTGATTTCTTCCAGTTTGAACCCTAGATGTTTGGTGGAGCGTATGGCGATGCACGCGAGCCAAATTCGCTCCCCAGACACCGCACTCCTAGCCGTGGAAACTATCCTTTCGAGTACAAAAAAAACTGAAATTTCAGTCTTTTATATTGCAAATTTCAATTCCAAATCCAAACTGTAAAATTTAAAATCTGAATCTGACTTTTAGACGCAAGAATGTGGAGACCAAAACTTGAATTTTCCCCTACATATGAAGTCTCGATTCAGGAATGATGAATCTGAATTTTGTTTTCCCAATTTTAGATTCTACATCCAAGAAACTAGAATCTAAAACTATTATTTAGGAATGCATTTAAAATTTTTAAATCCGATACTTGCATGCTGTTTATCTGGATTTAAATTCTTAATAAGAGGATTCTGAAATCGAAAATCTTAATTTTTTAATATATTTGGATTGTTAATTCAAAAATCTGGAATCTCCAGTTTGTTCTTCGTATTTGGATTCCAGATTCAAGTATCATGGACCTGAGTCTATTTCATGGATATAAATTTAGGAATCAGGAATCTGAAACTGGTTTATATAAATTTTGATAGATGAACTAAAAATTATTGGGAATGTATATTTCATTGTAAACAGGATTGACAATGAATATAGAAAAAATGAAAATTTTGACCAACTCCGAAGACTTAGAACAAATTGTAACGAAGGGCAATCTACAAAAATAGAAGCAGTGAAAGAAGCAACATACCTTAGGCAATCAACATCTTTTGATAATCGCACGGAGAAATGTATAAACACAAGAATTATAAAGGCTTGGTCAAAGTACTAGTCTCTCAAAAATATTTTTAAAGGCTCCTTCGCCTCCTCGCAAAAGAGTGAAATTCTTAATGTGTGTACTTTCAACTCTACATAATATATGAATGCGAAACATAGTCACTAAATCAAAAACTTTTGAATAAAATAAAAACTACAAAGAACGCAATGGAACGATCAATTTTGGGTATAAAAAAAAAGGATTACACAAAACTAGAATTTATAAAAAATAAATTGAGAAATAAATAAGATGGAGAGAGAACAATAAGGAGGCTAAAATGGGGATGAACAGGGTACATTTCAAGATTAGAAGACGAAAGATGGACATATTCTACAACCTTTTGGCAACATTTCGAACACAAAAGAAACCGGGGACACCAAAAAACAAGATGGGCGGATTATATAAATAGATTCCTTGATAGTCAAAAAATTTTCAAAGAATAACTATTCATAGACAAGAATGGGAGCGTCTACAGGAATCCTTTGCTCTCTATGGGCCAGGAGGGATGTGAGCCCAATAACCATAGATAACATGTAAACATATGTTATAACGGTCCCCAATAAGAGATATTGAATTGAATATTTTACTTTTGCAGTTTTGAATTTCAGATTTCAGAACCTCGTATCTGAAATTATTTTTTTAGTTTTAAGTTTTAGATCCCGGTTAGAAAATTAAAATTTCATTTTGCAAGATATTGATATGAGATTCAAGTAGCCATGATGTGAACTATACATGGGTTCAGATTCTAAATTCAAAAATCCGAAACCTGAATTCATTACATGGGTTTAAATTTAGGAATCAGGAATTCAAAACTGGTTTCTCTAAATCAAGATTGAAAACGTAGATTGTGAATCTCATTTTCCAAATTTCGAATTTTAAATTTGGGGATCTGTTATCTGAAGCTAGTTTATAAGTTCTGATTCTAAATCCAAATCATAAAATCGGAATTTAATTTTCCTGGCTTTTAATTTTAGAATCAAGAATCCGGTATCTGAAGTTATATGTATGTATTTTAGGTTCAATTTCTACGTATTAGAATCTAAGATCTGAATCTATTTCTTAGGTTTAAATTTAAAAATCAGGAATAAACTCATTTTCCTAGATTTAAGATCCGTGAGTTGGGCTCTCTGGTATCGGAAACTATTTTCTTGGTTCAAATTCCAAATCCGAATCATAAATCTGAATTTCCTGGATTCAGAATTTCACGTTGAATTTGGATTCTAAATCTAAGAATCTGAAATCTGACTACTTTTTGGATTAGAATCTTCAAATTGTAAAACTATCTTTTTTTTCTTCTTTCTTTCCTTCCTTCTTTAGAAAGCTTGATCGATGAGGCTTCAGAAACGCGAGAAGAATCTAAAAACCGGAGATCCTCCCTGTTAGATTATGAATTTGAGGGATGGGCAGGAATGCTCTACAATTTTGGCTTCTGCTGGCGTTACTAGCAAAAACTACTCATGCTGTGACTGATTATGAAAAACCAGACTTCTAGCTGAAAACTCGATTAACAGAATAATATGTGACCAATGCACACCGCAGCAGGCCGAGGCAGATTCTTCGTCCCTGTCCCTACTTTTACTCTTTCAAATAACATCAAAGGCGGAAGCCACAAACTAAATTTAATAATTGAAAAGGTTGTGTGCTTACCAACAAAGCACCGGGAATGTGGTCGGCGCAAACATGCTTCAACGGTACACCGAATTTCACTCTGGAACACAAAATCCGACGGTTAATTTAATATACAAGTCAATTAAATTTCTTGTACGTCCTTAATTAATTTTCGAGTTGCCTCGCATATTTTTCTGGGGCGGCAACTGTCGGGCTAAATATCACATTTTATGAATTCTCACGAGAGACAACTACATTACTTGATTTCTGTTATCACCACGCACCAAGCAAAGTGCAACTATGGCTAGGCAAAGGGCTAGACTTTCCTACAAGGGCATGACAAATCGAATGCATTAACTTCACACAATACAAGTAAGATTCTTGACTACGTGGTTCTAACTGCTGGAATTATGACACAATCTCACTCCTTCGATTGATGTACCCAAAAATTTTTGATAAGAGTGAATCATTTGACTACATGACCTTTCTAACTGGTGATTACTAATTACTCGGACTAGTAAAATGATTTGATTGGCTGACTGCTCTCCATCGAAAGGTAAAACTATTTGACTCGACTAACTGACTAAACTCAGTGGAAGAATCTGATTGGTTGGTGAACCGATTCAATCAGAGGACAGGTTTAATTATTTGAATGACTTGCTCTCATATATTGCAATTATTTTCTGCACACGTAGTTGGTCTGGCCTACGGTCAAGAAGGATCCTAAAGTATTAAGGTCCAATTCCTCAATGAATCAAAATATTTTTTCACGAACATGCCCGAATTCTAAATTTGAAACTAGGAGGCGTCAAACAAAGTATGTGACAAGGGCTGAGTACGTCTTTGATCTTGAATATGATACTGGAAGATTGATCACGCCCCATTTAAGCTTCCAGAATCAAAACTTCAAGATCGTCCCACGGCTTTCCTTATTTTCGAGGGCCTTATAGCCTTTAGCACCTCCGATTCCAGAAACTCTGGAAACTCTTTCTGCTCCTCCTGTCATATCTTTTTGGTCCCGTCCTTGTCAGCTTCCTCTTATTTGTATAATTCTCTATAATATCATGTTGCTATTTCCACGATGCTCTCCCTTTTGAACAAATTTTTGCATTCTGTGTCGTTCGTTCCAGGGATGAGTTCTTTATCTTGGTATAGTTTATTCTTATTTTTCTTGATTGAGCCACTTCGCGAGCATTTCCTCAATTATCCTCGTATCGTATTCTCGCATATCTTCCCTGATTTCCATCCTCAGCCTTTTGTATTTTAACTGCTAGGATTTAGTTGAGACGGACAGCATACACGAATTTGAAAATAAAATAGACAACATAAAATTGGACATCATCGCACTGTCAGAAATACGGAGAGAAGAGGAATACCTGGTCATGAAGAAACAGGGGTTTGTCTACTATCACTTTAGCCAGTCTAAGGGCTACAGAGGGGTGAGATTTCACATAAAAATAGTCTTATAAAGAATGTCGTAGAAATTAAGGACATTTTGGAGAGGATCTGCTTTCTGAAATTAATGGTGGGCAAAAAAGGAAAAAAATGTTGATTGTATCAGAAAGCGTGGTAGAAAACTTCTATGAGAAACTAAACAGGACTCTCGAAGAACATGGAGAATATTATAACTTTCTGGGAGACTGGAATGCAATCGTATTGGTTAAAAGATAGACAGTAGAGAAAATATAGGGGATTTTGGCTTGGGAACTCGTTATTCAAATGGCAATAAACTAGTCGAATTCTGTGCTAAAAACAACTTCGAAAATTGCAAATACGTACTTTCTGAAAAAGAACAAACTACAATGGACTTGGCAGATACCGGATATAAGAACGAAATTTATCACTAGTTGATTAATGACATCAATTTGATGTAGAACGTAACAACCCTCCCAGGCTTCCATTTTTGGTCCGATCACCATTTATGCAGAGGGAAAATCAGAGTATCATTAAGACCTCAGTATTATAATCGCTGTCGCAATTCCGGTGGGGAAAAATTTTTTCCAACGCACAAGCTACGGGAAGCCCCGTGAAGAGATGAGCAAGAGATTACAAGCAATACATGAGTCAGAAGAAGGAAGTTCGGTACAGAAGGCTTACAACATGGTTGAAAAGACGAGTAAAGAAGTAGTAACCAAGTACCAAAAAGTAAGCCCGAAGGTACGTACGAACAAGCTTACCGCCGAAACCAAAGCCCTGATTCAGAAGAGGAACGAACTCGAGAGTATTGAGTCGAAATCCCCAAACGAAAGGCTAGAGCTACTGATATTGAGGGAAAAAATGAGGATGGAAATCAGGAAAGACGTGCGAGAATATAATACGACACCGATCAACATTTGGCAAAAGAAGTTATAAAATGTCAGTCCGAGCACACACGACAGACTATGCTAACTCTCCACACACACAGTGTCCCAAGTGTAAGAACACGTGCGATTATGTTTGTATGTTTGAAGATGAATTTTGAGTGATTATACAGTGTGTCCTCGATGTAAATAATGTGGTAAGTTTAAAGGCGGGTGATGTAAAAAATTTAAAGTGGGTGCGCTTAAAATTTTTTAATCACCCACCTTCAAATTTAATGCATCTGATACACCGTATCAAACAAAATTGAATTTTCAAAATATGTAAATTACCCCCAGCCTCTACTCGCTATGAATGCGCTAAAATGCAAATACATACAATACGGTTGTGTTTTTTTTTTTTTAGTAGGACATATGGCGATGCACGCATGCCAAAGTAGCCCCTGAGACACCGCACCACCGGCACTGGAAACTACCCTTTCGGGCACCGCATCAGTACTGAGGGGAACGCTTTGGGGCCGGGCCCGAGCCCCCATTTCTCCTGGCCAGAACAGTGCGCGCATCCTGCCAGGGCCACCATGGGGTTCCCTACTGACCGAGGTCCGTACTCCCAGAGCGCTTGCCTGGAAATTTCAGGTCCCCTGTAGCTGGACGCACTGCCTCTTCTTCTTCACTCACTTATTGTGTGAGACTCTTCCGATTGAAGCTCCAGCCCTTGCACTGCGGGCAAGCCCTGCTCCAGCCCTTGCACTGCGGGCAAGCCCTGCTCCAGCCCTGGTGCTACGGGCAAGCTTTGCTGGATAGTATCCGCCACCGCAATAGCAGCAGCAAGTCCAGCATCTCCTCCTCCTTGCGTCCTCTATCTCAACCACTCAGCCTCCATCTTCCGTCGCATGATGGCCAAAACAAAACCCGACACCCAGTTCTAACCACTTCGGCTCCTCAACAGCTCCGGGACTAGGGTATCCGGCGCAAGATGGTCGATCACGCGATCTCCGGGATTGATTGTGACTGCCCCGCGCCTCTCCTCCTCCCAGGTACAATATGGGTATTATTTTAAAGGAAAAATCAAGTTGGGTACATTAAGATAATTTTTATCCAATTTCAAAATAAATGATCTAGCGAAGTATCTACTTAAGGAGTCCAATCTTCTTTTTAATAGGAGATGCACTCAAGAGATATTGCTACTATTTGTAATTTCTTAATAATTGATGAATGTGATACAGGCACGTGAAAGGGTATCTCTCACATGCAAAAGAACGTATTTTTCTATAAGCTTGTCTGCTGATTCATTAATCATTAGGTCTTTTTTTTCTTTTTCTTTTTTCCTTTGAGACGGGAATTATTTTTAGTATTTCTGAGTAAAAAATTAGAAAAGTTCCCTTTTGGGAGAAAAAAATTGAAAAAGAAGCAGAATTAGTGCAAAATATGCGGTAAATGCCAAAATATGCGAAATGCAAAATGAAGTGCTGCTCATTTCCCTCAGAATTCTGTGATTTGTGAATAGAGGCGAAACTATAGGGGTGTGGGGAATCAGTTGAAACACCCCCCGCTCCCATAATTTGGTAGTCAAAAATTTTGTTCATTTAAATTTTTCATTTTTTATAAATATTTATTTGTTTGTTGTTTTTTGTTGTTTTTTTTTTCAATTGAAGAGTATTTTGATTAAAAGATTGGAAAATTTTTAATTTTTTAAAAATTTTATCAGCGAATTTTCTTCTCTACCTTCCCAAACTGAAAATCAAATTTCTTTTCCGAAAATGGAGTATCCTGGACTCCTGTCAGAGACTAGTCAGTCAAAAGCCAAAGGTTTTAAGCAGAGTATTAAATGTTATCTGAAAGATTGAAACAAAGCTAAAATATAAAAAACATTTTGAAAATCTGAAAATTGGTCGCAAACATTGAATTTTGATTTTTCAATGACTATTCTGTTTTTACTAGATTCTCTGTTTGACCTAGAGCCTGAAATTTGAAAAAGTTGAATATTTTATTAAAATCTAAAAGTTGAAAGCGAAAGACTTATTTTCCAATATCACAAGCTGAATCTGATAGCAAATGTTCTATTATTTAATTTAAGGGCTCTGGTCCTAGCAAATATAGGAGGGAAATTTGATCTGGAATAAAAGTCAAGACTCCGTGTATTTTTCCTATAAGAACAAAAGGGAGCTCATAGCATGGATTCCCTGAATCCAATTATCGTGAAACTTTGGAGGTTTCTTTTTTTTTCCCCTTTGATTTTATTGGAACCAGTTTAGGGGGCGAATCTGTGAAATTCTGAAAGAAAGATCACCAAAAGTAAACAACAACTACCTTAATGTGTAAAGGAAGTTGTATTTCCTAACATCCGTCCAGCTTACCCTCCCAGACTAGGGTATATTATGTGCGCCAATGCAACTGCTTAGGGAATAAGGACTGATCTGCATTTGCAGGGACAAAACTATAGGGGGAGTGAATGCCCCTAATAATTTGGCAGTCGGAAAATCTTAAAACTATTTATTTGAATTTTTCATTTTCGAAGAACGTTTATTTGTTTATTTTTTCTTATCAATTAGAAAATATTTTAATTAAAAAACTAGCAAATTTTCAAATTTAAAAACATTTTGTTGGCATGTTTTAGTTTTCAAAAAAAATTTTGCCTGCAAATTCTCCTTCTCCAACCCCCCCTCCCCCCCAGTTGAAAGTTAAGTATTGTCTCTGTTTGTGAAGATCTTTTGAAACTTCATTTATAAAAGAAATCCGAACTGCTGCTATAAGCAGATGACCATTTTCCAGACACATAGACCTAATTACCTCAAAATATAAAAGAATAGCCAGATTTATAAAAAGGAACAGAGTTAATTATGCGAAATATGAAACTAATAAACTATTATTTTTTTGCTTTGGTAAGATCAATTTTGGAATTGAGCGCAATTATCTGGGAGCTGCAGGATAAAGGTAAAATTGAAAAAATTGAAAAAAATCCATAATATTTATATTATGATCTCTATTTACATATTACCCATATAACCTGAAATACACTTAACTATTGTCGAACTTTGAGGTGATAAGTCTATAGACGCTAATTATTAGCAATGTTATTCTTGTGGGATATTATCAATGGGAGAGTCAAGGATAGTGAACTTTTAGGTACTATGAATTTCCAAACCCCAACGTTCAATAGCAGAGACAATGCTCTCTTTGCTGCCTTAAAGGGATGTAACTCTGGCCCCCAACGCATACTCTTTACAATGAGGTAGCTAGAGCAAATGCAGAAGTGGATATTTGCTTTGGTGCTTTAAGAATGGTAAAGCATTTAGTAACATCATTCCAAAGCCTTTATCGGCCTTTTAACCAGCTTAGTTTTACTGACTTCCTCCCTCTCTCCCTTTCCCTATACTCTAACGCTCCTCATTTTCAATATTATTTTCTTTTTTCACTATATGTATATTCTATTTGCTTCCAATATTTTTAGGGTACCCTACCCTTCAGCCCTCCAGCCAGATTATTTCCCATCATTCCCCCCTTCCTATTCTTCAATCAATAGTGGAAAGATTGCAATATACTATACTTTATCCCATCCTAATCAGGTCAGTTTCCACTGTAGGAGGGGACAGTAATAGACATAAATAAATGATCAATGAATGTGATGCGGGCAAGAGGAAGGGTATCTTACATGCTAAAGAACATCTTTTTCTAAATGCTTTTTTTTGCTAATTTGTTAATCATTCTCGTTTCAATTTTTTTTTTTAAATTATTTTTAGTATTTTCAAGTAAAAAACTAAAAAATACACTTTTTTTTTTGGGGGGGGGGGGATACTGAAAAATAAGTAGAATTGGTGTAAAATATGCTATAAATGCCAAAATATGAGATACGTATAAAATAAAGTACTTTCCATCTAACTCAGAATTCTGTGATTTGTGAAGATCTTTTGAAACTTCTGAAATATATGCCGTAGATAAGAACATACATTTGCATAAAAATTGCAGCCCTCGCTTCGTGATATCCTGTATACGGAGTTAACATAGTCTGTCGTGTGTGCTCGGACTGGCATTTTACAACTTCTGGCAAACAATGTTCATACTTGAAATAAGCGCCAAATGTTAATCTAGGTATAGAATGTTGATCAGATTAACATTTCGTCGCCTCGGTTTGAATACCTTAAGTCCAAAAATGCACAAACGTCAAAAACACAAAAAACTTAATAGAAAATTTGGATGAATGACCTCCAAGAGGTTTAGTTTAGCTGCTAGAAGTGGTACATTGCACTTTCGCTTTACGAGAATTTTAAATTTAAATTCCTCGATTTCTTTTTTTTACATTAAAAACCACGTAAACCCTATTTTTCATAAATATGGACTAACGTGATATTTAAACCGAGGCGACGATCTATTACTATTTAAAAAGGTGTCTAAAAAGGAACCTATTGTACATTTTACCATCTGGATCGAACTGTATGAAATGTTTCAGTGTGTAAGTAAATATAATGAGCTTGAGGCTAAAATTCGTAAAGGGATCAACATTTGACACCCGGTGTCAATTTTGTCCCCTTTTTGAAATTCCTGTGGGTCAACACTGATTGAATTTTGAAAAAGTTCAACCGAGAAAAGTGAAAGTAAAAGGTTGAAATTTATTATTAATCGCGGTATCGAGGTTCAATACTGATATTGAGGGGAGGGGAGGGGATACGAGTCATTTGAAAAAAGTATCGAGGTTCAATACTGATATTGAGGGGGGGGGGGGGATACGAGTCATTTGAAAAAAGTAGATCAACATTTGGCACTTTACTATCCGATCTTCAACTAGAGAGATAGGGGAATACTCTCACTCAACCCAACCATTTTGAATACCTCTTGGCTCAGGATGTCTACTAGATTCGGGAAACAAAATATCATGACTTTTCATGACATTTTTTCATGACTATCAGGGGGATATAAAAAGGAAGTGGAAGAGAGAAGAGCTCAATACAGAGCGTGCTAAACTTCTATATAAGTATTCCTACAATATTTTTTTCTCATTAAATGAATAAAAGTGATTTTTTTTTCTTGGTAGTGGAAATATTGTGAACTATGACATGATAAATATCATGACTTTTTCGAGTTTTGGTTGAAATATCATGACTTTTCATGACGTTCAGGACAATTTATTGAAATCATGACTTTTCAGGCCAGTAGAAACCCTGTGGCTTACCGCAATACCCAACCCCAAATTAGACATATTTGACACCGGTTCACCCTCGGGTTTCTCCACACCGCGAATTCTGCTTGTCTACAGATCTACCCCTTTGATTTTCTTCTTCCTAGCATCTAGATGCTCTTGAACCGTCCAGAGAGCAAGTCTTTCTCTGCACACAATTTCAACTCGAGCTCCACCTCTTCCCCATTCCACGGTTCCGGTCCGCGTCAAAAATTCGCGATTCGCCTTCGCACGAACGAGCAAAGTTCAAAATTCTACACAATGTATAGTACATATTCTACTTCCAGGCCGATAATTTCACGCACGACGATTCGATAATATTATACTTACTTCTCCGGTATGTAATTAAACGAAGGGGCAGACGAGTGTCGGCACGAGGTCATCACACTGGACAGAGACGCTGCACCCCTTGTCATCCGCTCGCCCCATCTAATCATTTCTCGTTCGGCTCTTTCGCCCGCCTCCTCTTCTTTTGAAAATTTTCTGCAACAATGAAAAACGCACCGCCGATTACCATACGAGTACGATTTTTTTTTTTTTCTATATCACGAAGCCGTCGAATCGCAGCACGCCCAGCCCGTAACCGGTGACTGAAAAAGGCATATTCTTAACATTATGTAGTTCCGGCTCGACTGCAGCGCCTGCCTGCACCGGCGACCACGTATAGGCTCGGTATTAGCCGGGGGCGGGGGTCCCAACAGCTTGGCAGCTTTCCTCGACAAAACACTCTTCGTACCCCCGTCGACGAGGAGCACGAAAATCAATCACCGTTTCAATCATCCCGCACCTGACTCCCTCGACACGACGTCGAGTGGCCACCGTATAGATACAAAATATACCAGTCATTAGGGGAGGAAAAACGAGTGCACTCGGTGAAAAGCGTGTATACGTATAAAAAAGCTCGTCGACGATGAAACGACTTACAAGCCCCAAAGGAAAAAAAAAAAGGGGACATGAATACAGACAATAGAGCTGCAATTAAAAAAAAAAAAAAAAAAAAAGAAGTAAGTATCATACTCGACTGATGAATAGGACTTGCTACAGAAACGCAGTTTGGTGGTGGTAATAATTTCTCCACCCTTAGGGGTATAACTTTGTACTCTTGTTCCCTATACATGAAAGCTCCGAACAGCAAACAATGTTTGATGTACGGAGGACTGTAGCGAAACAAATTTACTCAGAGGGGAGAATCAAGAATTTTCCAACTCTCGAAGCAGCAAGATCGAACATTTTTAGTTTCTTAATACACATGAATTTATTAATTTGCCAACTCTGAAAGATGACTGGGAGACAGCCTACTTCCACCAATGGCTACTCGTCTGATACGGCGTGAACTTACGAGTCTTGAGTGCACAATTACACACGCAGACCGAGTGCTATTGGCATTAAATGGAAGGTATCCTGCAGTTTGTTTGATGTGACGCTACCACTTAGCACACCTGCAGACAAGACAGTCAGGAAAATTTACAGAAATGTGCCCATCACCTGGGGTCTCCTCGAGTGCCACTAGAGGAACAAGAAAACCTCAGGTGTTTTTGGTCTTTCTGATCAGTTTTGGGGTCAGATCTAATCAGGTTTTGCGAATTCGCATACTTGCGAATTGTTCCATTACTTACAGTCACGTTTGGTTCAACCTTTGTTTATTGATATACCAATATATGGCAGTTTCTAGAAAAAGGGGTAACTTTATCGATCCGACGAATTTAGAGTTACAGACAGTACGTAATAGAGGAATGAATGCCCTTTCCAACGAGCTATCGGCGAGATTTGTAGCATTTGTTGTTCCAGAGATACAAGTGGTCAAAGATGAGTGTAACAAGAACGCCCGAAAACATATTTTTGGTAAAAATGCGTTTAAAGTTAGACACACCTTTTTTTCCCACTCCGTCAAGCGGCCCTAACTCTCCGTGGAATCACGTTACCAACCTCGACGAAGGCTTGTTGGAAAGGTAATTTTTCGCTCTACTGCGTGGTAACAATTCAGAACATCGGATTTATTCGTGAGCTCCGAAAAACCACGAAGAAGCGAACGCAGATATTCGCATTCTTTTCTCATTCTCTTTCATAATTCTCTTTCTCTCCCTCCCTCTTCTCTCTCATACATGTAAATTTTGTCTCTTCGTTATTGCGATGTTTTTTCTATAGAAATCAACCAAAATCTCAAAATTGATTTTTTCAACCAAAAAATTTTGTTTTTCTGTTTTCGCGTTTTCTGAGACTTTGATTGATCGACAAAGTTACCCCTTTTTATAGAAACTGCCACATATCAATTTTCGCCTCATCTGTGTGTGCTACCTTGGCGCGGTGAGGGCAGGGATGTCAAGAAGGCATATTCTTGAGGACCAAGTCCTCAAAAAGATTTTTGGGGGGAAGGCTCCGTTTCAGAAATCACAATCCAACTCTGAAATTACCCCTCAAAATCACAATCCGTCAATCCATTGCTGAAATGACCCCCCCCCCCCCAATCATCATTGCAGTGGACAGTCACGCGAAAAAATACCGGACATTACAATCGACGTCGACGACCTACACGACGACGAGTCCCCGTCTGAGGATGATGCCGACGATATCTCCAACCCCCCTGCATTGTGGACGATGAAATGGGCCTTGGCCCATCCAAGCGGGCGAAGAAATGTTAATTTATCAGGGTTGTTCTTCATTTAATTTTCAATTGTAAAACACTAGATACTTAATTTACTGTAAAGAAATAGATAATTAGTTTATACTGTTTTGTTATACGTCATTAAATCAATAAGGAAATTTTCAATGCCATTTCATTTTGTACTACTATTATAAAAAATGCTTTCTCCATTAAAAAAAGAAAATACACATCTGTTCAAACTCCATTCGATTTTGTGGTCAATTAAATTCCCTATCACTTGAGAGATGAGAAACGTGTTACAGTAAATTTAAATTTACGATTCGTCTAAAGAAAGGGTTGCTTGGGGGAGGGCGGTGGAGATTATGATCACTCCTCATGGACTTGTTTTGTATAGGCTTAAATAAGAAGCAACTGCTCGCAGTTGGGCTGTTTCGAACATGCTCCCCCCCACCAACTCATCCCAACCACCCTCACCCACACCTTTCTAAAATGTAAATTAAGTAAAAATTTACTTCGCTGAATCATATGAAAGTGATTTGTGATGATACCAGGGCGATTTTATGAAGATAAACAAGAGAAATTGCTACATATTTGCAACTTTGAAAAGCTGTATCTCCGAAACTGTTAGATCTACAGAAACAAAAAAATCTCATTTAGCTAATTTTATCTAGTTTAAAACCAGATATTCGTGGTTATGGTCGAAAAACCACTCCTTCCTGGTCTAAATAGACGAAAACTGAAAAAAGTGCCAAAAACTTGCAGTTTTCAGGCTGGGAAACTAAGTTTTGGAGGGGCCCCGAGGTCGAAAACTTGACCAGAGTACCTACCCCTATGTCATCCCGAACATTGTGTGAAAAAATCGCTACTTCCTCATTTAATGTACGTGGAAATGTACTAGTATTTAACTTTATTAAAATGGTCACATTCAATTTCATTGCGAATACGACGATTTGTGAAGATTTTTGCTGTGCTCTATCCAACCATTTTCTAGATTTGAAAAAGTTAACGTTTGGTTCGTCGTAATTGATCAACTTTTAAGAGCTTTGAGGGAACGATTCACCGAGAATGCGGCGTTGGAATTTTTAAACGAAGTTATCTTTTAACGCGCCAAAAATTGGTAGGAAACAAAAAAGTTGAGCCTAATGACATCGATAAGTTGTGTCGTTTCTGCAATTTGGATCCCATTTAGATTTCAAAAGAAGCAAATGAATTAAAAAAAAAATCTATACCCAAGGAAGGACATTTCAGATCTTGTAGAGGAAAAGAAAACGAAATTGAGTGACAGTGCTGTTTCTACTCATTCTAGTATTAGTAGTATTGGTAAAAATGAAGACATGCAACCAGTTGATTTATAAATAAATTTTATTTGTTGGTTTAAAAAATTGATTTTTTATGGTTTACGGCCTAGGGACAGGAGTGAAGCGAGGTAAAAAGACGGATTTTTTTAATAGTTATTGAAAGCCGCGAAAAAATGAGGAAGGGTGCGAAAAATGGGGGGGGGGTAAGTCCTCAAAAGCATTAGGGGATCTCGGCACCTCTGGGTGAAGGGACTTCAAGAAAAAACTAAAAGCCCATAGAAGAAGTAAAACTCCGACAGATAAACCCCGATGAAAGCGAGCGGAAACTACACCAGTATTCTTCCCTGGAGATGGGTCTCCACCACAACAATTATGATGAGAGCGGTGAAGCTTTATTTTCAATCAAAAGTTGTAATTCTTCCCTTTCCAATTTTTTTCAAAAAATTTTCATATTTTCTTGAGTTGCCTCTGTTCTATGATAATCAGTGCATGTCCCAATCGATTCCTTTTAAAATTGAAATTGTTAATCTGAAATTCTCTTTTCCCATTTCGTACTAGAATTCAAGAGTTAGTTACGCAATTTATGCATCATGTCTGTTGGAATAGTCGTTATCCGTAATCAATGAAAACAAACATTTCCCTATGGATGGAAAATTCTTGCCACTGAAAGGGTAAGCAAGGTAAAAGAAAAAGAAGGACCTCACTTCTCACATACAACTATTTCCACGCAGTTTTGCGGAACTGACAAGATGGGCGCTTTTCCACGTCATTTTGGTAACCGTATATCTGTAGGACTAAAGGACTTGAACCGTTAAGTAGAGAAAGACTTGCTCTGCATCACTGCATCGAAAACCAAAATTCGACTATTTTCATCAAATCAAATCAACTGTATCTTGAAAATAGAATCAACAAGATAGGCCTTTT
This sequence comes from Acanthococcus lagerstroemiae, assembly GCA_031841125.1. NCBI lineage: Eukaryota > Metazoa > Arthropoda > Insecta > Hemiptera > Eriococcidae > Acanthococcus > Acanthococcus lagerstroemiae. Next base: position 38,986,662 of record CM063112.1, read on the forward strand.
TCTCGTACACGTACACATGTGTATAGGTATAACCGTTTAAGGAGCGCCAGAGGCGTCCATTTTCGCTCGCAAGGGTGAAAGGACTGCGTAAAAGACGTCGGAGGCGTACCTTTTCGCTCGCAAGAGCAATCTTTTGTGAGTAAGGCAACCAAATAGCATTTTTCAGTTTCCGTCGGCATCCTGTAAACAATTCATCAATTTAATCGATTCACGAGATCTGAGTGATTTCACCAGACTGAAGGCAATGAAATACGCTTATCCCACGTGAGGGCAATCCTGCGTGAGATTCCGTTATTTATACATCAGTTTTCTTTGCTGTATTTTTTTCTTCGGGTTTTCACATTATTAAACTCCCGAGTAATTACACACGTTCCCGAATCGCTCGCTCCCATCTTCTTCTGTTCGCTGTTTGGCTTCGGAAACACATTTTCGCGTAATACACGCGTATATAGATATGTGATAACGAATTTATTGAAAAACAATGCCTCGTTTCCACTCTGTTTCGTGAAGGCGAAGAAAAAAGAAGAAAACTCGGTCAAGTCCTTTTTCTTTTTTTCTGTTTCCTTCTATACACACTGCAAATAACGAAACCAACTAACCCAGTCGATGTTTTGTTTGGCAATCGTTCTCATACAGCTCTTGCTGGCTCGGTATGACGTCACTCTGTTTCTCCGATATTTTCGATGACGCTTTCCTCCTCCCCCCCCCCCCCACCAAAGTTGATGATGCACGAAAAACTCTTCTGGCCGATAATTATACCTGTTTTCGTGCAAACGGCGCTCAGTTTGAATCTCTCACATTTCCGGTCCAATAGACAGGTTGAAAGGCGAGAACGCTGACCAAGGGGGCGGGGGTGTTCCTGAGTGACGCGCACATCGATGTCGAGGGAAAGTGGCATTTTCTGTCCTCTGTCCTCTGGTCGGCGAGTCGCGTGCCCAGTGCAAATAAGTGCCGCGGAATAACCTGCCGAGCGAACGAGTACAACCATGAAACCTTGTGGCGGTCGTACGGATGCTAATGCTAATGCTAATCCGTTGACCGAATTGAAATCGGTGTTTCGGAACGAAGCTGTATAATGAGGGTGACAGGAACCCGTTATTACGGAGCCGCATGGTGTAGTTTTGTAGTCATTCTATTTCGTGATGCGAATACACATAGGGGTCATTCTATGCCACTTCGATCGACTTCTGCAATCGACCTCTTCGATTTCGACCAAACTGGCAGGGAAGGCTGTAAAACATCCTTCAAGTCGAATTTTTTCGGAAAACCAAAAATCTATTTTTTGTAAAATCGTTCTCGAAAATGGGTTCAACGACTTTTCGAACCACTGACATGAATGACATTTGGAACATATCGACCACTTCTGAGCCCACTCCCCCACCTCAGATGATTCCATGTTCACACTAGGGTAAATCTGTAATCGAAAATAAGTTCACTGACTTTTAAAACCACCGAAAAAATACCCATATTATACTTTATGATTTTTATACTTTTGATCCCCCTTCCCATTCTCAAATAGTCCCATTTTATATTAGGGAAAATCATCAAAAACTTGATTCAGCAACCTTTCAAATTACTGGTATGATATGCATATTGATTACATCAACATTTTCGCTTTTAAACTCCCTTCACTCTCCCTCCCCGATTCCCCATTTTTACACTTAGGTAACTTCATAACTGAATAAAGAGTTCAGTGACCTTTCAAACCACTGAAATGATAATTTCTGCTGGTTTTCTCCTCTCTGTCCCCCTCTTGATGCCTCAGTTTACAAACTGGTGCACAATCATTATCAGACATGAAGTTGATGACCTTTTAAGCCCATGAAACGATATCTCGGTTATATTTTATAACATTTTTACCATCTCCCTCCCCCCCGCTAAGTGCCACAATTTTCGACTGAGAGTTGAGTCGACCTCAATTTCAGCGAAGTAGGAAGCCCCCTAGAAGATACCTTAATTTGTTTACGTGTATTAATGAAAGCTGTGAAAATTTCCGAAAATGATAAAACACAGAAAAACACCAAATTCAAGTGAATCGGTTAGAACCAAAAGGAGTTAAGGCCACTTTTATCGTTTTTGCTTTTTTTTACGGATAATGGGCTATTGAAGTATCGTGGATCTGCTGATGTGATCGAAATTTCGTGAAATAGCTAGGAAAGTGCTTTTTGGCAACATTACTTTCTGTCATTTTTTGTAACAAAATTTTTTCAAAAAAATAGATTTTTCCAGAAATTGTTTGAAAATGGTGTATTTCAGTGTAAAAAATAGAAATAAATAAAAAATTCCGCCCCCCTCTTTTTGCATTTTTATACCTGAAAAGTGCTTTTTACAAAAACGAAATCGCAATTTTCCAATACAGCTTCAGAACTTTTTTTCTTACAAGCAGGGATTTTGCTTGATTAAAGGGGGGGGGCAATTTCGAGCCGTAAAACTGTAAAAAAATCGTTTAGAATCAAAAGAAGTTAAGTCCAAAAACTTTGAGCCACCCCAGCTTCGGGACATCAAAATTTTATTCGACGGGATAGGGCTTAAGAGTTGTCTCTTGTGACTCTCTACCACCACCCTGAAGGACGTATTCCACGATTTTCAAATTTTCGAATAAAACAGTTTTGTTCGCTTCCTGAAAAGTACGATTTTGGGACTTAACCCCTTTTTGGGTTCTAACCGATTCAAGTATGGTTTCTCAGGACTGGGGGAAAAGAGAAGAAATTTTCTAGATTGATAGAGCGGGATTGTGGTCCGGGTAATTAGCACAATAGCGGCGTTGGAAAAAGTCAAAATTAAAGGTTCTTTCACACGATTTGTGTTAATAGGAGGGGCATTCCAAAAGTAAGGTAACAAGGCGTATCGTGGAAAAACCAGTCCGCGGATCGTTGCCACGACAACGAATTGGGATTCAGCGTTCTTTTTACATTGGGGTTGCATACGTTTCCCTCTAGTTCAGGTTTCTTCACTGGACAGGAATGGGTATAAAAACCGATGGGCAAAATTTAAACCACTCAAGATTAGCGGATGACATTGTGCAGATAAGCAGGGACAGGGGACAGCTGCAGACGATTCTCGACGGACTGGTGACAGAAAGCGGGAAAGCAGAGCTCAAAATAAATATTACCAAAACCAAGGCTATGTATAATGTCGAAGGGGATAAAATTGAGGTGCGAGGGGCCGAATTGGAAATGGTAGATGGATACACATACTTGTGGCAAATTATTTCTTTTAAAGATAAGATGGGCAGATATAAAAAAGAGAATAAGCCAAGCATGGAAGGGATTCTGGGCCCTGTGAACGGTGTTAAAGGAAAGTTGAGTACAGCTTCTAAAATCCTGCATCCTACCAATCATGACGTACGGAGCTCAGACATGGTTGCTTACACAGGCTCAATCCAGAAAGCTGATGGTCGCGTAGGGGGGAATGGAAAGAAGCATCATGGGAATCAAGAGAAAAGAAAAGATCAGAGCGAAAATAATCAGAGAAAAAACAAAATGTAGGGGATCATACCCTCGATCAACAAATTGAAATTCCAATACGCAGGTCACCTAGCGAGGATGGAGGTTGAGAGATGGTGCAGGAAAGAGACGTTCTGAGTTCCGTACGGCCATAGGAGGAGAAGAGGCAGACCAGCAACGAGCTGGAGGGACGAAATTATGAAGAGAGTAGGTACACCTTGGTGTAGAGCGGCACAGGACAGACAGGTCTGGCGTAACATAGAGGAGGCCTATGCCCGCGATACGGGAGCTCGGTATGTGGGATAGAAAATATTTATTTATCTCTCTATATATTAAAAACCAAAACTCCTCCTCCCCCTCCTGAAAAAACTCACTGCGGGTTGCCTACCTAAAAATTAGAAAAATTGCAGGGGCAGATCAGCTACTTTCCAGGACATAATCTGTTCTAACATAAAAGATCTCCAAGTTTGAAGACATAACCGACATAATCCTTTATATATTAAAAACCAAAACTCCTCCCCTTCTGGAGAAAACTCACTGCGGGCTGCCTACCTAAAAATTGGAAAAATTGCAGGGGCAGATCAGCTACTTTCACGGACATAATCTGTTCTAACATAAAAAATCTCCAAGTTTCAAGACATAACCGACATAATAAGACATAAAATGACATAATTACCCATAATCTTCAAGATCACAAGTCACTGCAGATTGCCTACCCTGCCCCTCAATTTGAAGGGCGATGAAGCCCAGGGGGTAGTGGTGGGTGAGAGGTCCTCGTGGCGGAGAAAATCCTTGGTAGGAGAGGGAGGCCATTGAGGAAGGAGGTAGTGGTGGGTGAGGATCCTAGAGGGGCAATAAAATGTTAGTAGATAAAGGCCCGGGGGTGTAAGAGGTACTCATGGTAGAGGAGGGAGCTCCTAAAGGGGAGGAAAACCACGGTGGTGGCGGGGACTGTAGAGGGAGGTAAAGGCCCCGAGTGGGGAGGGGGATAATAGTGAGGAAGGGGTCCTGGTGGAGGAGGAAGTTCTTGGTGAGAGAGGCGGCCGGGAAGGCGAATGAAGACCATAGTGCGGAAGGTTCTGGTCCCGCTACGAATCGTGATTACTCAAAAACGTGAATTCGAATTACGATGTCGAGATAACGAAAATTACGAGCGCGGTCGAATGGGTCGAAAGGCGTGTTCGTTAGGCCGCTCTCCGGAGTTCGGAGTACCGGGAACGGATCTGCGGGCCCGTTATGTCGCATCAATATGCAGAAAATAATTGCGGTTTTTCACGTATCGAGAGACCCCGTCTCATGGACTCGTCTCGTCTGCTTACATCACGTTCGATAATTGGCTGAGAAAATCGGATTCGGCGGAAGTGCGGCGCAAGATCGAGCGACGATGTCGAAAGTCCGGAGTCGGTCAACACGGTAGATTACGAGATCGAAGCTTCGACGTGTGCGAGATTTCGAAACTGAAACAATGCGACTGAGAAACCGGACAGAACGGTGACCGACGCCATGAGTAAAAGCCCTCCAAAATCGGCCTTTGGCAAAAAAATCATAACCTATTAAATTTACGGGAAAAAACGTCAAACTGAAATCGTTCCTGGTGAGATTGAACATAAGAAAGGTTCCTTATCAACTTCCCAACCCGTCCAAAAAAGTATAGATGGAAAGGGGGTGTCAAGAAGACTCTTCATACTACCATTGGGATTTAAACTTGGAGTTTCAAATGTTGGCAGCCCTGCGATATGAGTGAGTGATCACGTATGATTTACCATAAGCGTGTAGCAAACTTCAACCATCATTAAATTGATTAGAAATTCACTTTCAAAGAAAATTTGTCCTAAATGCGACTGCATCATCACCAAAAAATTAAATTATAATCAGTTCTACTGGCAGAATAATTTTTACTCGGTTTTTTCCCTACTGAAGATAGCAGTGTTTCTATTTGAAAGTACACATGATCACTCACTCATTTTCACCTACTAACACCCGCGCAGGTAATTTTGCAGCGCACTCTAGTGCAGGTTTAAATCCCAATGCACTGTGTGGCCGAGTGGTAACGTACCCGCTTCGCAATCCTTACGTCTCGGGTTCGAGTCCCACCAACGCCGGAAAAGCTAGTGATATTCGGAAACCCCCGCTAACATCCCAGTGAACACAGCGACTACAGTTCAATCGGGGTGGAAGACAGCACGCCCTGTAACTCCCGCCAATTCGAACGAACAAGGCACTACAATCGCAGGGCCCAGAGCGTGTTACCACCAGATCTAAAAAACTGATACTGTTGTGTGCACGTCGCGACCAGCTTACTCAGCGTCGTGAAACATATGGCTAGTAGGCGAACTGCGGTTGCACACTTTTCGGTACAGAGAAGGAAAACGCTAACGTAACAGAACTGTGGGGAAAGCGACGGCAAATTACCCCGACTAACCTGCCCAGGAGAGTCACGCGTCAGAAACCGCGACCGCTAACATTCGGCATCGGGTACGGCATTTAGATAGAAAGGTAGACTACCATGTAATACACAGGCCTTTTGGGAGAAAAGTCTGTTCTTTGACATTTTCATAGTGTCATCAAGTTCGGAGAGCAGCAAGGCTGCTAATTACCCTCGAACCCATTCGACATTCTCATCCACTAATCCCTGGAATTTTTTCGTTTCCTCTCTCCACCATCCTTAAATACCACACTTAACAAATTAAGATTTTTTCGTTCTTTTATTACTTCAGAAGAACATTAGGAATTGTAGACTTCTTGAGTTCCAAAAGCTCAATTAAAGAAAATGGCCTACCAGGTGTAGAGGTATCGGAGTGCCTGAATTCAATTCCAATATTACATTGATACTGAGTTCAAAATAGTAGCACCTGGGGGAGAAGGGGGAAGAAAAAATTTGATAAAAAACAAGATGGGTATCATGTTACAAGTTTTCAGGGCAACTGAACTCATTTTTGACACAAATTTCTTCCTAAAGTGAAAACTGTGGTACGTAGGAAAGGAGAGGAGAGGAGAGGGGAATAGGGAATTTTACAAAAAACAATATAGTTTCATTTTGTGAATTCTGAAAAGAAATGCAAGATTTATACCGCATCGGAAGGATACAAATTTTGTTCCTCTTCTTCCCTCTCGGTCGTTCTACTGATGTGTAGTTATCCAAATGATACGAGCATCATTTTTGTCAAATACTGGCTTCCCCTCCAGGTGCCACAATTTTCATTTCGGGGTAAAATCGAGGTCAAAAACATGATCGGCGATATCAAAAATCAATAAAATCTGATAATCATATTGTTTTTTGTCAAATTCTCCCCCTCCCACTAACACTTCATTTTTCATTTCAAGCGGAAATCGATGGCAAAAACGAGTTCAGCAGTTGCTCGGGTCGCTGATTTCGAATATTGTATCGGATTTTCAGTCCGGTCCTGTTCAGCAGTTACTCGGATTACTGATCTCGAATATTGCATTCGATTTTTGATCCACCCCCGATTTGAGCTCAAAAATTCGAATTTCGAACCCAAAATGGACAAAACTAAATTTACAGAAAAAGTTAACGGAATTACAGGAATAGAGATTTTTGAGGTCACCGATTTAGAAAAATTAATCGAATTGTTGATCCGATCCAGATTTGGGCCTCAAAACCCAAAATTTACTTATTCAACTGAGCGAAATTGAGCTGATTCCAAAAATCGAATGAAACACGGGGGTCTAAGTCATGGAGTTTTAAAATTCAGCCAGATTTTCGATTTGACTCCGATGGTAGCCCCAAATTCTACTTTCCTCCGTTCAAAAGGAACAATTTCAGTGACAAAAAAATTAACAAACTATCGAGGTAGGTTTTCTTTTTGGATCGCTGATGTCAAAAATACAATCCGATTTTAGTACGATTCTGATTTAGGCCCACGTTCAAATCTGATCCTTTCAAATGAGCAAAATTGGTCCAACTTGGAAAACCGAACGAAGTATCGAAATACAGAGCTCTGAGTCACTCAATTTGAAAATTCAATCAGATTCTTAATCCAACTCCGATCTGGGCTCCAAATTTGACCTCTTTCCTCCTTTGAAGGTATCAATTGGATTTTTCCGAAAATCTTGAATAAAGTATCGGAGTAAAAAGTTTCTGTGCCGTTCATCTTGAAAGTCGATTACTCAGACACCGATTCAAGCTTCGAAATTCAAATTTGGACTTCTTTAAATGGCTAACACTGATCCGACTTGGAAAACTGAACTAAGGGTTGGAACAGGGGTTTTTAAGGTAGTCGAGTTCGAAAATTCAATCAGATGTTTAATCGTTTAATCCAACCGCAATTTAGCCCCTGAATAGAATGTTTCCATTCTCCAAAATGTCAATTTGTTGGGTGTTATATAAAAACCGGGAAACACTTTCCAATACGAGAAGAACTCGAATCCCTCCCATGAGGAAAGAGATAAAATCATCCTTTCCTAATGGACTCAATTTGTAAAATCGAACAAAATACCAAATTATGGGTCTCCTGCGTCGCTAATTAAGAAACTTCATTTTTTAACTTTGTTTGTTTAACCAGATTTTTTTTTCAAGAATAGTTCTCCATGACTTTTCTAGGGTTTTCTAGATCTATTTTTCATTTTTCTATGACGTTTTCTTTCCAATGGGATAGGAGTTATGGATTTTTGGCAAGACTTATTTACACACAGAAACAATTCGAATGATGAGCACGTAGCCATCCTCTTCCTTAAAAATGAATAAAAGGGGAAACTTTTTCCTTTTTGAAGCGTGATTATTCACTGACAATAAATTTTGATAGAATACAAATCATACATCTAAGTTTATCAATCAGAGAATCAAAATTCCACAATTCGGACAAAAATGCTATGACTTTTCCCTGACCATGCCTTCCAGGTTTTCCAGAAAGTGGTAACCCTGTTAGCCTAACATGTTCAATTTACAAAATTTTGCATTTATTGAATACATATTGGATGAAGGGGTGGAAACAAAATCTTTCAGTTTACCGAAATCAACGGCTCCAAATAGTTCTGAAGGTTTGTTCAAATTAGTTCATTTTAGCTAGTGTGAAGCGATTATTTGGATTTTAGAGCTCGTATAGATTTCGAAGATACACATATCGAAAAAAAATAAACCACCCAGAAGGAAAAAAAATTATTTTTCTCTTTAAATATGAGAAAATAGCTGATACGATATTCAAAATTCGCATCCCAAGAACCTCTATTTCGATGCCTAATTCAATAACTCTCCATTTAAGATTCCAAAGGATACGTACGAGCATCCCTTCTGAGAGAAAGTTTAGTCACCCAAAAAGAAAGTAGAGCCTGCTACTTGAAGACCCTCGTTCGCCCGCGTCGATCCTACCTTGCGTTCAGGAAAGACTACGGGAGGGATTATTTTTTCTACACCCTGTATATTTATAGGTACAAAGAACCGCATTAAGAACGATGATGAGTCATAGGTTCGTTGGAGGTATTCTAGGAAATAGCAGGACGACCTGTATCCTACGAGGATGATTAACCAGGTGACGTCACTGACGAAATACCAAATACAGTTTGCTGACTCGCCCAGGACTGGAATTCTGCCATGACCTATTAATTCGGCCCAACTCGAGTAAAACGTTTTGCAGCCCCCGGTCAATATTGTAGGCGAATTAAACTCAAAAAGGAGGAAGTGAAAACTTTTTCGATACCAAACTGGAATTCACAGATACTTATTTATGTTGGTCCCCTGAGTAAGGTACAGCCAGGAGGAGAAGGGGGTCAGATGGACAAAAAGACATAATTTCAGTAAATTCTCTCATTTTTAAGGGCTTTTGGCAAACAAATACCCTACTGCAACAAGGGACGGGGGACGGGTTCAATGGATCGGATGGACAGGAAGCCATTTCAATACTTTTTCTCATTTTTAAGATTTTTGCAAAAGACATACACATATTACAATAACTGCTTTTCTTCTTCAAGCCATTTTTTCTCTGTTCCGGATAGAGGTATCAAACATCTGATCAATGACGGGCTCATCTCTTGGGAGCGAATTTGGAAGGTCAGATTCAACCGCAAGCAATTTGGTTGATACCTATACACCATTCTTCTATGGCCGCTTTTTCGGATCTTTCGGCTGCGTGTAATATTTCACCACGGTTTTCATTCGATCACGGAAATATTCCGTATTCTTCAGAAACGGAATGTCGAGGAATGCTCTGCAGTTCGTGCCAACCCCCTGCCACTGTTCGCTGGCTGTGTCGAACAGCCGCTACAACCGCGACTTCAATTTTTCTTGTTATTAATTCGAAGAAACTGGAACACAACGGGTCCAGCAGTGAGACTTGCAGCTGCGTAGACTGAGGAGTACCATACTGATTCTACCAATGGCAGGACACTGGCACAGCAGAAAACCCGAGACCATCAATGATACCAGCAGCTACGTAGACTAAGAATCATCGGGCCGACTGAACGGAGAGCTCAGCAAGCAGGGCCACCAACTGAATGGTCTGTAGGTCAGGTACAGCTCTAATCCTGAAATTTTCCTAAATTCCAGAATACCAACCAGCTCTAAGGGCCTCGATTATCAACTCAAAAAGTCAATCCTTTTCACATGATGTGCATGTGCAATAGCTAGGTCACAAAATGTCCCGGTATCGAAAGGTTTCAAATTTTCTAAACATTCGGCATAGGTTACAGCACGACAACACATTAGATGGTTTTCATTTTCCGCGTCCCTTCGTTTCTCGCTTTTCATCATAATATACTCATTCATTAGTTTCAATTCCGATTATGGCTGAAGTCGTCCAGAAATGCAGCACATCGGGCAGTTTCGAGGATACACATTTAGTACACCCTGAGTTCACAATTCAAAAGGTTCATCTCCAGGGATCACAACTACCGAAATCCAATGATGGTTACAGCACAGGCATCCATCAAGTTTTCGGTGCCATTACAATGACTAAATCATCAATGATGCAGAATGTACTGAAGACTCTCTTTCGTCTACACAGTGACATACAAGGGCTGTTCAAAAAGTAATGATAATACTGACATATGTGATGTGATGGTTGGTAATACTGCATACCACCATGTAGTCCTATATTTTAACTATTCATAAGGATCAGTTAGAAGTGAATCGTTGCAGTGAGTAGATGTACATGACGATTCACGTAACGTGTGTCCGATATTGGTCTACCGTGTTCAGCAAAATTTTACTGCATCATGACAACGGAGGCCCCATATCGCTCACACTGTAGTGGATTTCTCGAGGGCTCGCGGCATCAAAACTGTACCCCACCCGCCATACAATCCAGATTTGGTCCTTTACAACTTTTGGCTATTCCTTGAAGTCAAGTATGTGCTTAAGAGACGGAAATTCAAGACCAATGATAAGGTCGTCAAAGCAGTGAAGGCGCTGCAAAGAGCTCCAAAAAGATGGTCTGACGTTTGTGTTTAAGAACTGATAGGAACGAGAAGAGGGAAGTGTCTTCAGATCGAGGGGGTTACTTTAAAAAAGAGCATGTAGATTTGAGAAACCAAATAAGTATTCTGTTCTGCACAACGTTTTTATCATTACTTTTTGAATGGCCCTCGTACAAACAGCACTCCATGGAAAACTGATAACAACATGCAAACCCAATTCACGGTCAACAGTAAACCTTTAGCACCATCGTACGGCAAACATCACCCTGAAATCACTCCATGCATCATTTGAGAGATCAAAAGGTACTGGTACCCAAATGTAGAAACATTAATGCCTACTAACTTTATTAGAGTAAAATCTAAATAGAACTTTAATTATTTCCTACAAACCAGAAAAAAATCGTCTAGCTCGAGAGCCCAGTGAACCTTAAACTGACCCTGAACCGAACACCGAATCTAACACCATTGTTAAATGAAAAATCACCGATTGGAACAGCGACTGTAATAATGAAAATCGTTTGCACTGACGGGGCAATGAACAATCAGTGACACAACTCTACTAATAAATCATCATTTCAAACAAGCCTGGCGTTTTGTCATAACAGAAAAAAAAAAAAAATCAAAGCCGGAAGCAAGTGTGGAAATGTTTCACGTAAATCACAGCGTTAAATTGATAAGGAACAGTCATTTCCTACGTCGAGTTGTTCAGTCGTTGTTTACCGGCAAATAGTACGGAATCAGATTTTCTAGTACGTGAATCAATTTAAAGTCACATGACACACTCTGAAGCACTTAATAAATGTGAGTACACGAAGTGACTTGTCTAAATGCCCAACCAAAACTCTTGATGTACATGAGTAACAACTCATTTCAACTTCAAAAAGATGCCTCCTCAGTACGGATTAATTTTATTCGTACATGAAATACAGAAGTACCATTCGGACCTCACAACGTATGAGAAAGATGGCAATGGTCAGTACCTCAATTTCATATTTTTCCAGAAATTTAAGCCATAACTAAAGATGGCACCAATGATTTTGTTCTTAAACTCAATCCATTTTTCTGGGGCAGTAAGTCTGACATACTCTTATCATAAATGATTACTGCCAAGCTTACAGTTTGAAATGCTTCTCGCAAGTACACATCAATACCAGCATTTCAAATTCAATGCAACTATTACTGTCAAATAAACCGAATTAGAGATACCAGAGCCATAAAAGTAAGCCGTGTATGTAGGTGATGATACAGTGATGTATTTAAGAAAATGGCACGAGTTCGCACTCACTTTGTGAAAATTGGAGATTTGGAAGATACGCAGAGCCATGCTGGATAAATGTCACGCTGTGACATCAACTGATTTCAATACAGCAAACCACGACTGCTGTAAGTTTCCGAACTTGATATACGAACATTCTACTCTGTAACAATCCAAGGAATAGCCAGTTTACAGTCTGTTAGCTGAGAGAGTATCATGCTGCAGAATGAACAGAGCAACAAATGGTACTCACCGGATTTCCACCGCATATTTGTAAGTTCTAAACGGTGAATAATTGGAAGTCGACTTCAGAAATCGTTCGATGCACTCCTCACTGCCGCATAACTCCCAAAATTATCGAAAACGTTAGGGCGTGCCATACACTGAACTTCACACCGGCAATATCGAATAAACGCAAACGTTCGAGAGTTCTAAGCACCAGAATGATTACACGATCGCAAAACCACTGCAAAGGCGCCCGTTGGCGATCACAAGCGATTTTTAATTTCCGACATATTTATCACAAAATCGTTATTATACGAAAAACTAGGGCAAATCACTCCTCACAATAATTATAAACAAAGCTGAGTGAGATGGGAAGAAGAACGGAGAAGTTGAATTTTTATTACAAACACATGAATGTTCCTCTCAGTGTTGCCATTTATTCAAGATGTGAAAATAAAATGCGAAATTAATTCAGTGCATTTTTTGTTGGCTTCTTTCGTTCCTTCAAGTCTCCAGTGATAGCACATATATGCAGAAGTCTCCAGTGATAGCACATATATGCAGATTTGGGAAAGAGGATCTAAACACCATGTGACTTTAGGTACTTTTGTATAAACAATCAGTAAGATCTTACTTGCCAGCATGTCAGCACATTTTGGCCCACGCAAATCACGCATCACGCCGTCACTTACCTCCTAATTTATTTTTATTTACGTTTTACTTATCTCGTTTGACTCGCTGATAAAGAAGTTACGATCAATAATTTGTGTGATTGACCTTTGAACAATTTTAATTAATTTAACATTTGACGACCTAGGAATTCTTTTGATCTTTCCATTGCGTGCAATGATACTCACCAACCTCTCCATTCCTACCGAAGTAGTACATTGTCAGTGAAAAGAAAATGACACGATCCCAGTATGGAAGTATTCTCTGAACGTATCGACAAATTCGCTGACTATTTTGCAGTATGTGGATTGGATCTGAAAACAGGCCTAGAACCAGATCTCATCTCAGGTTCGTATTTTCACATCATTCTTTAGCAAAATCGTACACTTCTAGTCTAATAAATGTCGCGGGTGTTGCAGGTGAAAACCAGTTGCAGAATACTCCATTGGACCGTGCGTATAAGTGCAAAGTTCTAACCCACTACCCAGAATCAGTAGCGTGGAATCCATTTGATAAAGATGCCATCTGTCTGGTGAGTGGTTTATTTCAGTGCTGAGAAAAACCAGTCGAGGAACCGTTTTACTAACGCTCAGTATTTCGTAGCTGTCGCTGCCCAATGGTCTACGTTTTCGAACCCAAAAGCATACCCTGGATCCGGAGTTTCACAGTTTCATCGTGACGAAGCAAGATGGCCAACGTTGCTATGGGTTTAGTTTGGTGTTTTACGAAAAAGCCCATAATAAAATTTGCGGGGCAATGCAGACCCTTCAGGTTCGTCCATTAAACTACTGTATGATTTCAAATATTGGCTTGATGATAACATTTTGAATAGTTATCAAACCTGATTATTCTTTAGGCAATGCATCTTACTGAAGTTTCCGGCGGTTTTAAACGAAGCGGTAGTTCAAATTATAACACTCGGTCGCTGCCTCGTCATTTCAAGATGATGTCACAGCAGTTTAGTCTGGTTCAAAGCTACTATGATATCTCTAAAGATGTCCTGTATGTTGCAAAATGCATTGTGCTCATATCTCAACATGCGTACGTTCACGCGAGCTTCCAGTTTCTTTCTAATTTATATAGGTAAATGGAGTTACTTGACATTATGTAACACTATAACAAGTTTCTTTGCTTTCATTGCTAAGCTTTAGCGATTTAAAATATTAGTATGAAACTGAAAAAACATTTTCTTGCTTACAGAAGCTGGAAGGAGCCAAGTTCCATATCACTAGAAAGTTACATTTACTATTTACTGAATGATGTGAAAGTTCCTGCTCCCGGTTACAGCCTTAGTTTCCACGTCAACCTCGACTCCAAAGTTACCATTAGATCTCCAGACCATAAAGAGCTTCCTCTGTGCGATTTTCCGATTCGTGAAGTTTTTTATTTACTCGATGTAGACACTATTGTGTATCTGTTTACCAGCGTACTTCTAGAGAATCAAGTGCTCATTTGCTCGTCAAGTATGTGTCAACTACAGTAAGCGTTTAGTCCATTCCGTACCGAATTATTAACCGCGTTTATCTTACAGATTACCAGCACTTGATGTTGGTGGCAGAGACGTTGAACTATTTATTGTTTCCGTTTACGTGGCCGCATGTATACGTTCCGATTCTGCCGACTTCATTGAAACACTTTCTTGACGCACCGGTGCCATTTATTATGGGAATCAGTCGTAATACTAGTCTGAATTTCTCCAACGAGGTGCGTGTTGTTGTTCACTTCGAGTATTCATTTGTTTCACGATAACGAAGTTCGTGTATTTCATTTTCAGGCGAATTTGTGCTTCGTTGATCTAGAAACCCAAACTGTGCAGTTACCCGAGGATCTTCTCAGTTTTCCAGACCGATCGGAATTCATTTCTGATATAATCGATCTTCTTGACCAATATAACATTCCTGCTCATAGTTGTTACAGGTTGGTACCTATACTGGACTCAGCCGTTCACGGTGTTCTTGTTGCTTCTAAAATTGAATATTTTTCAGACTGATTAAAAGTACCGAAGTGCGTCATAAAACGAGAAGAAGCGACCCGGCTGTCAAGATATCATTGTCGTCGGAAAATCTGAGCTATGTGTTTTCAAGCGATGACGATTTGTATGGAAGCTCCGGTGGCAATCGTAGGTGTATATCTGTATCATCGCTAGTAATTCAATGAGCAGATGCTGTAACATTAATGTGTCATTGTAGACATTGGTTTTCAAACGGTAGACTGTTTGACGATCAACGGCAACGTCAGTGACTACGTTGTAGATCGTTGCTTCAATGCTGCTATCAGGGAGGTATTCTTGAACAAATTCCTGCATCTGTTTTTGTCTTACGAAAATTTCATTATTCAGCCAAATCAGGTTGGTATTCGTCATTTTTTCTAACTGGAATTGATGAGTTAATCTGTTTTCACCGAATGAATGGTAATGTCTGAATTAGGATCGAGAGCAGTGGCTCAGTAATAAAGAAAGTATCCAGAACTTCGATAAAGCTTCGTTCTTGTCCGAACATCCGCAAAACTACGCTTTCCTTTCTCAATTCATAGAGACGCAAATGTTCACCAATTTCGTGGACAACAAAATCCAGAGTTACTGGACGGGGAAAGAACAGAACTTGTTTTTGTTCGATCTCAGGATTCAAGTGCTCAAGTAAGGATTCGGATTTTAAATGTACATGGAGTCAAGATGGAGCCTGCTAAGCGTAATCAATTTTGCAGGAGAAAACATCACGATAAAGCGTTTAAAAATTGTTCATTCGAAAGCTGCAGTATAGTAAACGAATGCCAGTCCAGCATTCGCAGTCAGTACGCCCGAGTGGATATCGAAATTCCACCTCCCGAGGAGGTTTTCGTCAATGTTGTGAAACCGCAGTACAACAGCGATGTTTTTCCGCTGCTCAACTTATCAGCTCTGAACCGTCTCGGACTTAACAGGTATACTAGAATAGCTTATCAAATTTGGTGGAACTCGATGATGGAGATGAAATTAAACTAATTCAGATAATTTATCTCTTTTTGAGATGTCAGGGTTAGGAACAGTAACAAGCTACGTTAACGAGAAATGTGGTTACTTTTCGCCGTGAGCCCTTCATACCCGGTGAACCGCTATGTAGACCCGTTGTTCGATACAAAGAAAGTCTTGTAACATTGCTTCTATATCAAACGATGAATCCGTCGCCTGAATGTCTTCGCGAATAGCATTCTTACCATCAAAAACTGTGCATTGTTTCTGTTCCAATAAATTCATTCAATTCTTTCAGGCTGAGTAAGAAAGTGCGTTCTGCCGGTGACAGTACCACAGATGCGGATGTGATGACTAGAAGCGGCAGTGAAGCTCATCCTTTAAGCTTCGGCGAGCGTCTAACTGTTCTAAAGTTCAATCAGAATACCAGTCCATCGCACGAAAATCGTGCCATGCTTGCTCAGACGAATTGGAATTTCGTGGAAAAGTTGTTAAAGGTAGCAAAATACTTCACTGATTCTCGAGAACAGAATATTGTCCCCAGAGGGATATTTTTTCTTCCGAAAACCGAAAAGAAGAAACCCTTGGATTTCAATGTGAAGAATAATCAGTCCTCATCTGGCCATGTCATATTTTACAGGACTGCAAATCCAGAACCAAGAAAATGTTGGTAGCGAAAATGGGGTACGAAGCCGTTGAGCTGGGCCATAAAATGCAGAATATACAGAACATTCAGATGGAAGAAAATGCCCACATAGCTGGCTTGTGTGATTTACTAGAACGAATTTGGTCTCATGGACTGCAAAATAAACAAGTAAAGCATAGATTTTGGAGATCATAATTATTACATTTATGAATAGGATTCATTCACTGTTTACTTCTCTTCGGTGTTATTGTTCAGTTATTTTTATTGATTCATTAATAGGGTAAATCTGCGCTGTGGCATCATCTAACTCAGTACAAAGAAATAGAGGAAGTTAATGATCTGAAATTACGAACGGAAACTAGACTTCGCATCCCTGGTAACAAGATGGCCGAATGTATTTAATGCCGTGTCAGAAAATGTTCGTTGTTGATTTGTATTCGTTACGATGTTTCAGATTCGGATTTCATCAGCTCAGTGCCCCTACTGAGAAACACTTCTCAACTCTCTCAGGATGAAGATACGTCGGTCTTTGTGCTGGAGCGTATACCAGTGTCTCTCATAAATGATATGAAGTAATTATCCCTCATGATTTTACCACAGTGTACAACTACGATGAATGACTTGGGTATATTCATGGTTTTTGGTTGTAGGTTTGTTCAGACCATGACTGATATTAAAACACCGATTGGACTGGCGAAAGCATGGATCAGGTTGTCGTTAGAAAAAAAATTACTGTCTCGAAACCTCAAAACGTTGCTGTCCAATTCGAGTTTGTTGAAGTGAGTATGACAGTTCACATTGAGATCGAACGAAAATTTGAGTAGCGTGTTGGAGTTGAATGCACGATCTACATAAATATGTTCACTAAGTATAAGTACATTCTGTTGATTGTTCCAGGAATATGTATAAACGTTACGCCTTCCTTAGATGTGAAGACGAGAAAGAACAGTTTCTATTCCACCTGTTATCGCTAAACGCTGTTGATTA
Source organism: Acanthococcus lagerstroemiae (assembly GCA_031841125.1). Taxonomy (NCBI): domain Eukaryota; kingdom Metazoa; phylum Arthropoda; class Insecta; order Hemiptera; family Eriococcidae; genus Acanthococcus; species Acanthococcus lagerstroemiae. Next base: position 39,004,205 of record CM063112.1, read on the forward strand.
TTTTTGTTTCACAAATACCTACGTTAACTGTCGTAAGTAGTAGCTCCGATGTATGCACACCGGAAGAAAAACATTTGATCATGAGATTCTGTTCATTAAAGTTATGATCTTGATTCGTTTTTTGATAGATCATGATCTAGGATTTGAGATATGAATCTTGATCTGGATTAGACTAACAGAAACTCATGATCTAACATTATTCTTTTCAATTTCTTCAGTAATCTGAAGACTATGATTAGTGATCTCTTTATTTCCTAAAAAAGTTGTGGAGGTTTTGAAAACGTATCTCATTTATTTCCTAAACTAGTAGAGCCTTGAGACTATCAATATTCAACTGTAATCTCTAAACAGACGCTATGCTGATACCTATTTCTTGGAATTATAAGTATTATATTGTGATAGTAATAATATTTGATTTGTTTGGGATAATGTATACAAGGTTTTATTTTCCGCTGTTCAGATGAGGAAACAAAGATATTCGTTCATTAATAAATACTAAAGTAAGAATCTTGTTTCAGGCATTCCATATCGTGTGCTTATACATTCCTCGACAAAAATCGCCTCTTCAATGGCTAGCAACTGCTGGATTGTTTTATCCGGCCATATTGGTGAAACGGAAAAAATATTAATTCCAAAAGGACAGCTGGAGTTCGTGTTTCACGTAAGTTGTGTCTATCCTCTGTACAGTAATTAGAAACTTTAATAGACAAATCTTTAAATCAATTGACCTGTGCCAATTTTATCATTTTAGTACAAGAATTTGGGTATCTTGACTTTGTTGCGAATTGGACAGGAAAACAAAAGTTTCAGTTTGAAATGGCTGGTTGACTGGGTAATTGTGCGGAACGAAATAACCGGGCATATTTACAGGTAAACGAGCTGATGTGAGAGCCTATATATACAAAAATTTCTTAGAAGCTTTGTGGATCCTACAAATAGGTATTAATTACTTCATTATTGAATTTTGCTTATCAAAATGATCCAGAAACATTAATCAGCAAAGGATAATCTGATTTATAGGCCAAATTTCAAATTAGTAAATAATTCCATGTGCGCAAATGAATACCTGTACGAGGATCTCAGTTTCTTAGGTAGCTCTGTGAAAATATGGATAGTTCATCTGAAAATGATATAAGTGATCTGAATCTTGCCAATTCTTAAATAATGTTTCAACTGTGATATTTCTAAAACTTTCATAGCAGTTGACATATACAGTAGACTTCCGATTATCCGGCACGATGTATTTATCCGGCCTCAGAAAATTCTTCCCTGTTATTCGGACTTCCAGTTATGCGGTCGTCTGCCGTATATCCAGCCCTTCAATTTAAAGTGCTGTAAGATTACAATATCTATTTTACGTTTTAGGCAGACGTAAGCACACTTGAGAAACCATATACTATTGTACACACAATAAAGAATACCAAAGAAAAGCATAAAAAACAAACCCCCCAAAAACGCCGTATTATCCGGATTTTTAGTTACCCGACCAACCCAATTCCCTGTTTATGCTGGATAGTCAGAAGTCTACGTCATACTAAAACTGAAACAACTATATCTCTGCTACCAAACGTACTACAATGACTATCAGCCTGATTAGCCAAAACTCTGATTGTTCAGCTATGATAGTGTTAGTATCAACCTGTTCTGTATATTCAGAGTTACATCTTCTTAAAATGAAAATGTCTGTCCCAGAATGCCATTTCTCAATTGTTATAATAATTGTCATCAAGTATATATTCCAGTTTGCTTACACACCTGTGTATCGAAAGAGATTTCATTCTCCTTCTACTAAAGTAACTTATATGTCAATTTCCATGCCTCTGAATTGAAATGACTTTCCTAGAACTTTCATTTTTCTACAATTAAAGTGATTCATATTGAAGTATTGTAGCTTGTATACACTGAACTTGAAATTACTTCATCATTACTCCCATTTTTCTTCTCGTATAGCGATTGCGAGAATTGTTAGTTCCATTTTTCCTCGATTTAGTTTTTCCTTCAGCCCATCCAAATAGCCTTCGTAAAATAAGTTCAAACGTTGAGAATATTCTTTCGCTGGACGCACGTTTTCACTGAAAAGATGAGAAACTTAGTTCTTTAGCTGTTGTGAGAAAGAATTTTGTGTAAGTGATTACACATATTGATCGTTCACGTGCAACTCAACCAGCAAATTTTGATGCAAACATTTCAAGTTTTTTTCTAGCAAAAGACTGGTGTTCTTGAGTACAAACAAATGACACAGAGCTCTACTAAAGTCACTTCGCATCTGCCCTACTTTGTTATGTTCCCTTGTCCCTCGTATTGCCCCAGCATGAATACAGAAAACTGAAGAAGAAAAATGTAAGCTACAGTATTTTGTCGCCTTTTAGCTTTCCCTGTGGCCGTTGGTTAGGACGTGGAGTGGATGATGATTCGTCTGAGCGACTATTGATTGGAAAACGGATGTCCGAATCCATCGAACGAGGACGTAGTATGGCCGCTACTCGTATTCGCAGCCCTAGCGTACCGCCAATGAAACCTTATGTGTCAGATAGTGATATACAACAACATTTGGGTATGTGAAGCCAAAAATAATTTTCTATACCATGGAAGTACTCCGCTTACTATCAATTTTATTGGCAGGAGAATGCGTGAACAACATCATCAAGTTTTACTACGGCAAGCCGAAGGAGAACACTTCGATTGCGACTTTATTGTGCGGTGAACAAGGTCTGGTGTACCATTTCGAGCAAACTCTTTTGTTTGGTTTCAGATCATCTAGATTATTCGGTCGAAATCTGTACATCTGGGATTTTATCAGTACGTATTTTATTTTCGGCGTCATTCACATTCGTGGCCCGGTTCTAATGTTATGTTGTACAGTCAGGGTGAAAGAAGAAGAAGAAACAGTCATCGACAGGGACGACGAACGAGAGTATTTCTGTAAACTGGTGACTGAGGTGCAGAATGCAAATAACTCACTTGGTAAAGAAGGTCGATTTCAGGTTTTCATTTGCGTCGCCATTCGGTGAGTAGTGTTTTACAAATCGAGACCACGTTTTGTGGAATTATGTCATGAACTAGGTGTTTGCTTGCAGTGACCACACGATTAACAGCATTTTGAAAATACTCTCAGAATCGAAAATCACCAGCGAGATGTACGAAGAGCATTCATTCCTGCGCAAGAAGTCGCTATTCTATTTCTTAACTCATTTACTGGATTCGTTGTACGATCTGGATTTATTTTTAGAGAATAGCTTGACGCTAGGCATTTCAGTGGAGTAATGCAAGGCGTTCGTTTTCTTTTACTCAGCTATCGTGATTTACTAAATTACTAGTCCTAATATAATACGATTTGGTGAACTTTTGAGATCTCACTGAAACAGCTGTGTCGCTCTGTTGCGAACTCGTCGTGTTTTTGTGGCTTCATTTCCATTATTTGTTTCGTTTTTCTTTCTTTATTTTTTTTTATTTTATTGATATGTGCGTAACTTTCTTTTTCTCACAAGGCATGATCAACTAGACTTTCATTTTGTTTATTCTGTAGTATAATTTGCGTGTGGACGTTTTACTTTCATTTGTTGAACCATGAACGTGCATTTACGGAGTTATCAAGTCAAATTATTTTGTGTAAGTTATTTTAGTTTTTTTGTAATCGTAAATTTTGCGAGTTTGTTGTCTTCTGAATAAAGGTCTTCGATCTGACATAATGGCCTTTTTTCGAAAATGAAAGAAATGTGACGCTGGTCGTCACACGTGTGATGGTTCATGACAGTACAGGTGAAGTTAGAATAAAGAAGTTATGGAAGTACCGTCTAGTGGGGTAATATCGGACACGGGTGGTAATTTCGGCCACTCATGACTTGCTTACTGATAACATTCCTAGCGCTCCTACAACAAGTCGTGAGTGGCCGATATTACCACGAGTGTTCGATACTACCCCAGTTGATGGTATGCATTATTTTATTAAAAATCAGGTCATTTTGAAAACATAAATTGGTTTACATTAAACATAATGGATGGGCATGGCCAAATATCTCCGAAGTTGGCGAACAAGTTCACAGACCAGGAAAATGGTGCTAGCTTCAAATTTCGCCTCAAATTTGAATCTACAAGCAAACAAGAGGTAAACATGAGTTTAAAATTACAGGACATTATCCACTCAATATAGTTACGTCGATGTATTTGCATAATATGTACCTACCGGGTGCACAACAAACATGAATGAATCTTTGTTTGAATCCCTATTTCGGTTGTTAGTTAAATATGACCTGCATTTTCTTATGTAAAGGTGCCCCTCGGTTTATTTATAGTTAAAACACGAAGGAATATTTTAAGAAATGTTGCCAACCCCATAGCGAGCCTTCCATCACCTGAAGGTCATCCTTTTGCCAGCACGCTTATGATGACCGCACAATCAGCAGAGAATGTATTTGCGTTAGTTTCAGTGGGTTACGGCTTACGATTAACGAAAGTACGCAACCATAAATAGTCACGGGATCGAAAACTGTCAGAGTGTAAGATGAAATAATTTTGTTCAGATTAAGACCGAGGATAAAGGAGAAGAGAGAATTATTTCAATTAAAAAAATTAATTTGTCCTGCGACGATTGTATTTTGGTATTAACACTGCAGCCCTGCTCCCAGAGGGGGGAAATGGGGATTTCCCCCGGGCCCGAGTTTTTTTAGGGGAAAATCTGTCTTTACAAAAAGGGCCCTAAAAACATTGTTTCTTTTTTTTTGCTCTTACCCACTTTTTACACCGCCCCCAGGGCTCGGATTTCCTCTGCACGGCCCTGCCTGCAACATACTGAAATTCGGACTTGAAGGGTCGGTGGCACGCTAGCGTCGCAACTGTTCTATGTAGGTAAAATGGATCTCTGCAGGCTGTGTGTATTAGTATTTGTGCGTGTAACAGCACCCCTACCTACATGCAAGTGGCAAAAAAATTCCACCAGATGTCAGCCACTATTCTTTCAAGTACGAATTTGGATGAGACTAGGATACTGAAATCGGCCAATCACCAAAAAGGGAAAATCATCCAGGCTTGCCAACCCTAAGGATTTATCCTACTGGACACTTTGATGATAGAGGGGCGTGTGACGATGCACGCATGCTAAATTGGCCCTGGGATACCGCACCCCCTAACCGGGAAACGCCCCGAATAGATGAAAGTTTCAAGATTTTTTCCATTGGACTACATGCATTTCATTTTGGTTCTTCCCCAATTGATAATAAGCGTCCCGGTGACGTCATGCGTCACTGCCTTGGTTTATTGCTTTATTGTCGCTGTTGGGGATTTCTTACGCCTCAAGGTTGGCAAGCTTGTCTGACAACGCTGCAACCCTACCGCCGGTAAAATGAGCGCGTTCGTGCCACTGCTTGTGCGTTTTTGGTTTATTTTTCTATTTTCGTTTCTACGCCACCTAATATTTTCCAGACACCTTTTCTCTTCTTCATTTATCGAGAATTATTAGAATTATACTCTGTTGTTTACCATGAATAATTCGAAACCGATTTGCCAATTCGGCGAATCTTGCTACAGGTTACAAGAAGACCACTTAAAGACCTACCGCCATCCACACCGTAAGTATTCTACTGCCCATACTCGTTTTTCAATATTCTGAAGTCTAATCTCGTCTTGCAGATTATTAAACAAGTCTTGAAATACTTCTCCGTGTGTTGCAGTGGACTCAATACTCGATCAGTTGAAAGACGATGATATCGAAATCCCTGCTTCGTACGTTCCTAAAATATCGGAAGAGACCCTTATGAGCCAACTAAATATAGTCAAATGGTTACGAATATCCGGCGCTTTATCATCCTTGTCGACTGCGAGCAAAACAAAAGAACCACCGTCTTCCGCTGGTTGTTCTACGCAGTCATCCAGCAAGATGGATTCCGCATCTGTCAAACGAGGTCTAAACGATTACATGTCCTACGTACGTAAACGATGCAAAGGAGATGTATTAGAAAAGTTGAAGTATTCCGAGCCATATCGCTTCTTTCTGTCTTCTATAGCAGCTGAGAGTAAAACTCACGATGAGATGCTGACGTTGTCATTCCCAGGTACGGATCGCATATCGAGTATCTGGTGTATTCTTCAATCAAATTTCGTTAGTAACTTGAAATTGTTAATCTGTTTTAGAAATATTGAATGAAAAATTGGGAGTACTGGAGGCATCATTACAGATAAATTTTATGGTACAAATTGGCTGGTTACTCGCTCAATACGCAGTCAATAATGAGAAGTACGTATTCTATGCATTTGATTTTTCTGTTACGAGAGATCCACTTACAAACATGTTTCGGTGTAGGAGTACACCTATTACGCTCATATATGGTTGCGAGGATGACGAATTGAAACATTTATCGGAGAAACGTTTACTTCCCAATGTTACCGCTACGTACATCAAACCAAGTGCTTTTGGATCTCATCATACGTGAGCTGGGTTTTCATTATTAAAGATACTTATGAAATAATTACTGTGTTCACTTGTATTCTATACGAATGTGAATGGTTTTTCAGCAAGATGATGATTCTATCGTACAAAGACAAAAGCATCAGAGTTGTTATCACCACAGGAAACCTTATCGAAATGGACTGGGAAAATACAACTCAAGGGTAACTTGATCACGTGCCGTGGTAATCGACTTTACGTACACTCTTTTAGAGTAGTTTCTCGTTTTCAGATTATGGGTGAGTCCTCGATTACCAGCCATAGAATCGAAAAGCGCAAATGATTACTGCGATTCGGAAACTAACTTCAAAAGAGATTTGTTATATTATCTAGAGTCGTACAAGTTACCAGTTCTGCAGCCTTGGATTGATAAAGTGAAAAGTGCCGACTTCAGAGAAGTGAAGTACGAAAATTGTCGGTTAAACGAGTCGCGAATTTTTAAAGAGTTGAAAGAATCACTGTCGGTATCACGTTTCTAGGGTTTATTTCGTCGCGAGTATCCCCGGAACTCACGCGAAAAGAGCACCTGTCAGCTGGGGTCAAAATAAAATGACAGAACTGTTGAGCAAACATGCAGTCATTCCGAATGAGAATGCAAAAGATTGGCCTCTCTATTACCAGTGCTCGTCGATTGGCTCTCAAGGCAAAGATCCGTATGCGTGGTTTTTGGGGGAATTCACGCGAACGATGCAGTCTGGTATCAAGTGTTGTTCGTTTCAACCGCCAGCAAAACTGGTTGGTAATTTAATGGCTCTGGTTATTGCTTTCTCGCTTAAACGTATGCATGAGTTTTCAATTTCTGGTTGCAGATTTATCCCTCATTTGAAGACATCGCCTCAAGTCACGACGGACTTCTGGCGGGCGGTTGTTTTCCGTATTCGAAAACGGTGCATGATAAGCAAACTTGGCTGTGTAATTATATGTGGTAAGATATTACCATGTGAACGTTTGATTCGAATTCTACAATAACAGTAACTCGAAAATAAGTTCCTTTATTTTTTGCAGTAAATGGAGAAGCAACACTCGCCACAGGAATAGAGCGATGCCGCATATCAAAACCTACTGTCGGTTGTCTCCATGCAAGAAATTTCTATCGTGGTTCCTGTTGACCAGCGCTAATTTGTCGAAAGCTGCCTGGGGAGCGGAAAATAAAGCGAAAAGTGATATTCGAATACTGAATTACGAAGTTGGTGTTCTCTTTATACCGTCGGTTCTGGTAAGTACCGTGAAGTACAGCAGTCGAATATGAGAGCTGGAAAGTGACAAATCGAAGAATGTTGAGATAAATGAGTGATGACACTGGATGTAGCTTGTAACAGATTACGAATTAGAGTATGAGAGTAGTGGCTCTTGAGTGACAACGTAGTTCCATTGTAATTCCCTGTTTCAAATTCAATCATACCAACCGAAGTTCTGTGAAATGCGTTTTGATTGGCTCACTACTTCCTTGGATGAAGCCAGTAAATGTTGAACATGAAAGTGGAATCGCAAGTTGAATGAATACCACGCTTGTACATGTACAAGTGAGAGGGGGTTGATTTATTTTTTAGAGGTTCCAAAATGGAGGTAGAAAGAAGAAAAAACATGCGAAATGAGAAAATACATGGGAAATCGATTCTGTGCACATCATCTACCTTTCGAGACATGCTTGTCGAATTCGGGGGCGAATAAGGACATTTGCCCTACTCCATCCTCCTTTGGATTGTTAATTAACGTTACAGATTTTCTTGGATTTCTAAGCCTCGTGAAAAATTTGAAATGAGCATTTTAAAATGTTTTTCCCCCTGTCGAACAGAATTTGTTGGAGACAAATTGTTACCTTGTCTCAAGTTACATTATTCTTGTTGGGGGAGTGATCATTTGAAAACTTTGTATTCAGAAATTACAACCTGTTCCCGATGCCGCCATTTTGGTATTTCATCGAAGTTGAACTGGGTTATACTTGGTCAGCTGTAGAGTTTTTGGCATAAATGTGAAATGTGAAGTTGGGGGGGGGGGTTGCGTCTTCATCATGGGTAACGACTCTGATAAAGTAGAGACTCTGTGCAGATTTTATGGAGTTTATCGGAGTTTTTACGGTTTTAGAATCTTCATGAATCGTGTAAGTGTCGTAATAAGAGTTCTAAAAAGTCTGAATTAGACGTGACAGAGTCTTGGTGAGCTTTGACGTAGTCTTGTCCAGTTTTCAGTTCTAAAGAGTCTTAAATAGGCTTCAAAAGCTCTAACAGAGTCTAATCAATCTTAGGTGAATAAATCTAATACTTCTAATCCATATTCAATAAATCATCTTCTGACTTATTGAACTTAATTAATCTCTTGATTATAAAATTTTATTTAATATGAAACAATCATTTAATATTATTTTATTATCAACTTTTCCTTTGAAAGCTTTGAAAGTCTTGACGAGTCCTTGGAGACTTTTAAAATGTCATAAGCTTATAACAGAGAACTAACGAATCTTACTAAAGCTTGAGCGGTAGTTTAGTCGCATTCCTATTAAGTCTTGACAAAGTTTTTGGGAGTTTTAAACAGTCTTGACAAAAGTTATGAACTCAAAACATTGTGATGACGTGTCTTGACTTTTAACGTCTTAACCCGGCTCTAATTGTAGTTTCCAGAATACAGAGTCGACGTTTAAATTTAAAAAGTTTTGAATTCTCCTCCGACTCCTAATGAAGTCACTTCGGGTGCGTTCGTAGTCTTGATAGAGTAGGATGAAAAGGTATAAACAAGTCTTGAGAAATTTCGAGCCTGGGTGAACCTCCTTGACATGTTTATCAGTTGGCAAAATAGATTTGCGAAAAAAGAGTTTCTTATGAATCATTTGTGAGGCGCTCTGTGAAAAGGTACCATATGTCGAAAACTTGTTCATGAATTTTTTGTAGAATCTAATCTAGCACAAATGTACCTGCATTAAAAAAAATAAGTCTCTAGCTTCAGTGCAGACTGGAATAAAAGCAGATGAAGTTTGAAGATGTGAAATCTTAATATTGAGAGAAATGCGTTTAAAGTTGTGATTCCTAAAAATACACAAAAATCTATGTCTCCGCGTCCATTGCATCAATCCGCCTCAAATTCTGCTAAGATATCCTGCGAACATCTGCCAAAACATTCTGTAAGGTTCAGTGGCAGTTGGTTTATGTACGTAGAGGATTACAACTTTGAGGATGACAGTCCATGTAAAGAACAAGTGAAGTGTTGGATTTGAAAAACTAACGAGCCCGAAGACGAAGTTCTGCAAGGTCATACAATTGAAACTATGGACTCGTTGGTAACGCGATAATTTATGTACAGCTGTAATGATAACGCGCGTATAAGCGTAAGCAAGATCGATGCGACTTATAGTACCTTTTCCAAACTTCAGTCTGTAGATCGTAATTCGTTTGTAAACTTGAAATATCACTTCCTAAACGACTACTTTCTGGTGTACACTGTGACCAGGTATGTCTAGAGGCAGTTTCTACTGATATCTGAAAAACCGAATTCGGACCGGGCGAACGTCTGGTGCGCTAGTATCGCGTAAAGTGATAAGAATTTGAAAGAATGATCATGGCAATCAAAATGATGTGTAAATAGAGCAATTTTCATGACTTTCGCATTTGAAAAGTATTTCACGTAATGTTGGTGGAAGTTTCAAAAATTTTTGGTACGGCTCTTAATTATATTTTCTTCGACCAGCAGAGGTAAAGTAATCATGGTGATTAATGTTTTTTTATGACAAATAACAAAAAGAAAAATTAGTGCCACATGAAATACACAATACTACACTTCTGAATACCTTCACGTTATTAATAATTTTAGAAAAATCGAAAAAATATTGGAAAAAAAAATAGTTTTGGTCTTCCTTTTACCATTATCATCTCTATTGAATAGTCCTAGAATGATCATTCTTTTAAAGCTTCTAGTTTTGGTCGCCAGGAGACGACTCTTTCGATGCACGGTTCCAAAATTTTCTGATTTGAAAACACGTTTTGTGCTGTAGGGCACAATTCACTTTTCCGACGTATGGCACCTTTTCACAAAACGCCTCACATTTACCTCCACTTTTTTTTTGTAGTGGATAGGATTGAAATTTTGAAATAAAGTCAATTTCCGGTACATTCCTGGTCTTGAGTGAGTCTGCAGATAGTCTGACCAAGTTCTGATGAGGCTAAATATAGTCTTAAGTCTCTGCATAGTTGAGTTTTTTCACAGTTTCTCACTTATCAGAACAGAGACTTGATGCTGTTTGACAAATCTTCTGATAATTTAATATGTGTTAAAGAATTTTGAGGCAGTCTTGGGAAGTCTTAATGATTGTGAATGAGTTGTAAGGTAGTTTTACCAACTTTTGATGAGTCTTAACATGGTTATGTTGAGTCTTCACCGAGTATTATGAAAGCTATCAAAATCTTGATGATTTTTAACGAGTTTTATAAGCAGTCTTCACGAATTTTTAATAAATCCTAACTCGATAGAACAGAGCTTTGATGATTCTTGACAAGTCTTACAAGCTTAATGAATTGAATAATGAATTTGAAATTTTTGTGAACCTTAACTTGGTCTTGGTTGGTTTCGTATTGTCTTAATAACGCCTAACAGATTACTGAGGAATCCAGAAAGCGTTTTGATGGTTTTTGATGAGTCCTAAGCTATTCTTACTAAATGTTTCTCCTTTTTCTAATTTGCTTTCCACCCGAGTCCTGGAATCCGCCCTGTCTAGCATTACTTCAGTGACGTCAGGGAGGCTGTTAGAGCTGTCTTAGCTCTCTTCCCTGCTGGCCAAAAAACCGGCCGAGGTCGAAAATTCTGGCGAGTTTCTACGTGGGCTCGAACCCGGGACCTTCGGATTCTGAGACCAACGCGCTATCCACTCGGCCAACCAAAATGTTTATGTGTCGAAGTAATCTCAACGAGTCTAATATCGCCATGTGTAAGGGCGCAGACGAAAAGGGGCCAGTTCACCAATTTTTCGATTTTTAGTTTCCTGGCTTCTATGTAAAAACCCCTTAGAAATCGAATAAAACCAACCCCAGACCTGTATCTTGAAAATTCCGCGAGATATTGCAGACTTACGTCAGGCAAGTCACAATTTATTATTTCAAAAATTTCAAAACAAGTACAAAAAAAGAGCAACTCATCTTAAAACTTATCTACTATTTGTGCAATATACCAACGTGAAATAGTTTTTGAATAAACCAGCTAACCTGATTTGGTCATGTAAAATTAAATTTTTCGAAAACAATTTTCTTTGAATTCTGGACATATTTTCTTCTTGCCCTTTGAAATGCGAGAGCAGGCAATACATTTACCCATTGTCAGGATGAGTTGCCTATGTACCTGCTGAAGGGGAGTCTCGCTTGGAACCTCATCTTATAATGTAGGCAACTTATCTGGAAATATTTCCCAAAGACTTCCGAAAAGACAAGACTCTCCGGAAAGCATCGGAATTTTCTTCCAAAAATCCCAATGAAATTCTTTGAAAATCACTGGAGAATTTTCCTAAAGTTTTTCGATGAAATTCTTCGGAGATCATCAAACATTTAAATTCTTTGGAAAACATTGGAGATTTTTTCCGAAAAGAACGGACAAGAGATTAGGGGAGCGTGTGGTAGTGTGTAGGACCTTCACGGTTGAAATGTTGGTAAGTGACAGAACGGTAATTACTCGCCTGTAAAATTTTACTTTTGAACTGGTCCGGTCCCATTTCGTATGCGCCCGCACATGTGTAGTAAAAATGTAGTCGCTTTCCCCCTCCTGTTGTAAAGCTCTGGGGAGGTTGTCTACCTGAAACTCAAAAAATTTTAGTAACAGATCTGTTACGGCGAGATCCATTCGGATCGAAAAACTGCCGGACAGGTGAACAAGCAACTTTGCTGGCAGGTACCTCCTAAAATTCTGACCTTCGTCTCTATACCCGTCGCCGAAAAAAACATGTAGTTTACCTGTCTAAAAATTCCGAAAAATCGTGGGATCGATCAGTTATCCCAGCTCCTAAGATCCAGCTGGCAGAGAACATACATTGAGCCCCCCCCCCCTGCATGTCAGAGAAATAGTTCATCAATAAGCTGTTCGGTAAAAAAGCAGGCATTTAGGTAGATCGACAAAAAAAAAGGGAAAAGAAAGATAGCCAAACTGGCGGATAAATTATAAACAGGAATACAGATACATTGAGGTGCGAGGCAGCCTAGGTTTAAGTTTCCCGGTGAGTTTTAGAAAAGTCCTAATTAGTTTTTAACGGAGTCTGAACGACACCTTATCGCTTTTAAGCAATTCTTATGTCTGTATCTGCGTCCTATTTTCCATTTGGTCTGTCCTAAGATTCCTATTATAATGTGTTTCTGTCGTTGATGTCGACCTACGCTTGTCATTTCCTCGAAATACTCATGTTCATGTTGCCTTGATGGCTTTCTGATCTCTCCTTCGTAACTCTGAAGAAGAAGAAAATAAAAAATAGAGCTCGCTGTATTTACATCCAACTGGCTCTCATTTTTTTCTTACTTCTTTTTGCGTATTCAGTATTTCTTGAACCGTCACCCAACAGAATTGAGTCTGCGATTCCTTCCTCTTTCTACCCACCCGAGTACCTAATGAAAATTGATGTTTTCGATTCTTATTTCACAATTATTACAGATTTCGAAAAATCGTTTACCTTTGTTGAACGAAAACTCATCGGAAGATGGACCTCAGTTTCCCTTACCTTACGACCTTCCCCTCACTCCATATACCAGCGCCGATGTTCCGTGGTTCATAGATATGCTGCAGAACGCCTAACTTTGGCTATCAGTTACTCGTTTCTCGTTTTGTTTATTTTATTCTGTAAGCGTGTATCTAGTATATTCAAGATAATAATCGTAATTTTTTATACAGTTTCTCAGTCATAATTTTTATCAAATAAATGTTTTCTGTTTGTCAGTTTGTGTAAATTACCCCGGAAGAGCCCCTTCTGTGTGTGCTACTTTGGCGTAGTGAGTGGGCTTGAAGAAAAACTAAATGCACACAGGAGAAGGAAAACTCCCGACATATAAACCCTGATGAAAGTTAGGTGAAACTACATCAGTATTCTTTCCTGGAGATGCGTCTCCACCACCATAATTATGATAGCAACTCCCAAAGTAAACGATAATTCGTTAGTGAGAAACTACCGGAACTGAGAATAAGGACATGGAAAAAAAGCTGTACAGACTCAACCTACTAGTCGAGAGACAAATATAACAACAACAACAACAACCCCGGAAACGTATTCATGCAACCTTCATGGATTTTTGACCAGAAACCCTGTGACTTATTCATCGCAGGCAACTTAGCTGATGGAAGCATAAAAGCTTCTGAATACAGAATATGAATAGAAATGTCGGAAATTTGCTGGCTTTCTCGTAATTTCTAATTCAAGGTCAGCGTCTAGGACTCATCGCTGTGAATTTATTTCGGCTGCCAACGCGCAGCTGCGACTTCATCGATCCGCCACTTCCTGAACGCGTTTTATTTACCTGAGGAATACACACAAAACGCAGACTTAATCATTTTGGTATTGCAAAAAATGTTTGCGCGATATTTGTACGAATGTAGTGGTGTTATAAAAGAAAACAAAGTTCAGCCTCGAAGTGTGATTATGTAAAGACAGAGAGGCTTTCAATATAGGCAACCACGAAACCCCGTGTTTCGGCCAATAATGAACTCGACAATATGTGCGCCGGTGGAATTCTAAGAGCACGGATACCTCGAGGATGGGAGATCTCAAAGAAGAGGAAATCACAGAATCGAATATCTGCATGATCGCGATCTACATCACGGTGCCGTTGTTATTGTGCTACTGGCTACTAGAGGTGCACTATTTCGTCAGGTTTTTATTATGCGCCTTCATCGCCCGGTTCTTCAAACGGCATATTTGCATATTGGATGAGACCAAGTACTCGGGTAAGTGCTGTTGATTGCTTATTCGTGTTGCCCTTCCCTCCCGCGGCCTTTAACTCAATGTATTGTTGCAGGAATATGTCTGACCACGGACGTGGATACGCTGCTATTCCACATGAACAACACCCGATATCTGAGAGAGGTGGACTTCGCCCGGGCTGATTTCTACGTCCGAACTCGGCTGTGGAGCGAGATCAAACGAAAAGGAGGCTCCGTGGCTCAAACTTGTACCAATATTCGTTACCGTCGGTTTATACGACCGTTTTGTTTCTACACTATTACGACTAAAGTAAGTATGATGTTTTCACCCACTGGCATCTTACCAATTTCCCCATGTATGATCCTGCCGTTGGCCGTTTTGCGGGTAACTTTCAATTTTTTCTTCTGTTTTGGAGTGCTAAGCCATATGTATGTCTTCTTCTTCCGGCGCCGTATCCGATGCCGAATATTGGCGGTCGCGATTTCTAACGCGCGACTTTCCTGGGCAGGTTAGTCGGGGTAGTTTGCCGTTGCTTTTCCCGCTATTTTGTTGCGTTAGAATTCCCTCCTCTGTGCTGAAGAGTGTACAGCCATAGTTTGCTTACTAGCCAAGTATTTCACGACTTTGAAAAAGCTGTCCATGACATGTACACGCGCAGTGATAGATTGGGCGTATTTGTAGCACCCCCCCCCCCAACAAGAAAAAAATTCATCTTAATCGAAAACACCTTCGTTACTTACATCCTGGGTACGGCCCTGTCTGTAGGTACTCATGTCGGATACAGGGACATATCGAAATTTCTCCTTTGAGGAGGGGGGGGGGGGTGAGGCGAAAATTGTGAAAGTTTCAACTGACTCAACTCAAAATTCCCAAATATCAAAGCAAAAAGAAAAAAAAAACCTTTGACTTAAATTTTCCCAACTTCTCAACTCCATTCTCAAGTATCAAAGGACAAAAAAAGGGGGAAAACCCTTTTGATTTGTTGGATGTTCTATGGTAAATTTTCGTAACTGCTGAGTGAGAAATTCCTACTGGGGAGGGGGTTGTTGCCCCCCCCCATATTGGTACGTCCCTGGTCAGATGGTATTACCAAGGTCTGCGTGTGTCGTCCTGAAAGGATTTTTCGAAGTGTTGAGACAGAAGATCGACCTTCTCCTGGTCACTTTTAGCCCATGTGCCATCCTATTTGCAAAACAAAGGATGATACGACACTGGACAACGTATACGCTTCGCATCCTTTCAAAAGGAAAATCCTGCCTCCTTTGAGGGGGCTAGTGAGGTAAGGTACGATTAGAATAAAGAGTTACTCTATTCTCTGATGGCACTGGCATGTCCTTACAGAGACGATTGAATAGTTGTTTACCAGGCTTTCCTCAATTTCCGACGTCACCGCACTAGAGAGTGCGGACGAACGCGAGGTACTCTATCCACAATGGGACATAATTTGAGTATGTCGTATTCTGTTGGACTCTATGACATAGAACGGAGGAGAATGTTTCAGCCAAAATGGATCCTGTTCCTCGGTAGTTTGAAGTTGAACTGTGAGGTCGAGTTGGTTGTGGACTAATTCTCAATAAAGGTCCCAGTTACTTAGTCGTTTTGTTTACTAGTGGGCGGGGTAGGTCTGTACTCATTGGCGTGTTGGAAACCGTCTGGATAAGAGGTAGATGATCGAAGCCGAGATAGGTGATACGCTCAGGTGTAGTGTGATGGTGTGGGACTCCCTTGGTGGTGAAAAGGTCAATCACGTCAGTTAATCACAATCTGTAGGTCTGTAGGTTGGACTGCCTATCGAGATGGGATAGCATATGTAAAGCATTAATTTGCTCGATGTAGCATACGTCCTCGGGGGAACAAAGAAAATTATAAATAAAAATCTTGATGCGTCATAGCAAACACAGATCCGGTAGATCAGCATCTCCAACACCTGGTTAATTCGTTATCTGACCTCTGCTGTCGTCTCGGCTTGACACACCACCAACGTGTCGTCAGCGTAGTATATGAGCTTAGCACCTGGGGGAGGTCCGAATACTAATGCTTGTGGTACACCGCAGGTCATTTCCCTCGTAACCGGGCCGGCCGACGATCCCATCTCTATTCGGCGACCGTCGAAATAGCTTCGAACGATGCGAACGAGGTAACCTGGTAGTACTTTGGATACCGAAGGCGTAGCAAACCCCCCCCCCCCCATTGGCATCAGCCGAAAATGTGATAAAGTTAAAATTTATTCTGGTAATATAGTAAGTATTACACCTGTAATGTTGTAAAAGTGAAACGACCCCCCCCCTCTTCATACCAAGTCTGGCTACGCTACTGTTGGATACCTACCTGTCTACAACTCTAATGAATACAAATGTTGCTCCAACTAAACCATTCCAAACTTCTACTTTTATTTATAGGTTGTGCACTGGGATCATAATTCAATCTTCATGGAGCATCGATTCATCTCCAAAAGTAACGAATTCGTGAACGCAATTGTGATGAGCCGTCAGCGTCTGATCAACTGCAGCGCTGAAGAGGTCATAGGTGGATTGTTATGTAAGCACAGCCAGAACACTGAACTTACTATGATGAAGCCAGAACTCCCACCTGAGTACGTTCGATGGGTCGAGTGCAACGAGATCTCCAGTGCCACGTTAAGGGGCAACGATAAAAGCGATAATTAAATACTCGAAAACGTAACTTTGCTCGATATTATGACCATTTATGACTAAGTTTCTTCGTGGTGCCTTCGTAATCAAAATAAGTTATTTCATGTATCTTAAGTGGTCGCATAGTAGTTGTATGAGTTTCGATTGTATGGGCTATACGAGCCTGATAACTCTCAGAGTGTTGGTTACCATTTTATGAATATGTAATAATGTAAGGATAGATGCACTACATATATAATTGAATCCTTTCAACCTATCATCTCTTGTTTATGATTTGAATGTTAATTATAATTCTTTGTTATTAAAATTGAATTCATGTAGGTACCTATACTATTTTCTTTTTCTTTGTGGGTACAACAGGGGTGGGAAACTAAGTGGAAAGTAATCAAAATTACGTATTTTGTTTTTCCGTATGTATACTATAAGCATTTGTAAAGCGATTGGTTTTTATATATCATTCGAGTATACGAACATGAAACTTAGGTAGAAAAGAATTGGTAAACAATAATTGTAAAGATTTTCAAAAGTGATTTGAATCACAGATAGGTACTTACCAGATACTTTGACGAAAAATATGATGAACAAATACTTTTTTGACCAATTGCTAAATAGACGATTTGGATCACAGATCACTGGTTTTAATATAGAAGGATTATGATTTGTGATTTGTCGATTATTTGATTCAAATTGTCTTAGGAAAAATAAATACCCTGGCATGATGAGAAACGGTGAGGCGAATAAAAACAAAAAATTTGTACATGTTTTGGGTGATTGGAGAATTGAACAAAAGTTTTACCATTCTGCGAAAAAGTGCGGCGTGTGTAGCTATATAGTGCATCATACCATACTAATCAGTGTGTAGAACACGGGTCACTCGATATAGCGGATTTACAAAATCACTGTTTCTTGACCTCTAAAACTCAAAACATTAACAACTTTTTTGTGTCTATTCGCCCCAATGTTTTTATCATCCCACGACCATTGGGTTCAGCAATCCTTGAGTACCATTTTATGGAGTACAAAATGGAAGGGCTGTGTAATGGAAAGAATTTCATTATATTGATATTACATTACAGTGTAACAGAATTGAATTTTATTACATTCCATATTTTGGTATTTTTGAAGTGGTTGTAATTGTGTTACCTACGTTTCCCGGTACTGTACATCCCTTTTATTTCGCTCGTTATGTTCCGTTACGTTCCAAATTTCGGTATGTTTGGTTATAATTTGGTTACCTACATTTCTCGTTACAGCACATTTCGTTTATTTTGTTACCTTTATTATGTTTCATTACGTTCTAATTTCGTTTCAGCAGCCATGTTTAATATACCCGGCAGTATTTGTGGCCCCTCCACAACTTGAGTGCAAATTATATTTTGAATATTGATCCGAATTATCAAAATCAGATATATACTTGAATACTTTCACGAAACTCTATACCGTCAACCGGGGCTAGTTCGCATATTTTCCAATTTATTTTATTTTTTTTCTCTCGCCGTACTGTAACCCCACCATTGTCAATAGGAGCATAAACATATTTGGTATCATTGGAAAGGGGAAACTTTGAGGAATATTTTCGATTAAAAAGTAGTGATTATCATCAGAACTGCTGATGATGATTTGGAAGAAAAAAAGTATGCAAAATTAGAACACGTTGGGGTAACCTTTCGAGTCCATAAGAAATAGATGCATGAAAAGTGTGCGTAAGAAAGAATTAACCTAAAAGTAATATGAAAATCGGCCACGATTTTTAACAAGCGAGTAGAATTCATAGAATACGTGCCAAGGAAATGACGTCAGTGTGACGTCGAAGCCTTTATGGGTTATTCTTCAAAAACTGGAAATATTTTGTTACCAGCAAGTTTTGAACCTCAACTTCCGATTTTACTGGACGGGGGAAGGTATTTTGAGTTACCAATAACATCCGCTACAAATTCGACCAATCCGATTCATCAGACAGGACAATTACCGTCTATAGCTTGTTCTGGGATGAGTTGATTGTCTATATTGTTTCTATAATTCGGTTCATTATTAGTCGCTCAAAAACCTTGAGTAGGTGGCACAGTAATGATATAGGATGGTAATTTTGGGGCTCATCTAGACTTTTCCCTGGTTTTGGTATGGCCACTACATTCAGGGATGGAAATAAGGGGAGCATGAGGGCAGCCGTCCCCTCAAGCCTCCGCCGGAGTTGAGAGATTATAGTAGATGGATCAAAAGTTGGAAAAATCACACACAAATCAAGGTTTTTTTGTTTGTTTTTTTTTGTTGTTTGCCAATACAAACAAATTTTGACACTTGGTAATTTTGACTTGAGTCAGTTGGATCAAAAGTTGGGAAAATTCAACACGTCAAAAGGTTTGTGTTTTTTTTTGGCTGATACAAACCAATTTTGATACTTGGGAATTTTGACTTGAGTGTGTTGGAAATTTAACAGTTTTTGCCCCTCCAGAAAAAACTTTTCGCTACCT
Source organism: Acanthococcus lagerstroemiae (assembly GCA_031841125.1). Taxonomy (NCBI): domain Eukaryota; kingdom Metazoa; phylum Arthropoda; class Insecta; order Hemiptera; family Eriococcidae; genus Acanthococcus; species Acanthococcus lagerstroemiae. The sequence goes on from CM063112.1 coordinate 39,023,639, forward strand.
ACGTCCCTGACTACATTGGCTTCCCTCCACATGTTTGGAATTTTTCCGGTTTCTACAATTTTTATTAAACATGTTTGTCAGCCACTGAAGAATTCCTGTCCAAGTTACTTAATTTATTCTTTCTGCAGATCGTGAAGCCCTCTCTGCTGCCTTTTGATTTTTCATTACTCTTATCGCTCGTCCAATACAACAACGTCATAACTCAAAAAACGCAATTTTTCAGGAGAGCAATTTGAAAGTTTAAGGTGCTATTCAGACGTGAATAATTAATGTATAACATTAACGCATTCTGGTAGATGGAATTGAAACATTATAAATGTCATTCTTGCATTGACAAGGTTTGACTCATACCTTTACTCCTATGTGCTTAACTCAAAAATTCAATTTTTTGAGTTATGACGTTGTTGTATTGGACGAGCGTTATTACAATAGTGACTTCACTGATTGTAAAAGGGTTTTCAAAGTGGTTCTTTTCTGGAGAGCTACTTTTGATTTTGCATTTCTTAATCTTCCGAGGCAGTTCCCCATTGAGTATAAGCTGATTTGCTATCATATTCGGGGTAATTTTGAAGTTTGCAGGCTTCTTATTTCTTTCGCAGTTTAGTCTTCTTCATAGGGCCGACTTGGCATTTTTTGAGTGGGCGAAGCCCCACTCCCCCAATGTTCTCAACTAAAAAATGGAAAAAGTACAACAAATTTTACCATCAATTTTTAAACTTAACAAAAAAGGAAGAAAGAGAAAACGAATAAGAATAAAATCGATAATACCAAAATATATCAGACGCTCCTAAGAACCGTGATAACATTGATTCTGCTCCCCTCCAATATTTTCCATAAGTCAGCGCCTATGGTCTCCTTATGAGTCGCCAAGCCTTAAAACTATTTCTACTGAAATCATCGATCCCTTCATAACTAGTTCTATCCATCTTTTACATCTTTTCTCTGTCAGTATCTCTCAGTTCTTCTGTGGTAACTGTTTCCTGGCTAAAAGGATTTTCATCGAAGTTTTCGGTATCTGGTCCATCTTAATCTTCGCATCTACAGTAAGACTCGGTACAAATCGACTGCGGCACCCACAAGGGATCTTTTTTTGGACACTTCCTCAACTGCTCTGATAAACTTATCATAATTACGAGGGTTGTTCCAAAAGTAACTTCGCACTCCACAGAAAACCGTGAAAAAAATCGGAACAATCTGGAAAATTAGAATTTATTCATATATCCTCTGCTGTTTTACATGGTCAGCATTCTGTTGAGGCTTTTAACCATGTCTATCAATTAACTTTTGTATTCCATCACTGTGGAACGTTTTGTCCAAATTTGGAAATCCGGTGTTAATCGCTGTGATCAGTTGTTCTTTCTGTTTCTGTTCAGCATGGCCGGCGAATTCCCAGTGGCAAGCGTGCGCTTGCACCTAATGGTTGGAAATCCAATTACTTTTTTCTTTAAATTACAAAAAAAAAAAGAACTCGACCACTCAAATTAAAATAGAAAAAAATTTGTATATTTACTTACGTTTTGCGAAAAAAATTTTACTCCTTCCCTAGAGATTACCTCCGTCAATGGTCTTGAGTTTGCACCTAAATGGAAAATGAAAAAGTGCCGGCCGTGCTGTTCAGGATTCAAAATTGCATCTAAATCTCATCTCCGGTCTCTGTGCGATTCAATTATTATGGGTGAGATTTTCAAGTCTGGACCATTTTCTGTTGTTTATGGCCATCAGACCATTCATGCAGAACCCACCTACGGCTCGCTTTTCTCATATTTAGGCTTCTGTTCACGCAAAATTATGTAGTACGACCAAGAATATTGAAAAACGAATAATAAACATTATACACGCCATCTGTTGGTATACATTTGAAACAGTGTAGCATCGATCTTCCTCCCAGAGAGTGCGCACACACGCGTTGTTGGAGTCAGTCGGTCCTGGCTCTTTTTCATGCGTGCTTGTGTACTTCGCTTTCAAATGCTTTTTCTAAGAATAAACTCATTGTTTAGTATGACATTTTGTTTATCATGTGTGGCACAACCTGGTATAAATTTTAGAACAGGAAATATTTTCATAGGTCAATAACAGGGATGAGCAAAATCCGGGAATTTCAAGATCCAAAATCCTAGTTAAAAAAAGATTTGAATTCAAAGTCTCAAATCCTTTTTCGAAAAGAATTTCAAATCCAAAATCCTAAATCCTCTCAATTTTCAGAAAAATTGAGATTTCAAATCCAAAATCCAATAATCTGAATTTTGACTTCTAAATTTCAGTAACTCAGCAGTAAGCATGACCCACGCAGTTTTCAATCTACCAATAGCTGAGGACGTTCACATACAATTTCTGTTGTCTGTTGCTCAGTGCTAAAAATGCTAATTGTGTAATCAGTGAAAGAAAAAGAAACATTTGCGACTGTGTATTCAGTGTTCTCACTTCTTACTTACTAACAGGTGATCGAATGAGCTTCCTTCGCGAAGTTCGCAGAATACGACAATAAAAATAATGTAAGACTATCAATATGTAAGGTTTGATTTTCAAGATATCTATAAGTTAATATGGTAAATTGATAGGATGAACGCAGCGCAGCGCTGCAAGCACCCTACTTTTGAATTTGGATTTTAATTATTATTGAAATCATCAAAATCCAAATCCTTTGGTAATAATTTATTAGGCTAGGAGTTGAATCGGAAATACTTTTTGAAAAAGGATTTGAAATCCAGAACCAGGATTTTTGGAAACTTGGATTTAAAATGCCTGAAGATTTAAATCCTGTCCAACCCTGGTCAAAAATTCAGTTACTCAAATCCAAATTTAAACACACCTCTCTGGAACATGTGAACAAACTAGATCAAAATTTGTACCATGACTTCGTACTAAATTACGAAACACGTGACCACAATTTAGTCATGTCAGTGTTCTCAGAAGTGGAAATGTAAAACCTGCAAAGTTACTTTTGGAACGGCCCTCGTGGATGGTACTGGTTCTAGCTAAGCTACTAACTGATCAAGTTGTTTCACTAATGCCCGGCATCTTGGTTATTTCATCCTTCTACTGGATGAGGGGTCTCCGCCTTCTCCTTTTCCTATCATACAGGATTCACCCACCCCTCAATCCTTTTTCCAATCTAACAAATGTGACTCCGAGTATTTCCATTTGCTCTTCATCTTTTCAAAATGACCAGTGTCCTGAATTTTTGTTTTTGCCTTAATTTTTGTATTCTGAATTTTGCCTGTAAGTCCGGTATTGAGCATACTTTTTTCCATGCTTTGTTGGACACATTTAGTCTTTCTTGATTTGATTTTGTGAGGACCCACGTCTGGGCTCCGTAGGTCATTGAGGATAGAACGCAACTTCTCCACTCTTCTGTTTTGGTCCGGATAAGCAGGCTCCCTTTGAAGATACCCTTCAGCTTCCAGTAGTTGTTCCAGCTACTTCTTATTCTGTATGACAATTCTCGTTCTCTCGCTTTATTAAAGGAAATTGTCTTCCCTAGGTACATTGTTTCTATCACTCATTCGATTTTCTCACCTGCGATTAACACCGGTTCCTTCCTCGCATTCAGGGACGTACCAATAAGGGGAGTAAGGGGGCAACCCCCCCCCCCCGCAGTTGGGAAAATTTACCATTTCAGTTAGGCGAGTTGGGAAAATCCAACGAGTTGAAAAGTGTTTTTTTGTGTGTTTTTTTTTGCTCTGATAATTGGGAATTTGGAGTTGAGTCGGTTAGAAAATTCAACAACTCAAAAGTTTTTTTGTTTTTTTTTGCTTTGATACTTGGGAATGCTTTGCTACCATAATGGCCAGTCCTCTGCTTCATGCTTCCTTGGATCTTGAACGGTATACCGTCTCTGTCGCCTGGAAATCGCGAGGCTGGTCGTAATTTCTGATAAACCACATAATGAAGTCTCTTTAGTTCATTCTCCGCAATTTTCAATTTTTCCGGCTTTAGAAGCCTTTTGAGGTTCCATGTGGCGAAGCTGTGTTGTCTTCCCAGCTATATTGGTTCAGTAGCTTTTGGGGCATAGACCTCATCTGACTTAGACCCTCGCAATCAGTCACCCATTTCTCAGCGCCAGCTGCCAACCGAGTCGCATGGCGTAGTGATTTCTTCTTCGTTGAACATGTCATTGGCGCTCATTGAAAAAGACTCCAGTGGTTTCCCCTTGCCGGAGAGTTCATCTTTCGGAGTTTCTCCCGAGTTTGGTTGTGGCTTCGTGATTTTGTGTACCGGTGAGGCATCGCTAATTTGATGCTCGATGTTCTTGAGCTCGCGACCACCTCCCCCTCATCACGTCAAAGTAGCACCAGCCGAGGGGGCAATGTCTATGCATACCTATTTGCACTTTATTCGAACAAAATATGTTTTCTATTTAATTCGTTTTACTGCGGGAGGAATCGTTCGGGGTCTGTTATATGTTTCTCGAAAATGTTTATTTGATTTTAGAAATAATGAACAAAATTATACGAACATAGGCACGTAACATTCAAGCACCAGCGACGCTCAGTCTCTTTCCCCTTTTTTCGAGAATCTCTGCGCCCCGAATGAAAATAATTCTTGTAGAGCGCGAGTGGCATTTAATCCGCGCATTCGAAACAATTTAAAATACTAGGAAATGTGTTTTTCTTAAGCCTGCGTCTTTCTTAAAAAGCGTATTCGACCAGCTGGGGACAGTAATTTCATTCGTAATTTGAAAAACACGCCATATATCCGAATAATTTCCATAGCTTTTGCGAACGACCGCCAGTGTTCGGCGAACAAATTGAATAATTTGAATAATTTTGAATGACGAAGGGAAAAAAAACTACATTTTGCCCTAAACGACATAAACTTTTTAATTAAATCGTATTTTTCGTCTATAACGTGTATGTCCTGTATAGAAATCAATTATTTCTGGAACTAATTTAAAATGTAATGGGTAACACCCACGCAGTGGCGTCTCAGATGACTTAGTATATAATTTTAATTAAATATTAACTCGTGTAAAATGGATGCAGAATGTTGGATTTTATGAAAGTGCTCTCGGTGCCCACCCCTTGACTGTTTATGGAGGCTGGAAGCAGTGTCGAAGTTAACTTTGAATTATAACGACCAAAAGCGAACACGTTGGTGTTCAGATTTTTGGAAGTTTCGCTTTTTCGCGCCCGTTTCCATACCGAATTATAAATCCGGGTTACGATGATTCTGAATAAGCTGTGCGTATTGATTGGAGGAATTACTGACCTGTTAAATCTGATTTACAAATTAATTAGAGACGGCATTTTATGATTCGCAAATTTTCGTTAAGTATGCACTTACAGCTTTGCATAGATTTAATAAAGTCTATTGGCAGAGTACTCATGTAACGTTGAACTAAACCAACAATTAATTGTTTCAGGCATTAAACAGCTTTCTGTTTTTGTTGGTCTGTGCAAAATCAGAGTTCGCTTTACAAATAATGCTTCGATAATAGAAAGTTATACGTGTAGACACTGAAATTTTCATATGATTTAGTGTCTACGTTAGAAACAGCAGGTAATTGAATGTGGTTGGAAAGGAAGTAAATTGAAATTGCAGGTCTAATTAGTTGAAAGGCCGTGAACAATCCCCTTAATTTTTCATGTCTCTGAAAAGTTGTATAATGAAAAATACTTTATGTTTGTTTAAGGAATGCTCAGACCTTGTAGTCCATTGTGCTTTACCTCAGGTTGATTTAAGTATCAGCTTAGTAGCCTCACTTTTACAGCCAAAATGAGAATTTTACCGAGTTCTATCCCTTTGACTTCATTGGGTGCTGGATACTCCTGTCCCAGTACTTCGCGTCTTGTCCCGACTATTGCTGGGGCACTTACAATATGATGCAAATCCAGGTTTCTTCCTCTTCTCCACAGTGCCTACATAAACTGCTTTTCGCCGCTCCTACTTTATACCACATGTGTTCTGTGGCCCCATGACCAGTTAGTAGTCCGACCATGAGCCTTACATGTTTTCTGTCGAGCCCTATAGTAGGAACTCGGCGTACTTACCGGGGACGTCCCCTGTCAGTGTTTTGCTGACTTACTTGCCATTGGATATCCGCCAGTGCATTTCCATCTGGTTACTTATCCAAGCCCTCGCCTTGGATTTTAGACGCTGCATGCTACGGGAAGACTCGGCTTGGGCGTTACCAGTTTCTTTTTTATGTCCTCCTTCGCTAGCTTATCCACGATCACATTCACTTTTGTGCTGTAGTGCCCCGGTGTTCATAGTATGATGATACGGTTCTCCTGAGCAAGAGTGCATAATTGGTTAATGCAGTCCGCCACAATCAAGGATTTAGTTTGGTGTACCGATTTTCTATTAATGGCCACCGTAGTCGTTATTACCTCTGCTTGGAGGTTAGTGATGCCCTGTCAGCGCCTTTTGCATTCGGAATTCCAATTCCTGCACCTTAGTCATTCGTTGAGGCATCTGCAAACCACACATGCTCCTCTTTTCCTAGAATACTTGACCACCTCTTTTCCCATCCCTCTCCCGTGTAGGTATCGTTGCCCGATATGGCTTGTCAAAGAACTGTTCCGCCGCGATTCTGTCCCTCAGTATCCCAAAACATTGGTCCATCCGCCATCTCCCACATTCGTCTGTGGCCTGTTTTTTGGGCCCGAAGGTTTGGTTAACCCAGATACCCAGACGATAAGCTCCCATTTTATCGCAGCTGTTTCTATAGCAGTGTAAAATGATATTCGTAGGAGGTTTACGAGTCTTTCAGGTGCTTTCGTCAGCACCGTCCTCCTTTCTCCCGTTGTCATCACGCACTCGAGCCTTTATTGCAGATAATCCAGTTCCTCTCTGACTTCGGCCAGACATAGAACTGCCGCATATGTGATTCTGGGACGAATTCTCCATCTGTTGCTCGATGCCGAGCATCGTGATTGACCGGTAAATGACCTTCATCAGTTTCCGCCTCTTTTCGCTGTTTTCTGTTGTGCATATGTATGCGACCAGGGGTTTCTCGATAATTTTAGGTATCTGGTCGATAAATATATTGGGCGACTGGGCCTCGTCTCCTCTCCGGGGACTTTTCATTGTATTACCATTTTCTCCAGGGAGTCTGGCCCCCGTCTCATTACGTGATCAAAGAAATGCTGGATTCTCCGCTGTACCATTGGCAGGAGTTGTTGGTGTGGAGATATGTTCAACTGTCGCAGTATGAAGGCATTCGTTCTACGTGCCGTCCATAGGATGCGCAGCATCCGCCGCCTACAAAACATCTCGAAGGTCTCGATGCGTGTTATTGCCGCTGCATTGATCGTCCAGGTCTCAGATGCATAGACTGCAATCGAAAAGTTATCAGTACTTCCACAATTTTCATTTTACTCTGAATAAACACGTGGCGGTCTCTACATATGTGCGTGAGCCGTCCCGTGACGGATCTAGTGAGTGTCAACTGTCAGTCGTCGTTTGATTTCTCCTAGGCAGTCGCCATTGTTGTAAATTAGTGCTCCTAAGTATACGACTTTATCCCCGACCTTTATGTGGCAGAATCTTTCTGGATTGCTCAGCGGCGGCAGCATATTGCCGCGATCGATCATCATGATCTGACTTCTTGAGCGATTCAGAAGCAAGTTGGCCTCGGCACTTATCCTCTCTATGCGAGCCAGTAACTCTGGCATCTCCTTGGCTGACGATTCTAGCAGAAGCGTATCGTCCGCAAAAGGAGAGATTCGAGATATTTCTGCCTCCAATGTTGACGCCGCCTCTCCAGTCATCCCTGGCCTGCCGAATGATCCAGTCATCGTAGATATTGAACAGGAGTTGCGAGGCGACGTAGCCCTGGCGTATATCCTTTCCGATATTGAATAGGCTTGACAGGCCATCTTCCTCTCTCGTATAGTGTCCTCAGCAGCATTACTAAATGGTTGGGTGCCCGCATCCTCTAGCACGGACCACAGTACTTTCCAGCTTACTGAATCGAAGACTTTGTGGTAGTCCAAGAAGCATAGTATCTAGTATGGCTGGTGTATTGAACTCTCAACCTTTTTAAGTTATTTGGCGGACGTTTAGTATTTGTTCTCGAGTGTCTCTTTCAGGTACGAATCCCGTCTATTCTTGCGGAATCTACGGCAGCAAGATATTCTTCAATCTCTGTAGAATAATCTAGATCATGATCTTATTTGCATGGGAGATCAATGCGATCATCCTGTAGTTGGAGCATTAGCTGTGTTTTCCTTTGTTCTTATAAAAGGGTACGAAGGTCGACGTTCCAGTCTACCATATATTTTGGCATATCGAGTGGATGATCTGCATTCCAATTTCCGCGGTTGCTTCTTGCATTTCTGCTACGATTTCGTCTGGTCCGGCCGCGTTTCGACTGTTGAGCTTTTTTGCTGCGTTTTTCACCTCTTCGAATAGTATCGACGGCTCCAGTTCTGCTGGAAGCGCCATTTCTTCTATTGGTTTGGGTCCTTCATTGTTTTTCATAAGGTTTCGCAGTACCGTTTCCACCTGTCGAGTATTTAGACCATCCTTTTTTTTTCTTTCTCTCAACCCGAACCCTGGAATTCGCCCTTTCGAGCATTACCTCAGAGATGTCAGGGAGACTGTTAGGACTGTCTTAGCCCTCTTCTCTTCTTGCCGAAAAACCGGCCTAGATCGAAATGTAGCGAGTTGCTACGTGGGCTCGAACCCGGGACCTCCGGATTCTGAGACCAGCGTGCTATCCACTCGGCCAACCAGACCCCCTGAGTATTTGGGCCATGTCGGTCAGCGTGTTGTTGTCTTTGTCTATTGTGACACGGTTCCGAGGTTGAAAACTTTAGGTAATCTTCCTCGTTTTGTGGAAGAATTCCCGTGGCTCGTTCTTGTGTTCGTGCTCTCTATTTCCTCGCAGATCTTCTCGAGATATTTCTCTTTATCCGCTCAACAGCTCTTGGCTACCATTCTATCCAACCTACGATACTCTGCGTGCTGCCTCCGTGTCTAGGCCAGTCATTTTCCGCTCTTTTGTCTGATGGATCTGCTCGAGCGTATTTGCCGAAATCCGCGGTTGTTTAGGTTCGTTGTCTGCCCTTTCTTTTTCAGCAGTTGATATCATGGCTGCTTGGCTGCCTTAATTCCTGTCCATATTTGTTCGGCCGACATCTGAGCAGTATTACCGTTCCTAGGCGGCCTCAGAGCCTCCTGGACTTCCTCCTGGTACCTCCTGTTTGTGCCTAGATACACATGTTCTTTTTCTTTTCCGAGGTGTTTACTCTTCTTAGCTTGTCCCGGATCTCGACCACCAGCGGCGCGTTATCTGTGCCACAATCGTAGCTCGGGTATACGTTTTCACACCCTTAACCGATTCTCCAACTCTTCGCCACTAGTGCGTAATCGATCTAGTTTCTCGTATTGCAATCTGGCGAAGTCCATGTATAAAGCCCTAAACCGGATCAAATCGTGTATTCGGAATCCGTGACCTCGAAAACCCCTCTTTCAATCGTTTGTTTGCTAGGTTATGACACTTTGATTTTTGATAGATTTTGGCCATCTTTAGGCCCCTCGCCCCAAAATTGATGAACTTTGAAATTTTTTTCACGGATTCGTATTTTGTAGGATATGCCCTTTCCAGCGATGTGCATAAAGGCATACCTTTCTATTTAAGATTCCAAAGTTGGTGGAACGTTACAGCCCCCCATAAATGGCGGAGAGAATTTTTCAAGCCCTAGAGAAACTAGACCATACCGCTGGAAGATGGCAATTTGTCCGACAAAGATCCGCCGATCGGTTCGGGGGAAAAATGGGGGGGGGGTAACTTTCGTGGAACACCCGGTATGTTCTGTTGTGTTGTATTTGTTCCCTTTGTCCAGTCGATTGTTTTCTTTTTGTGTGAAGTTTACAGTCGTCATGTTTACTGTCCTTGGGGCGAATTTGTATTACTGGTTTTGGTCATGTTGAGTGTTTTCTCCTTTTTGTTTTAGTGTGTAGAGTTTCTTTTTTATTATTCATATAGGCATAACGGCGTTTCTCTTTTTCTGTGTATTCTTTCCCTTCTTGGTATATGTGTTGTTCTACTGGTTGGTGTTCTAGTGTCCAGTTCAGTATGAAGTGTTGGTTGTATGGTTCTATATTCAGTCTGTCCCTTTTTTTTTTTTTTTTTTGTTTAGTTCATGTATTTCACTCCCAACCACCTCCTTCGCCGTTTCCTAATCTGGTCCGCTTTGCTTGCGACTGACTCCCGGCTCTGGCTGTGTGTTTTCTATGATATTTGCTCCTGGAAAGGGCGTATAAATGAGGTGCCCTGTTGCCTCTCTCGGGGTGGTAGATAAACCACCTGTCGGAAGTTCGAGCGGCCACTCTTCCACTTTCTCTTCTTTACCGGGGAGTTTTTGCAGACGTCTCCGGGGTCTTTTTTATACAGGGTGTCTGAGTTTCGGTTGCTAAGCGGGGAGGAATGAATAGTACTTGAATAGACAAAGCAAAAGTGTTATTATCACCTTTTGCCTAATCACAAAATTGAAGGTGCCGCATCTTTGTAAAAATCGAAAAATTCACTAATTTTGACCTATTACAAAAATCACGAGTAATGATGTTGCCCAGTCTACAATGATGCCATGGTACAGCACTCACGTAGAGTAACAAAACAAGTTATTACGAAATGCGGCCTGCTCTGAAAATTTAAGCAGGTAAATGGCATCCAAAATTCAGAAATTTCAATTTTTTACAAAATTGTGCAAAAAGCCTACTTTTACTGAATCCCAACATGAATAACCAAAGGCCGGCGTACAGTTCTCATTATCAAAACTGGTAGCCCTGATTCAGATGAACAAAAAATCATACCACTATCTCCTTCCAGTTTTCAGAATTTAAAAAGTTAAGACACGTTGAAGTACTTTCAAATTTCAAAAAAACAGAAAATTTAACTCGCCCTAAAAATGAAACTGTTAGGGGGAAAGCTATTTGGTTTCTAGGCTCCGCTCAAAAGTAAGTTTCCCTAAATTCGTAAGCAGAAACAAAAATAAAAAAAAGTCGGTAATAAAACGAAATGAAAGGGAAATGTAAATCTTGAGTTTTGCACACTCTGGAATAGAACTGGAGTTGCTATCAGTGCTACAAAAATGAGCCAACATTTCGACGTGCGTTGCTTGTGAATTACGAAGTGTAATACATTTCTACACCGCGTAACCGACGTTCGACGGAAATTCACGAGAAATTATGTCATACAGTCAATGGCGCAGCTAGGGGTTTCCCAGGGGGGGGGCACAATAAGGTTTTCAAGGGAGAAAAAGTCGAAAATTGTAGTTTTTTTTTTTAAATCGCCGATATTAGAGGACTATGTAAAAATATTGAGAGGGCATGAACCCCCCCCCCCCCGACGCTACACCACTGCATACAGTGGCGAATTTCAGAAGAAAAGCTAAGTCTCTTGCTTCCAGGTTTCAAATTTTGGCAAGAAAACGTCGAGTTTGCAGACATCCTAACAGAAGATAAAAGTAAAGCGCACTTTTAATCGGAGGGATAACTGGTACATTCAGTAAGAGTTGATAAATTTTTTGAAATAATTTACTTAAAAAATTTATTCTCAATCTGGTAACGTCTCAAATTTTTAGATTTCTTTTATAATGTGGGGAAATCAGTTAGTGTACACAAGACAAATGCTGCTAAAAAACTGAACAGAATTAAAGCCTGTTGTTAATTCGCAACGAAAGTGCACAAACCATAACAATGGCTTGTCATAAAATGAATCAAGTTTCATTCATCTACTTTCAGCGAGAGGTCTTCTTGTATTCCAGTGCCTATTTTATGGTGGTTAGACAACTAGTTCAACAGATGGAGTCTTCATGTAACGCCAGTCATTCATTCAGGCATAACGACTATTGAAAGTTACAATAAATTAGAAGCATTTGTTATTTTTCTTTTTCTTCTTTAATCATAAGGTTCATTTTCCGATCATTTCAGAAGCTTCATGAACTTCAACGCGACATAACTTTTTAAATTCTGAAAACTGGAAGGAGATAGTGGTATGATTTTTTGTTCATCTGAATCAGGGCTACCAGTTTTGATAATGAGAACTGTACGCCGGCCTTTGGTTATTCATGTTGGGATTCAGTAAAAGTAGGCTTTTTGCACAATTTTGTAAAAAATTGAAATTTCTGAATTTTGGATGCCATTTACCTGCTTAAATTTTCAGAGCAGGCCGGATATCGTAATAACTTGTTTTGTTACTCTAAGTGAGTGCTGTAACATGGCATCATTGTAGACTGGGCAACATCATTACTCGTGATTTTTATAATGGGTCAAAATTGGTGAATTTTTCGATTTTTACAAAGATGCGGCGCCCTCAATTTTGTGATTAGGCAAAAGGTGATAATAACACGTTTGCTTTGTCTACTCAAGTGCTATTCATTCCTGCCCGCTTAGCAACCGAAACTCGGACACCCTGTATATTCGCAGAAACGTTTCCATTCCTCCGTTTTGGTTCGCTTAGCTACTTTTTTGTATATTTTTCAAACCTTATTGTATAATTCCAAGCTGGTGTATTTTCAGTGCAGCCCTCAGCCTTTTTCGAGTTTTAGTGTCCATGTTGGAGTGTGAGTGAACTTGGTAATATTCTAAGATAGCGTAACAGCCGAAAGCGCTATGGACAACAGAAACAAAAAAGTGAATTGGCACTTTGGCACACCCTAAAAACAGAATATTCTTCTAGTATTTTCCCTATACTTCCCCAGCCCTGCTGTCCACCAGATGGTTTTGTGTGATTTTATTATCTTGGCCTCGCTGTTCCTCTCATTAGCATCCCTGAGTGCACCATATACAGTATGCTGGCTTATGCCTCGTTGTCATCCACGTTCTGAATCCATTGCCAGTTAAAGGGTACAGGGAAAGAAGCAGGTAAGTCACTTTGTGGCAAAAACAATTTGGTTACATATGTACCTACGTGGTTCTATACACGTACGTGAATTTTGATACCCGTTTTTTTGTAGCATCCTTTTTCAGGCATTCTACCATAGCTCAGTTACTTCTACTCATTTTACTCCCGTTCCAACGGTATTAAAAACTCAATTTCGCGAAAAAGTGACTTATCTGCTTCTTTCCCTATACCATTCACTTGTACCTCGTCAGTATTTCTAAATCATTTTTACCCTTTTTACCCCCCCCCCCAGTCAGTGTCCCAAAGGTTCGTGATAACTCTTTGTCCCTCCTTAGATGTCCGAATCTAGTATTGGATGTATCGGTGATCCGACAGAGACATCCAACATTCTTCATCCCTGGACTCGGTCCCTAAATTTGGAATTGCAGAGTGTTATGTCAGTAACTTCCCGCCTTACTTTTGGGACAAACGTTGGTTTGCTTCCCTCATTCAGAACCAGCAGATCCTGTGCAACAAGGTAGTCCACTAGCCCTTTCCCTCTCGGATTTGTGTCTGTGCTTCCCCATGTAACATATATGTATGGTGCAAGTTGGCATCGCATCTGAACAGGCTGACGTTCGTTCCCTCAGCACTTCTGTTCGATGGTGCATAGTGCCGAGTAAGGACTATACCAGGGAAGCAAGTGTTGGTTCATGGGAGTTAGACCGTGAAGCAGCGAGGAGGAGCCTCCTAGTATATGCCAAATGTTTATCCCGGTTGTACGAAACTAGTCAGAAACTGTGGAGTAATGTGTTCGATTAATCGAAGCTGTTTCCATAAAAAAGATTCATTTTGCAGCCGCGTCTTCCCCACTAAGTCCTCCATTAATGGCCGAGGACGAAACACAGTCTCAGCGGGCATTTTCAGCTCCAGCTCTTTTCAAATTCCAAGGTTCTCCGTGCAGTTTCGCATGCCTACCGTAATAAATAACATCGACTATATGGGGCTTCCGTGTCCACTTAACAAAACGTACATAATTAACGATTGCTAATGTACTCGTTCGGGACTTCGTCAGCCCGTAAATTCGCCAAGTACAGGAAAAATTGCCGGCAACCGAAAAGTCGCGGCTGGGTGTTGCTAATTTTGCGACAACACGCGATCGTTGAACCTTCGCAGTCCTGCATGCGGTTGGAAACGAGCAGGTTAAAATTTGCAGAGCACGATGAAAGAGCAGCTCCCGGTCCATTCAGAGGAGGGCTTCCGAAATCGAAATTAATAACAAATGCAAATATTTCGCAAACGGCAGGCGTTCGACCGAAAAATGAGCCGTTTTTGCAAATTAACAGCATAAATATCGCTTATCTCCGGCGGCAGCGTTTACTTTTTACACGTACGCTACAAATTGGAGTTTTACTTGAACGCGTAACGCACCGAACACGAGTAAATAAAATTATTTCAATGGGTGCGAAGTATATACGAGTGCCCCTTTCAGCCCCCCTCGGACACCATATTCGATGCGCACTTTTTCGAAATGGAAAACGATGATCCGCTGGCCGAAATCCGCTCTCGGACACAAATTCGAAGCCCTTTTTGGGAAACCCTATCCGCGTTCCCGTAAACCGTATCGCGGAAATTATTGCTCGTATTATTTTCCGGAGTTCATTTTTACATTTTTCTTATCAAGGAATAGACTCGGTATAGTTTCTACTTTATGAGACTAAAAACAAACGTTGTATGTCCCCTCCCCCCAACCGTTTCGCAGGGAAACATTTGAATTTAATAATTCAGCACCGTCGGCGAAATTTATTTAATAAGTACCCTCGCTGCAGAGTGAAAGTTTATTGTTATTATCGTATTAGGTACACAGCATTCGACAAGAATGGAGGGCACGGATAAAAGACTGGAACCGCGAATAAAATTCGGTTAAGATAATATATTTATCCGGTAAATGCGGAATGCTGCAGCTGGATTTTCAAAATGCGACGAAGTAGGCGGGGGAGAGGTTATTCCGCTATACTGAAGGTATAAATGACGGATTTAAATTTTCATTTACACGGGTACACGTGCTCCTTTATGTACACATTCGCTATATGTATGAAATCCTTAATTAACGAGACCACGAGATGCGAAAATGCTTGTCTGTTGACTACCTATTGGTTCTTAGCTTTGAGGTTCATGCACATATTTATTTATTTGTATTTGAGTCCCCCTCCCCCAACAGGTGCCCGAGGGTCCCATTGACAGGGAGGGACAGTAGATACAATATAATAATTCTTAAAAACAAAAAAAATACTCTTCATGTGAAGAGTGGGAGATAAAGAAGAAGGAAAAGATGACAGAAAGAGGGAGGGGGAGACAGGTGCCAAAGCAAGGGCAGGGCAGAGCGGGTGGTGAGGGGCGCGCCGGTCCACAGGTGGTAGTTGAAAATTATTGTGAATTGAGAAGTAAGGGTTGAAGGAAGCCGATAGGCCGAAACAAACCACACTTGTGCGTTGTGCAGTATAAGGGAAAGAACTGCAGAGACTTGGACTACATTCACCCTCGAGTACTTTATTGACTGATGAGATATACTGTCCCTCTCCTACTCATGAAGAATATGACGATCCCAGAGTCTTTTTGGGTAATACTAGGGGGCTTCGCCCCCTGGCCGCTTCGCTGACCACCCCCCATGCCCGTCACTCGCTTCACTCGTTGCTGGCCTTGCTCGGCGCTTCGCGCCTCGTCCGACCACCACAGTCCTCAGTGTTTGGTCTAAAACTTTTGTTCTTGAGTTGAGGTTTGCTTTTCGCTTCTTTTGCTCCCCATCTATCAGCGGTCCTTAATCTTCCACCATGAACCCCTCGTTCACCACGGTCGCTCTCCGCTTCTACGGTCACATTTCAACAGTCGCAGCCCTCCTCAGCCGCAAAATCCTCCCCCACAACGGTCATAATCTCCTACCAGAGGCTTCAATGCCCAACCCATGGTCTTTTTCCTCCGCAGTATCCACTCCCTCCCCAATGGCGTCCATAGTCCCTCTCTACAGCATTACCCTTCCGCGGCTCCATCATCTTACGGCCTCCTCGCTCAACCACCTCGATGATCCCCTGGTCCTCCAACCAGGAGCTTCCACCACCATGACTACCCCTTCCCGAAACCAGAACCTTATTCGCCTTCCCGGTCGCCTCTCTCACCAAGGACTTCCTCCTCCACCAGGACCTCTTACTCACCATCCTCCCCACCTGGGGCCTTTATCTACCTCTACAGTCCCCGCCACCACCGTGACTTTACTCCCCTCCAGGAGCTCTCTTCTCCAACATGAGTACCTCTTATCCCCCCGGGCATTTATCTACCAAAGTTTGACTGCCCCACTAGGACTCCCGCCCACCACTACCTCCTTCTCCTCAATGGCCACCCTGTCCTACCAAGGATTTCCTCTGCCACGAGGACGCCTCACCCACCACTACCCTTTGGGCTTTCTGTCCTCACTATGGTACTCCGACCCCCTTGAAGATCCCTGGCTATCCACCCAGGAGCTCTCACAACCATGACAACCCCCCCCCCCGAGAGCCCTTCCCCATCAAGACCCCACCCCGCCACCAGCCTCTCCTGTACCACGGCTATTTCTCTTCCCGGTCCCCACTCTCATTAAATACTTTCTCCTCCACCAAGTCCTCTTACTCATCTTAACCCCCTGTCCCACCCAGAGCCTCCATCTCCGTCCACAGCTCACGCCCCCACAGGGACCATATTCCCCCTTCAGGAGCTCCCTCCTCAACCATGAACCCCTCCTGAGGGTAGGCTACCCCTGGAAAATAGAGCAATTAAGGGGCAGGGTAGGCAACCCGCAGCGACTTGAGATCTTGAAGATTATGGGTAGTTATTATGTCATTATATGTCTTTTTATGCCTGTCATAAGGACCTGAGATCTCAGAGTCCAAGGTAGCTTTAAGTTAGACTATGTGTTGTATCTTGTGACTTGAAATCTTGGAAATTATGGGTAATTATGTCATCATATGTCTTTTTATGTCTTATTATGTCGGTTGGTTATGACTTAAAACTTGGAGATCTTTTATGTTAGAATAGATTATGTCCTTGAAAGTAGCTGATCTGCCCCTGCAATTTTTCTGATTTTTAGGTAGGCAACCCGCAGTGCGTTTTTTTTAGAGAGAAGAGAGGTAGAGAGATATAAGAAGGAAGTAGCAGGGACGAAGGCCGGGATTTAGATATCAGGGCCCTGGAAGTTTTTTTCTGTGAGGGAGGAGGAGGAGTTTGGTTTTTTCCAGGAGAGGAGGGGTGGAAATGGAGGGAGGAAGAGGAAGAGGACGAGAAGTAGAAGGAGGTGGCAACGGCAAAGGCTAGTACTTAGACTTCAGGCCCCTTGGAGTTTTTTCCAGGGAGAGGAGTTCCCCTCCACAGCTCCCGCCCGCTCATGGTCCTCCTCTCCTACCACAAACCTCTTCTTCAGCGTGCCTCCCGAAGCTCCCCTACCCATCAGGGACCCTACTTTAGGGTAGGCCATCGCTGATGGTAGGGACCTCACACCCACCACTATCTCCTGGCCTCCATTTCCCTCCACAGTTCCCTCCCACACCATGATCCTCCTCCCCGTCCAGGATCTCGATCATATACCAGGAACCCCCTCCTAGGGGTAGGATACCCCTCCTCAGCCACGGAGGAGAGGGAGGAGGTGGTAGGGACGAAGGCCGGGATTTAGATATCAGGCTCCTTGGAGGTTTTTTTTTCAGGAGGAGAGGGGGAGGCGTTTTAGTTTTTTATATACTAGGGGCTTTGCCCCGTGGCCGCTTCGTGGCCTAATCTCCAAGATCTCAAATCGCTGCTAGTTGCCTACCCTGCCCCTTAATTGCTCAATTTTCCAGGGGTAATAGAGAGATAGAGATTTTTAATACATAGAGATAAGAGATATTATTATACATATGTATAATGCTAGAGTACTGTCCATACTTGATGCTGAGCCTCGACGTGCTACAAATAGATCAGTATTTCTTGTATTAAATCTAGGGAGCCTGAATTGAATACGTGTTAAGTTGTTGGAATCCAAAATTTTATTATTCAGAACATCCCTCAAGAAGATCAACTTTGCCAGACATCTTCTATTTTTCAGACTCATAATCTCAAAGCCAACCAAAAGTTCTTCGTGTACAATTTCAGAAGCATAACATGTAATGATTTTACAATATAAATATTTCAAAAATTCTTTTTGAAGTTTCTTAATTTTATCTTTACCTTATTGAATTTTAGGATCTCATGCAACAGAGGAGAATTCCAATACTGATAACAAAACTAGAATAAAGAATTTTCATTGTTTCTAAACTTTTATAACAAGCTCCATTTCTCTTTATGAAGCCAACCATTATTTTAGATTTTAAAGTTATGTGATCGATATGCATATTTGAATAATAATTTCAAATCCAAAATGATGCCTAAGTTTTTTACAAAGTTTACACCCCCGAGGGTATCTTTTATTTTATACTCGTATAAAATAGCGCATCTTTTTCTTGAAAAGGTAATTTGTTCACACTTGTCAGTATTAAATGGTAACAAGTTACTATCACTCCACTCAACTAATGAGTTAAAATCTTGTTGCAGTTTAACGCAATCATTTTGAGATTTTATAACTTTATAAATTTTCATATCATCTGCATACAGCAGTAATTTCGAATATTGGATTTTTTCAGAAATATCATAGACAAAAATTAGAAATAGGTATGGACCCAAAACCGAACCCCGGGGAACTCCTGACAAACTCTTGTAACATGTAGAGGCCACTCCTTTATACTCGACGAACGGCATTCTGTTATTTAAGTAGGAGTGAAATAGAAGTATTAGATCTTTTGAAAAGCCAAAGCTGCATAATTTTTGGAGTAAGATTTTGTGATTGACATTGCCAAAATCCTGTGAAAAATCTGTATAAATGGTATCCATTTGCCTACCCTTCTCTTGGTGGGACGTATGGCGATGCACGCATGCCAAAGTGGCCCCTAAGACACCGCACACCCGGCACCGGAAACTACCCTTTTGGGCATCGCATCAGTGGCCAGGGGGAACGCTTTGGGGCCGAGCCCGAGCCCCCATTTCTCCGTGCCGGGACGATGGTGCGCACGTCCTGCCAGGGCCATCATGGGGTTCCCTATTGACCGAGGTCCGCGCTCCCTGAGCGCTCGCCTGGAATTCAGGTCCCCCACGGCCGGACGTGCTGCCTCCTCCTCTATTTGCCTACCCTTAGAGAGGGTTATATTGATCATTAGCAACATTTAAAAAGTTGTGACATTTTTTCCTTGTCGGTTGAAATTTGAATACAAAGTTGACAAAATTCAATCAATTCGTATGCATTTTCCCACGTTTCAACTTGGCCTCTATGACACCGCACTCCCGGCACCGTAAACTACCCTTTCGGACATCACATCAGGGGGTAAAAGAAGCACCGATCACCCCGAATTACTTTAAAAAAATATTTTCTTGTTAGAAATTTCGAACTTCTATTTGGACAAGTAGTGAGATCCCCACGATGTCATGTGGTCTTAAGATCCCGAATCCAATTTTAGCATCAATTTGACACCAGATTTAAAATTCTGGCATCGTATGAAGGGGGTAGGACGAATTTTTTATAAATTGCTTAATGTATACCCAAAATAGTAGGTTTCTTGAGGTCGCAAAATTTGTTTTTCATATTTTCACTATAAATTTAAAATGATGATTCCCGGAGGTGGATGCGAAACTTTGATAAATTACATCAAATATCTAGCAGTTAATATGTTCTGAGGTCCCAATATTCATTTTTCACATAATTTTGACTGAAAATTCAAAATCGTAGCATCTGGAGGACAACATTTTCACGTATCCCATGGTGCGTATTAAATATCAAGTTTGTCGAGTCGCCGAACAAAACCAAAAGTATAGCCGCGAAGTTACTGGAGGACAGAATTTCTATGATCCATATTATGCTTATGAATGCAGCGACCTCCATAACATGATTAATGATGCCTGTATTATCTTTTTTCAATTTCTCAATTTTGAGCCTTAACACCCCTCTGAGGTGGTATATAGTTTTGAAATTTCGGACAAATCAGTGTCAGAATTGAATTTGGGTCTATGGAAACCTAAGAATCGATATCCATACTGTATTAATCTAGACTTTGTCCCCCATCCCCTTGGGCGAAGTTACAATTTTAGATTTAGAGTCAGGCCCTATCAAAAATATATTTAGCGACCTCCATAATCTGAAAAATGGTGCCTGTGTTATCTTAGTTGAATTTTTTAATTTGGAATGCCCCCACCTCCGTTAGGTGTCACAATTTTGGAATTTCGGAGAAATCAATGTCAGAATTGAATTTGGGTCTCTGAAAACCTACGAATCGATATCCATATTTTTATTATTGTATTTGATCCAGATGTTGTCCCCCTTCCCTTCGGGTGAAGTTACAATTTTAGATTTGTGGTCAAAACCCGATAGCAAAAATAAATTCAGCGGCCTCCATAACCTGAAAAATGGTGCTTGTGTTATCTTAGTTGAATTTTTCAACTTTGAGCCCCCCCCCCGCCATAGGTTGTCACAATTTTAACATTTCGAGGAAATGAATAGCGGAGTTGAACTTGGGGGCTATGAAAATGTATGAATCGATATCCATATTATATTTCATCTCATTTTCATCCATCTTTCCTCCTGCGATACCATAACACTACTGAACAAAATGAAATTTTTCGTTTGCACAACGCATTTAAGGAGGTGATTCATGAGTACTTTTCAACGCTGAATACAGTGCCGTTGGCCGTTTTTCTGATCAAAAACTACAAAAAATTCAACTAAATGTGTTCAAAAAGAGGTTTAGGAACTGAATGTGGTCATACTGATTCGTGTTGTTGTGTGTTGAGGTTGTGTGTAGTGGTGTGTATTCCGTCGGTTTGTTTTCTGTTACAGTGGTCTGATAACACTGATAATATCAGTCAGTGGTACCGCTTTTCCACTGCAGAAACAAAATGGAAACGAATTTCAGTCGTTCAGAACTCCGAATTGTGACGTGATAGAGAAAAATGGGTCGCAGTATCGTGTTCAGCGTTAAAAAGTACCTCAGAATCACCTGTCGAAATGCGTTGTGCGAAATAGTTGTTCAGTAGTGTAATTTTGGATTTGGGGTCAAACCGATATCAAAAATAAATTCAGCTAGTTCGAAACCTCTTTCGATGATACCTAGACTGCGACATTTGCACAAATGAAAGGTCTTCAAGTTCCTTTCAAAAATTCTCTTTAAGACCTATGAAAGGCCAAAAAATATATATATGTAACAAGGTCGGGGTATGGGACAGAAAAATCCATTTGGTGAATAAGCCACTGAGACTGATAACATATCGAAAATTCTACACCGTGTCCTATAAAGCGTGTATTAATACATGGTAATGTAAGAAGCAGGGTTGACATTTTACATGTAAAATGATTTATTTTACATTTTACGTAAAATGAATGTAAAATCGATGTAAAATGCGGAACAAAAAAATGAAATTGATGATTGATAGATGATAATGATATCTATGATGAGAAATGAGAATAAAAAATTGAAAAGGAATATTATGAAATAAATAATATTGAGATGAAATTAATTGAATTGTGACGGTAAAATAAAACAAACAAAGGAGTTTAAGTAAAAATTGCTGACACCACAAAGTCCGGTGAGTTTTAATTTGATTTTTTTTTAATGGAATTTATAAGATTATTTATTAATTACTTTTTGTTAATTTTTGTTCCTTGAAATTTTTCAATTTTAAGTTAAAATTTTAAGAAGTTTGGCGAAAAATGTTAAAATTTGTTTTGGCCTGAATTGTTTCATTTTTTTATAAATTGTTTTATACTTGTCTTTTTTAATTCACTTTTCCTTAAAACGCTCTACTGTCTTATGAGTTTCTTATAGTGAATTTGAGGAGTATAAAATATAAAATTAAATGATAAAGGAGACGACCATTTATGACTGTAGTTCCAGTTATGTGCAAGTTTTAAAAATTTTGAATGAAAAATGGAACTTCAATTTTTTTTAAACTCATTTTGCATTCATTTTATATTTTACATGTAAAATGTAAAATGTATTTTACCTGCCAACCCTGGTAAAAAGTTATTTTATTCCAGGGACGTACCGGTTGGGGGAAAGGAGGGGAAATTTACCACCCCCGTAGACTCAGCAGTTGGGAAAATTTACCATTTCAGTCAGGCGGAGTTGGAAAAATCCAAAGAATCAAAAGATTTTTTTTTGCTTTGCTACTTGGGAATTGAGTTGAGAAATCGGAAAAATCTAACAATTCACAAATTTTTTTTTGTTTTACTTCGATACATGGAAATTTTGAGTTTATTGAATTAGGACTTTCACAATTTTGCCCCCCCCCCTTCGGAAAAACGCTTTGGTACGTCCCTGTTTTATTCCACACCGACTTTACGGAGTTTCTAAGGCAACTATGAAAAAAATTGTAAGGAATCACTTTGTAGAGAATCAGGTCTAGAGTAAATTTTGTCCCAATCGTTTTTTATGTTGGCGATGGGAAGCGAGTTATAATCTGAAAACCAGACTTTTGGGGCTTCTCCCCTCTGTGGTACCGGGAACTCGGATCAGAGGGGCAGGGACTTTTCCCTTCATTAAAGCGATGACCTGAACATTTCTGCCAAAAATCAGCTTTGTATGATTCTTTTGAATTCTCATAATTTCTTCATTATCCAGACTAAACTTAAAAATCGTCATTTTTAGATTCTGCCCACTGATGATCTGATATTGCTAACTAATAGTCGATTTCGTTGATTTGCCAATACCTCTTTTCTTCTGGTATATCCCTGCTTGCCAAAGTTGACCATCACCAAGCAAGTAACTTTTTTGGATTCAAGAAGCCCATGAAAACGTTATGAAGTATTTGTTTGTCTGTGTTTGTTCGAAGTTAGTTAATGAACCGTAAAAGCTGGAGGGTTCGTACTTTCTAGGTGTGTTCGTACGAACTCTAATAGGTTTTAGGCTATAAGAAATTTTGGTACCCTTATTAGAAGAGGGCCACAGAATTTTGCCCCCTCGGGACTCCCTTTTTTCGACTGGGACGTTTTAAAAGTATTTTACATTGAACATTTTTACATTATGTTGACATTTGGTGGCTGTAATCTACCTTCAGAAATGATTGACGGACAGAAATCTTTAATTTCTAATGTACGTGAAAGTGTGCGTTAGTCTCTGCCCTTTTCGGCGGATCCAGGGGCGTTATAAATATGGTATCCACCCCTTTTAGTCATCACTGACTCTAAATTCAAAATTACACGTAACTCTGCCCGGGGTTCCCCTTTCTTCCTGCTCTATGGGAATACTGTGGGTGCTGATGGGCGCGCCTGACTTGCTGAGGGTGGGTCTGCATTTTCCGTGGTCTTCTGCCTGTGGTGGGTCTAAGGAGGCAGCTATTCAAGTATAAACATTTAGACATTTTAGACCCAATAGGTACGAGAAATCTGATAAAAACTTTACGTGAGATAAAATCTTGAAAACTGAATACTATCAACTTCAGCCTCAACTTCACTTTTTTCTCTTCTTCTTCTTCTTTTCTTTTCTCCTTTTTCTTCTCTAAATTAAATCCTTAAAAATGAAAAATTATGTCTGGTTGTGTAGTAGTTGATCACTGTCGGCAGAGTAAATATGGACCTGGTTGCATGGATCTTGTATGGATGGTATGTGTGCGTAGGAGTGAGCTCCGGGGGGAGGGAATGGATGCTGGTGGTGATTTGCGTTTAAGCTTTTGGCTCAGTTATGTCTCGTACGATTATTTTTCTTTCTTTGTCTTTTTTTTATACACATACCGATTTGCTCTACCTATTGTAACTTGTTATACCTCAACTCCACTGCCCCGAATTGGGCCTGTCTGTGGATGGGGGAGGGGGTAAAATATTGTCTAATAAAAGAAATAAATTAGCCAAATGCTGATATTTTAAACAGCATCAGCAGAGAGGTGTGACACAATTTCTCCTTCGCTACGGCCCTGATACGAGAAACCTTCGGCCAGGATTAACGTACTCGTATTGATATTAACGGGTCGGCGCGGAATTTTTCATTATTTAAAACGAAACACATCGGCTAGGAAAAGCGCCCGGTTGTAAACGTTACGTCGGAAACCTATTTCGTTGATCATTGCAACAATTTCCCAAGATTGTATTGAATTTTTCATCAGTATTACCCAACCGAAAATGGAAAAGGAAAGACGCCTGCTGCTCGCCCGGAATATATAGGATGACCAATGTAAGTGATCTGTGGAAGTTTGTTAGCTATTTTCCACACGTTTTGACGTCTATTCGGGGAGTTGATGTTAACGTGACTGAGGATCGCTTTTTCAGACCTAGACTGAAATAATCCGTTGGGATTTCGCTCGGCAGAAGCTACAAAAGCTGTTAAACCGAATGGTTGCGGTTACAGGTGAAAGAGGTACAGCTGTTAGTAAGTTTAGTTTTACCTTTTCGCAGCGATAGAAAGGAAAAACCGAAACTGGATCATCTATTTTCGTTTGTAAGCTATTCAGTGTGAGAGGAACTGCTTGAAAGAGGCACAATAACGGAAGTCTAAGGGTGCCAGGGCACCCACTCAATTACGACGAGCATCCCTAGTAAAGGATAACGTTTTAATTAAACAATTTTTTTTTAGTCATCGATAGGCAACAGCTCTGAGCACCACAGTGTAAGATTGTTGCGCCCCTCTGCTGCCTGATCAGTATTTTTCTGACTTGGAAACTGCGTCTGGGACCAACATGAAAAACATTTCATTTCAAGTTTTAAGTATATTATTAGGATACTGAAAAAATACTTTCCAAGCTAGATTCAAAGCAGCGCAGTCATCATAAGAGCAACGAGCTATGAGCTATTCGTGTATTGTAAGAGGATTTAACAATGTAAACCAATTAATTGACCTATTAAATGAAAAGCCTTATCTATAATGCTATTTGGTAAAAATATCAAGATGAAGGAATTTAAATTATATTGATACATCGATCAGTTAACACCATAAACACCAAAGTCAACATTAGCGTTTTCGAGGGCTTATGCCAAATATTACATGCGAGGCCTTTTTTGCAGCATAAAAGTATGGAGATGAGGGAGTAATGGACTTAACATCCCACATTTCCTGAAATCAAACTTTTCAAATGTCTTACAGTGGGGCTATGTGGAACATTTTCCGCTATATTTTGCTATATTTCACATTATAAGCGGGGTTACACTGATTGTAATGAAACATGTTCAAGTCCAGTTCCCTCTATCAATTTATGTCTTGAAACATTTTATAACTTGTGATTTTCCCAAGTTTTTTAGAGCGTTTTTGGATTTTCCTACTGTACCCTTCCGTATCGGCAGTGTTGGGAGCTTTTTTGTTGGTATTATTCCTATAAAAAAGTATTTTCGCTATTCGTCTGACGTGCTTCTCATCGAAATTGCTTTTCCCGATTTGACTGTTAAAGTCACCCATAAATAACGTTTTTGTCTTAGAATTTTTTTCTGAAATTTGTTTGAACGAAATTCTAAATTAACCAGGGGCGAAACTATGGGGGGGGGGGGGTTGAAACACCCCTAATAATGTGGCAGTCGGCAAATTTTGTCGAAAATTTCTCAAATTTTCGACTTCAACTCCGTTCACGTTTCCTTCACTTCGTTGAAGAATACGTCAGGTTGACGGTGATGGTGAAAATATTTGGCTGGTATAGATTTGAGGGTGGAAAAATAAATAAATAAATAATTGGCTGTGCTTAGCAAGGGAAAGTAACGTCTTCGTTTAAGCTTTCATCGAGCCTCTCCGGTCAGTTGCTTTTTTGAGTTACATAAGAAATGTACGCGAATTTAGTGCCGAAATTTGGAGAATATGACCGACAAGGAGGTGGAAGTTATGGATATACAGGTCAGTAGTATTGTCAGTAGACAGTAAATGTATTGACATCTAAGAAATCTAGAACGTGTAGTTCTCGTATTTACGTAATTTTCGTAATTCGTTTCGGACAAGTCTTGCCAAAGTCATCATCACCAGTCAACAAAATTTGAGTTGAAATTATCGATGCAAATTCGTGTCGATCGTAATAATTTGAATTCCTCGTGGAATTCCGTTCGATTTCCTCGAACATTCGCCCTTTGGGGCCTGTAGAATTCAAGCTAGAATTCCGTTCGAAAAACTCGAACGTTCGCCCAATGGGGCCGTATCCTTTTCTCCTTTTCGTTATTTCCTAGACTGACGACAAACGTTTGTTTTATGTTTGTCGTTAGGTCCGAATCTAATACTTCATAGAAGTCAGGATCCCGAAGCCGAGCCGACCGTATAGAGAAGAAAATTATTAATTTTACCACTTTGTACTTTTTATTTAAAAAAAAACGTCAATTTTTTATATTTAATAAATTTAAGTTATACTCAAAATTTCGATTTCTTCTAGTTAACGTGTTCTGTATTGAATCTAATTTTAGTCAGAGCCTTTTCTCTTTAGTATTGACGTAACTCCCCCTAGGTTTAAACGATCCAGAATCCTCTTCAGGTTTACAAATTTACGTCAAATTTTACGACTGTCCATTTGACCCTCCCCCCCCCCCATAATTTAACAGTCGGCAAATTTTGAAACTGTTCATTTGAATTTTCATTTTTTTATGCATGTTTGTTTGTTTATTTATTTTATTTTTAAATAATTAAAAAATATTTCGATTAAAAAATTGGTAAATTTTTAATATTTTAAAAATTTTGTCAGCGGATTTTTAGTTTTCAAAAAATATTTGTCGGCAAATTTTTCTTCTCCACCTTTCCAAACTGAAAGTCAAATTTCGTTTCTCAAAATGGAGTGCCCTGGACTCCTGTCAAAGACTAGTCAGTGAAAAGCCGAAAGTTTCAAGCTGAGTACCGATGTGGAAGACATTTCGAATATCTGAAAGTCGGTAGCAAACGTTGAATTTCCAATTTCAATGACTATTCGAACTGCCAGCGCGAAAGAGTCGCCCTCTATAATTTTAGGCACGTGAAAAAAAGGAATTATTGAAACCCTACATATTATAGAAAAATTCATCAGATTGAAATTAAAATGGTCTCAGTGAAAGGAAAATTTTATGTACTATAAATTTTGTCCTAATCATTTTTTCGATAAACTCTTTCGTTTTCATAATATTTTGAGATTTCTTCGTATGTCTGTAAATGAGATCCGATCGGTAGGAAACTTTATAGTTTTTTTTCATATTTTTTTTTATTTAATTTGATTTTATTGGAGTCAAAGTGTAAAGGAAGTTGTGTGTTCCTCTCAAGTATTCCTAACATCCTTCCACCTTACCCTCCCAGAATAGAGTATGCTCATGTGCGCAAATGTAAGTGCTTAGGGGATAAGGTTCCGACGAAACTATGGGAGGGGGGAGTGAAACACCCCAATAATTGTGCAGTCAGCAAATTTTGAATCTGTCCATTTGAATTTTTTTTCTTTTGGTTAAAAGAAAATATTTGTCGGCAAATTTCCCTTCTCCACGCCCCCCCCCCCAAACTGAAAGTCAAGTTTCGCCTCTGAAATTAACCTAACAACTTTTAAATCGCCCCAATTGAATAAATCAAGTTCTCATTGAACAATATAATATAATACTCGTATTTACCACCGCTGTGCTATTTTCAATGCATTTAAGTACATTCTCTTGTAGGTTTCTAGAACTATCGCTCTTAACTTTTTTTCTGAAAATTCCATGCTAAAACTATTGCAGACATTGAATTAGAATAGTGCAGCCATTTACATAATTTTTCATTGCTTATTCCCTTCTGTATCACAATTTTTACAGCGTATTAATTTTCAGAGTGGTCACAGTTGTCCCCTGTGGTCATATTTGGCACGTATGCTCTACACTGAATGATACTCGTAAACACGATTTTTAACGGATCATATCTGTCATATGTCACATAACACATCTGAGTTCTAACATCTACTTTATTGAAGAACTAAGGAATAAGCAGTTAATTAGTTACTTTCGACTTCTCGCTGAGTACTGAGTAACTATGTATACCCTTTGAACTTTTATGCAGCTCCAAGTTTGGAACAAAGTAAATTTCTATTTTAACTTTCAATTTTTCCATAACTGTTTTTCATGGTGTATTCAACCATTCGCTGAGGACTGCTCCCAATATCTAGAGAATAGGTACGCTAAAACAACCGAGCATTTGTCGCATTTGGCATTTCTAAAATCGAACATAGCTCTTCTATTTGCTGAAAATTTCTCTGTAATCAGGGACGTACCGACAACCCTGCCGAGAGGGGAGGGAGACAAGGGGGAAATAACCCGGGCCCGGACTTTCAAGGAGGCCCGATATTTCTAAAAGGCCTGAATTTCAACGCTTACGGCTACATTATTTTTATTTTATTTGTAGCCATACAGGGAACGGCGGCGAACCGTCGCACAGTGTAATGAAATAATGCTAAAAAAGTGCTCATAATTAATTCTTGAAGAGAATCTGATCCAAAAAAGAAAAAAAGAGTTCCTCCTAAACTGTATTTTAAATGTAAATTTTGAGTTTTGATTCAGTTTTTCAGTTGGCGGTTCTGGGGGGGGCTGTGTAGTGGGGGGGGGGGGGACAAAAATTAAAGTTTACCAAAAAATCAACATTGGTATTGAAATTATATAATTCTGACATGCTGAATCCAATTTTTTGATTGTTTTGACGATTGGGTCCTTTGGGGAAGAGATAGGAGAGGGAAAAGTGAAGAATTTTCTGAAAAAACTGTGTTGGGTATTGAAACTAACTAATTCTGGTATGTTAAATCCAAATATTTGATTGTTTTGACAATTAGATACTTTTATGAGAAGATAGGTAAAGAGGAAAGTGAAAATTGTATGATAAAATATAAGTTGGATAATGAAACCGACTAATTTTAGTATTCTGAATCCAAATATTAAAGTGTTTAGATAATTTTATGCAATATAAAGGTGTATATAGAATAGGGAGGGGCTTAAATCATACAGTACTGGATAGTCAGCGGTAAATCCTTTCCTTAACAATCGGGTATGTCTACATTAACCTGGTACTAATTGGAGGTAAAGTCCTATGCATGCGCACTTGAATTATTCCTGTCAGATTTTCTTAGATTTTTGATAGACTTAACCCCGATTTAATTTTATCTCATACATACAATCTACGATTTGGACCACTTTTAGATAAGTGCACATGTGCGGAACTTAACCATATGCACCGTTCCAAATTTTGACACTTTGAAAATGGCTTGCTGTCTATCCTGTACTATGTGATTCAAGGGGAGGGGTGAACAAGTCATATAAAAATATGAAGGTATATAAAATCAAAAATTTATATTTAATAAAATTAAAAATAACATGTACAAATTAATTAAAAATATCATCATCAGTATCATCATCGCTACTTTCATTTACCTCTTGAGATAGTGTTTTAAATCCCTCTTCAGTAGTCAGTCTTGTTAAGCCTAAATCAAAAACATCATTTACGATTAAATAACCTAATGATATAACAATGTGACAAAATAGGCCTGCAACTTTGATATAGGTAGCTGGAGTTATTTTCAGACGAAAAAGTTACATTTTATTCAAACCTATAGAATAATACTAAATTTGATTTCTACGTTACAGGTCGCTAATCCTCCCTGTCCGTCCGTCTCCGAGCATAGGCTTCTGCCAATTTTTTCCAGCTAATTCGATTTTTAGCAGATCTTGACCACAGAATTCCAAAGTTTTTAACCATGAGGTCTCACCATCTGGTTGTCGGACGCCCTATATTCCTTACCAGGTCCCGTGGAGTCCATTCCACTAATCTTTTGGTCCAGTTGTCTTTCCCTCTTATTAGATGCCCCGCGTAATTCAGTTTCAATTTGTAAATTGTCGGAGAGATCATTTGTTCCTGTTCTTTTCCTAATTCCCACTAGGCTAACTTTGTCCGAGATTTTAATTTTGAGAATGCTTCTTAACATTCTGTTAAAAGTGGTTACGATATTTTTTGTTAGTTGGTTAGTGAGGGCCCATGATTGTGCGCCATAGAACAAGGTGGGGAGTATACATGATTCCAGAATTTTTGTTTTTGTACTATTTTTCATTTTGCTTTTTAGGATGTGTTTGTGGTTCCAAAAATTTTTCCAGGCGTTCGCAATTCGAGATCTAATTTCTTTTCTTGATTTGCCCTCTAGAGATACAAAATTTGCCCTAAATATTTGTATTCGTTTACCTTTTAAATTTCGTGGCCACCCAGATTAAACCTTCCTTCGTCCTTCGACATGAGTTTCGTCTTGTCTAAATTTGCATTTAAGCCCACTCATCTACTTGCCTCGAACAATTCAGATGCCATCCTGAATTTCAACGCTTACGGCTACATCATGCCGTCCATCAAATCAGCAATTACTCCTTACACCATGAAAAAACCCTCTTATCCCGTAGCTTATAATTTTTTCCCATCTAACTAGAGAACGAATTGAACTAGAAGGAAAGGGGCCCGTGGAAATTCGCCCAGGCCCTCTTTTTCTCTCTACGGGGCTACGTACCATTGGGGAGCAACTTTAATCCCCCCCCCCTCTGTAGAATTTTTTACTCCGCAGTTGGGAAAATTTACAATTACTATTTCAGTCAGGCGGAGTTGGGAAAATCCAACGAGTCAAAAGTTTTTTTTTTTTTGCTTCAATACTTGGGAATTTTGAGTTTAGTCAGTTGGGACTTTCACAATTTTTGCCCCCCCCCCCCTCCCCCGGAGTAACTCTTCGGTACGTCCCTGTCTGTAATTCTGATTTCGAAACATTTATTAATAAGCATTCGTGGGCTTGCTATCACTATTTCGGAGTTACCCTACCACTCAGCCCAAGGGCATAGCTATCTCTGCTTTTCGCCAGAAAGTTCAAGACGATAAAATCAGTTGACCTAATCCGGCGTCAAATCGGATCAACTTGAGGCCTCTCATCTCGCCGCTGAGCAAAACTGTGTTTTACCGGCAGATCGCAAATACGAAGGATGTTCTTTTTCCATTTATCTTGCCTACCGTTACCCATATGTATCGGTTACTGCTCATACAATTCCCTCTTAGTCTACTCTTGTGTAAATCCCACTAGCGGCAACAACCTTTTTATTTCAGTGCAGGCGAATTTGTAACCAACATTTTTACCGGAACGCCATCGC
Source organism: Acanthococcus lagerstroemiae (assembly GCA_031841125.1). Lineage (NCBI taxonomy): Eukaryota > Metazoa > Arthropoda > Insecta > Hemiptera > Eriococcidae > Acanthococcus > Acanthococcus lagerstroemiae. The sequence continues at coordinate 39,054,523 of CM063112.1, forward strand.
CGTGGCCGCAATTTCACTGCCCCCTCTTAACGTAGAGTTACCACCGTGCTAACTGGGGTCAGCAAAGGTTTTATGAGCTTTTGTGTAGCATCGAAGCCCGGACGTTGACCAACAGGTGATTTTCCACTACTTAATCGAAAGCACAATTGAAAAAAAGAACACGAATATACAAGTTGGCCGAAAATTACTGGTACAAAGGAGGTCGACCTCTTTATTACTCTCTTCGTTTCTATTTATGTGAATATGTTACACATTCGAATGCGGTTTTCCTCCAACGCATCTCCCCCCCCCCCCACACACACACACGAAAAATGTTGCGGCAAATTCGACAACAAACGAGTACCGTAAAACAGGGTTACTTTGTGGCAACTTTTCTATTAAGATACAGTTATTTCAGACCTGTGCTAAGGAAAGTAGCTTTCAAGTACATGAAGTGAAAGCTTACCACCTCGTGAATTAATTTTTCAGTCAGTAAAAATGCGAATATCGAAAAAAAAGGCCTTAGGCAGGTTTTTGTCCGTCGCAATCTTATTCCACCCGGTGGGGTAACCTTAATTCTTGGCCCTTCAGAGCAATGAACAACGCGTTCCTATCACAAAGTTAGACCTTATATGAAAAGTATACGTGTACTACAAACTTTGGGAACCAAAAATGTCTCGAGATTATAAGCTTAAATAATATTTTTTTGTAACTAGAAAGATAAAAAAAACGAAAGAAAATATTATATCACCATTTGAATTGAAAATATTGTGCGACTACCAAGCTGTTTTGAGGCTGGCTCCGAACAATCGGCTTCTAGCGTTCTTTTGTACGCGTCATTCTAGAAGTTCAGAATTCAATTTTCGGGTACAAATATAATAATAATAACTGCATTTTGTTGGGTATCAACAGCCGTCTTATGACGGAGCCTTGGCGAATTAGGCTCCGGGACCATTATAAAATAGAAAGTACCTAAACAATAAAATTCAAATTCCCCCGCGCTGCGTGTTTGCGGACGGCGAGGAGTTCCAGCTCCCCCGACCCGCATGTTGTTGTACCCGCCCATTTCTGGGCATAAGTCTTCCCATCTTCTTTCCATATTATTCTAGTTAGGGCATGTCTTCTCCAACCCGGGCCAAGTATCTTTCGAAATTTATCCCTCCACTGGGAAGTTGGCCTCCCCCTCTGTCCCTTTTCAGATCTTACGCTGTTCACCCCTCCACTAGCTTTTCGCATCTTCTTCCTACCTGTCTCATGATATGCTCCCCGTACCTCCATTTAATTTTCTCAACTATCCTTCCTATGTCCTCCAGCTGCGTTTTCACCATTAACCAAGACCCCTTGACTTTGTCTTTTGACATTTAACATACTGCGTTCCATTGATCTTTGCGTCACTCGTAACCTCCTCACATTAACTTTGGTCAGCGCCTATGCTTGGGCCCCATATGTCAACGCGGTTAAACATAGCTACTTCAAACCTCCGCCTTGGTTGAAATTGGAAATCTGCATTTGAAGACTTTTTTCAAATTCCAGTACTTTCTCCACTAGATGCAATTCGAAATTTTCTTCTCTCTGGCATTTTCAGAGAAGATTATTTGACCAAGATAACATACCTTATCTATCCATATGCTAGCAACTCGTTCCTCAACTTTACTTTACATTTCAGGACATTTGACAAAAGTTTTGTTTCATTGGTGTTTACTCTTAAACCAACTTCCTCACATATGCATTGGGAAACTGTTTCGCGCTTTGGATGAGTTCGGACAGATCATTAGCCATTAGAACATCGTCGGCAAACCTTAAGATAAAAACATCACTAGTACAATCCCTTTTCCGATTTTTATACTTTGCTCATCTGGGGAAACAGACAGTCCCCCTAGAGAACCTCGGATCGGAACCAAATCGGGAACCCGGTAACACAACCCCATTTTTCACTGTTGACAAGTCATTAACTAAAAAGTGGTCATTTCGTTTTTAAGTGTCTTAAAGTTCCTTCCGATGTACTAATTTTCTTCTTAAATGGATATCAGTCTCAAGATTTCGAGCATGATGTTTTTTCGACCACAGAACCTTTTCATTCGATCGTAAATGGCTACACGAATTCATATTTTGTAGTTCCAAGAATATGTCTTCTTCGCTGTTTACTCAAAAGTTGAAAGGTCTTCTTCAGAAAGCCGTTATCGGTCTTTTCACACTTTGATCATTTATCTCGTATTCGCATTTGGACGCTAAAGAGTCGCTCTCTAGCAGCCTAATGTGTGTTTGAAGGGCTGACACTTTAGTTCTCTTCAGTTTTCCATAAAAAACAATATTGAAGATACTAGAGCTAATTTTACTTGTACATGTTTTTATGTTAAAAATCCCCTGATCTTCTTGTCGTCTACGACACTAACGCACCTACAGGAGTGTCCAAACGCCAATAGAGGTGTACCACTGTTCTATTTGGTTCTGTTCACCCGTTCACATTCTGCTGACCTACCTCGATTCCCCTATAGAGAGTGTTGGCTAAGGCGTCGTAAAGGCTGCAGCCGCCACGAAGTTGGCCGCCAGTCACAAAGTAACCCCGTTTTACAGTATCGGATTCCATGTATATTTCTTTTGCACAATAGTACCTATAATACAAATACATTCGAGGAGGATTTCCGCCTACGATACATATGATATTCAATAATAATAAGAATGATAAAAAAATAAGAGATAATTGAGAATCGGAAATCGGAAATTCGAACAGGAGCATTTGGAAATACAAATCGGACAATTTATCCGCTAAAAATGGCTTGGTTTTCACGCTTCATTAAATAACACGTCAAATACCAAATGCCAGGAGAATTTTTCTGTGAAGATATTGTAGCGAAAAGTTAATAAAATACCGGACCCGAAACTTTCTAGTATTTTTTGTACCTACTTTTTTTTTCTTTTCTTTCGTTTATCACGATCGATTGATTTCAAGAGGAAGAAATGGAAGAAAAAAAAAACGACGAAGTTATGAAATGATCAGGAAAGGCGACACGTCGGTTCCAGAACTTCTGATAATATACTTCTGATACGGCATTCTACTCAAAAAATTAGCTCCTATAAGATACACAGGTTCTCGGCGGATAACCGACGACCATCGATTATATCATTCTTCGAACAAGCTGTGCTTATTCCTGTTCTGAATTAGTGTCGGTGGAATGAACCCGAAGCTTGTTAAAGGTTGGAGAAGCCGCGTTTATGTGAAAAACGGCAATCTAGATACGATTCTTCATTCAAAATTAGGAACAGTAAGTCGGCTACCAAAAGCTCAAGAAATCAATTCCGAACTAACAGAGAAATTTCTGAACATCCTGCAGCCACATGTACACGCTTCGTTGACTACCTTTTTCACTCTGTTAAACCCAGCTCTTGTCAAAATTTTATTTTACCTCCAGCTTTTGCCGTCTTTCATAACCTTTTACCGAAATGGTATACGAGGGTGGATATAAAAATTTATTATCGTGTTATAACGCGATCACAATATTGCAATACCTACGTCACTTAGCACTGTTTGTTAACTAGAATAACGCCTACGTATGGAATTATAAATAGGCAGACATACTTATTTGATTTTTTGATCGATCTTGGGTAGTCATGAAAATATTTCTGGATTAATTGGGCCAAGGCGAGGTTGTAAAAGTGCGAAATTTTCGATGCCAGCTGGAACGTGGGCAAAGCTAATTCACGTATGAAAGAAATCATTAAGATACAGTGTTGTCAGACATAACAAAACAAAATAACGAAATAACAATTGAATTTTCAAGATTTTGTCATATGACAGAACCTTCAATCGTTTTTTGTTAGGATAGTTTTGTCAATGACATAACAAAAAAAAAATGAATCCAGTGACAAAACAAAATTACCAAAAAAATTATGTTATGACATTTCATCAACTGGTAAATGAAAATCTATGCTAAAGTACATAATAATTGCTAACAAAGTATGCTGAGAAGTACTACCGTTACTGGTAGACTATGCTAAGCAACATGACAAAAAGGAAGACAAAATGATAACTCTGAAGATGACAAAACTTATGATATAACAAAAAAAGATGAAATGCTCCTCTGACAAAATGACAAAAACTCGTTTTGTCTAACAAGACTGTTCAGATATGACTCACTGTCAGAATAGGTGACAAGATAAATAGGTATTACGCCGAAGCCCTTTTCTTCGTGTCGGGGAGAGGATGAAAGAGTACGCAGTCTATTTTCCTCAAGTTTGAAAAGGTTGGCAGTACTGTAAATGACGTAAAAACGCGCGCAGAGAGAGTCTACACTACATGAAAGTAAAAACTATCATGTACTTGGCACACATATGGAGAATAAGTGGAGTGGCAGCTTGGCTATATAGGTAGTGATAAGAGAATCATTAATCCGTATTTCTTCGCATTTTTACTATTATTTTAATTATTTTTCTTTAAAATTGTATTTCGAAGTTGATATTTTATTTATTGGTCAACAAAACGCAGTACATAAAATGTACTTCCTCTTATCACTATCTATACCAAGTTGCCACTCATCTTATTCTCCATATATTGGTCAAGACTGATAACGATGAAAGCTACATAATTCTTATCACTAAGCGCAGTCTATATTCTCGGTAAATTCTATGCACCAGGATAATATAATTAACATAAGCTAGACCAAACCAATATAGAACGTTTTCCTCTGACATGATATTGCATCAATTTGGCTAAACAATGTTACACCAAACACTTAGAAATCCGCAGGTGATTTGTTATTATTTGTTATCACTGAAAAATTTTTTGGCTTTTAGCCAAAGGCAACACTGATTTCTGGTTATTGTGTCACGAGGAAAACGGTCTATGTTTTGTTATATCTTGGTATAAGTTCTGTTTATGACAGCAGTCACAAAGCCTCAGCACACAAAAGGGCCAAAACTTGGATTTGAGGCAAAATAATGTCTCGTTTGACAAATCTAAACGCAGGACTCGTCTGGCACAAAATAGATACGAGTACAACATGCTAAGTGAAGCATTTTCACGTCTTCATATAGTGAGCGGTGTCAAACACAACTTGCCTCAAATCCAAAACGTGACACATTTTTGTCTCCAGAACACTGCCTCAAATGAGATTTTATGTCAGTCTGGAGTTTCTGTTTTTCTGTACATGTGAAGATTGGCTATATACAGAGGCGAAACTTGATTTTCAGTTTAAGGGGTGGAGAAGGAAAATTTGCCGACAAAATTTTTCTTAAATTTAAAAATTTCCCGATTTTTTGATCAAAATATTCTTTAATTGAAAAGAAGAAAATGAATAAACAAACAAACGTTCTTAGAAAATGAAAAATTCAAATGAACAGTTTCAAAATTTTCGGACTGCCGGAGGTGTTTCACACCTCCTAGGTTCCGTTCCCGCAAATGCAGATTGAAACCTTATCCCCCAAGCATTCACATTTGCGCACATGAGCATACCCTAGTCTGTAGTCTGGTAAGCTGGAAGGATATTAGGAATACTTGAGAGGAACACACAACTTCCTCTACAGATTAAGGTGGTTGTTATTTACTCTTGGCGATCTTTTTTTTTTTTTTTTTCTGAATTTCTTTTGATTTGCCTCCTAAATTGGTTCCAATAAAATCAAAGGAAGAAAGAAAGAAAAAAAGAAACCTACAAAGTTTCAGGTCGATTGGATTCAGGGAATCCGTGCCACAAGTTCCTTTTCGTTCTTATGGGAAAAACACACGGAGTTTTGACTTTTGTTCCAGACTAAATTTCTTTCCTATATTCACGAGAACCAAAGCCCGTAAATTAAACAATAGAACATTTGCAATCGGATTCAGCTTGTGACATCGAAAAATAAGTCTTTTGCTTTCAACTTTCAGATTTTAATAAAATGTTCAACTTTCTCAAATTTCAGTCTCTAGGTCCAACAGAGAATTGAGTAAAAACACAATAGTCATTGAAATTTGAAATTCAACGTTTGCTACCGACTTTCAGATTTTCAAAATGTCTTCCACACTTCAGTTTTGTTTCAACCTTTCAAATAACGTTCGATATTCAACTTGAAACCTTCGGTTTTTGACTGACTAGTCTCTAACAGGAGTCCAGGGTACTCTATTTTCAGAAACGAAATATGACTTTCAATGTAGGGAGGTGGAGAAGAAAAATTTGCCGACAAATATGTTTTGAAAACTAAAAATCCGCTGACAAAATTTAAAAAAAATTAAAATTTGCAGATTTTTTATTCAAAATATTTTTTAATTGAAAAAAAAAATAAAGAAAATAACAAACAAACAAACAAATATTCATGAGAAGTAAAAAATTCAAATGAATAGTTTCAAGATTTGCCGACTGCCAAGGGGAGGGGCTCAACCTTCCACACTCCCTATGGTTTTTTCCAGGCTATATAAGTTACTGAGAAATTTTCCGGTAACCTAGTCTAGTGCATGAGGTCTTGATTAGTGCAGTGTGGCAGGTTGAAAAGGGGAAAGGAGATATGGTGGAAGGCTAGTAAAAATAAAATGTTGGGCCAGTGTAGTGGCCCGATGCAATCAGTTACCCATTTGCAACCCTCAGATTACCCAGAAACCCGTCTGTTACCCTTGGTTCCCTTCTAGTTACCTGGGTAAGTTATACATTTGCAACCCTCAGTTACCCTCAGATTACCCAGAAACCCGTCAGTTACCCTTTGTTCCCCTTCAGTTACCTGGGTAACTGGCGGGATTTTACGCATCGGGGTATTTTCCCGGCATCGGCAACTTTGCCAGTCGCAACAGATTTTTCGATGTGTTTAATTAATCCAATCATTGTTTTTAATTACCGGCAAATGGGGTGAGAGTGAACAGATTCTGAGGTTTCTGTGGAATATCTCTCCCATCTTTCAAGGTGAACATACGACCTAGGTCTCGCTCAAACATTTGACCTTTAGAAACAATATTAGCTGAAGAAAAAATCCACTGCCGAGTACACTTTTTCTAAAAGCTCAGAGTTTGTTCACCTTCACTATACGAGGTGAAGATGAACACTCACCTGTTTTACTCGTAGTTCTCTCTGAAGGCGTAGTAAGGGCGAAAGTGAACAAATTTCAATGTTTGAAAAAAAGAAAAAGTGAAAAAATTCTTGGAAAAACAGGAAAAACAACGTGTTTAGTAGGAATAATAATTATTACGAATCAAATCATTAGACACCAATAAACCTAATTTTTGTGTGTACTTTAGTGGCATTCTTCACTATGAACGCTATAAAAATATGAAGGACAACCCTAATTAAAAGAAGAAAAACTTGGAACTCCTGTATATTTTTTAATTTTTCAAAGTATTGAATCAAGTGCTCCAGCATTCCTTGATAATTTGGTGGAGACTGTTCAGAAAGGGTATTTTGTAGAGCATTTTATCTAGTTTCACATACAAGTTAGGTCGCTAAATTATTTACTTCCTGAGATAGAAGAGATAAAGTGAAAAGTTGAAAACTGTGACGTGAAGATGAACATGCGAGGTTTCTACTACACTGGCTTATTTTACCTACTTAACTGATTTATAATGAATGCTTCATGTGTGTATCAGCTGATGGAAATTACATTAGGTAGGATGGGCCATTTTCCTCGTCACGCAATAACCAGAAATCAGTGTTGCCTTTGGCCAACAAATGTCTCAATGATAGCAAATAATAACATATATAATTTTTAAGTGTTTAAGGCAACATTGTTTGATATGACGTCATAGGAAAACGGTCTATTGATAACACTTGTTACCAGGGGCGGAGACTTTCGTGTCGTGCATGTCGCGCTTGCGATATGTCAGATTTTTTGCGACATGCCAAACATTTGTCGGACCTCGGAAAAAAGCTTTCCTTCTCAATTTTTTCAATCGCAGTGAAATAAAAAGAAAATCACTTTTATGGTTGAACAGCGACGCCTATTGGAATGTTACACAACTATATCTAGGTGAATTCAGCATTTGATGTGAAAGTTCAACTTCTGGCGAACTAAAGGTGCGTTCACCATTGTTGGGCTCTCCTGTTGACCTATTGGGAACTTACATCACAGGGATACGGGAAGAGGCATTCACAGACTAACACAGTGGAAGCTTAAAAATACCAACTAAGTAGAAATATAGCTTAGCCGCTTACCGCTGAAATTAATGTCACTTGATGTGGTCTCCTCCATCCGTCGTTGTGACCAAACGAGTACGGGCCTGGTTCCTCCTAACCTACAGTTTAGCGATGTATATACAAATGTACAGGAGACAGGAGCTGGAGCCTCTGCCCCCTATGTGGTGTCACAGTAGGATGTAACGGGCAGGGCTTCTTCTCTAGTACATAAAACTAAGAGAACGCTGTAGGAACTTGATACGCGATCTAATGTGCCAAGGGAAGCCTAGAAGGGGAGGTTCAGACTGGGCCCCTAAGATAGTCTAAAATTCTCAGAGTGCCTCGGAAACCCCGAGGTGTCCCTGAAGGAGGCGATTCTAAAACACTGCTCTGGAGAACCAAGCCATGACCCCCTACAATACCCTAGTAGTAGTAGTACAGCCTTTATTTATTTACATTTTACATTATTTGCGTTTACATGAATGTAACTTATAACTAATGCGCCCACCTTTGGGCATAGGCCTCCCCTACTTTCCTCCAGCGATCACGAACTCTTGCATCCCTTCCCCATGCTATTCCTGCAAATTTTATGATTTCGTCTTCCCATCTGGTCTTTTGTCCACCCACCTTTCTTTCTCCCTGTATTGGTGTCCATTCCATTATTATTTTTTCCCATCTATTTTCTCCTCCTCTCGCCACGTGCCCTGCGTAATCCATCTTTAGTTTTTTAGCCACGTATCTGCAGTCTCTTGCTTTTGTTTTCTTTCTTACATTTTGGTTTCTTTCTCTGTCTTTCCTTTTTACACCAATTATTGACCGTTCCATTGCTATTTGGGTCCTTGCGATCATGTCCATCTGCCCCTCCGTGGCGGCCCACGTTTGGGCTCCGTATGTAAGGACGGGGATAGTACAGCCTTCCAGTATTTTTATTTTTTGCTTAACTGACATTTTACTTTTGTAGATCTCTTTGAGGGACCAGTAGTTTTTCCACGCATTAGCTCTTCTTTTAGATATTTCTTTTACTAGCCTGTTTTCGAATGAGATGGTTTGTCCTAGGTATGTGGCTTCTTCTGCAATTTCCACTACTTTACCTTCAATTGTAATAGTGGGTCTTTCCTGCTGGTTTGAGAGAAGAATCGTTTTGCTTGTGTTTATTTCCAAACCTGCTTTTTTGCTTTTCTCGCAGAACTCGTTGACCATTTTTTGTAGTTCTTTTGCTTCTTGGGAGATAAGCACCACATCGTCCGCAAATCTCACGTTACTGAGCCACTTTCCATTTATTTTTATTCCTTTTTCTTCCCATCCTAATTCCCAGAAGATTTCCTCCAAAATGCTATTAAAAAGATTTGGGGACAGTGGATCTCCTTGTTTGACCCCTCTGTTAATTTTAAATTTCTTTCCTACCGTATCCAGTTTTACTCTCCCTTCAGAATTTCTATATACTTCTTTCAAGATGTTGCTAACTTTCCCTGGTATTCCTTGCCTGTGTAAGGCTTTCCAAAGAAAAGAAAGGTAAACCGAGTCAAACGCTTTTTGAAAGTCGATTAGTAAGAGGTTGAGGGGCAAATTATATTCGTTTGTTTTTTCGATTAGTTGGTTTATAATGAATATTTGATCGGTTGTGGACCTCCCTCTTCTAAATCCCGCTTGTTCTGGGCTTTGACTGAAGTCTAACTGATTGTATATTCTATTTTTTATGAGTTTGGAAAATACTTTGCACAAGTTTGATGTCAGGCTTATCGGTCTGTAGTTGTTTATTTCAGCTTTGTCGCCTTTTTTAAAGAGAAGAATAATTTCGGATATTTTCCATTGTTCAGGTATTTTTTCTGTGGCTATTATTGCATTAAATAGAGCCGTTAGAAATGGCGTGAGTACTTCCTCAAATTTTTTCAGTATTTTGTTTTCGATTCCGTCTATGCCTGTGGCTTTATCTATCTTGAGGTTCCCAAGGATATTTTTTATTTCACTTTCTATGACAGGAGGAAACTCTTCTTCTTGTTCTCTTTTGGGCAGTCTATACCTTTCTTCTTCTGGTTCTTTTCTATACAGTTTACTAAAGAATTCCGTTGCTGTATTCACAATATCCTGTCTAGTATGTACAACCTCATTTTCTGCATTTTTAACTTTTGGAATTAGATTCTGGTAGGTAGTGTTTATTTTTTTGGCTTTCTTTATAGAGCCTGTTGAGATGATAATTTCCTTTATTTTTTCCTCATTGTGTTCCCTGATGTCTTGCCTTATCATCTTTTTTGTGAGTTTCCTCAGCTCCGCCAGCTCTACTTTTTCCCTTAATGTTTTTGTTCCTTTCCTAGCCAGAGCGTTTCTTCTTGCGCATATCTCCTTCGTTTTAACTGAAATTTTGCTATCTGTTTTTTCTGTTTCCCTTCTTATAAAGCATACTTGGGTGATATTTTTTAGAATTTTCTCTAGTTTGTTATAGTTTTCTTGAACCTTTCCGAGGTTTCCAAAGTTTACCCTCTTCAACTCCTCTCTTAGTTTTTGTTTGGCCTCGGGTATTTTATCTTCTTGAAATATCTCTTTCCTTCCTCCACCTGGTTTCATCAGTGAGTTTTTTATTTTACCCCTTTTCGGGATTTCTATTTTAAGTTGTACTGCTCTGTGGTCTGATGGAAAGTTGAAATCCTTAGAATACCCGACATCCTTTACCACCCTCATGTCATTAACCACACAGAAATCAATCTCATTTCTGGTGTTGTTGTCCGGTGAGCACCATGTCCACTTTTTGCCCTTCTTTTTTTGGTAGAACGTGTTCGAAATTTTTAGCCCATTGTTTTCTGTGAAATTTAATAAATATTCCCCATTTTGATTTGTGCTTTCACCTGAGCAAAATTGCCCCACACAGTTCATTCCGCTTTTCCCTAGGCTTGTGCCTAGCTTGGCATTAAAGTCCCCCATAATTATATTGTAATATTCTTTTTCTCTATCAAGTGTACTCTGTAATAGGTTGTAAAAGTCTTCCCTTTCTTTCGGGCTCGCCTTAAGTGTTGGTGCATAGACCTGTAGTATCAAAAGTCTTGTATTTTTGTTTATTCCCACTTTCAACATGCTTAATCTTTCTGAAATTCCTTTTATTCCTATCAGCTTGTTCACCCAGCGTTTGTGTACATAAAATCCTGTGCCTCGAAAGCCTTTTGTTTGCCCGTAGTTGTAAAAGTAGTCCCCATTATTTCTTTTCATTAATTTTTCCCCCAACCTTCTTGTTTCTGATAGACCAATAATATCATACTCAATTTCTTTAGTTATTTGTTCTAATTCGTAAAAGCGACTATTACTTGCTATGCCTTGGCAGTTTAGTGTAAAAATACTAAGTTTAATGTGACTTTTACCTTTATTCTTATTCCTGCCCATCGGATTTGGGATGAGAGGGTGATCGCTAGAGTAGGGGGTACCGCAGCCATACGACCCCTCGGCTGCTGCTCTCCGGCTTGGGGTCGGTGAGCCTCCTCTTCACTTACTAAATCTAAATTGTTCCAGCTTCTGCGTCGTTTTCGTGTTTTTTCGTGCGCTACCTGCTACATCATTACTCGGACTCATTTCCTCGATTGTGCGTTTCTGCCTTGTTTTGTCGCTATTCCTTCCTGCTTTGGTTATCTGCCCTTCCAATGTTTCGATGTCTTCCATCCAGTTCAGCGTAATGACCTTACTGCCCTCTTCCTTCAAGCGGCACAGCACTTTTCCGTTTTTCGTCCATACAAAATATGAATCCCATAGACTCCTAGCGGCGTTAAATATTGCTCTAGCTCTCGGGGTGAGATGATCATTAAAGAATATTTTCGTCTCTTTCTTGCCGCCTATTTTGTCCGCCTTTGGTTTTTGCTTTTTCGCCTGTTCCATTATTTCAAATTTCTTGAACCGGCTCACTAGTTTTATAATGAAGGGAGGGTCCGTTGGCTTTCCCTTGGTTGGTAGCCTGTGGGCCATATCTATGTCACTTGGTTCCAACTTTACCCCCACTAATGTGCCTATTTTTTGGGCAACTTTTAGTGGTTCTTCGCACTGTTGAATAGGTACTCCGCTTACTACAATTGTGTTCCTACGCGTATATCCGTTGAGGTTGTCTACCTCAAGTTCTAGCTGCTGAATCCTTTTTTTCAACACCGCGTTTTCTTCTTTGACTTCTCTTACTATTTTAGCCAGCTTCTCGTCGAGCGTCTCGTTGAGGATTTGTCGCAACGTTTCTACTGTAATATACTCGCGGGTGCTCATTTTGTGCACGTTTCTACAAAGCTATACTGCAATTCGCTACACTATCAATACGTACTTCTATTTCGTTACGCAACGCACTGCACTACTCTACGATACACGTCCATACGCTATCAACACCGATAAGAGACTCCTACAATACCCTAGGTCTACCCTGAATTATCGAACAAGTCCACTAAGTGGGGAGACCAAGGGGACAAACTCAAGATGGACAAACCAAAGATGCAAACCAAGGGGGCATTTTTGTCCGTAATTTGTCCAAGATAAACCTGCTCTGTTAGTTGCCGAGATCAAAGCTAGAGGAGCTTGGGGAGCCTGGTACTAAAGAAAAGAGAATCGCAACTTGCATTAGCCTAAGTAATTAACCAAAACAAATCAACCACTCACTTCAATTTCCACGACGTTCCAGGTTCATATTAAGAAATTGAGATTGGAAATCGCGATTGCGGTGGATTTTTAAATGGAATAAACATAAAATAAACTACGCCTGTTAAATTTTCAAAACTGGATAAAAATTAAAATTAAGAAATCGGTAAAATAAAAATCAGAAAAAAACGAGGAAGAAATCGAAAGTCTGTCTTACAAAAAAAAATCACTGGTAATCACCTGATAAAGCCGCGCGATAAATGAAATGAATTTCCAGCACGGCAACAGGTTGCAGAAGAGTCTTTCTAAAGGTAAGACAAGACGACATTATTTAGCCGGTAGGACATGTTAAGTTTCCCTGGCTACCTATGAAAAAATACTATTTTTTGAATTTGTCAAAAGGATAGGGGTCCAGCCCACCTTTACGATTGAAATCTTGCGACATGTGGGAAAAATCTAAGTCTCCGCCCCTGCTTGTTGCGTATGTTTACCTTAGCAAAAATAAGAAACGTGGCATAGCAGCACTGTTACATCAGTACTGTGTGGCGCCACAATCCTACATTTGTTCATCTTCACCCCATTCGCCGGTATTTAAAGTTATTCCGAGTAGTTGATACCATGCTGAGAGGATTTTGTGTTTGATTTCATTCATCAGTTTCCAACGGGCGTATTATTGGTATCCGTATAACTTATGTGTCCACCATTCGACTTTTAATTGGAACCACGTTTTTCGTTTTTGAGGAGCATTTCATGTAGTGTATAATCAATGGTATTTGAAAAGTTCCTTAAGTACCTGTACTTGAGAGTTTTCATTTATTGATTCAGATTATAAGTTGGAAAATAGAATCTAGGGTGGGTTATACCAAATACGCTAGACTACCAATACTAGAAACTCCATTTAAAATACATTGAGCGCTTTTGGACTCCGCATCTAGCGTTCTAGCGGTAGAATTTGTGACTATGATAATATTTAGCATTGTGCTGTCCAACGACAGAGCCAAAAACACACAATGAATGAAATACATGTAGTACCAAACCCTGCATCCAGGATTTTCATAACATCGGAGTTCCCAGTGTTGGTAGTCCAGTGTATTTGCTTGTACCAACCGTTTACGGCAATTTCCAGCTTGCTAATTTGAAAATACCGTTAACAGAAAATTCATTTAAAGATACACGCGTTCAAAATGGCTTATCAATTAGGTTAGATAGAAAATGGCGTATGCGCGCAGTTCTTTACATATCATAGTGGCGCTAGTATCAGTTGAGAATTGAAAGTAAATAAAATCTCTTAAGAGGGGGGATAAGGATAACTCATATACTCTGGTTCATTTATGTTGAAGAAGTGTATTTTCCTCCTAGAAAGCAGATACAAGCCCTCGCAGTATACCGTATTCCGGCGCAACTTCCAATAGCTCACAATTTTCTATGTCTGTGTATGGTAAAGTCGCAGAGATGAAATGAAACTCCTTGTTGATTAACACAGAGGAAAACGCGATGAGAGAAAACGTTGAACTGAATGTAGGAAACGAGAGAGCGAAAAGAGCAAAATCCAAATTTGTACGTTTCTTTTTTGTTCCCGAAACCACCAACCCCGTCTCGGTGGAGCAGCTCGTTTTGTCTTATTTCCGTCGCCGGCAGCGAATTTCGCGTTTATTCCTGACTATACGATTCCTTTTTGGCTATCAGCGTTTAATTTTTCAGCGAGAGGTGCATGTTGATATTTCAATTCAACCGGGCGAAATCTTCTACAGACAGAATACACGCACACGTGCGCAAATAGTCAACGAGAAAACTATTTGAATAGAGTCATCAAGTGTTTTTGAAATTCATTCTGTCATACAAGACAGGAGAGCTGAGGAGAAGAGGAAGGAAAAGATTGTTACGATATAGAAGACGTTTACACGGAAACGTTGGTGTATCACAAATTACATTCTTTTGTTTCCCAAACTTCATCATTTTTCCGGTTCGGTTTTACGGGATATGTTCGGTCGGGGCTTTCAATGAAATTTAATCGAAAACAAAAGTGGACGAGGTCGGTTCCGCGGGTTGTTTTTTTAATTTCAGGGAGAGGTTGAACCTATATTGAGCATTGAGATTTTTAATTTAGGTATATAGACTTCTGGGAACACTGCTAAATAAAACATATTTCGATACTGAAACTACAGGGTGTCTACCGGTCGTACAAGTTATACAAATGTGAAATGTCTTATAATTGATAGGCAGCGGTCGTACAAATCATACAAAAGTCATACAATTGCCTCTAATATTACTTTCAGATTTCGAATATTGTGAACATTATTATAGTAAGCATTTGGGATTACTTGCAGTATTTCTTATTAAGATATGGCCTAATTGAAATGTAATTGAAAATTTGTGTTCTTTGCAACCAGCGATGATGAGAGGGGGAAGGGATGCAACAAGTGCATTTGCACCAGGCGCGGATGTTTTCCAAGTGCCCGTAAAATCCGGCCAAATTTTACGAGCGCGTGGAAAAATATACGGGACCCAGAAAGATTGCTGGTCCTTTAAAATGAAAGACGACTACCAGAGGCAATTTCCATAGACGCTGACTTACATGGGTTTGTGGGTGAGTGATCACCCATGTAAAAAGAAAAAAGAAAAAAAAAAACATGTAGAAAAATATTGAGGAAAAAAATGCTCAATTCAAGACATTCCTAGGTAAATATTATTATAATGATTCTATCCCTGAGTGCCTGAGTGATATTCTCTTATAAAGTAATAAATATAAGGAATTTTGTTTTTCTGGTTTTGTTTCAAAATTAAAGATAATACACTGGTATTCTACTTTGATGTTCTTTTATGTTTTCAGTTTATCCAAATGTGTTTTTATAAAATCAATTTTCAGAATGTTTGTAAATGCGTGAAAATTGCGCTAAATGTAACCAACTGGAAAAATCCTGCATTTTGACACCGATATAGTTGTTTTTTTGGGGGCAGGGGGGACAAAGATAAAGGGGAAATGCAGTCAGTACTCACCCACGTAAATTTTGAAAAGTCAGGGCTTATGGCAAGTTCCCAAATAATTGAATAAATAAACACGCAAAATTATGCCACTGGGGCCCCGCTTGGCTCTCGCCATCACTGTTTGCAACATTCTTTGCAAGAATTCGTTGTTCGTTAGTTTTCATTTTTGTAGTGTTGTCAGTGTTGTCATTATTTTAGTGTTGTTGGTGTTGTCATTTTTTTAGTGTTGTCGGTGTTGTCATTTTTTTTAGTGTTGTCGATGTTGTCATTATTTTAGTGTTGTCAGTGTTGTCATTTTTTTTAGTGTTGTCGATGTTGTCATTATTTTAGTGTTGTCGGTGTTGTCATTTATTTAGTGTTGTCGGTGTTGTGATTTTTGTAGTGTTGTCGGTGTTGTCATTATTTTAGTGTTGTCGGTGTTGTCATTTTTTTAAGTGATGTCGATGTTGTCATTTTTGTAGTGTTGTCGGTGTTGTCATTATTTTAGTGTTGTCAGTGTTATCATTTTATTAGTGTTGTCGATGTTGTCATTTTCTTAGTGTTGTCAGTGTTGTCATTATTTTAGTGTTGTCGGTGTTGTCATTTTTTTAAGTGATGTTGATGTTGTCATTTTTGTAGTGTTGTCGGTGTTGTCATTATTTTAGTGTTGTCGGTGTTGTATTTTTTTTGGTGTTGTCGATGTTGTCATTTTTGTAGTGTTGTCGGTGTTTTCATTATTTTTGTGTTGTCAGTGTTATCATTTTCTTAGTGTTGTCGATGTAGTCATTTTTGTAGTGTTGTCAGTGTTGTTATTTTTTTAGTGTTGTCGGCGTTGTAATTTTCTTAGTGTTGTCAGTGTTATCATTTTCGTAGTGTTGTCAGTGTTGTCATTTTTGTAGTGTTGTCTGTGTCTTCATTGTTTTAGTGTAGTTGGTGTTGTCAATTGAAAAGTGTTGTCGGCGGTTTAATTTTCCTAGTGTTGTCAGTGTTGTCATTTTCTTAGTGTTGTCGGTGTTGTCATTAATTTTTTAGTGTATTAGTGTTGTCTTTTTTTTTTGTGCTGCCAGTGTAGTCATTTTCTTGCCACAGTCAAATTTAGCACCATGAAGGGAAAAATGGCTTTGGTGGAATTAGTCGGGATCAAATCGAAAATGAGATCAAATATTCGAACTCCATTTTGTTCAAATTTCTGGGTTTGGCTAGTCTTACGCGTTTGAAGTGATAAAATTTGAATTTTGAGGGAAAATCAGAGTATCATTAGGAATCCGTTTTCCAATTTTTTGGCAGCACTAAATTAGGCGCGCGATGGTAAATTCAAATAAAAGTTAATTTTTAAATTTAAGGACACACCTAATGCATGCAGAATAGGTATGCACCTATTGTGTCGCTTTTGATTCATCATGCTTGATATTATTATCTAGTCGTCACTCTTATTTACCGGAATAATTCCTGCAGCGTTTTTTTTTTTTTTTTTTTTTTTTTTTTTTTTTACATTCATATTCATTAAGTATTAGTCACGCTTAATCAGTTGTGCCTAATTTATATAGACCCGTTTTTCTATTTTTTGCTAATTTGAGTCGGATTGAACATCAACGTTTTTCTCTTAATGGGGCTAAATTTCACTCTGCCAAGAAAATCTTAATACCGACAACACTAAAATAATGACGACGCCGACAACACTAATAAATGACAACACCAACAGCACTACTAAATTGACAACACCAACAACACTAAAAAAATGACAACACCAACAACACTAACAAAATGGCAACACTAAGAAAATTATAACGCCGACAACACTTTTAAATTGACAACACCAACTACACTAAAAAAAATGAAAACACAGACAACACTACAAAAATGACAACACTGACAACACACCGAAAATGATAACACCGACAACACTAAGAAAATTACAACACCGACAACACTACAAAAATTAAAAACTTCGACAACACTAAGAAATTGATAACATCGACAACACTAAAATAATGACAACCCCGACAACACTACAAAAATCACAACACCGACAACACTACAAAAATGACAACATCGACAACACTAAAAAAAATGACAACACCGACAACACTAAGAAAATTACAACGCCGACAACACTAAATAAATGACAACACCGACAACACTAAATAAATGACAACACCGACAACACTAAATAAATGACAACACCGACAACACTAAAATAATGACAACACCGACAACACTACAAAAATCACAACAGCGACAACACTACAAAAATGACAACATCGACAACACTAAAACAATGACAACACCGACAACACTAAGAAAATTACAACGCCGACAACACTAAATAAATGACAACACCGACAACACTAAGAAAACTACAACGCCGACAACACTAAATAAATGACAACATCGACAACACTAAATAAATGACAACACCGACAACACTAAAAAAAATGACAACACCGACAACACTAAAATAATGACAACACTGACAACACTACAAAAATCACAACACCGACAACACTAAATAAATGACAACACCGACAACACTAAAAGAAATGACAACACCGACAGCACTAAAATAATGACAACACCGACAACACTACAAAAATCACAACACCGACAACACAAAATAAATGACAACACCGACAACACTAAATAGATGACAACACCGACAACACTAAGAAACTGACAACACTGCGATGTTGTCATTATTTTAGTGTTGTCGGTGTTGTCATTTTTTTTAGTGTTGTCGATGTTGTCATTATATTAGTGTTGTCGGTGTTGTCATTTTTTTTAGTGTTGTCGATGTTGTCATTATTTTAGTGTTGTCGGTGTTGTCATTTTTTTTAGTGTTGTCGATGTTGTCATTTTTGTAGTGTTGTCGGTGTTGTCATTATTTTAGTGTTGTCGGTGTTGTCATTATTTTAGTGTTGTCGGTGTTATCATCTTCTTAGTGTTGTCGATGTTGTCATTTTTTTAGTGTTGTTGGTGTTGTCATTTCTTTAGTGTTGTCGGTGTTGTATTTTTTTTTGGTGTTGTCGATGTTGTCATTTTTGTAGTGTTGTCGGTGTTGTAATTTTTGTAGTGTTGTCTGTGTTTTCATTATTTTTGTGTTGTCAGTGTTATCATTTTCTTAGTGTTGTCGATGTAGTCATTTTTGTAGTGTTTTCGGTGTTGTTATTTTTTTTAGTGTTGTTGGCGTTGTAATTTTCTTAGTGTTATCGGTGTTATCATTGTCTTAGTGTTGTCAGTGTTGTCATTTTTGTAGTGTTGTCTGTGTCTTCATGGTTTTAGTGTAGTTGGTGTTGTCAATTGAAAAGTGTTGTCGGCGGTTTAATTTTCCTAGTGTTGTCAGTGTTGTCATTTTATTAGTGTTGTGGGTGTTGTCTTTTTTGTAGTGTTGTCGGTGTTCCCATTATTTTAGTGTTGTCAGTGTTGTCATTTTCTTAGTGTTGTCGGTGTTGTCATTAATTTTTTACTGTATTAGTGTTGTCTTTTTTTTTTTTTTTTTTTTGCTGCCAGTGTAGTCATTTTCTTGCCACAGTCAAATTTAGCACCATGAAGGGAAAAATGGCTTTGGTGGAATTAGTCGGGATCAAATCGAAAATCAGATCAAATGTTCGAACTCCATTTTGTTCAAATGTCTGGGTTTGGCTAGTCTTACGCGTTTGAAGTGATAAAATTTGAATTTCGAGGGAAAATCGGAGTATCATTAGGAATCCGTTTTCCAATTTTTTGGCAGCACTAAATTAGGCGCGCGATGGTAAATTCAAATAAAAGTTAATTTTTAAATTTTAGGATACACCTAATGCATGCAGAATAGGTATGCACCTATTGTGTCGCTTTTGATTCATCATGCTTCATGTTATTATCTAGTCGTCACTCTTATTTACCGGAGTAATTCTTGCAGCGGGTTTTTTTTTTGTTTTTTTTTTAACATTCATATTCATTAAGTATTAGTCACGCTTAATCAGTTGTGCCTAATTTATAAGGACCCGTTTTTCTATTTTTTGCTAATTTGAGTCGGATTGAAAATCAACGTTTTTCTCTTAATGGGGCTAAATTTCACTCTGCCAAGAAAATCTTAATACCGACAACACTAAAATAATGACGACGCCGACAACACTAAAAAATGACAACACCAACAACCCTACTAAATTGACAACACCAACAACACTAAAAAAATGACAACACCGACAACACTACAAAAATTAAAAACTTCGACAACACTAAGAAATTGATAACATCGATAACACTAAAATAATGACAACACCGACAACACTACAAAAATCACAACAGCGACAACACTACAAAAATGACAACATCGACAACACTAAAAAAAAATGACAACACCGACAACACTAAAATAATGACAACACCGACAACACTACAAAAATCACAACACCGACAACACTAAAAAAAATGACAACACCGACAACACTAAAATAATGACAACACCGACAACACTAAGAAACTGACAACACTGCGGTGTTGTCATTATTTTAGTGTTGTCGGTGTTGTCATTTTTTTTAGTGTTGTCGATGTTGTCATTTTTTTAGTGTTGTCAGTGTTGTCATTTTTTTAGCGTTGACGGTGTTGTCATTTCTTTAGTGTTGTCGGTGTTGTATTTTTGTTGGTGTTGTCGATGTTGTTATTTTTGTAGTGTTGTCGGTGTTGTGATTTTTGTAGTGATGTCGGTGTTTTCATTATTTTTGTGTTGTCAGTGTTATCATTTTCTTAGTGTTGTCGATGTTGTCATCTTTGTAGTGTTGTCGGTGTGTCCATTATTTTAGTGTTGTCGGTGTTATCATCTTCTTAGTGTTGTCGATGTTGTCATTTTTTTAGTGTTGTCAGTGTTGTCATTTTTTTAGTGTTGACGGTGTTGTCATTTCTTTAGTGTTGTTGGTGTTGTATTTTTGTTGGTGTTGTCGATGTTGTCATTTTTGTAGTGTTGTCGGTGTTGTGATTTTTGTAGTGATGTCGGTGTTTTCATTATTTTAGTGTTGTAGGTGTTGTCATTTTTTTTTAGTGTTGTCGATGTTGTCATTTTTGTAGTGTTGTCAGTGTTGTCATCTTTGTAGTGTTGTCAGTGTTGTCATTATTTTAGTGTTGTCGGTGTTATCATCTTCTTAATGTTGTCATTTTTTTAGTGTTGTCAGTGTTGTCGGTGTTGTCATTTCTTTAGTGTTGTATTTTTTTTGGTGTTGTCGATGTTGTCATTTTTGTAGTGTTGTCGGTGTTGTGATTTTTGTAGTGTTGTCGGTGTTTTCATTATTTTTGTGTTGTCAGTGTTATCATTTTCTCAGTAATGTCGATGTAGTCATTTTTGTAGTGTTGTCGGTGTTGTTATTTTTTTAGTGTTGTCGGCGTTGTAATTTTCTTAGTGTTGTCGGTGTTATCATTTTCTTAGTGTTGTCAGTGTTGTCATTTTTGTAGTGTTGTCGATGTTGTCATTTTTGTAGTGTTGTCGGTGTTGTCATTATTTTAGTGTTGTCAGTGTTATCATTTTATTAGTGTTGTCGATGTTGTCATTTTCTTAGTGTTGTCAGTGTTGTCATTATTTTAGTGTTGTCGGTGTTGTCATTTTTTAAAGTGATGTTGATGTTGTCATTTTTGTAGTGTTGTTGGTGTTGTCATTATTTTAGTGTTGTCGGTGTTGTATTTTTTTTGGTGTTGTCGATGTTGTCATTTTTGTAGTGTTGTCGGTGTTTTCATTATTTTTGTGTTGTCAGTGTTATCATTTTCTTAGTGTTGTCGATGTAGTCATTTTTGTAGTGTTGTCAGTGTTGTTATTTTTTTAGTGTTGTCGGCGTTGTAATTTTCTTAGTGTTGTCAGTGTTATCATTTTCGTAGTGTTGTCAGTGTTGTCATTTTTGTAGTGTTGTCTGTGTCTTCATTGTTTTAGTGTAGTTGGTGTTGTCAATTGAAAAGTGTTGTCGGCGGTTTAATTTTCCTAGTGTTGTCAGTGTTGTCATTTTCTTAGTGTTGTCGGTGTTGTCATTAATTTTTTAGTGTATTAGTGTTGTCTTTTTTTTTTGTGCTGCCAGTGTAGTCATTTTCTTGCCACAGTCAAATTTAGCACCATGAAGGGAAAAATGGCTTTGGTGGAATTAGTCGGGATCAAATCGAAAATGAGATCAAATATTCGAACTCCATTTTGTTCAAATTTCTGGGTTTGGCTAGTCTTACGCGTTTGAAGTGATAAAATTTGAATTTTGAGGGAAAATCAGAGTATCATTAGGAATCCGTTTTCCAATTTTTTGGCAGCACTAAATTAGGCGCGCGATGGTAAATTCAAATAAAAGTTAATTTTTAAATTTAAGGACACACCTAATGCATGCAGAATAGGTATGCACCTATTGTGTCGCTTTTGATTCATCATGCTTGATATTATTATCTAGTCGTCACTCTTATTTACCGGAATAATTCCTGCAGCGTTTTTTTTTTTTTTTTTTTTTTTTTTTACATTCATATTCATTAAGTATTAGTCACGCTTAATCAGTTGTGCCTAATTTATATAGACCCGTTTTTCTATTTTTTGCTAATTTGAGTCGGATTGAACATCAACGTTTTTCTCTTAATGGGGCTAAATTTCACTCTGCCAAGAAAATTTTAATACCGACAACACTAAAATAATGACGACGCCGACAACACTAAAAAATGACAACACCAACAACACTACTAAATTGACAACACCAACAACACTAAAAAAATGACAACACCAACAACACTAACAAAATGGCAACACTAAGAAAATTATAACGCCGACAACACTTTTAAATTGACAACACCAACTACACTAAAAAAAAATGAAAACACAGACAACACTATGAAAATGATAACACCGACAACACTAAGAAAATTACAACACCGACAACACTACAAAAATTAAAAACTTCGACAACACTAAGAAATTGATAACATCGACAACACTAAAATAATGACAACACCGACAACACTACAAAAATCACAACAGCGACAACACTACAAAAATGACAACATCGACAACACTAAAACAATGACAACACCGACAACACTAAGAAAATTACAACGCCGACAACACTAAATAAATGACAACACCGACAACACTAAGAAAACTACAACGCCGACAACACTAAATAAATGACAACATCGACAACACTAAATAAATGACAACACCGACAACACTAAAAAAAATGACAACACCGACAACACTAAAATAATGACAACACCGACAACACTACCAAAATCACAACACCGACAACACTAAATAAATGACAACACCGACAACACTAAAAGAAATGACAACACAGACAGCACTAAAATAATGACAACACCGACAACACTACAAAAATCACAACACCGACAACACAAAATAAATGACAACACCGACAACACTAAATAGATGACAACACCGACAACACTAAGAAACTGACAACACTGCGATGTTGTCATTATTTTAGTGTTGTCGGTGTTGTCATTTTTTTTAGTGTTGTCGATGTTGTCATTATTTTAGTGTTGTCAGTGTTGTCATTTTTTTTTAGTGTTGTCGATGTTGTCATTTTTTTTAGTGTTGTCGATGTTGTCATTTTTGTAGTGTTGTCGGTGTTTTCATTATTTTAGTGTTGTCGGTGTTGTCATTATTTTAGTGTTGTCGGTGTTATCATCTTCTTAGTGTTGTTGATGTTGTCATTTTTTTAGTGTTGTCGGTGTTGTCATTTCTTTAGTGTTGTCGGTGTTGTATTTTTTTTGGTGTTGTCGATGTTGTCATTTTTGTAGTGTTGTCGGTGTTGTGATTTTTGTAGTGTTGTCTGTGTTTTCATTATTTTTGTGTTGTCAGTGTTATCATTTTCTTAGTGTTGTCGATGTAGTCATTTTTGTAGTGTTGTCGGTGTTGTTATTTTTTTAGTGTTGTCGGCGTTGTAATTTTCTTAGTGTTGTCGGTGTTATCATTTTCTTAGTGTTGTCAGTGTTGTGATTTTTGTAGTGTTGTCGGTGTTGTCATTATTTTAGTGTTGTCGGTGTTGTCATTTTTTTAAGTGATGTCGATGTTGTCATTTTTGTAGTGTTGTCGGTGTTGTCATTATTTTAGTGTTGTCAGTGTTATCATTTTATTAGTGTTGTCGATGTTGTCATTTTCTTAGTGTTGTCAGTGTTGTCATTATTTTAGTGTTGTCGGTGTTGTCATTTTTTTAAGTGATGTTGATGTTGTCATTTTTGTAGTGTTGTCGGTGTTGTCATTTTTTTAGTGTTGTCGGTGTTGTATTTTTTTTGGTGTTGTCGATGTTGTCATTTTTGTAGTGTTGTCGGTGTTTTCATTATTTTTATGTTGTCAGTGTTATCATTTTCTTAGTGTTGTCGATGTAGTCATTTTTGTAGTGTTGTCGGTGTTGTTATTTTTTTAGTGTTGTCGGCGTTGTAATTTTCTTAGTGTTGTCGGTGTTATCATTTTCTTAGTGTTGTCAGTGTTGTCATTTTTGTAGTGTTGTCTGTGTCTTCATTGTTTTAGTGTAGTTGGTGTTGTCAATTGAAAAGTGTTGTCGGCGGTTTAATTTTCCTAGTGTTGTCAATGTTGTCATTTTATTAGTGTTGTGGGTGTTGTCATTAATTTTTTAGTGTATTAGTGTTGTCTTTTTTTTTTGTGCTGCCAGTGTAGTCATTTTCTTGCCACAGTCAAATTTAGCCCCATGAAGGGAAAAATGGCTTTGGTGGAATTAGTCGGGATCAAATCGAAAATGAGATCAAATATTCGAACTCCATTTTGTTCAAATTTCTGGGTTTGGCTAGTCTTACGCGTTTGAAGTGATAAAATTTGAATTTTGAGGGAAAATCAGAGTATCATTAGGAATCCGTTTTCCAATTTTTTGGCAGCACTAAATTAGGCGCGCGATGGTAAATTCAAATAAAAGTTAATTTTTAAATTTAAGGACACACCTAATGCATGCAGAATAGGTATGCACCTATTGTGTCGCTTTTGATTCATCATGCTTGATATTATTATCTAGTCGTCACTCTTATTTACCGGAATAATTCCTGCAGCGTTTTTTTTTTTTTTTTTTTTTTTTTTTTTTACATTCATATTCATTAAGTATTAGTCACGCTTAATCAGTTGTGCCTAATTTATATAGACCCGTTTTTCAATTTTTTGCTAATTTGAGTCGGATTGAACATCAACGTTTTTCTCTTAATGGGGCTAAATTTCACTCTGCCAAGAAAATCTTAATACCGACAACACTAAAATAATGACGACGCCGACAACACTAATAAATGACAACACCAACAGCACTACTAAATTGACAACACCAACAACACTAAAAAAATGACAACACCAACAACACTAAACAAATGGCAACACTAAGAAAATTATAACGCCGACAACACTTTTAAATTGACAACACCAACTACACTAAAAAAAATGAAAACACAGACAACACTACAAAAATGACAACACTGACAACACACCGAAAATGATAACACCGACAACACTAAGAAAATTACAACACCGACAACACTACAAAAATTAAAAACTTCGACAACACTAAGAAATTGATAACATCGACAACACTAAAATAATGACAACCCCGACAACACTACAAAAATCACAACACCGACAACACTACAAAAATGACAACATCGACAACACTAAAAAAAATGACAACACCGACAACACTAAAACAATGACAACACCGACAACACTAAGAAAATTACAACGCCGACAACACTAAATAAATGACAACACCGACAACACTAAATAAATGACAACACCGACAACACTAAATAAATGACAACACCGACAACACTAAAATAATGACAACACCGACAACACTACAAAAATCACAACAGCGACAACACTACAAAAATGACAACATCGACAACACTAAAACAATGACAACACCGACAACACTAAGAAAATTACAACGCCGACAACACTAAATAAATGACAACACCGACAACACTAAGAAAACTACAACGCCGACAACACTAAATAAATGACAACATCGACAACACTAAATAAATGACAACACCGACAACTCTAAAAAAAATGACAACACCGACAACACTAAAATAATGACAACACTGACAACACTACAAAAATCACAACACCGACAACACTAAATAAATGACAACACCGACAACACTAAAAGAAATGACAACACCGACAACACTAAAATAATGACAACACCGACAACACTACAAAAATCACAACACCGACAACACTAAATAAATGACAACACCGACAACACTAAATAAATGACAACACCGACAACACTAAGAAACTGACAACACTGCGATGTTGTCATTATTTTAGTGTTGTCGGTGTTGTCATTTTTTTTAGTGTTGTCGATGTTGTCATTATTTTAGTGTTGTCGGTGTTGTCATTTTTTTTAGTGTTGTCGATGTTGTCATTATTTTAGTGTTGTCGGTGTTGTCATTTTTTTTAGTGTTGTCGATGTTGTCATTTTTGTAGTGTTGTCGGTGTTGTCATTATTTTAGTGTTGTCGGTGTTGTCATTATTTTAGTGTTGTCGGTGTTATCATCTTCTTAGTGTTGTCGATGTTGTCATTTTTTTAGTGTTGTCGGTGTTGTCATTTCTTTAGTGTTGTCGGTGTTGTATTTTTTTTTGGTGTTGTCGATGTTGTCATTTTTGTAGTGTTGTCGGTGTTGTAATTTTTGTAGTGTTGTCTGTGTTTTCATTATTTTTGTGTTGTCAGTGTTATCATTTTCTTAGTGTTGTCAATGTAGTCATTTTTGTAGTGTTTTCGGTGTTGTTATTTTTTTTAGTGTTGTTGGCGTTGTAATTTTTTTAGTGTTATCGGTGTTATCATTGTCTTAGTGTTGTCAGTGTTGTCATTTTTGTAGTGTTGTCTGTGTCTTCATGGTTTTAGTGTAGTTGGTGTTGTCAATTGAAAAGTGTTGTCGGCGGTTTAATTTTCCTAGTGTTGTCAGTGTTGTCATTTTATTAGTGTTGTGGGTGTTGTCTTTTTTGTAGTGTTGTCGGTGTTCCCATTATTTTAGTGTTGTCAGTGTTGTCATTTTCTTAGTGTTGTCGGTGTTGTCATTAATTTTTTACTGTATTAGTGTTGTCTTTTTTTTTTTTTTTTTTTTGCTGCCAGTGTAGTCATTTTCTTGCCACAGTCAAATTTAGCACCATGAAGGGAAAAATGGCTTTGGTGGAATTAGTCGGGATCAAATCGAAAATCAGATCAAATGTTCGAACTCCATTTTGTTCAAATTTCTGGGTTTGGCTAGTCTTACGCGTTTGAAGTGATAAAATTTGAATTTCGAGGGAAAATCGGAGTATCATTAGGAATCCGTTTTCCAATTTTTTGGCAGCACTAAATTAGGCGCGCGATGGTAAATTCAAATAAAAGTTAATTTTTAAATTTTAGGATACACCTAATGCATGCAGAATAGGTATGCACCTATTGTGTCGCTTTTGATTCATCATGCTTCATGTTATTATCTAGTCGTCACTCTTATTTACCGGAGTAATTCTTGCAGCGGGTTTTTTTTTTGTTTTTTTTTTAACATTCATATTCATTAAGTATTAGTCACGCTTAATCAGTTGTGCCTAATTTATAAGGACCCGTTTTTCTATTTTTTGCTAATTTGAGTCGGATTGAAAATCAACGTTTTTCTCTTAATGGGGCTAAATTTCACTCTGCCAAGAAAATCTTAATACCGACAACACTAAAATAATGACGACGCCGACAACACTAAAAAATGACAACACCAACAACCCTACTAAATTGACAACACCAACAACACTAAAAAAATGACAACACCGACAACACTACAAAAATTAAAAACTTCGACAACACTAAGAAATTGATAACATCGATAACACTAAAATAATGACAACACCGACAACACTACAAAAATCACAACAGCGACAACACTACAAAAATGACAACATCGACAACACTAAAAAAAAATGACAACACCGACAACACTAA
The DNA here is from genome assembly GCA_031841125.1 of Acanthococcus lagerstroemiae. Classification (NCBI taxonomy): domain Eukaryota; kingdom Metazoa; phylum Arthropoda; class Insecta; order Hemiptera; family Eriococcidae; genus Acanthococcus; species Acanthococcus lagerstroemiae. The sequence goes on from CM063112.1 coordinate 39,082,040, forward strand.
AATAATGACAACACCGACAACACTACAAAAATCACAACACCGACAACACTAAAAAAAATGACAACACCGACAACACTAAAATAATGACAACACCGACAACACTAAGAAACTGACAACACTGCGGTGTTGTCATTATTTTAGTGTTGTCGGTGTTGTCATTTTTTTTAGTGTTGTCGATGTTGTCATTTTTTCAGTGTTGTCAGTGTTGTCATTTTTTTAGCGTTGACGGTGTTGTCATTTCTTTAGTGTTGTCGGTGTTGTATTTTTGTTGGTGTTGTCGATGTTGTCATTTTTGTAGTGTTGTCGGTGTTGTGATTTTTGTAGTGATGTCGGTGTTTTCATTATTTTTGTGTTGTCAGTGTTATCATTTTCTTAGTGTTGTCGATGTTGTCATCTTTGTAGTGTTGTCGGTGTGTCCATTATTTTAGTGTTGTCGGTGTTATCATCTTCTTAGTGTTGTCGATGTTGTCATTTTTTTAGTGTTGTCAGTGTTGTCATTTTTTTAGTGTTGACGGTGTTGTCATTTCTTTAGTGTTGTCGGTGTTGTATTTTTGTTGGTGTTGTCGATGTTGTCATTTTTGTAGTGTTGTCGGTGTTGTGATTTTTGTAGTGATGTCGGTGTTTTCATTATTTTAGTGTTGTAGGTGTTGTCATTTTTTTTTAGTGTTGTCGATGTTGTCATTTTTGTAGTGTTGTCAGTGTTGTCATCTTTGTAGTGTTGTCAGTGTTGTCATTATTTTAGTGTTGTCGGTGTTATCATCTTCTTAATGTTGTCATTTTTTTAGTGTTGTCAGTGTTGTCGGTGTTGTCATTTCTTTAGTGTTGTATTTTTTTTGGTGTTGTCGATGTTGTCATTTTTGTAGTGTTGTCGGTGTTGTGATTTTTGTAGTGTTGTCGGTGTTTTCATTATTTTTGTGTTGTCAGTGTTATCATTTTCTCAGTAATGTCGATGTAGTCATTTTTGTAGTGTTGTCGGTGTTGTTATTTTTTTAGTGTTGTCGGCGTTGTAATTTTCTTAGTGTTGTCGGTGTTATCATTTTCTTAGTGTTGTCAGTGTTGTCATTTTTGTAGTGTTGTCGGTGTTGTCATTATTTTAGTGTTGTCGGTGTTGTCATTTTTTTAAGTGATGTCGATGTTGTCATTTTTGTAGTGTTGTCGGTGTTGTCATTATTTTAGTGTTGTCGGTGTTATCATTTTCTTAGTGTTGTCGATGTTGTCATTTTTTTAGTGTTGTCAGTGTTGTCATTATTTTAGTGTTGTCGGTGTTGTCATTTTTTTAAGTGTTGTTGATGTTGTCATTTTTGTAGTGTTGTCGGTGTTGTCATTATTTTAGTGTTGTCGGTGTTGTATTTTTTTTAGTGTTGTCGATGTTGTCATTTTTGTAGTGTTGTCGGTGTTGTCATTATTTTAGTGTTGTCAGTGTTATCATTTTCTTAGTGTTGTCGATGTTGTCATTTTTGTAGTGTTGTCAGTGTTGTCATTTTTTTAGTGTTGTCGGCGTTGTAATTTTCTTAGTGTTGTCGGTGATATCATTTACTTAGTGTTGTCAGTGTTGTCATTTTTGTAGTGTTGTCTGTGTTTTCATTTTTTTAGTGTAGTTGATGTTGTCAATTGAAAAGTGTTGTCGGCGTTTTAATTTTCCTAGTGTTGTCAGTGTTGTCATTTTCTTAGTGTTGTCGGTGTTGTCATTAATTTTTTAGTGTATTAGTGTTGTCTTTTTTTTTTGTGCTGCCAGTGTAGTCATTTTCTTGCCACAGTCAAATTTAGCACCATGAAGGGAAAAATGGCTTTGGTGGAATTAGTCGGGATCAAATCGAAAATGAGATCAAATATTCGAACTCCATTTTGTTCAAATTTCTGGGTTTGGCTAGTCTTACGCGTTTGAAGTGATAAAATTTGAATTTTGAGGGAAAATCAGAGTATCATTAGGAATCCGTTTTCCAATTTTTTGGCAGCACTAAATTAGGCGCGCGATGGTAAATTCAAATAAAAGTTAATTTTTAAATTTAAGGACACACCTAATGCATGCAGAATAGGTATGCACCTATTGTGTCGCTTTTGATTCATCATGCTTGATATTATTATCTAGTCGTCACTCTTATTTACCGGAATAATTCCTGCAGCGTTTTTTTTTTTTTTTTTTTTTTTTTTTTTACATTCATATTCATTAAGTATTAGTCACGCTTAATCAGTTGTGCCTAATTTATATAGACCCGTTTTTCTATTTTTTGCTAATTTGAGTCGGATTGAACATCAACGTTTTTCTCTTAATGGGGCTAAATTTCACTCTGCCAAGAAAATTTTAATACCGACAACACTAAAATAATGACGACGCCGACAACACTAAAAAATGACAACACCAACAACACTACTAAATTGACAACACCAACAACACTAAAAAAATGACAACACCAACAACACTAACAAAATGGCAACACTAAGAAAATTATAACGCCGACAACACTTTTAAATTGACAACACCAACTACACTAAAAAAAAATGAAAACACAGACAACACTATGAAAATGATAACACCGACAACACTAAGAAAATTACAACACCGACAACACTACAAAAATTAAAAACTTCGACAACACTAAGAAATTGATAACATCGACAACACTAAAATAATGACAACACCGACAACACTACAAAAATCACAACAGCGACAACACTACAAAAATGACAACATCGACAACACTAAAACAATGACAACACCGACAACACTAAGAAAATTACAACGCCGACAACACTAAATAAATGACAACACCGACAACACTAAGAAAACTACAACGCCGACAACACTAAATAAATGACAACATCGACAACACTAAATAAATGACAACACCGACAACACTAAAAAAAATGACAACACCGACAACACTAAAATAATGACAACACCGACAACACTACCAAAATCACAACACCGACAACACTAAATAAATGACAACACCGACAACACTAAAAGAAATGACAACACAGACAGCACTAAAATAATGACAACACCGACAACACTACAAAAATCACAACACCGACAACACAAAATAAATGACAACACCGACAACACTAAATAGATGACAACACCGACAACACTAAGAAACTGACAACACTGCGATTTTGTCATTATTTTAGTGTTGTCGGTGTTGTCATTTTTTTTAGTGTTGTCGATGTTGTCATTATTTTAGTGTTGTCAGTGTTGTCATTTTTTTTTAGTGTTGTCGATGTTGTCATTATTTTAGTGTTGTCGGTGTTGTCATTTTTTTTAGTGTTGTCGATGTTGTCATTTTTGTAGTGTTGTCGGTGTTTTCATTATTTTAGTGTTGTCGGTGTTGTCATTATTTTAGTGTTGTCGGTGTTATCATCTTCTTAGTGTTGTTGATGTTGTCATTTTTTTAGTGTTGTCGGTGTTGTCATTTCTTTAGTGTTGTCGGTGTTGTATTTTTTTTTGGTGTTGTCGATGTTGTCATTTTTGTAGTGTTGTCGGTGTTGTGATTTTTGTAGTGTTGTCTGTGTTTTCATTATTTTTGTGTTGTCAGTGTTATCATTTTCTTAGTGTTGTCAGTGTTGTGATTTTTGTAGTGTTGTCGGTGTTGTCATTATTTTAGTGTTGTCGGTGTTGTCATTTTTTTAAGTGATGTCGATGTTGTCATTTTTGTAGTGTTGTCGGTGTTGTCATTATTTTAGTGTTGTCAGTGTTATCATTTTATTAGTGTTGTCGATGTTGTCATTTTCTTAGTGTTGTCAGTGTTGTCATTATTTTAGTGTTGTCGGTGTTGTCATTTTTTTAAGTGATGTTGATGTTGTCATTTTTGTAGTGTTGTCGGTGTTGTCATTATTTTAGTGTTGTCGGTGTTGTATTTTTTTTGGTGTTGTCGATGTTGTCATTTTTGTAGTGTTGTCGGTGTTTTCATTATTTTTGTGTTGTCAGTGTTATCATTTTCTTAGTGTTGTCGATGTAGTCATTTTTGTAGTGTTGTCAGTGTTGTTATTTTTTTAGTGTTGTCGGCGTTGTAATTTTCTTAGTGTTGTCAGTGTTATCATTTTCGTAGTGTTGTCAGTGTTGTCATTTTTGTAGTGTTGTCTGTGTCTTCATTGTTTTAGTGTAGTTGGTGTTGTCAATTGAAAAGTGTTGTCGGCGGTTTAATTTTCCTAGTGTTGTCAGTGTTGTCATTTTCTTAGTGTTGTCGGTGTTGTCATTAATTTTTTAGTGTATTAGTGTTGTCTTTTTTTTTTGTGCTGCCAGTGTAGTCATTTTCTTGCCACAGTCAAATTTAGCACCATGAAGGGAAAAATGGCTTTGGTGGAATTAGTCGGGATCAAATCGAAAATGAGATCAAATATTCGAACTCCATTTTGTTCAAATTTCTGGGTTTGGCTAGTCTTACGCGTTTGAAGTGATAAAATTTGAATTTTGAGGGAAAATCAGAGTATCATTAGGAATCCGTTTTCCAATTTTTTGGCAGCACTAAATTAGGCGCGCGATGTAGTGTTGTCGGTGTTGTGATTTTTGTAGTGTTGTCTGTGTTTTCATTATTTTTGTGTTGTCAGTGTTATCATTTTCTTAGTGTTGTCGATGTAGTCATTTTTGTAGTGTTGTCGGTGTTGTTATTTTTTTTAGTGTTGTTGGCGTTGTAATTTTCTTAGTGTTATCGGTGTTATCATTGTCTTAGTGTTGTCAGTGTTGTCATTTTTGTAGTGTTGTCTGTGTCTTCATGGTTTTAGTGTAGTTGGTGTTGTCAATTGAAAAGTGTTGTCGGCGGTTTAATTTTCCTAGTGTTGTCAGTGTTGTCATTTTATTAGTGTTGTGGGAGTTGTCTTTTTTGTAGTGTTGTCGGTGTTCCCATTATTTTAGTGTTGTAAGTGTTGTCATTTTCTTAGTGTTGTCGGTGTTGTCATTAATTTTTTACTGTATTAGTGTTGTCTTTTTTTTTTTTTTTTTTTTTGCTGCCAGTGTAGTCATTTTCTTGCCACAGTCAAATTTAGCCCCATGAAGGGAAAAATGGCTTTGGTGGAATTAGTCGGGATCAAATCGAAAATCAGATCAAATGTTCGAACTCCATTTTGTTCAAATTTCTGGGTTTGGCTAGTCTTACGCGTTTGAAGTGATAAAATTTGAATTTCGAGGGAAAATCGGAGTATCATTAGGAATCCGTTTTCCAATTTTTTGGCAGCACTAAATTAGGCGCGCGATGGTAAATTCAAATAAAAGTTAATTTTTAAATTTTAGGATACACCTAATGCATGCAGAATAGGTATGCACCTATTGTGTCGCTTTTGATTCATCATGCTTCATGTTATTATCTAGTCGTCACTCTTATTTACCGGAGTAATTCTTGCAGCGGTTTTTTTTTTGTTTTTTTTTTAACATTCATATTCATTAAGTATTAGTCACGCTTAATCAGTTGTGCCTAATTTATAAGGACCCGTTTTTCTATTTTTTGCTAATTTGAGTCGGATTGAAAATCAACGTTTTTCTCTTAATGGGGCTAAATTTCACTCTGCCAAGAAAATTTTAATACCGACAACACTAAAATAATGACGACGCCGACAACACTAAAAAATGACAACACCAACAACACTACTAAATTGACAACACCAACAACACTAAAAAAATGACAACACCAACAACACTAACAAAATGGCAACACTAAGAAAATTATAACGCCGACAACACTTTTAAATTGACAACACCAACTACACTAAAAAAAAATGAAAACACAGACAACAATATGAAAATGATAACACCGACAACACTAAGAAAATTACAACACCGACAACACTACAAAAATTTAAAACTTCGACAACACTAAGAAATTGATAACATCGACAACACTAAAATAATGACAACACCGACAACACTACAAAAATCACAACAGCGACAACACTACAAAAATGACAACATCGACAACACTAAAACAATGACAACACCGACAACACTAAGAAAATTACAACGCCGACAACACTAAATAAATGACAACACCGACAACACTAAGAAAACTACAACGCCGACAACACTAAATAAATGACAACATCGACAACACTAAATAAATGACAACACCGACAACACTAAAAAAAATGACAACACCGACAACACTAAAATAATGACAACACCGACAACACTACAAAAATCACAACACCGACAACACTAAATAAATGACAACACCGACAACACTAAAAGAAATGACAACACCGACAGCACTAAAATAATGACAACACTGACAACACTACAAAAATCACAACACCGACAACACAAAATAAATGACAACACCGACAACACTAAATAGATGACAACACCGACAACACTAAGAAACTGACAACACTGCGATGTTGTCATTATTTTAGTGTTGTCGGTGTTGTCATTTTTTTTAGTGTTGTCGATGTTGTCATTATTTTAGTGTTGTCGGTGTTGTCATTTTTTTTAGTGTTGTCGATGTTGTCATTTTTGTAGTGTTGTCATTATTTTAGTGTTGTCGGTGTTGTCATTATTTTAGTGTTGTCGGTGTTATCATCTTCTTAGTGTTGTCGATGTTGTCATTTTTTTAGTGTTGTCGGTGTTGTCATTTCTTTAGTGTTGTCGGTGTTGTATTTTTTTTGATGTTGTCGATGTTGTCATTTTTGTAGTGTTGTCGGTGTTGTGATTTTTGTAGTGTTGTCTGTGTTTTCATTATTTTTGTGTTGTCAGTGTTATCATTTTCTTAGTGTTGTCGATGTAGTCATTTTTGTAGTGTTGTCGGTGTTGTTATTTTTTTTAGTGTTGTTGGCGTTGTAATTTTCTTAGTGTTATCGGTGTTTATCATTGTCTTAGTGTTGTCAGTGTTGTCATTTTTGTAGTGTTGTCTGTGTCTTCATGGTTTTAGTGTAGTTGATGTTGTCAATTGAAAAGTGTTGTCGGCGGTTTAATTTTCCTAGTGTTGTCAGTGTTGTCATTTTATTAGTGTTGTGGGTGTTGTCTTTTTTGTAGTGTTGTCGGTGTTCCCATTATTTTAGTGTTTTCAGTGTTGTCATTTTTTTTTTAGTGTTGTTAGTGTTGTCATTTTTTTTAGTGTTGTTGGTGTTGACATTATTTTAGTGTTCTTGGTGTTATCATTTTTTCTTTGTGTTGTCAGTGTTGTCATTTTCTTAGTGTTGTCGATGTTGTCATTAATTTTTTAGTGTATTAGTGTTGTCTTTTTTTTTTAGTGCTGCCAGTGTAGTCATTTTCTTGCCACAGTAAATTTAGCCCCATGAAGGGAAAAATGGCTTTGGTGGAATTAGTCGGGATCAAATCAAAAATCAGATCAAATAATCGAACTCCATTTTGTTCAAATTTCTGGGTTTGGCTAGTCTTACGCGTTTGAAGTGATAAAATTTGAATTTCAAGGGAAAGTCGGAGTACTATTAGGAATCCGTTTTTCAATTTTTTGGCAGCACTAAATTAGGCGCGCGATGGTAAATTCAAATAAAAGATAATTTTTAAATTTTAGGATACACCTAATGCATACAGAATAGGTATGCACCTATTGTGTCGCTTTTGATTCATCATGCTTCATATTATTATCTAGTCGTCACTCCTATTTACCTAAGTAATTCCTGCAGCGGGTTTTTTTTTTTTTTTTTTTTTTTAACATTCATATTCATTAAGTATTAGTCACGCTTAATCAGTTGTGCCTAATTTATATAGACCCATTTCTCTATTTTTTGCTAATTTGAGTCGGATTGAAAATCAACGTTTTTCTCTTAATGGGGCTAAATTTCACTCTGCCAAGAAAATCTTAATACCGACAACACTAAAATAATGACGACGCCGACAACACTAAAAAATGACAACACCAACAACCCTACTAAATTGACAACACCAACAACACTAAAAAAATGACAACACCGACAACACTACAAAAATTAAAAACTTCGACAACACTAAGAAATTGATAACATCGATAACACTAAAATAATGACAACACCGACAACACTACAAAAATCACAACAGCGACAACACTACAAAAATGACAACATCGACAACACTAAAAAAAAATGACAACACCGACAACACTAAAATAATGACAACACCGACAACACTACAAAAATCACAACACCGACAACACTAAAAAAAATGACAACACCGACAACACTAAAATAATGACAACACCGACAACACTAAGAAACTGACAACACTGCGGTGTTGTCATTATTTTAGTGTTGTCGGTGTTGTCATTTTTTTTAGTGTTGTCGGTGTTGTGATTTTTGTAGTGTTGTCGGTGTTGTCATTATTTTAGTGTTGTCGGTGTTGTCTTTTTTTTTTTAGTGCTGTCAGTGTAGTCATTTTCTTGCCACAGTAAATTTAGCCCCATGAAGGGAAAAATGGCTTTGGTGGAATTAGTCGGGATCAAATCGAAAATCAGATCAAATATTCGAACTCCATTTTGTTCAAATTTCTGGGTTTGGCTAGTCTTACGCGTTTGAAGTGATAAAATTTGAATTTCGAGGGAAAATCGGAGTACCATTAGGAATCCGTTTTTCAATTTTTTGGCAGCACTAAATTAGGCGCGCGATGGTAAATTCAAATAAAAGATAATTTTTAAATTTTAGGATACACCTAATGCATGCAGAATAGGTATGCACCTATTGTGTTGCTTTTGATTCATCATGCTTCATATTATTATCTAGTCGTCACTCTTATTTACCGGAGTAATTCCTGCAGCGGTTTTTCTTTTTTTTTTTAACATTCATATTCATTAAGTATTAGTCACGCTTAATCAGTTGTGCCGAATTTATATAGACCCGTTTCTCTATTTTTTGCTAATTTGAGTCGGATTGAAAATCAACGTTTTTCTCTTAATGGGGCTAAATTTCACTCTACCAAGAAAATCTTCATACCGACAACACTAAAATAATGACGACGCCGACAACACTAAAAAATGACAACATCAACAACACTACTAAATTGACAACACCAACAACACTAAAAAAATGACAACACCAACAACACTAACAAAATGGCAACACTAAGAAAATTATAACGCCGACAACACTTTTACATTGACAACACCAACTACACTAAAAAAAAATGAAAACACAGACAACACTACGAAAATGATAACACCGACAACACTAAGAAAATTACAACACCGACAACACTTATAAAAATGACAACACCAACAACACTAAAATAATGACAACACCGCAGTGTTGTCAGTTTCTTAGTGTTGTCGGTGTTGTCATTTATTTAGTGTTGTCGGTGTTGTGATTTTTGTAGTGTTGTCGGTGTTGTCATTATTTTAGTGTTGTCGGTGTTGTCATTTTTTTTGGTGTTGTCGGTGTTGTCATTTATTTAGTGTTGTCGGTGTTGTCATTTATTTAGTGTTGTCGGTGTTGTAATTTTCTTAGTGTTGTCAGTGTTGTCATTGTTTTAGTGTTGTTGGTGTTGTCATTTTTTTTAGTGTTGTCGATGTTGTCATTTTTGTAGTGTTGTCGGTGTTGTGATTTTTGTAGTGTTGTCGGGGTTGTCATTATTTTAGTGTTGTCGATGTTATCAATTTCTTAGTGTTGTCGAAGTTTTTAATTTTTGTAGTGTTGTCGGTGTTGTAATTTTCTTAGTGTTGTCGGTGTTATCATTTTTGTAGTGTTGTTAGTGTTGTCATTTTTGTAGTGTTGTCTGTGTTTTCATTTTTTTTAGTGTAGTTGGTGTTGTCAATTTAAAAGTGTTGTCGGCGTTATAATTTTCTTAGTGTTGCCATTTTGTTAGTGTTGTTGGTGTTGTCATTTTTTTAGTGTTGTTGGTGTTGTCAATTTAGTAGTGCTGTTGGTGTTGTAATTTTCTTAGTGTTGTCGGTGTTGTCATTGTTTTAGTGTTGTCGGTGTTGTCATTTCTTTAGTGTTGTCGGTGTTGTATTTTTTTTGGTGTTGTAGATGTAGTCATTTTTGTAGTGTTGTCGGTGTTGTTATTTTTTTAGTGTTGTCGGCGTTGTAATTTTCATAGTGTTGTCAGTGTTATCATTTTTGTAGTGTTGTCTGTGTCTTCATTGTATTAGTGTAGTTGGTGTTGTCAATTGAAAAGTGTTGTCGGCGGTTTTATTATCCGAGTGTTGTTAGTGTTGTCATTTTATTAGTGTTGTTGGTGTTGTCACTTTTGTAGTGTTGTCGGTGCTCCCATAATTTTAGCGTTTTCAGTGTTGTCATTTATTTTTTAGTGTTGTTAGTGTTGTCATTTTTTTTAGTGTTGTTGGTGTTGCCATTATTTTAGTGTTGTCATTTTTTAGTGTTATTTGTGTTATCATTTTTTCTTTGTGTTGTCAGTGTTGTCATTTTTGTAGTGTTGTCGGTGTTGTCATTATTTTAGTGTTGTCGGTGTTGTATTTTTTTTTGGTGTTGTCAATGTTGTCATTTTTGTAGTGTTGTCGGTGTTTTCATTATTTTTGTGTTGTCAGTGTTATCATTTTCTTAGTGTTGTCGATGTAGTCATTTTTGTAGTGTTGTCAGTGTTGTTATTTTTTTAGTGTTGTCGGCGTTGTAATTTTCTTAGTGTTGTCAGTGTTATCATTTTCGTAGTGTTGTCAGTGTTGTCATTTTTGTAGTGTTGTCTGTGTCTTCATTGTTTTAGTGTAGTTGGTGTTGTCAATTGAAAAGTGTTGTCGGCGGTTTAATTTTCCTAGTGTTGTCAGTGTTGTCATTTACTTAGTGTTGTCGGTGTTGTCATTAATTTTTTAGTGTATTAGTGTTGTCTTTTTTTTTTTTGTGCTGCCAGTGTAGTCATTTTCTTGCCACAGTCAAATTTAGCCCCATGAAGGGAAAAATGGCTTTGTTGGAATTAGTCGGGATCAAATCGAAAATGAGATCAAATATTCGAACTCCATTTTGTTCAAATTTCTGGGTTTGGCTAGTCTTACGCGTTTGAAGTGATAAAATTTGAATTTTGAGGGAAAATCAGAGTATCATTAGGAATCCGTTTAAATCGAAAATCAGATCAAATATTCGAACTACATTTTGTTCAAATTTCTGGGTTTGGCTAGTCTTACGCGTTTGAAGTGATAAAATTTGAATTTCGAGGGAAAATCGGAGTATCATTAGGAATCCGTTTTCCAATTTTTTGGCAGCACTAAATTAGGCGCGCGATGGTAAATTCAAATAAAAGTTAATTTTTAAATTTTAGGATACACCTAATGCATGCAGAATAGGTATGCACCTATTGTGTCGCTTTTGATTCATCATGCTTCATGTTATTATCTAGTCGTCACTCTTATTTGCCGGAGTAATTCCTGCAGCGGGTTTTTTTTTTGTTTTTTTTTTAACATTCATATTTATTAAGTATTAGTCACGCTTAATCAGTTGTGCCTAATTTATATAGACCCGTTTTTCTATTTTTTGCTAATTTGAGTCGGATTGAAAATCAACGTTTTTCTCTTAATGGGGCTAAATTTCACTCTGCCAAGAAAATTTTAATACCGACCACACTAAAATAATGACGACGCCGACAACACTAAAAAATGACAACACCAACAACACTAAAAAAAAATGAAAACACAGACAACACTATGAAAATGATAACACTGACAACACTATGAAAATTACAACACCGACAACACTACAAAAATTAAAAACTTCGACAACACTAAGAAATTGATAACATCGACAACACTAAAATAATGACAACACCGACAACACTACAAAAATCACAACAGCGACAACACTACAAAAATGACAACATCGACAACACTAAGATAATTACAACGCCGACAACACTAAATAAATGACAACACCGACAACACTAAAAAAAATGACAAAATGGACAACACTAAAATAATGACAACACCGACAACACTAAAATAATGACAACACTAAATAAATGACAACACCGACAACACTAAGAAAACTACAACGCCGACCACACTAAATAAATGACAACACCGACAACACTAAAATAATGACAACACCGACAACACTACAAAAATCACAACACCGACAACACTACAAAAATGACAACATCCACAACACTAAAAAAAATGAAAACACAGACAACACTATGAAAATGATAACACCGACAACACTAAGAAAATTACAACACCGACAACACTACAAAAATTAAAAACTTCGACAACACTAAGAAATTGATAACATCGACAACACTAAAATAATGACAACACCGACAACACTAAAACAATGACAACACCGACAACACTAAAAAAATGACAACACCGACAGCACTAAAATAATGACAACACCGACAACACTACAAAAATCACAACCCCGACAACACAAAATAAATGACAACACCGACAACACTAAGAAACTGACAACACTGCGATGTTGTCATTATTTTAGTGTTGTCGGTGTTGTCATTTTTTTTAGTGTTGTCGATGTTGTCATTATTTTAGTGTTGTCGGTGTTGTCATTTTTTTTAGTGTTGTCGATGTTGTCATTTTTGTAGTGTTGTCGGTGTTGTCATCTTCTTAGTGTTGTCTATGTTGTCATTTTTTTAGTGTTGTCGGTGTTGTCATTTCTTTAGTGTTGTCGGTGTTGTATTTATTTTGGTGTTGTCGATGTTGTCATTTTTGTAGTGTTGTCGGTGTTGTGATTTTAGTAGTGTTGTCGGTGTTTTCATTATTTTTGTGTTGTCAGTGTTATCATTTTCTTAGTGTTGTCGATGTAGTCATTTTTGTAGTGTTGTCGGTGTTGTTATTTTTTTTAGTGTTGTTGGCGTTGTAATTTTCTTAGTGTTGTCGGTGTTATCATTGGCTTAGTGTTGTCAGTGTTGTCATTTTTGTAGTGTTGTCTGTGTCTTCATTGTTTTAGTGTAGTTGGTGTTGTCAATTGAAAAGTGTTGTCGGCGGTTTAATTTTCCTAGTGTTGTCGGTGTGGTCATTTTATTAGTGTTGTGGGTGTTGTCACTTTTGTAGTGTTGTTGGTGTTCCCATTATTTTAGTGTTTTCAGTGTTGTCATTTATTTTTTGGTGTTGTTAGTGTTGTCATTTTTTTTTAGTGTTGTTGGTGTTGCCATTATTTTAGTGTTCTTGGTGTTGTCATTTTTTTAGTGTTATTTGTGTTATCATTTCTTCTTTGTGTTGTCAGTGTTGTCATTTTCTTGCCACAGTCAAATTTAGCTCCATGAAGGGAAAAATGGCTTTGGTGGAATTAGTCGGGATCAAATCGAAAATCAGATCAAATGTTCGAACTCCATTTTGTTCAAATTTCTGGGTTTGGCTAGTCTTACGCGTTTGAAGTGATAAAAATTGAATTTCGAGGGAAAATCGGAGTATCATTAGGAATCCGTTTTCCAATTTTTTGGCAGCACTAAATTAGGCGCGCGAGGGTAAATTCAAATGAAAGTTAATTTTTAATTTTTAGGATACACCTAATGCATGCAGAATAGGTATGCACCTATTGTATCGCTTTTGATTCATCATGCTTCATATTATTACCTAGTCGTCACTCTTATTTGCCGGAGTAATTCCTGCAGCGGGTTTTTTTTTTGTTTTTTTTTTAACATTCATATTTATTAAGTATTAGTCACGCTTAATCAGTTGTGCCTAATTTATATAGACCCGTTTTTCTATTTTTTGCTAATTTGAGTCGGATTGAAAATCAACGTTTTTCTCTTAATGGGGCTAAATTTCACTCTGCCAAGAAAATTTTAATACCGACAACACTAAAATAATGACGACGCCGACAACACTAAAAAATGACAACACCAACAACACTACTAAATTGACAACACCAACAACACTAAAAAAATGACAACACCAACAACACTAACAAAATGGCAACACTAAGAAAATTATAACGCCGACAACACTTTTAAATTGACAACACCAACTACACTAAAAAAAAATGAAAACACAGACAACACTATGAAAATGATAACACCGACAACACTATGAAAATTACAACACCGACAACACTACAAAAATTAAAAACTTCGACAACACTAAGAAATTGATAACATCGACAACACTAAAATAATGACAACACCAACAACACTACAAAAATCACAACAGCGACAACACTACAAAAATGACAACATCGACAACACTAAGATAATTACAACGCCGACAACACTAAATAAATGACAACACCGACAACACTAAAAAAAATGACAAAATGGACAACACTAAAATAATGACAACACCGACAACACTAAAATAATGACAACACTAAATAAATGACAACACCGACAACACTAAGAAAACTACAACGCCGACCACACTAAATAAATGACAACACCGACAACACTAAAATAATGACAACACCGACAACACTACAAAAATCACAACACCGACAACACTACAAAAATGACAACATCCACAACACTAAAAAAAATGAAAACACAGACAACACTATGAAAATGATAACACCGACAACACTAAGAAAATTACAACACCGACAACACTACAAAAATTAAAAACTTCGACAACACTAAGAAATTGATAACATCGACAACACTAAAATAATGACAACACCGACAACACTAAAACAATGACAACACCGACAACACTAAAAAAATGACAACACCGACAGCACTAAAATAATGACAACACCGACAACACTACAAAAATCACAACCCCGACAACACAAAATAAATGACAACACCGACAACACTAAGAAACTGACAACACTGCGATGTTGTCATTATTTTAGTGTTGTCGGTGTTGTCATTTTTTTAAGTGTTGTCGATGTTGTCATTATTTTAGTGTTGTCGGTGTTGTCATTTTTTTTAGTGTTGTCGATGTTGTCATTTTTGTAGTGTTGTCGGTGTTGTCATCTTCTTAGTGTTGTCGATGTTGTCATTTTTTTAGTGTTGTCGGTGTTGTCATTTCTTTAGTGTTGTCGGTGTTGTATTTATTTTGGTGTTGTCGATGTTGTCATTTTTGTAGTGTTGTCGGTGTTGTGATTTTAGTAGTGTTGTCGGTGTTTTCATTATTTTTGTGTTGTCAGTGTTATCATTTTCTTAGTGTTGTCGATGTAGTCATTTTTGTAGTGTTGTCGGTGTTATTTTTTTTAGTGTTGTTGGCGTTGTAATTTTCTTAGTGTTGTCGGTGTTATCATTGTCTTAGTGTTGTCAGTGTTGTCATTTTTGTAGTGTTGTCTGTGTCTTCATTGTTTTAGTGTAGTTGGTGTTGTCAATTGAAAAGTGTTGTCGGCGGTTTAATTTTCCTAGTGTTGTCGGTGTGGTCATTTTATTAGTGTTGTGGGTGTTGTCACTTTTGTAGTGTTGTCGGTGTTCCCATTATTTTAGTGTTTTCAGTGTTGTCATTTATTTTTTGGTGTTGTTAGTGTTGTCATTTTTTTTTAGTGTTGTTGGTGTTGCCATTATTTTAGTGTTCTTGGTGTTGTCATTTTTTTAGTGTTATTTGTGTTATCATTTCTTCTTTGTGTTGTCAGTGTTGTCATTTTCTTGCCACAGTCAAATTTAGCTCCATGAAGGGAAAAATGGCTTTGGTGGAATTAGTCGGGATCAAATCGAAAATCAGATCAAATGTTCGAACTCCATTTTGTTCAAATTTCTGGGTTTGGCTAGTCTTACGCGTTTGAAGTGATAAAAATTGAATTTCGAGGGAAAATCGGAGTATCATTAGGAATCCGTTTTCCAATTTTTTGGCAGCACTAAATTAGGCGCGCGAGGGTAAATTCAAATGAAAGTTAATTTTTAATTTTTAGGATACACCTAATGCATGCAGAATAGGTATGCACCTATTGTATCGCTTTTGATTCATCATGCTTCATATTATTACCTAGTCGTCACTCTTATTTACCGGAGTAATTCCTGCAGCGGTTTTTTTTTTTTTTTTTTTTTTTTTTTTTAACATTCATATTCATTAAGTATTAGTCACGCTTAATCAGTTGTGCCTAATTTATATAGACCCGTTTTTCTATTTTTTGCTAATTTGAGTCGGATTGAAAATCAATGATTTTCTCTTAATGGGGCTAAATTTCACTCTGCCAAGAAAATCTTAATACCGACAACACTAAAATAATGACGACGCCGACAACACTAAAAAATGACCACACCAACAACACTACTAAATTGACAACACCAACAACACTAAAAAAATGACAACACCAACAACACTAACAAAATGGCAACACTAAGAAAATTATAACGCCGACAACACTCAGAAAATTACAACACCGACAACACTACAAAAATTAAAAACTTCAACAACACTAAGAAATTGATAACATCGACAACACTAAAATAATGACAACACCGACAACACTACAAAAATCACAACAGCGACAACACTACAAAAATGACAACATCGACAACACTTAAAAAAATGACAACACCGACAACACTAAAACACTGACAACACCGACAACACTAAGAAAATTACAACGCCGACAACACTAAAGAAATGACAACACCGACAACACTAAAAAAATGACAACATCGACAACACTATAAAAATCACAACACCGACAACACTAAATAAATAACAACACCGACAACACTAAGAAACTGACAACACTGCGGTGTTGTCATTTTTTTTAGTGTTGTCGATGTTGTCATTTTTGTAGTCTTGTCGGTGTTGTCATCTTTGTAGTGTTGTCGGTGTTGTCATTATTTTAGTGTTGTCGGTGTTATCATCTTCTTAGTGTTGTCGATGTTGTCATTTTTTTAGTGTTGTCAGTGTTGTCATTTTTTTAGTCTTGTCGGTGTTGTCATTTCTTTAGTGTTGTCAGTGTTGTATTTTTTTTGGTGTTGTCGATGTTGTCATTTTTGTAGTGTTGTTGGTGTTGTCATTATTTTTGTGTTGTCAGTGTTATCATTTTCTTAGTGTTGTCGATGTAGTCATTTTTGTAGTGTTGTTGGTGTTGTCATCTTTGTAATGTTGTCGGTGTTGTCATTATTTTAGTGTTGTCAGTGTTATCATCTTCTTAGTGTTGTCGATGTTGTCATTTTTTTAGTGTTGTCAGTGTTGTCATTATTTTAGTGTTGTCGGTGTTGTCTTTTCTGTAGTGTTATCGGTGTTGTATTTTTTTTGGTGTTGTCGATGTTGTCATTTTTGTAGTGTTGTCGGTCTTGTGATTTTTGTAGTGTTGTTGGTGTTTTCATTATTTTTGTGTTGTCAGTGTTATCATTTTCTTAGTGTTGTCGATGTAGTCAATTTTGTAGTGTTGTCAGTGTTGTCATTTTTTTAGTGTTGTCGGCGTTGTAATTTTCTTAGTGTTGTCGGTGTTATCATTTTCTTAGTGTTGTCAGTGTTGTCTGTGTCTTCATTGTTTTAGTGTAGTTGGTGTTGTCAATTGAAAAGAGTTGTCGGCGGTTTAATTTTCCTAGTGTTGTCAGTGTTGTCATTTTATTAGTGTTGTGGGTGTTGTCACTTTTGTAGTGTTGTCGGTGTTCCCATTATTTTAGTGTTTTCAGTGTTGTTATTTATTTTTTAGTGTTGTTAGTGTTGTCATTTTTTTTAGTGTTGTTGGTGTTGACATTATTTTAGTGTTCTTGGTGTTGTCATTTTTTTAGTGTTATTTGTGTTATCATTTTTTCTTTGTGTTGTCAGTGTTGTCATTTTCTTAGTGTTGTCGGTGTTGTCATTAATTTTTTAGTGTATTAGTGTTGTCTTTTTTTTTTTTTTTTTGCTGCCAGTGTAGTCATTTTCTTGCCACAGTCAAATTTAGCCCCATGAAAAGAAAAATGGCTTTGGTGGAATTAGTCGGGATCAAATCGAAAATCAGATCAAATATTCGAACTTCATTTTGTTCAAATCTCTGGGTTTGACTAGTGTTACGCGTTTGAAGTGATAAAATTTGAATTTCGAGGGAAAATCGGAGTATCATTAGGAATCCGTTTTCCAATTTTTTGGCAGCACTAAATTAGGCGCGCGATGGTAAATTCAAATAAAAGTTAATTTTTAAATTTTAGGATACACCTAATGCATGCAGAATAGGTATGCACCTATTGTGTCGCTTTTGATTCATCATGCTTCATGTTTATATCTAGTCGTCACTCTTATTTGCCGGAGTAATTCCTGCAGCGGGTTTTTTTTTTGTTTTTTTTTTAACATTCATATTTATTAAGTATTAGTCACGCTTAATCAGTTGTGCCTAATTTATATAGACCCGTTTTTCTATTTTTTGCTAATTTGAGTCGGATTGAAAATCAACGTTTTTCTCTTAATGGGGCTAAATTTCACTCTGCCAAGAAAATTTTAATACCGACAACACTAAAATAATGACGACGCCGACAACACTAAAAAATGACAACACCAACAACACTACTAAATTGACAACACCAACAACACTAAAAAAATGACAACACCAACAACACTAACAAAATGGCAACACTAAGAAAATTATAACGCCGACAACACTTTTAAATTGACAACACCAACTACACTAAAAAAAAATGAAAACACAGACAACACTATGAAAATGATAACACCGACAACACTATGAAAATTACAACACCGAAAACACTACAAAAATCAAAAACTTCGACAACACTAAGAAATTGATAACATCGACAACACTAAAATAATGACAACACCGACAACACTACAAAAATCACAACAGCGACAACACTACAAAAATGACAACATCGACAACACTAAGATAATTACAACGCCGACAACACTAAATAAATGACAACACCGACAACACTAAAAAAAATGACAAAATGGACAACACTAAAATAATGACAACACCGACAACACTAAAATAATGACAACACCGACAACACTACCAAAATCACAACACTGACAACACTAAATAAATGACAACACCGACAACACTAAGAAAACTACAACGCCGACCACACTAAATAAATGACAACACCGACAACACTAAAATAATGACAACACCGACAACACTACAAAAATCACAACACCGACAACACTACAAAAATGACAACATCGACAACACTAAAAAAAAATGAAAACACAGACAACACTATGAAAATGATAACACCGACAACACTAAGAAATGTACAACACCGACAACACTACAAAAATTAAAAACTTCGACAACACTAAGAAATTGATAACATCGACAACACTAAAATAATGACAACACCGACAACACTAAAACAATGACAACACCGACAACACTAAAAAAAATGACAACACCGACAGCACTAAAATAATGACAACACCAACAACACTACAAAAATCACAACCCCGACAACACAAAATAAATGACAACACCGACAACACTAAGAAACTGACAACACTGCGATGTTGTCATTATTTTAGTGTTGTCGGTGTTGTCATTTTTTTTAGTGTTGTCGATGTTGTCATTATTTTAGTGTTGTCGGTGTTGTCATTTTTTTTAGTGTTGTCGATGTTGTCATTTTTGTAGTGTTGTCGGTGTTGTCATCTTCTTAGTGTTGTCGGTGTTGTCATTTCTTTAGTGTTGTCGGTGTTGTATTTATTTTGGTGTTGTCGATGTTGTCATTTTTGTAGTGTTGTCGGTGTTGTGATTTTAGTAGTGTTGTCGGTGTTTTCATTATTTTTGTGTTGTCAGTGTTATCATTTTCTTAGTGTTGTCGATGTAGTCATTTTTGTAGTGTTGTCGGTGTTGTCATTTATTTAGTGTTGTCGGTGTTGTGATTTTTGTAGTGTTGTCGATGTTGTCATTTTTTTAGTGTTGTAGGTGTTGTCATTTCTTTAGTGTTGTCGGCGTTGTAATTTTCTTAGTGTTGTCGGTGTTGTCATTGTTTTAGTGTTGTCGGTGTTGTCATTTTTTTAAGTGTTGTCGATGTTGTCATTTTTGTAGTGTTGTCGCTGTTGTGATTTTTGTAGTGTTGTCGGTGTTGTCATTATTTTAGTGTTGTCGATGTTATCAATTTCTTAGTGTTGTCGAAGTTTTTAATTTTTGTAGTGTTGTCGGTGTTGTAATTTTCTGAGTGTTGTCGGCGTTATAATTTTCTTAGTGTTGCCATTTTGTTAGTGTTGTTGGTGTTGTCATTTTTTTAGTGTTGTTGGTGTTGTCAATTTAGTAGTGTTGTTGGTGTGGTCATTTTTTAGTGTTGTCGGCGTCGTCATTGTTTTAGTGTTGTCGGTATTAAGATTTTCTTGGCAGAGTGAAATTTAGCCCCATTAAGAGAAAATCATTGATTTTCAATCCGACTCAAATTAGCAAAAAATAGAAAAACGGGTCTATATAAATTAGGCACAACTGATTAAGCGTGACTAATACTTAATGAATATCAATGTTAAAAAAAAAAAAAAAAAAAAAAAAAACCGCTGCAGGAATTACTCCGGTAAATAAGAGTGACGAGTAGGTAATAATATGAAGCATGATGAATCAAAAGCGATACAATAGGTGCATACCTATTCTGCATGCATTAGGTGTATCCTAAAAATTAAAAATTAACTTTCATTTGAATTTACCCTCGCGCGCCTAATTTAGTGCTGCCAAAAAATTGGAAAACGGATTCCTAATGATACTCCGATTTTCCCTCGAAATTCAATTTTTATCACTTCAAACGCGTAAGACTAGCCAAACCCAGAAATTTGAACAAAATGGAGTTCGAACATTTGATCTGATTTTCGATTTGATCCCGACTAATTCCACCAAAGCCATTTTTCCCTTCATGGAGCTAAATTTGACTGTGGCAAGAAAATGACAACACTGACAACACAAAGAAGAAATGATAACACAAATAACACTAAAAAAATGACAACACCAAGAACACTAAAATGATGGCAACACCAACAACACTAAAAAAAATGACAACACTTACAACACCAAAAAATAAATGACAACACTGAAAACACTAAAATAATGGGAACACCGACAACACTACAAAAGTGACAACACCCACAACACTAATAAAATGACCACACCGACCACACTAGGAAAATTAAACCGCCGACAACACTTTTCAATTGACAACACCAACTACACTAAAACAATGAAGACACAGACAACACTACAAAAATGACAACACTGACAACACTAAGACAATGATAACACCGACAACACTAAGAAAATTACAACGCCAACAACACTAAAAAAAATAACAACACCGACAACACTACAAAAATGACTACATCGACAACACTAAGAAAATGATAACACTGACAACATCATGCTTCATATTATTATCTAGTCGTCACTCTTATTTACCGGAGTAATTCCTGCAGCGTTTTTTTTTTTTTTAACATTCACATTCATTAAGTATTAGTCACGCTTAATCAGTTGTGCCTAATTTATATAGACCCGTTTTTCTATTTTTTGCTAATTTGTGTCGGATTGAAAATCAACGTTTTTCTCTTAATGGGGCTAAATTTCACTCTGCCAAGAAAATTTTAATACCGACAACACTAAAATAATGACGACGCCGACAGCTCTAAAAAATGACAACACCAACAACACTACTAAATTGACAACACCAACAACACTAAAAAAATGGCAACACTAAGAAAATTATAACGCCGACAACACTTTTAAATTGACAACACCAACTACACTAAAAAAATATGAAAACACAGACAACACTATGAAAATGATAACACCGACGACACTAAGAAAATTACAACACCCACAACACTACAAAAATTAAAAACTTCGACAACACTAAGAAATTGATAACATCGACAACACTAAAATAATGACAACACCGACAACACTACAAAAATCACAACAGCGACAACACTACAAAAATGACAACATCGACAACACTACAAAAAATGACAACACCGACAACACTAAAACAATGACAACACCGACAACGCTAAGAAAATTACAACGCCGACAACACTAAATAAATGACAACACCGACAACACTAAGAAAACTACAACGCCGACAACACTAAATAAATGACAACACCGACAACACTAAATAAATGACAACACCGACAACACTAAAAAAAATGACAACACCGACAACACTAAAATAATGACAACACCGACAACACTACAAAAATCACAACACCGACAACACTACAAAAATCACAACACCGACAACACTAAATAAATGACAACACCGACAACACTAAAAAAATGACAACACCGACAGCACTAAAATAATGACAACACCGACAACACTACAAAAATCACAACACCGACAACACAAAATAAATGACAACACCAACAACACTGAATAGATGACAACACTGACAACACTAAGAAACTGACAACACTGCGATGTTGTCATTATTTTAGTGTTGTCGGTGTTGTCATTTTTTTTAGTGTTGTCGATGTTGTCATTATTTTAGTGTTGTCGGTGTTGTCATCTTTGTAGTGTTGTCGGTGTTGTCATTATTTTAGTGTTGTCGGTGTTATCATCTTCTTAGTGTTGTCGATGTTGTCATTTTTTTAGTGTTGTCGGTGTTGTCATTTCTTTAGTGTTGTCGGTGTTGTATTTTTTTTGGTGTTGTCGATGTATTCATTTTTGTAGTGTTGCCGGTGTTGTGATTTTAGTAGTGTTGTCGGTGTTTTCATTATTTTTGTGTTGTCAGTGTTATCATTTTCTTAGTGTTGTCGATGTAGTCATTTTTGTAGTGTTGTCGGTGTTGTTATTTTCTTAGCGTTGTCGGTGTTATCATTGTCTTAGTGTTGTCATTTTTTTAAGTGTTGTCGATGTTGTCATTTTTGTAGTGATGTCGCTGTTGTGATTTTTGTAGTGTTGTCGGTGTTGTCATTATTTTAGTGTTGTCGATGTTATCAATTTCTTAGTGTTGTCGAAGTTTTTAATTTTTGTAGTGTTGTCGGTGTTGTAATTTTCTGAGTGTTGTCGGCGTTATAATTTTCTTAGTGTTGCCATTTTGTTAGTGTTGTTGGTGTTGTCATTTTTTTAGTGTTGTTGGTGTTGTCAATTTAGTAGTGTTGTTGGTGTTGTCATTTTTTAGTGTTGTCGGCGTCGTCACTATTTTAGTGTTGTCAGTATTAAGATGTTCTTGGCAGAGTGAAATTTAGCCCCATTAAGAGAAAATCATTGATTTTCAATCCGACTCAAAGTAGCAAAAAATAGAAAAACAGGTCTATATAAATTAGGCACAACTGATTAAGCGTGACTAATACTTAATAAATATGAATGTTAAAAAAAAAAAAAAAAAAAAAAAAAAACCGCTGCAGGAATTACTCCGGTAAATAAGAGTGACGACTAGATAATAATATGAAGCATGATGAATCAAAAGCGACACAATAGGTGCATACCTATTCTGCATGCATTAGGTGTATCCTAAAATTTAAAAATTAACTTTCATTTGAATTTACCTTCGCGCGCCTAATTTAGTGCTGCCAAAAAATTGGAAAACGGATTCCTAATGATACTCTGATTTTCCCTCGAAATTCAAATTTTATCACTTCAAACGCGTAAGACTAGCCAAACCCAGAAATTTGAACAAAATGGAGTTCGAACATTTGATCTGATTTTCGATTTGATCCCGACTAATTCCACCAAAGCCGTTTTTCCCTTCATGGAGCTAAATTTGACTGTGGCAAGAAAATGACTACACTGGCAGCACTAAAAAAAAAAAGACAACACTAATACTCTAAAAAATTAATGACAACACCGACAACACAAAGAAAAAATGATAACACAAATAACACTAAAAAAATGACAACACCAAGAACACTAAAATAATGGCAACACCAACAACACTAAAAACAATGACAACACTAACAACACTAAAAAATAAATGACAACACAGAAAACACTAAAACAATGGGAACACTGACAACACTACAAAAGTGACAACACCCACAACACTAATGAAATGACAACACTGACAACACTAGGAAAATTAACCCGCCGACAACCATTTTCAATTGACAACACCAACTACACTAAAACAATGAAGACATAGACATCACTACAAAAATGACAACACTGACAACACTAAGACAATGATAACACCGACAACGCTAAGAAAATTACAACGCCAACAACACTAAAAAAAATAACAACACCGACAACACTACAAAAATGACTACATCGACAACACTAAGAAAATGATAACACTGACAACACAAAAATAATGAAAACACCGACAACACTACTAAAATCACAACACCGACAACACTACAAAAATGAATACATCGACAACACCAAAAAAAATACAACACCGACAACACTAAAGAAATGACAACACCGACAACACTAAAAAAATGACAACATCGACAACACTAAGAAGATGATAACACCGACAACACTAAAATAATGACAACACCGACAACACTACAAAGATGACAACACCGACAACACTAAAAAAAATGACAACACCGACAGCACTAAAATAATGACAACACCGACAACACTACAAAAATCACAACACCGACAACACAAAATAAATGACAACACTGACAACACTAAATAGATGACAACACTGACAACACTGCGATGTTGTCATTATTTTAGTGTTGTCGGTGTTGTCATTTTTTTTAGTGTTGTCGATGTTGTCATTATTTTAGTGTTGTCGGTGTTGTGATTTTTGTAGTGTTGTCGGTGTTGTCATTATTTTAGAGCTGTCGGTGTTGTCATTTTTTTTAGTGTTGTCGGTGTTGTCATTTATTTAGTGTTGTCGGTGTTGTGATTTTTGTAGTGTTGTCGGTGTTGTCATTATTTTAGTGTTGTCGGTGTTGTCATTTTTTTTAGTGTTGTCAATGTTGTCATTTTTGTAGTGTTGTCGGTGTTGTCATCTTTGTAGTGTTGTCGGTGTTGTCATTATTTTAGTGTTGTCGGTGTTATCATCTTCTTAGTGTTGTCGATGTTGTCATTTTTTTAGTGTTGTCGGTGTTGTCATTTCTTTAGTGTTGTCGGTGTTGTATTTTTTTTGGTGTTGTCGATGTATTCATTTTTGCAGTGTTGTCGGTGTTGTGATTTTAGTAGTGTTGTCGGTGTTTTCATTATTTTTGTGTTGTCAGTGTTATCATTTTCTTAGTGTTGTCGATGTAGTCATTTTTGTAGTGTTGTCGGTGTTGTTATTTTTTTTAGTGTTGTTGGCGTTGTAATTTTCTTAGCGTTGTCGGTGTTATCATTGTCTTAGTGTTGTCAGTGTTGTCATTTTTGTAGTGTTGTCTGTGTCTTCATGGTTTTATTGTAGTTGTTGTTGTCAATTGAAAAGTGTTGTCGGCGGTTTAATTTTCCTAGTGTTGTCAGTGTTGCCAATTTATTAGTGTTGTGAGTGTTGTCACTTTTGTAGTGTTGTCGGTGTTCCCATTATTTTAGTGTTTTCAGTGTTGTCATTTATTTTTTGGTGTTGTTAGTGTTGTCATTTTTTTTAGTGTTGTTGGTGTTGCGATTATTTTAGTGTTCTTGGTGTTGTCATTTTTTTAGTGTTATTTGTGTTATCATTTTTTCTTTGTGTTGTCAGTGTTGTCATTTCCTTGCCACAGTCATATTTAGCTCCATGAAGGGAAAAACGGTTTTGGTGGAATTAGTCGGGATCAAATCGAAAATCAGATCAAATGTTCGAACTCCATTTTGTTCAAATTTCTGGGTTTGGCTAGTCTTATGCGTTTGAAGTGATAAAATTTGAATTTCGAGGGAAAATCGGAGTATCATTAGGAATCTGTTTTCCAATTTTTTGGCAGCACTAAATTAGGCGCGCGAAGGTAAATTCAAATGAAAGTTAATTTTTAAATTTTAGGATACACCTAATGCATGCAGAATAGGTATGCACCTATTGTGTCGCTTTTGATTCATCATGCTTCATATTATTATCTAGTCGTCACTCTTATTTACCGGAGTAATTCCTGCAGCGGTTTTTTTTTTTTTTTTTTTTTTTAACATTCATATTCATTAAGTATTAGTCACGCTTAATCAGTTGTGCCTAATTTATATAGACCCGTTTTTCTATTTTTTGCTAATTTGAGTCGGATTGAAAATCAATGATTTTCTCTTAATGGGGCTAAATTTCACTCTGCCAAGAAAATCTTAATACCGACAACACTACAAAAATTAAAAACTTCGACAACACTAAGAAATTGATAACATCGACAACACTAAAATAATGACAACACCGACAACACTACAAAAATGACAACATCAACAACACTAAAAAAAATGACAACACCGACAACACTAAAATAATGACAACACCGACAACACTAAGAAACTGACAACACTGCGGTGTTGTCATTATTTTAGTGTTGTCGGTGTTGTCATTTTTTTTAGTGTTGTCGATGTTGTCATTTTTGTAGTCTTGTCGGTGTTGTCATCTTTGTAGTGTTGTCGGTGTTGTCATTATTTTAGTGTTGTCGGTGTTGTCATTTTTTTAGTGTTGTCGGTGTTGTCATTTCTTTAGTGTTGTCAGTGTTGTATTTTTTTTGGTGTTGTCGATGTTGTCATTTTTGTAGTGTTGTCGGTGTTGTGATTTTTGTAGTGTTGTCGGTGTTTTCATTATTTTAGTGTTGTCAGTGTTATCATTTTCGTAGTGTTGTCGATGTAGTCATTTTTGTAGTGTTGTCGGTGTTGTTATTTTTTTAGTGTTGTTGGCGTTGTAATTTTCTTAGTGTTGTCAGTGTTGTCATTTTTGTAGTGATGTCTGTGTCTTCATTGTTTTAGTGTAGTTGGTGTTGTCAATTGAAAATGGTTGTCGGCGGGTTAATTTTCCTAGTGTTGTCAGTGTTGTCATTTTATTAGTGTTGTGGGTGTTGTCACTTTTGTAGTGTTGTCAGTGTTCCCATTGTTTTAGTGTTTTCAGTGTTGTCATTTATTTTTTAGTGTTGTTAGTGTTGTCATTGTTTTTAGTGTTGTTGGTGTTGCCATTATTTTAGTGTTCTTGGTGTTGTCATTTTTTTAGTGTTATTTGTGTTATCATTTTTTCTTTGTGTTGTCGGTGTTGTCATTAATTTTTTAGTGTATTAGTGTTGTCTTTTTTTTTTTTAGTGCTGCCAGTGTAGTCATTTTCTTGCCACAGTCAAATTTAGCCCCATGAAGGGAAAAATGGCTTTGGTGGAATTAGTCGGGATCAAATCGAAAATCAGATCAAATATTCGAACTACATTTTGTTCAAATTTCTGGGTTTGGCTAGTCTTACGCGTTTGAAGTGATAAAATTTGAATTTCGAGGGAAAATCGGAGTACCATTAGGAATCCGTTTTCCAATTTTTTGGCGGCACTAAATTAGGCGTGCGATGGTAAATTCAAATAAAAGATAATTGTTAAATTTTAGGATACACCTAATGCATGCAGAATAGGTATGCACCTATTGTGTCGCTTTTGATTCATCATGCTTCATATTATTATCTAGTCGTCACTCTTATTTACCGGAGTAATTCCTGCAGCGTTTTTTTTTTTTTTTTTGTTTTTTTTTGTTTTTTTTTTAACATTCATATTCATTAAGTATTAGTCACGCTTAATCAGTTGTGCCTAATTTATATAGACCCGTTTTTCTATTTTTTGCTAATTTGAGTCGGATTGAAAATCAATGATTTTCTCTTAATGGGGCTAAATTTCACTCTGCCAAGAAAATCTTAATACTGACAACACTAAAATAGTGACGACGCCGACAACAATAAAAAATGACAACACCAACAACACTACTAAATTGACAACACCAACAACACTAAAAAAATGGCAACACTAAGAAAATTATAACGCCGACAACACTTTTAAATTGACAACACCAAATACACTAAAAAAATATGAAAACACAGACAACACTATGAAAATGATAACACCGACGACACTACAAAAATTAAAAACTTCGACAACACTAAGAAATTGATAACATCGACAACACTAAAATAATGACAACACCGACAACACTACAAAAATCACAACAGCGACAACACTACAAAAATGACAACATCGACAACACTACAAAAAATGACAACACTAAAACAATGACAACACCGACAACGCTAAGAAAATTACAACGCCGACAACACTAAATAAATGACAACACCGACAACACTAAGAAAACTACAACGCCGACAACACTAAATAAATGACAACACCGACAACACTAAATAAATGAAAACACCGACAACACTAAAAAAAATGACAACACCGACAACACAAAAATAATGAAAACACCGACAACA
This sequence comes from Acanthococcus lagerstroemiae, assembly GCA_031841125.1. Classification (NCBI taxonomy): domain Eukaryota; kingdom Metazoa; phylum Arthropoda; class Insecta; order Hemiptera; family Eriococcidae; genus Acanthococcus; species Acanthococcus lagerstroemiae. The sequence goes on from CM063112.1 coordinate 39,109,948, forward strand.
CTACAAAAATCACAACACCGACAACACTAAATAAATGACAACACCGACAACACTAAAAAAAATGACAACACCGACAGCACTAAAATAATGACAACACCGACAACACTACAAAAATCACAACACTGACAACACAAAATAAATGACAACACCGACAACACTAAATAGATGACAACACTGACAACACTAAGAAACTGACAACACTGCGATGTTGTCATTATTTTAGTGTTGTTGGTGCTGTCATTTTTTTTAGTGTTGTCGATGTTGTCATTATTTTAGTGTTGTCGGTGTTGTCATCTTTGTAGTGTCGTCGGTGTTGTCATTATTTTAGTGTTGTCGGTGTTATCATCTTCTTAGTGTTGTCGATGTTGTCATTTTTTTAGTGTTGTCGGTGTTGTCATTTCTTTAGTGTTGCCGGTGTTGTATTTTTTTTGGTGTTGTCGATGTTTTCATTTTTGTAGTGTTGTCGGTGTTGTGATTTTTGTAGTGTTGTCTGTGTTTTCATTATTTTTGTGTTGTCAGTGTTATCATTTTCTTAGTGTTGTCTATGTAGTCATTTTTGTAGTGTTGTCGGTGTTGTTATTTTTTTTAGTGTTGTTGGCGTTGTAATTTTCTTAGTGTTGTTGGTGTTATCATTGTCTTAGTGTTGTCAGTGTTGTCATTTTTGTAGTGTTGTCTGTGTCTTCATGGTTTTAGTGTAGTTGGTGTTGTCAATTGAAAAGTGTTGTCGGCGGTTTAATTTTCCTAGTGTTGTCAGTGTTGTCATTTTATTAGTGTTGTGGGTGTTGTCACTTTTGTAGTGTTGTCAGTGTTCCCATTGTTTTAGTGTTTTCAGTGTTGTCATTTATTTTTTAGTGTTGTTAGTGTTGTCATTTTTTTTAGTGTTGTTGGTGTTGCCATTATTTTAGTGTTCTTGGTGTTGTCATTTTTTTAGTGTTATTTGTGTTATCATTTTTTCTTTGTGTTGTCAGTGTTGTCATTTTCTTGCCACAGTCAAATTTAGCTCCATGAAGGGAAAAACGGCTTTGGTGGAATTAGTCGGGATCAAATCGAAAATCAGATCAAATGTTCGAACTCCATTTTGTTCAAATTTCTGGGTTTGGCTAGTCTTACGCGTTTGAAGTGATAAAATTTGAATTTCGAGGGAAAATCGGAGTATCATTAGGAATCCGTTTTCCAATTTTTTGGCAGCACTAAATTAGGCGCGCGAAGGTAAATTCAAATGAAAGTTAATTTTTAAATTTTAGGATACACCTAATGCATGCAGAATAGGTATGCACCTATTGTGTCGCTTTTGATTCATCATGCTTCATATTATTATCTAGTCGTCACTCTTATTTACCGGAGTAATTCCTGCAGCGGTTTTTTTTTTTTTTTTTTTTTTTTTTTTTTTTTTTTTTTTTTTAACATTCATATTCATTAAGTATTAGTCACGCTTAATCAGTTGTGCCTAATTTATATAGACCCGTTTTTCTATTTTTGCTAATTTGAGTCGGATTGAAAATCAATGATTTTCTCTTAATGGGGCTAAATTTCACTCTGCCAAGAAAATCTTAATACCGACAACACTAAAATAATGACGACGCCGACAACACTAAAAAATGACAACACCAACAACACTACTAAATTGACAACACCAACAACACTAAAAAAATGACAACACCAACAACACTAACAAAATGGCAACACTAAGAAAATTATAACGCCGACAACACTCAGAAAATTAAAAACTTCGACGACACTAAGAAATTGACAACATCGACAACACTAAAATAATGACAACACCGATAACACTACAAAAATGACAACATCGACAACACTAAAAAAAATGACAACACCGACAACACTAAAATAATGACAACACCGACAACACTAAGAAACTGACAACACTGCGGTGTTGTCATTATTTTAGTGTTGTCGGTGTTGTCATTTTTTTTAGTGTTGTCGATGTTGTCATTTTTGTAGTCTTGTCGGTGTTGTCATCTTTGTAGTGTTGTCGGTGTTGTCATTATTTTAGTGTTGTCGGTGTTATCATCTTCTTAGTGTTGTCGATGTTGTCATTTTTTTAGTGTTGTCAGTGTTGTCATTTTTTTAGTGTTGTCGGTGTTGTCATTTCTTTAGTGTTGTCAGTGTTGTATTTTTTTTGGTGTTGTCGATGTTGCCATTTTTGTAGTGTTGTCGGTGTTGTGATTTTTGTAGTGTTGTCGGTGTTTTCATTATTTTAGTGTTGTCAGTGTTATCATTTTCGTAGTGTTGTCGATGTAGTCATTTTTGTAGTGTTGTCGGTGTTGTTATTTTTTTAGTGTTGTCGGCGTTGTAATTTTCTTAGTGTTGTCAGTGTTGTCATTTTTGTAGTGATGTCTGTGTCTTCATTGTTTTAGTGTAGTTGGTGTTGTCAATTGAAAATGGTTGTCGGCGGGTTAATTTTCCTAGTGTTGTCAGTGTTGTCATTTTATTAGTGTTGTGGGTGTTGTCACTTTTGTAGTGTTGTCAGTGTTCCCATTGTTTTAGTGTTTTCAGTGTTGTCATTTATTTTTTAGTGTTGTTAGTGTTGTAATTGTTTTTAGTGTTGTTGGTGTTGCCATTATTTTAGTGTTCTTGGTGTTGTCATTTTTTTAGTGTTATTTGTGTTATCATTTTTTCTTTGTGTTGTCGGTGTTGTCATTAATTTTTTAGTGTATTAGTGTTGTCTTTTTTTTTTTTAGTGCTGCCAGTGTAGTCATTTTCTTGCCACAGTCAAATTTAGCCCCAAGAAGGGAAAAATGGCTTTGGTGGAATTAGTCGGGATCAAATCGAAAATCAGATCAAATATTCGAACTACATTTTGTTCAAATTTCTGGGTTTGGCTAGTCTTACGCGTTTGAAGTGATAAAATTTGAATTTCGAGGGAAAATCGGAGTACCATTAGGAATCCGTTTCCCAATTTTTTGGCGGCACTAAATTAGGCGTGCGATGGTAAATTCAAATGAAAGTTAATTTTTAAATTTTAGGATACACCTAATGCATGCAGAATAGGTATGCACCTATTGTGTCGCTTTTGATTCATCATGCTTCATATTATTATCTAGTCGTCACTCTTATTTACCGGAGTAATTCCTGCAGCGGTTTTTTTTTTTTTTTTTTTTTTTAACATTCATATTCATTAAGTATTAGTCACGCTTAATCAGTTGTGCCTAATTTATATAGACCCGTTTTTCTATTTTTTGCTAATTTGAGTCGGATTGAAAATCAATGATTTTCTCTTAATGGGGCTAAATTTCACTCTGCCAAGAAAATCTTAATACCGACAACACTACAAAAATTAAAAACTTCGACAACACTATGAAATTGATAACATCGACAACACTAAAATAATGACAACACCGACAACACTACAAAAATGACAACATCAACAACACTAAAAAAAATGACAACACCGACAACACTAAAATAATGACAACACCGACAACACTAAGAAACTGACAACACTGCGGTGTTGTCATTATTTTAGTGTTGTTGGTGTTGTCATTTTTTTTAGTGTTGTCGATGTTGTCATTTTTGTAGTCTTGTCGGTGTTGTCATCTTTGTAGTGTTGTCGGTGTTGTCATTATTTTAGTGTTGTCGGTGTTATCATCTTCTTAGTGTTGTCGATGTTGTCATTTTTTAGTGTTGTCAGTGTTGTCATTTTTTTAGTGTTGTCGGTGTTGTCATTTCTTTAGTGTTGTCAGTGTTGTATTTTTTTTGGTGTTGTCGATGTTGTCATTTTTGTAGTGTTGTCGGTGTTGTGATTTTTGTAGTGTTGTCGGTGTTGTGATTTTTGTAGTGTTGTCGGTGTTTTCATTATTTTAGTGTTGTCGGTGTTGTCATTATTTTAGTGTTGTCGGTGTTATCATCTTCTTAGTGTTGTCGATGTTGTCATTTTTTTAGTGTTGTCAGTGTTGTCATTTTTTTAGTGTTGTCGGTGTTGTCATTTCTTTAGTGTTGTCAGTGTTGTATTTTTTTTGGTGTTGTCGATGTTGTCATTTTTGTAGTGTTGTCGGTGTTGTGATTTTTGTAGTGTTGTCGGTGTTTTCATTATTTTAGTGTTGTCAGTGTTATCATTTTCGTAGTGTTGTCGATGTAGTCATTTTTGTAGTGTTGTCGGTGTTGTTATTTTTTTAGTGTTGTCGGCGTTGTAATTTTCTTAGTGTTGTCAGTGTTGTCATTTTTGTAGTGATGTCTGTGTCTTCATTGTTTTAGTGTAGTTGGTGTTGTCAATTGAAAATGGTTGTCGGCGGGTTAATTTTCCTAGTGTTGTCAGTGTTGTCATTTTATTAGTGTTGTGGGTGTTGTCACTTTTGTAGTGTTGTCAGTGTTCCCATTGTTTTAGTGTTTTCAGTGTTGTCATTTATTTTTTAGTGTTGTTAGTGTTGTCATTGTTTTTAGTGTTGTTGGTGTTGCCATTATTTTAGTGTTCTTGGTGTTGTCATTTTTTTAGTGTTATTTGTGTTATCATTTTTTCTTTGTGTTGTCGGTGTTGTCATTAATTTTTTAGTGTATTAGTGTTGTCTTTTTTTTTTTTAGTGCTGCCAGTGTAGTCATTTTCTTGCCACAGTCAAATTTAGCCCCGTGAAGGGAAAAATGGCTTTGGTGGAATTAGTCGGGATCAAATCGAAAATCAGATCAAATATTCGAACTACATTTTGTTCAAATTTCTGGGTTTGGCTAGTCTTACGCGTTTGAAGTGATAAAATTTGAATTTCGAGGGAAAATCGGAGTACCATTAGGAATCCGTTTTCCAATTTTTTGGCGGCACTAAATTAGGCGTGCGATGGTAAATTCAAATAAAAGATAATTGTTAAATTTTAGGATACACCTAATGCATGCAGAATAGGTATGCACCTATTGTGTCGCTTTTGATTCATCATGCTTCATATTATTATCTAGTCGTCACTCTTATTTACCGGAGTAATTCCTGCAGCGTTTTTTTTTTTTTTTTTTTTTTTTTTTTTTAACATTCATATTCATTAAGTATTAGTCACGCTTAATCAGTTGTGCCTAATTTATATAGACCCGTTTTTCTATTTTTTGCTAATTTGAGTCGGATTGAAAATCTATGATTTTCTCTTAATGGGGCTAAATTTCACTCTGCCAAGAAAATCTTAATACTGACAACACTAAAATAGTGACGACGCCGACAACACTAAAAAATGACAACACCAACAACACTACTAAATTGACAACACCAACAACACTAAAAAAATGGCAACACTAAGAAAATTATAACGCCGACAACACTTTTAAATTGACAACACCAACTACACTAAAAAAATATGAAAACACAGACAACACTATGAAAATGATAACACCGACGACACTACAAAAATTAAAAACTTCGACAACACTAAGAAATTGATAACATCGACAACACTAAAATAATGACAACACCGACAACACTACAAAAATCACAACAGCGACAACACTACAAAAATGACAACATTGACAACACTACAAAAAATGACAACACTAAAACAATGACAACACCGACAACGCTAAGAAAATTACAACGCCGACAACACTAAATAAATGACAACACCGACAACACTAAGAAAACGACAACGCCGACAACACTAAATAAATGACAACACCGACAACACTAAATAAATGAAAACACCGACAACACTAAAAAAAATGACAACACCGACAACACTAAAATAATGACAACACCGACAACACTACAAAAATCACAACACCGACAACACTAAATAAATGACAACACCGACAACACTAAAAAAAATGACAACACCGACAGCACTAAAATAATGACAACACCGACAACACTACAAAAATCACAACACTGACAACACAAAATAAATGACAACACCGACAACACTAAATAGATGACAACACTGACAACACTAAGAAACTGACAACACTGCGATGTTGTCATTATTTTAGTGTTGTCGGTGCTGTCATTTTTTTTAGTGTTGTCGATGTTGTCATTATTTTAGTGTTGTCGGTGTTGTCATCTTTGTAGTGTCGTCGGTGTTGTCATTATTTTAGTGTTGTCGGTGTTATCATCTTCTTAGTGTTGTCGATGTTGTCATTTTTTTAGTGTTGTCGGTGTTGTCATTTCTTTAGTGTTGCCGGTGTTGTATTTTTTTTTGGTGTTGTCGATGTTGTCATTTTTGTAGTGTTGTCGGTGTTGTGATTTTTGTAGTGTTGTCTGTGTTTTCATTATTTTTGTGTTGTCAGTGTTATCATTTTCTTAGTGTTGTCGATGTAGTCATTTTTGTAGTGTTGTCGGTGTTGTTATTTTTTTTAGTGTTGTTGGCGTTGTAATTTTCTTAGTGTTGTCGGTGTTATCATTGTCTTAGTGTAGTCAGTGTTGTCATTTTTGTAGTGTTGTCTGTGTCTTCATTGTTTTAGTGTAGTTGGTGTTGTCAATTGAAAAGTGTTGTCGGCGGTTTAATTTTCCTAGTGTTGTCGGTGTGGTCATTTTATTAGTGTTGTGGGTGTTGTCACTTTTGTAGTGTTGTCGGTGTTCCCATTATTTTAGTGTTTTCAGTGTTGTCATTTATTTTTTGGTGTTGTTAGTGTTGTCATTTTTTTTAGTGTTGTTGGTGTTGCCATTATTTTAGTGTTCTTGGTGTTGTCATTTTTTTAGTGTTATTTGTGTTATCATTTCTTCTTTGTGTTGTCAGTGTTGTCATTTTCTTGCCACAGTCAAATTTAGCTCCATGAAGGGAAAAATGGCTTTGGTGGAATTAGTCGGGATCAAATCGAAAATCAGATCAAATGTTCGAACTCCATTTTGTTCAAATTTCTGGGTTTGGCTAGTCTTACGCGTTTGAAGTGATAAAAATTGAATTTCGAGGGAAAATCGGAGTATCATTAGGAATCCGTTTTCCAATTTTTTGGCAGCACTAATTTAGGCGCGCGAGGGTAAATTCAAATGAAAGTTAATTTTTAATTTTTAGGATACACCTAATGCATGCAGAATAGGTATGCACCTATTGTATCGCTTTTGATTCATCATGCTTCATATTATTACCTAGTCCTCACTCTTATTTACCGGAGTAATTCCTGCAGCGGTTTTTTTTTTTTTTTTTTAACATTCATATTCATTAATTATTAGTCACGCTTAATCAGTTGTGCCTAATTTATATAGACCCGTTTTTCTATTTTTTGCTAATTTGAGTCGGATTGAAAATCAATGATTTTCTCTTAATGGGGCTAAATTTCACTCTGCCAAGAAAATCTTAATACCGACAACACTAAAATAATGACGACGCCGACAACACTAAAAAATGACCACACCAACAACACTACTAAATTGACAACACCAACAACACTAAAAAAATGACAACACCAACAACACTAACAAAATGGCAACACTAAGAAAATTATAACGCCGACAACACTCAGAAAATTACAACACCGACAACACTACAAAAATTAAAAACTTCGACAACACTAAGAAATTGATAACATCGACAACACTAAAATAATGACAACACCGACAACACTACAAAAATCACAACAGCGACAACACTACAAAAATGACAACATCGAAAACACTTAAAAAAATGACAACACCGACAACACTAAAACAATGACAACACCGACAACACTAAGAAAATTACAACGCCGACAACACTAAAGAAATGACAACACCTACAACACTAAAAAAATGACAACATCGACAACACTACAAAAATCACAACACCGACAACACTAAATAAATGACAACACCGACAACACTAAGAAACTGACAACACTGCGGTGTTGTCATTATTTTAGTGTTGTCGGTGTTGTCATTTTTTTTTAGTGTTGTCGGTGTTGTCATTTATTTAGTGTTGTCGGTGTTGTCATTTATTTAGTGTTGTCGGCGTTGTAGTTTTCTTAGTGTTGTCGGTGTTGTCATTTATTTAGTGTTGTCGGCGTTGTAATTTTCTTAGCGTTGTCGGTGTTGTCATTGTTTTAGTGTTGTCGGTGTTGTCATTGTTTTAGTGTTGTCGGTGTTGTCATTTTTTGTAGTGTTGTCGATGTTGTCATTTTTGTAGTGTTGTCGCTGTTGTGATTTTTGTAGTGTTGTCGGTGTTGTCATTATTTTAGTGTTGTCGATGTTATCAATTTCTTAGTGTTGTCGAAGTTTTTAATTTTTGTAGTGTTGTCGGTGTTGTCATTTCTTTAGTGTTGTCAGTGTTGTATTTTTTTTGGTGTTGTCGATGTTGTCATTTTTGTAGTGTTGTCGGTGTTGTGATTTTTGTAGTGTTGTCGGTGTTTTCATTATTTTTGTGTTGTCAGTGTTATCATTTTCATAGTGTTGTCGATGTAGTCATTTTTGTAGTGTTGTCGGTGTTGTTATTTTTTTAGTGTTGTCGGCGTTGTTATTTTCTTAGTGTTGTCGGTGTTATCATTTTCTTAGTGTTGTCAGTGTTGTCATTTTTGTAGTGATGTCTGTGTCTTCATTGTTTTAGTGTAGTTGGTGTTGTCAATTGAAAATGGTTGTCGGCGGTTTAATTTTCCTAGTGTTGCCAGTGTTGTCATTTTATTAGTGTTGTGGGTGTTGTCACTTTTGTAGTGTTGTCAGTGTTTCCATTGTTTTAGTGTTTTCAGTGTTGTCATTTATTTTTTAGTGTTGTTAGTGTTGTCATTGTTTTTAGTGTTGTTGGTGTTGCCATTATTTTAGTGTTCTTGGTGTTGTCATTTTTTTAGTGTTATTTGTGTTATCATTTTTTCTTTGTGTTGTCGGTGTTGTCATTAATTTTTTAGTGTATTAGTGTTGTCTTTTTTTTTTTTTTAGTGCTGCCAGTGTAGTCATTTTCTTGCCACAGTCAAATTTAGCCCCATGAAGGGAAAAATGGCTTTGGTGGAATTAGTCGGGATCAAATCGAAAATCAGATCAAATATTCGAACTACATTTTGTTCAAATTTCTGGGTTTGGGTAGTCTTCCGCGTTTGAAGTGATAAAATTTGAATTTTGAGGGAAAATCGGAGTACCATTAGAAATCCGTTTTCCAATTTTTTGGCGGCACTAAATTAGGTGTGCGATGGTAAATTCAAATAAAAGATAATTGTTAAATTTTAGGATACACCTAATGCATGCAGAATAGGTATGCACCTATTGTGTCGCTTTTGATTCATCATGCTTCATATTATTATCTAGTCGTCACTCTTATTTACCGGAGTAATTCCTGCAGCGTTTTTTTTTTTTTTAACATTCATATTCATTAAGTATTAGTCACGCTTAATCAGTTGTGCCTAATTTATATAGACCCGTTTCTCTATTTTTTGCTAATTTGTGTCGGATTGAAAATCAACGTTTTTCTCTTAATGGGGCTAAATTTCACTCTGCCAAGAAAATTTTAATACCGACAACACTAAAATAATGACGACGCCGATAGCTCTAAAAAATGACAACACCAACAACACTACTAAATTGACAACACCAACAACACTAAAAAAATGGCAACACTAAGAAAATTATAACGCCGACAACACTTTTAAATTGACAACACCAACTACACTAAAAAAATATGAAAACACAGACAACACTATGAAAATGATAACACCGACGACAATAAGAAAATTACAACACCGACAACACTACAAAAATTAAAAACTTCGACAACACTAAGAAATTGATAACATCGACAACACTAAAATAATGACAACACCGACAACACTACAAAAATCACAACAGCGACAACACTACAAAAATGACAACATCGACAACACTACAAAAAATGACAACACCGACAACACTAAAACAATGACAACACCGACAACGCTAAGAAAATTACAACGCCGACAACACTAAATAAATGACAACACCGACAACACTAAGAAAACTACAACGCCGACAACACTAAATAAATGACAACACCGACAACACTAAATAAATGACAACACCGACAACACTAAAAAAAAATGACAACACCGACAACACTAAAATAATGACAACACCGACAACACTACAAAAATCACAACACCGACAACACTAAATAAATGACAACACCGACAACACTAAAAAAAATGACAACACCGACAGCACTAAAATAATGACAACACCGACAACACTACAAAAATCACAACACCGACAACACAAAATAAATGACAACACCGACAACACTAAATAGATGACAACACTGACAACACTAAGAAACTGACAACACTGCGATGTTGTCATTATTTTAGTGTTGTCGGTGTTGTCATTTTTTTTAGTGTTGTCGATGTTGTCATTATTTTAGTGTTGTCGGTGTTGTGATTTTTGTAGTGTTGTCGGTGTTGTCATTATTTTAGTGCTGTTGGTGTTGTCATTTTTTTTAGTGTTGTCGGTGTTGTCATTTATTTAGTGTTGTCGGTGTTGTGATTTTTGTAGTGTTGTCGGTGTTGTCATTATTTTAGTGTTGTCGGTGTTGTCATTTTTTTTAGTGTTGTCAATGTTGTCATTTTTGTAGTGTTGTCGGTGTTGTCATCTTTGTAGTGTTGTCGGTGTTGTCATTATTTTAGTGTTGTCGGTGTTATCATCTTCTTAGTGTTGTCGATGTTGTCATTTTTTTAGTGTTGTCGGTGTTGTCATTTCTTTAGTGTTGTCGGTGTTGTATTTTTTCTGGTGTTGTCGATGTATTCATTTTTGTAGTGTTGTCGGTGTTGTGATTTTAGTAGTGTTGTCGGTGTTTTCATTATTTTTGTGTTGTCAGTGTTATCATTTTCTTAGTGTTGTCGATGTAGTCATTTTTGTAGTGTTGTCGGTGTTGTTATTTTTTTTAGTGTTGTTGGCGTTGTAATTTTCTTAGCGTTGTCGGTGTTATCATTGTCTTAGTGTTGTCAGTGTTGTCATTTTTGTAGTGTTGTCTGTGTCTTCATGGTTATAGTGTAGTTGGTGTTGTCAATTGAAAAGTGTTGTCGGCGGTTTAATTTTCCTAGTGTTGTCAGTGTTGCCAATTTATTAGTGTTGTGAGTGTTGCCACTTTTGTAGTGTTGTCGGTGTTCCCATTATTTTAGTGTTTTCAGTGTTGTCATTTATTTTTTGGTGTTGTTAGTGTTGTCATTGTTTTTAGTGTTGTTGGTGTTGCCATTATTTTAGTGTTCTTGGTGTTGTCATTTTTTTAGTGTTATTTGTGTTATCATTTTTTCTTTGTGTTGTCGGTGTTGTCATTAATTTTTTAGTGTATTAGTGTTGTCTTTTTTTTTTTTTAGTGCTGCCAGTGTAGTCATTTTCTTGCCACAGTCAAATTTAGCCCCATGAAGGGAAAAATGGCTTTGGTGGAATTAGTCGGGATCAAATCGAAAATCAGATCAAATATTCGAACTACATTTTGTTCAAATTTCTGGGTTTGGGTAGTCTTACGCGTTTGAAGTGATAAAATTTGAATTTTGAGGGAAAATCGGAGTACCATTAGAAATCCGTTTTCCAATTTTTTGGCGGCACTAAATTAGGCGTGCGATGGTAAATTCAAATAAAAGATAATTGTTAAATTTTAGGATACACCTAATGCATGCAGAATAGGTATGCACCTGTTGTGTCGCTTTTGATTCATCATGCTTCATATTATTATCTAGTCGTCACTCTTATTTACCGGAGTAATTCCTGCAGCGTTTTTTTTTTTTTTTTAACATTCATATTCATTAAGTATTAGTCACGCTTAATCAGTTGTGCCTAATTTATATAGACCCGTTTTTCTATTTTTTGCTAATTTGTGTCGGATTGAAAATCAACGTTTTTCTCTTAATGGGGCTAAATTTCACTCTGCCAAGAAAATTTTAATACCGACAACACTAAAATAATGACGACGCCGACAGCTCTAAAAAATGACAACACCAACAACACTAAAAAAATGGCAACACTAAGAAAATTATAACGCCGACAACACTTTTAAATTGACAACACCAACTACACTAAAAAAATATGAAAACACAGACAACACTATGAAAATGATAACACCGACGACACTAAGAAAATTACAACACCGACAACACTACAAAAATTAAAAACTTCGACAACACTAAGAAATTGATAACATCGACAACACTAAAATAATGACAACACCGACAACACTACAAAAATCACAACAGCGACAACACTACAAAAATGACAACATCGACAACACTACAAAAAATGACAACACCGACAACACTAAAACAATGACAACACCGACAACGCTAAGAAAATTACAACGCCGACAACACTAAATAAATGACAACACCGACAACACTAAGAAAACTACAACGCCGACAACACTAAATAAATGACAACACCGACAACACTAAATAAATGACAACACCGACAACACTAAAAAAAATGACAACACCGACAACACTAAAATAATGACAACACCGACAACACTACAAAAATCACAACACCGACAACACTACAAAAATCACAACACCGACAACACTAAATAAATGACAACACCGACAACACTAAAAAAATGACAACACCGACAGCACTAAAATAATGACAACACCGACAACACTACAAAAATCACAACACCGACAACACTAAAATAATGACAACACTGACAACACTAAGAAACTGACAACACTGCGATGTTGTCATTATTTTAGTGTTGTCGGTGTTGTCATTTTTTTTAGTGTTGTCGATGTTGTCATTATTTTAGTGTTGTCGGTGTTGTGATTTTTGTAGTGTTGTCGGTGTTGTCATTATTTTAGTGCTGTCGGTGTTGTCATTTTTTTTAGTGTTGTCGGTGTTGTCATTTATTTAGTGTTGTCGGTGTTGTCATTTTTTTTAGTGTTGTCAATGTTGTCATTTTTGTAGTGTTGTCGGTGTTGTCATCTTTGTAGTGTTGTCGGTGTTGTCATTATTTTAGTGTTGTCGGTGTTATCATCTTCTTAGTGTTGTCGATGTTGTCATTTTTTTAGTGTTGTCGGTGTTGTCATTTCTTTAGTGTTGTCGGTGTTGTATTTTTTTTGGTGTTGTCGATGTATTCATTTTTGTAGTGTTGTCGGTGTTGTGATTTTAGTAGTGTTGTCGGTGTTTTCATTATTTTTGTGTTGTCAGTGTTATCATTTTCTTAGTGTTGTCGATGTAGTCATTTTTGTAGTGTTGTCGGTGTTGTTATTTTCTTAGCGTTGTCGGTGTTATCATTGTCTTAGTGTTGTCATTTTTTTAAGTGTTGTCGATGTTGTCATTTTTGTAGTGATTTCGCTGTTGTGATTTTTGTAGTGTTGTCGGTGTTGTCATTATTTTAGTGTTGTCGATGTTATCAATTTCTTAGTGTTGTCGAAGTTTTTAATTTTTGTAGTGTTGTCGGTGTTGTAATTTTCTGAGTGTTGTCGGCGTTATAATTTTCTTAGTGTTGCCATTTTGTTAGTGTTGTTGGTGTTGTCATTTTTTTAGTGTTGTTGGTGTTGTCAATTTAGTAGTGTTGTTGGTGTTGTCATTTTTTAGTGTTGTCGGCGTCGTCACTATTTTAGTGTTGTCAGTATTAAGATTTTCTTGGCAGAGTGAAATTTAGCCCCATTAAGAGAAAATCATTGATTTTCAATCCGACTCAAATTAGCAAAAAATAGAAAAACAGGTCTATATAAATTAGGCACAACTGATTAAGCGTGACTAATACTTAATAAATATGAATGTTAAAAAAAAAAAAAAAAAAAAAAAACCGCTGCAGGAATTACTCCGGTAAATAAGAGTGTCGACTAGATAATAATATGAAGCATGATGAATCAAAAGCGACACAATAGGTGCATACCTATTCTGCATGCATTAGGTGTATCCTAAAATTTAAAAATTAACTTTCATTTGAATTTACCTTCGCGCGCCTAATTTAGTGCTGCCAAAAAATTGGAAAACGGATTCCTAATGATACTCTGATTTTCCCTCGAAATTCAAATTTTATCACTTCAAACGCGTAAGACTAGCCAAACCCAGAAATTTGAACAAAATGGAGTTCGAACATTTGATCTGATTTTCGATTTGATCCCGACTAATTCCACCAAAGCCGTTTTTCCCTTCATGGAGCTAAATTTGACTGTGGCAAGAAAATGACTACACTGGCAGCACTAAAAAAAAAAAAGACAACACTAATACACTAAAAAATTAATGACAACACCGACAACACAAAGAAAAAATGATAACACAAATAACACTAAAAAAATGACAACACCAAGAACACTAAAATAATGGCAACACCAACAACACTAAAAACAATGACAACACTAACAACACTAAAAAATAAATGACAACACTGAAAACACTAAAACAATGGGAACACTGACAACACTACAAAAGTGACAACACCCACAACACTAATGAAATGACAACACTGACAACACTAGGAAAATTAACCCGCCGACAACCATTTTCAATTGACAACACCAACTACACTAAAACAATGAAGACATAGACATCACTACAAAAATGACAACACTGACAACACTAAGACAATGATAACACCGACAACGCTAAGAAAATTACAACGCCAACAACACTAAAAAAAATAACAACACCGACAACACTACAAAAATGACTACATCGACAACACTAAGAAAATGATAACACTGACAACACAAAAATAATGAAAACACCGACAACACTACTAAAATCACAACACCGACAACACTACAAAAATGACAACATCGACAACACCAAAAAAAAATTCAACACCGACAACACTAGAGAAATGACAACACCGACAACACTAAAAAAATGACAACATCGACAACACTAAGAAGATGATAACACCGACAACACTAAAATAATGACAACACCGACAACACTACAAAGATGACAACACCGACAACACTAAAAAAAATGACAACACCGACAGCACTAAAATAATGACAACACCGACAACACTACAAAAATCACAACACCGACAACACAAAATAAATGACAACACTGACAACACTAAATAGATGACAACACTGACAACACTAAGAAACTGACAACACTGCGATGTTGTCATTATTTTAGTGTTGTCGGTGTTGTCATTTTTTTTAGTGTTGTCGTTGTTGTCATTATTTTAGTGTTGTCGGTGTTGTGATTTTTGTAGTGTTGTCGGTGTTGTCATTATTTTAGAGCTGTCGGTGTTGTCATTTTTTTTAGTGTTGTCGGTGTTGTCATTTATTTAGTGTTGTCGGTGTTGTGATTTTTGTAGTGTTGTCGGTGTTGTCATTATTTTAGTGTTGTCGGTGTTGTCATTTTTTTTAGTGTTGTCAATGTTGTCATTTTTGTAGTGTTGTCGGTGTTGTCATCTTTGTAGTGTTGTCGGTGTTGTCATTATTTTAGTGTTGTCGGTGTTATCATCTTCTTAGTGTTGTCGATGTTGTCATTTTTTTAGTGTTGTCGGTGTTGTCATTTCTTTAGTGTTGTCGGTGTTGTATTTTTTTTTTGTGTTGTCGATGTATTCATTTTTGCAGTGTTGTCGGTGTTGTGATTTTAGTAGTGTTGTCGGTGTTTTCATTATTTTTGTGTTGTCAGTGTTATCATTTTCTTAGTGTTGTCGATGTAGTCATTTTTGTAGTGTTGTCGGTGTTGTTATTTTTTTTAGTGTTGTTGGCGTTGTAATTTTCTTAGCGTTGTCGGTGTTATCATTGTCTTAGTGTTGTCAGTGTTGTCATTTTTGTAGTGTTGTCTGTGTCTTCATGGTTTTATTGTAGTTGGTGTTGTCAATTGAAAAGTGTTGTCGGCGGTTTAATTTTCCTAGTGTTGTCAGTGTTGCCAATTTATTAGTGTTGTGAGTGTTGTCACTTTTGTAGTGTTGTCGGTGTTCCCATTATTTTAGTGTTTTCAGTGTTGTCATTTATTTTTTGGTGTTGTTAGTGTTGTCATTTTTTTTAGTGTTGTTGGTGTTGCCATTATTTTAGTGTTCTTGGTGTTGTCATTTTTTTAGTGTTATTTGTGTTATCATTTTTTCTTTGTGTTGTCAGTGTTGTCATTTCCTTGCCACAGTCAAATTTAGCTCCATGAAGGGAAAAACGGTTTTGGTGGAATTAGTCGGGATCAAATCGAAAATCAGATCAAATGTTCGAACTCCATTTTGTTCAAATTTCTGGGTTTGGCTAGTCTTATGCGTTTGAAGTGATAAAATTTGAATTTCGAGGGAAAATCGGAGTATCATTAGGAATCTGTTTTCCAATTTTTTGGCAGCACTAAATTAGGCGCGCGAAGGTAAATTCAAATGAAAGTTAATTTTTAAATTTTAGGATACACCTAATGCATGCAGAATAGGTATGCACCTATTGTGTCGCTTTTGATTCATCATGCTTCATATTATTATCTAGTCGTCACTCTTATTTACCGGAGTAATTCCTGCAGCGGTTTTTTTTTTTTTTTTTTTTTTTTTAACATTCATATTCATTAAGTATTAGTCACGCTTAATCAGTTGTGCCTAATTTATATAGACCCGTTTTTCTATTTTTTGCTAATTTGAGTCGGATTGAAAATCAATGATTTTCTCTTAATGGGGCTAAATTTCACTCTGCCAAGAAAATCTTAATACCGACAACACTACAAAAATTAAAAACTTCGACAACACTAAGAAATTGATAACATCGACAACACTAAAATAATGACAACACCGACAACACTACAAAAATGACAACATCAACAACACTAAAAAAAATGACAACACCGACAACACTAAAATAATGACAACACCGACAACACTAAGAAACTGACAACACTGCGGTGTTGTCATTATTTTAGTGTTGTCGGTGTTGTCATTTTTTTTAGTGTTGTCGATGTTGTCATTTTTGTAGTCTTGTCGGTGTTGTCATCTTTGTAGTGTTGTCGGTGTTATCATCTTCTTAGTGTTGTCGATGTTGTCATTTTTTAGTGTTGTCAGTGTTGTCATTTTTTTAGTGTTGTCGGTGTTGTCATTTCTTTAGTGTTGTCAGTGTTGTATTTTTTTTGGTGTTGTCGATGTTGTCATTTTTGTAGTGTTGTCGGTGTTGTGATTTTTGTAGTGTTGTCGGTGTTGTGATTTTTGTAGTGTTGTCGGTGTTTTCATTATTTTAGTGTTGTCGGTGTTGTCATTATTTTAGTGTTGTCGGTGTTATCATCTTCTTAGTGTTGTCGATGTTGTCATTTTTTTAGTGTTGTCAGTGTTGTCATTTTTTTAGTGTTGTCGGTGTTGTCATTTCTTTAGTGTTGTCAGTGTTGTATTTTTTTTTGGTGTTGTCGATGTTGTCATTTTTGTAGTGTTGTCGGTGTTGTGATTTTTGTAGTGTTGTCGGTGTTTTCATTATTTTAGTGTTGTCAGTGTTATCATTTTCGTAGTGTTGTCGATGTAGTCATTTTTGTAGTGTTGTCGGTGTTGTTATTTTTTTAGTGTTGTCGGCGTTGTAATTTTCTTAGTGTTGTCAGTGTTGTCATTTTTGTAGTGATGTCTGTGTCTTCATTGTTTTAGTGTAGTTGGTGTTGTCAATTGAAAATGGTTGTCGGCGGGTTAATTTTCCTAGTGTTGTCAGTGTTGTCATTTTATTAGTGTTGTGGGTGTTGTCACTTTTGTAGTGTTGTCAGTGTTCCCATTGTTTTAGTGTTTTCAGTGTTGTCATTTATTTTTTAGTGTTGTTAGTGTTGTCATTGTTTTTAGTGTTGTTGGTGTTGCCATTATTTTAGTGTTCTTGGTGTTGTCATTTTTTTAGTGTTATTTGTGTTATCATTTTTTCTTTGTGTTGTCGGTGTTGTCATTAATTTTTTAGTGTATTAGTGTTGTCTTTTTTTTTTTTAGTGCTGCCAGTGTAGTCATTTTCTTGCCACAGTCAAATTTAGCCCCATGAAGGGAAAAATGGCTTTGGTGGAATTAGTCGGGATCAAATCGAAAATCAGATCAAATATTCGAACTACATTTTGTTCAAATTTCTGGGTTTGGCTAGTCTTACGCGTTTGAAGTGATAAAATTTGAATTTCGAGGGAAAATCGGAGTACCATTAGGAATCCGTTTTCCAATTTTTTGGCGGCACTAAATTACCCGATCTGCGTTTTTAAGCTTGTGACACTATCTGTGGCAAAAAAAAGTGCTCAAGTCTGTAAATTTCGCAAATTTGTGGTAAAAGTGTGGTAAATATTTAGATCCGCCCCTTTTATCACTGGAAATATGTCACACAGCCTCCGTGACATTAAAGTGTCACAAATATGCTTATGTGTGACAGTTTATGTTGTCATATTTAAGCAGAAAACTGCTTATTTGTGGCAATTTGAGAGAACCTAGAAATTAAATAATTAATCGTTATACTTAAATTCAACTTTGAACATATATTGTCTTGTACTAACTGGGATTGTGATTGTGCTCTCATTTCTGTGTTTTAATTTGAAATTTGACGACTACTTATAATTTATGATTTTATATTTAAATATATTTCGTTCATGTGTTGCTGTGCTCCTTGACCACCACGTGTGCGAATGAAATACATGGCTACAATGAAAACGAGTAAGTTACCTAATTATAATTATTATCCTGTGTATTTTTCCTCTTTCAGTCTGTTCTTCTGTTATTTGGAGCTTCTTAGTATATATACGAGTATATATTTCAAAATCACTGGTAAACAGCGCGTGTATGTTCCTCACGCTGTTCACCAGTGATTTCAAAATATACTCGATCGTATATAGACGATGAAGCTCTCCAAATAACAGAACAGGCTGAAAGAGGAAAAAATACACAGGATAAGTATATAATAATCTTCCTCCGGATGATCTTTGCTGGCGGAATTTTTCTGTAGAATAACATCCTTTATAAGTATCTACGCTTGTTCACCTGATAGATAAGCTGGAATCAACATAGCTGCATGATACCTGTATTTTGTGATTGCACTGCGCTGAGAGAATAATATCCGTGCATTTTGGAATTGCTGGCAGTTTGTATTCTGAGAAGGAGCGCTCCAACATCAACCAAAACCAAAAGTGCATATAAATAAGAACTCAATATTTTGGTAGAAACTATATGACATAGCGTTTACTGATAAGCATTTTTCAATGTGAGTACACATTTTTGAATCGGCAGCCCAATTTTGAAAAATTCTACTTTTTACGCTCTTTCCAAACATACTAATAACTCATTTTGTTTACAAATGTTGGTTGGTTCCTTGACGCTGAATATAGCGTCCAATTAAGTTGAACAACTTAGTCAGGGGTTGTTTTTAGTCCTGTACTTTATTTTTAGTACCTATCTATAATTATTATTTTGTTGTATGTATGTAAAATATACATTTTCTACGTGCTTTTTGTAAATATTGACTACATTATTTACATTGTTATCGCGCTCCTACCACACTCGCTTTGCGGTATCGTGTATTTATTTATTCTTATGGCAGAAATATATTTCTGTAATATATGTAATATACCTATGCGATGCTCACAATTGTGGGTGCAGCGGGGGCTATAACCAGCGCCTGCAGAGGCGAGCAAAAAACTGCGTAAATGTGACACTTATTAAAATGGCACAAATGAGCACATTTCTGTCACAAGTGGCATTAAAAACTGCCCAGTAAGCAAAAAACTGCTAAAACGTGACATTTTTTTAATTGACACAAATGAGCACATTTCTGTCACAAATGAGCACATTTCTGTCACAAATGAGCACATTTCTGTCACAAATGGTATTAAAAACTGCCCAGTTGTGACACTGGTGGCAGCAGACTGACAAAAACCCGTTCTCGTCTCTGATTGGTGGAATTAATTGTCACAAATTGTACAAAAAAGTGCTGAAATTATCATGTCACATTTGAGCACTTTTTCTGAAAAATTCGCAGATCGGGTAGGCGTGCGATGGTAAATTCAAATAAAAGATAATTGTTAAATTTTAGGATACACCTAATGCATGCAGAATAGGTATGCACCTATTGTGTCGCTTTTGATTCATCATGCTTCATATTATTATCTAGTCGTCACTCTTATTTACCGGAGTAATTCCTGCAGCGTTTTTTTTTTTTTTTTTTTTTTTTTTTTAACATTCATATTCATTAAGTATTAGTCACGCTTAATCAGTTGTGCCTAATTTATATAGACCCGTTTTTCTATTTTTTGCTAATTTGAGTCGGATTGAAAATCAATGATTTTCTCTTAATGGGGCTAAATTTCACTCTGCCAAGAAAATCTTAATACTGACAACACTAAAATAGTGACGACGCCGACAACACTAAAAAATGACAACACCAACAACACTACTAAATTGACAACACCAACAACACTAAAAAAATGGCAACACTAAGAAAATTATAACGCCGACAACACTTTTAAATTGACAACACCAACTACACTAAAAAAATATGAAAACACAGACAACACTATGAAAATGATAACACCGACGACACTACAAAAATTAAAAACTTCGACAACACTAAGAAATTGATAACATCGACAACACTAAAATAATGACAACACCGACAACACTACAAAAATCACAACAGCGACAACACTACAAAAATGACAACATCGACAACACTACAAAAAATGACAACACTAAAACAATGACAACACCGACAACGCTAAGAAAATTACAACGCCGACAACACTAAATAAATGACAACACCGACAACACTAAGAACACTACAACGCCGACAACACTAAATAAATGACAACACCGACAACACTAAATAAATGAAAACACCGACAACACTAAAAAAAATGACAACACCGACAACACTAAAATAATGACAACACCGACAACACTACAAAAATCACAACACCGACAACACTAAATAAATGACAACACCGACAACACTAAAAAAAATGACAACACCGACAGCACTAAAATAATGACAACACCGACAACACTACAAAAATCACAACACTGACAACACAAAATAAATGACAACACCGACAACACTAAATAGATGACAACACTGACAACACTAAGAAACTGACAACACTGCGATGTTGTCATTATTTTAGTGTTGTCGGTGCTGTCATTTTTTTTAGTGTTGTCGATGTTGTCATTATTTTAGTGTTGTCGGTGTTGTCATCTTTGTAGTGTCGTCGGTGTTGTCATTATTTTAGTGTTGTCGGTGTTATCATCTTCTTAGTGTTGTCGATGTTGTCATTTTTTTAGTGTTGTCGGTGTTGTCATTTCTTTAGTGTTGCCGGTGTTGTATTTTTTTTGGTGTTGTCGATGTTGTCATTTTTGTAGTGTTGTCGGTGTTGTGATTTTTGTAGTGTTGTCTGTGTTTTCATTATTTTTGTGTTGTCAGTGTTATCATTTTCTTAGTGTTGTCTATGTAGTCATTTTTGTAGTGTTGTCGGTGTTGTTATTTTTTTTAGTGTTGTTGGCGTTGTAATTTTCTTAGTGTTGTTGGTGTTATCATTGTCTTAGTGTTGTCAGTGTTGTCATTTTTGTAGTGTTGTCTGTGTCTTCATGGTTTTAGTGTAGTTGGTGTTGTCAATTGAAAAGTGTTGTCGGCGGTTTAATTTTCCTAGTGTTGTCAGTGTTGTCATTTTATTAGTGTTGTGGGTGTTGTCACTTTTGTAGTGTTGTCAGTGTTCCCATTGTTTTAGTGTTTTCAGTGTTGTCATTTATTTTTTAGTGTTGTTAGTGTTGTCATTTTTTTTAGTGTTGTTGGTGTTGCCATTATTTTAGTGTTCTTGGTGTTGTCATTTTTTTAGTGTTATTTGTGTTATCATTTTTTCTTTGTGTTGTCAGTGTTGTCATTTTCTTGCCACAGTCAAATTTAGCTCCATGAAGGGAAAAACGGCTTTGGTGGAATTAGTCGGGATCAAATCGAAAATCAGATCAAATGTTCGAACTCCATTTTGTTCAAATTTCTGGGTTTGGCTAGTCTTACGCGTTTGAAGTGATAAAATTTGAATTTCGAGGGAAAATCGGAGTATCATTAGGAATCCGTTTTCCAATTTTTTGGCAGCACTAAATTAGGCGCGCGAAGGTAAATTCAAATGAAAGTTAATTTTTAAATTTTAGGATACACCTAATGCATGCAGAATAGGTATGCACCTATTGTGTCGCTTTTGATTCATCATGCTTCATATTATTATCTAGTCGTCACTCTTATTTACCGGAGTAATTCCTGCAGCGTTTTTTTTTTTTTTTTTAACATTCATATTCATTAAGTATTAGTCACGCTTAATCAGTTGTGCCTAATTTATATAGACCCGTTTTTCTATTTTTTGCTAATTTGTGTCGGATTGAAAATCAACGTTTTTCTCTTAATGGGGCTAAATTTCACTCTGCCAAGAAAATTTTAATACCGACAACACTAAAATAATGACGACGCCGACAGCTCTAAAAAATGACAACACCAACAACACTACTAAATTGACAACACCAACAACACTAAAAAAATGGCAACACTAAGAAAATTATAACGCCGACAACACTTTTAAATTGACAACACCAACTACACTAAAAAAATATGAAAACACAGACAACACTATGAAAATGATAACACCGACGACACTAAGAAAATTACAACACTGACAACACTACAAAAATTAAAAACTTCGACAACACTAAGAAATTGATAACATCGACAACACTAAAATAATGACAACACCGACAACACTACAAAAATCACAACAGCGACAACACTACAAAAATGACAACATCGACAACACTACAAAAAATGACAACACCGACAACACTAAAACAATGACAACACCGACAACGCTAAGAAAATTACAACGCCGACAACACTAAATAAATGACAACACCGACAACACTAAGAAAACTACAACGCCGACAACACTAAATAAATGACAACACCGACAACACTAAATAAATGACAACACCGACGACACTAAAAAAAATGACAACACCGACAACACTAAAATAATGACAACACCGACAACACTACAAAAATCACAACACCGACAACACTAAATAAATGACAACACCGACAACACTAAAAAAATGACAACACCGACAGCACTAAAATAATGACAACACCGACAACACTACAAAAATCACAACACCGACAACACAAAATAAATGACAACACCAACAACACTAAATAGATGACAACACTGACAACACTAAGAAACTGACAACACTGCGATGTTGTCATTATTTTAGTGTTGTCGGTGTTGTCATTTTTTTTAGTGTTGTCGATGTTGTCATTATTTTAGTGTTGTCGGTGTTGTGATTTTTGAAGTGTTGTCGGTGTTGTCATTATTTTAGTGTTGTCGGTGTTGTCATTTTTTTTAGTGTTGTCAATGTTGTCATTTTTGTAGTGTTGTCGGTGTTGTCATCTTTGTAGTGTTGTCGGTGTTGTCATTATTTTAGTGTTGTCGGTGTTATCATCTTCTTAGTGTTGTCGATGTTGTCATTTTTTTAGTGTTGTCGGTGTTGTCATTTCTTTAGTGTTGTCGGTGTTGTATTTTTTTTGTGTTGTCGATGTATTCATTTTTGTAGTGTTGTCGGTGTTGTGATTTTAGTAGTGTTGTCGTTGTTTTCATTATTTTTGTGTTGTCAGTGTTATCATTTTCTTAGTGTTGTCGATGTAGTCATTTTTGTAGTGTTGTCGGTGTTGTTATTTTCTTAGCGTTGTCGGTGTTATCATTGTCTTATTGTTGTCATTTTTTTAAGTGTTGTCGATGTTGTCATTTTTGTAGTGATGTCGCTGTTGTGATTTTTGTAGTGTTGTCGGTGTTGTCATTATTTTAGTGTTGTCGATGTTATCAATTTCTTAGTGTTGTCGAAGTTTTTAATTTTTGTAGTGTTGTCGGTGTTGTAATTTTCTGAGTGTTGTCGGCGTTATAATTTTCTTAGTGTTGCCATTTTGTTAGTGTTGTTGGTGTTGTCATTTTTTTAGTGTTGTTGGTGTTGTCAATTTAGTAGTGTTGTTGGTGTTGTCATTTTTTAGTGTTGTCGGCGTCGTCACTATTTTAGTGTTGTCAGTATTAAGATTTTCTTGGCAGAGTGAAATTTAGCCCCATTAAGAGAAAATCATTGATTTTCAATCCGACTCAAATTAGCAAAAAATAGAAAAACAGGTCTATATAAATTAGGCACAACTGATTAAGCGTGACTAATACTTAATGAATATGAATGTTAAAAAAAAAAAAAAAAAAAAAAAAAAAAACCGCTGCAGGAATTACTCCGGTAAATAAGAGTGACGACTAGATAATAATATGAAGCATGATGAATCAAAAGCGACACAATAGGTGCATACCTATTCTGCATGCATTAGGTGTATCCTAAAATTTAAAAATTAACTTTCATTTGAATTTACCTTCGCGCGCCTAATTTAGTGCTGCCAAAAAATTGGAAAACGGATTCCTAATGATACTCTGATTTTCCCTCGAAATTCAAATTTTATCACTTCAAACGCGTAAGACTAGCCAAACCCAGAAATTTGAACAAAATGGAGTTCGAACATTTGATCTGATTTTCGATTTGATCCCGACTAATTCCACCAAAGCCGTTTTTCCCTTCATGGAGCTAAATTTGACTGTGGCAAGAAAATGACTACACTGGCAGCACTAAAAAAAAAAAGACAACACTAATACACTAAAAAATTAATGAAAACACCGACAACACAAAGAAAAAATGATAACACAAATAACACTAAAAAAATGACAACACCAAGAACACTAAAATAATGGCAACACCAACAACACTAAAAACAATGACAACACTAACAACACTAAAAAAATAAATGACAACACTGAAAACACTAAAACAATGGGAACACTGACAACACTACAAAAGTGACAACACCCACAACACTAATGAAATGACAACACTGACAACACTAGGAAAATTAACCCGCCGACAACCATTTTCAATTGACAACACCAACTACACTAAAACAATGAAGACATAGACATCGCTACAAAAATGACAACACTGACAACACTAAGACAATGATATTACCGACAACGCTAAGAAAATTACAACGCCAACAACACTAAAAATAATAACAACACCGACAACACTACAAAAATGACTACATCGACAACACTAAGAAAATGATAACACTGACAACACAAAAATAATGAAAACACCGACAACACTACTAAGATCACAACACCGACAACACTGCAAAAATGAATACATCGACAACACCAAAAAAAATACAACACCGACAACACTAAAGAAATGACAACACCGACAACACTAAAAAAATGACAACATCGACAACACTAAGAAGATGATAACACCGACAACACTAAAATAATGACAACACCGACAACACTACAAAGATGACAACACCGACAACACTACAAAAATGACAACATTGACAACACTAAAAAAAATGACAACACCGACAACACTAAAATAATGACAACACCGACAACACTACAAAAATCACGTTATCATTTTTTCTTTGTGTTGTCAGTGTTGTCATTTCCTTGCCACAGTCAAATTTAGCTCCATGAAGGGAAAAACGGCTTTGGTGGAATTAGTCGGGATCAAATCGAAAATCAGATCAAATGTTCGAACTCCATTTTGTTCAAATTTCTGGGTTTGGCTAGTCTTACGCGTTTGAAGTGATAAAATTTGAATTTCGAGGGAAAATCGGAGTATCATTAGGAATCTGTTTTCCAATTTTTTGGCAGCACTAAATTAGGCGCGCGAAGGTAAATTCAAATGAAAGTTAATTTTTAAATTTTAGGATACACCTAATGCATGCAGAATAGGTATGCACCTATTGTGTCGCTTTTGATTCATCATGCTTGATATTATTATCTAGTCGTCACTCTTATTTACCTGAGTAATTCCTGCAGCGGTTTTTTTTTTTTTTTTTTTTTTTTAACATTCATATTCATTAAGTATTAGTCACGCTTAATCAGTTGTGCCTAATTTATATAGACCCGTTTTTCTATTTTTTGCTAATTTGAGTCGGATTGAAAATCAATGATTTTCTCTTAATGGGGCTAAATTTCACTCTGCCAAGAAAATCTTAATACCGACAACACTACAAAAATTAAAAACTTCGACAACACTAAGAAATTGATAACATCGACAACACTAAAATAATGACAACACCGACAACACTACAAAAATGACAACATCAACAACACTAAAAAAAATGACAACACCGACAACACTAAAATAATGACAACACCGACAACACTAAGAAACTGACAACACTGCGGTGTTGTCATTATTTTAGTGTTGTCGGTGTTGTCATTTTTTTTAGTGTTGTTGATGTTGTCATTTTTGTAGTCTTGTCGGTGTTGTCATCTTTGTAGTGTTGTCGGTGTTGTCATTATTTTAGTGTTGTCGGTGTTATCATCTTCTTAGTGTTGTCGATGTTGTCATTTTTTAGTGTTGTCAGTGTTGTCATTTTTTTAGTGTTGTCGGTGTTGTCATTTCTTTAGTGTTGTCAGTGTTGTATTTTTTTTGGTGTTGTCGATGTTGTCATTTTTGTAGTGTTGTCGGTGTTGTGATTTTTGTAGTGTTGTCGGTGTTGTGATTTTTGTAGTGTTGTCGGTGTTTTCATTATTTTAGTGTTGTCGGTGTTGTCATTATTTTAGTGTTGTCGGTGTTGTCATTATTTTAGTGTTGTCGGTGTTATCATCTTCTTAGTGTTGTCGATGTTGTCATTTTTTTAGTGTTGTCAGTGTTGTCATTTTTTTAGTGTTGTCGGTGTTGTCATTTCTTTAGTGTTGTCAGTGTTGTATTTTTTTTGGTGTTGTCGATGTTGTCATTTTTGTAGTGTTGTCGGTGTTGTGATTTTTGTAGTGTTGTCAGTGTTGTCATTTTTGTAGTGTTGTCGGTGTTGTTTTTTTTTTAGTGTTGTCGGCGTTGTAATTTTCTTAGTGTTGTCAGTGTTGTCATTTTTGTAGTGATGTCTGTGTCTTCATTGTTTTAGTGTAGTTGGTGTTGTCAATTGAAAATGGTTGTCGGCGGGTTAATTTTCCTAGTGTTGTCAGTGTTGTCATTTTATTAGTGTTGTGGGTGTTGTCACTTTTGTAGTGTTGTCAGTGTTCCCATTGTTTTAGTGTTTTCAGTGTTGTCATTTATTTTTTAGTGTTGTTAGTGTTGTCATTGTTTTTAGTGTTGTTGGTGTTGCCATTATTTTAGTGTTCTTGGTGTTGTCATTTTTTTAGTGTTATTTGTGTTATCATTTTTTCTTTGTGTTGTCGGTGTTGTCATTAATTTTTTAGTGTATTAGTGTTGTCTTTTTTTTTTTTAGTGCTGCCAGTGTAGTCATTTTCTTGCCACAGTCAAATTTAGCCCCATGAACGGAAAAATGGCTTTGGTGGAATTAGTCGGGATCAAATCGAAAATCAGATCAAATATTCGAACTACATTTTGTTCAAATTTCTGGGTTTGGCTAGTCTTACGCGTTTGAAGTGATAAAATTTGAATTTTGAGGGAAAATCGGAGTACCATTAGAAATCCGTTTTCCAATTTTTTGGCGGCACTAAATTAGGCGTGCGATGGTAAATTCAAATAAAAGATAATTGTTTAATTTTAGGATACACCTAATGCATGCAGAATAGGTATGCACCTATTGTGTCGCTTTTGATTCATCATGCTTCATATTATTATCTAGTCGTCACTCTTATTTACCGGAGTAATTCCTGCAGCGTTTTTTTTTTTTTTAACATTCATATTCATTAAGTATTAGTCACGCTTAATCAGTTGTGCCTAATTTATATAGACCCGTTTTTCTATTTTTTGCTAATTTGTGTCGGATTGAAAATCAACGTTTTTCTCTTAATGGGGCTAAATTTCACTCTGCCAAGAAAATTTTAATACCGACAACACTAAAATAATGACGACGCCGACAGCTCTAAAAAATGACAACACCAACAACACTACTAAATTGACAACACCAACAACACTAAAAAAATGGCAACACTAAGAAAATTATAACGCCGACAACACTTTTAAATTGACAACACCAACTACACTAAAAAAATATGAAAACACAGACAACACTATGAAAATGATAACACCGACGACACTAAGAAAATTACAACACCGACAACACTACAAAAATTAAAAACTTCGACAACACTAAGAAATTGATAACATCGACAACACTAAAATAATGACAACACCGACAACACTACAAAAATCACAACAGCGACAACACTACAAAAATGACAACATCGACAACACTACAAAAAATGACAACACCGACAACACTAAAACAATGACAACACCGACAACGCTAAGAAAATTACAACGCCGACAACACTAAATAAATGACAACACCGACAACACTAAGAAAACTACAACGCCGACAACACTAAATAAATGACAACACCGACAACACTAAATAAATGACAACACCGACAACACTAAAAAAAATGACAACACCGACAACACTAAAATAATGACAACACCGACAACACTACGAAAATCACAACACCGACAACACTAAATAAATGACAACACCGACAACACTAAAAAAATGACAACACCGACAGCACTAAAATAATGACAACACCGACAACACTACAAAAATCACAACACCGACGACACAAAATAAATGACAACACCAACAACACTAAATAGATGACAACACTGACAACACTAAGAAACTGACAACACTGCGATGTTGTCATTATTTTAGTGTTGTCGGTGTTGTCATTTTTTTTAGTGTTGTCGATGTTGTCATTATTTTAGTGTTGTCGGTGTTGTGATTTTTGTAGTGTTGTCGGTGTTGTCATTATTTTTGTGCTGTCGGTGTTGTCATTTTTTTTAGTGTTGTCGGTGTTGTCATTTATTTAGTGTTGTCGGTGTTGTGATTTTTGAAGTGTTGTCGGTGTTGTCATTATTTTAGTGTTGTCGGTGTTGTCATTTTTTTTAGTGTTGTCAATGTTGTCATTTTTGTAGTGTTGTCGGTGTTGTCATCTTTGTAGTGTTGTCGGTGTTGTCATTATTTTAGTGTTGTCGGTGTTGTCATTTTTTTAGTGTTGTCGGTGTTGTCATTTCTTTAGTGTTGTCGGTGTTGTATTTTTTTTGGTGTTGTCGATGTATTCATTTTTGTAGTGTTGTCGGTGTTGTGATTTTAGTAGTGTTGTCGGTGTTTTCATTATTTTTGTGTTGTCAGTGTTATCATTTTCTTAGTGTTGTCGATGTAGTCATTTTTGTAGTGTTGTCGGTGTTGTTATTTTCTTAGCGTTGTCGGTGTTATCATTGTCTTAGTGTTGTCATTTTTTTAAGTGTTGTCGATGTTGTCATTTTTGTAGTGATGTCGCTGTTGTGATTTTTGTAGTGTTGTCGGTGTTGTCATTATTTTAGTGTTGTCGATGTTATCAATTTCTTAGTGTTGTCGAAGTTTTTAATTTTTGTAGTGTTGTCGGTGTTGTAATTTTCTGAGTGTTGTCGGCGTTATAATTTTCTTAGTGTTGCCATTTTGTTAGTGTTGTTGGTGTTGTCATTTTTTTAGTGTTGTTGGTGTTGTCAATTTAGTAGTGTTGTTGGTGTTGTCATTTTTTAGTGTTGTCGGCGTCGTCACTATTTTAGTGTTGTCAGTATTAAGATTTTCTTGGCAGAGTGAAATTTAGCCCCATTAAGAGAAAATCATTGATTTTCAATCCGACTCAAATTAGCAAAAAATAGAAAAACGGGTCTATATAAATTAGGCACAACTGATTAAGCGTGACTAATACTTAATGAATATGAATGTTTAAAAAAAAAAAAAAAATAAAACCGCTGCAGGAATTACTCCGGTAAATAAGAGTGACGACTAGATAATAATATGAAGCATGATGAATCAAAAGCGACACAATAGGTGCATACCTATTCTGCATGCATTAGGTGTATCCTAAAATTTAAAAATTAACTTTCATTTGAATTTACCTTCGCGCGCCTAATTTAGTGCTGCCAAAAAATTGGAAAACGGATTCCTAATGATACTCTGATTTTCCCTCGAAATTCAAATTTTATCACTTCAAACGCGTAAGACTAGCCAAACCCAGAAATTTGAACAAAATGGAGTTCGAACATTTGATCTGATTTTCGATTTGATCCCGACTAATTCCACCAAAGCCGTTTTTCCCTTCATGGAGCTAAATTTGACTGTGGCAAGAAAATGACTACATTGGCAGCACTAAAAAAAAAAAAGACAACACTAATACACTAAAAAATTAATGACAACACCGACAACACAAAGAAAAAATGATAACACAAATAACACTAAAAAAATGACAACACCAAGAACACTAAAATAATGGCAACACCAACAACACTAAAAACAATGACAACACTAACAACACTAAAAAATAAATGACAACACTGAAAACACTAAAACAATGGGAACACTGACAACACTACAAAAGTGACAACACCCACAACACTAATAAAATGACAACACTGACAACACTAGGAAAATTAACCCGCCGACAACCATTTTCAATTGACAACACCAACTACACTAAAACAATGAAGACATAGACATCACTACAAAAATGACAACACTGACAACACTAAGACAATGATAACACCGACAACGCTAAGAAAATTACAACGCCAACAACACTAAAAAAAAAAACAACACCGACAACACTACAAAAATGACTACATCGACAACACTAAGAAAATGATAACACTGACAACACAAAAATAATGAAAACACCGACAACACTACTAAAATCACAACACCGACAACACTACAAAAATGAATACATCGACAACACCAAAAAAAATACAACACCGACAACACTAAAGAAATGACAACACCGACAACACTAAAAAAATGACAACATCGACAACACTAAGAAGATGATAACACCGACAACACTAAAACAATGACAACACCGACAACACTACAAAGATGACAACACCGACAACACTAAAAAAAATGACAACACCGACAGCACTAAAATAATGACAACACCGACAACACTACAAAAATCACAACACCGACAACACAAAATAAATGACAACACTGACAACACTAAATAGATGACAACACTGACAACACTAAGAAACTGACAACACTGCGATGTTGTCATTATTTTAGTGTTGTCGGTGTTGTCATTTTTTTTAGTGTTGTCGATGTTGTCATTATTTTAGTGTTGTCGGTGTTGTGATTTTTGTAGTGTTGTCGGTGTTGTCATTATTTTAGAGCTGTCGGTGTTGTCATTTTTTTTAGTGTTGTCGGTGTTGTCATTTATTTAGTGTTGTCGGTGTTGTGATTTTTGTAGTGTTGTCGGTGTTGTCATTATTTTAGTGTTGTCGGTGTTGTCATTTTTTTTAGTGTTGTCAATGTTGTCATTTTTGTAGTGTTGTCGGTGTTGTCATCTTTGTAGTGTTGTCGGTGTTGTCATTATTTTAGTGTTGTCGGTGTTATCATCTTCTTAGTGTTGTCGATGTTGTCATTTTTTTAGTGTTGTCGGTGTTGTCATTTCTTTAGTGTTGTCGGTGTTGTATTTTTTTTGGTGTTGTCGATGTATTCATTTTTGCAGTGTTGTCGGTGTTGTGATTTTAGTAGTGTTGTCGGTGTTTTCATTATTTTTGTGTTGTCAGTGTTATCATTTTCTTAGTGTTGTCGATGTAGTCATTTTTGTAGTGTTGTCGGTGTTGTTATTTTTTTTAGTGTTGTTGGCGTTGTAATTTTCTTAGCGTTGTCGGTGTTATCATTGTCTTAGTGTTGTCAGTGTTGTCATTTTTGTAGTGTTGTCTGTGTCTTCATGGTTTTATTGTAGTTGGTGTTGTCAATTGAAAAGTGTTGTCGGCGGTTTAATTTTCCTAGTGTTGTCAGTGTTGCCAATTTATTAGTGTTGTGAGTGTTGTCACTTTTGTAGTGTTGTCGGTGTTCCCATTATTTTAGTGTTTTCAGTGTTGTCATTTATTTTTTGGTGTTGTTAGTGTTGTCATTTTTTTTAGTGTTGTTGGTGTTGCCATTATTTTAGTGTTCTTGGTGTTGTCATTTTTTTAGTGTTATTTGTGTTATCATTTTTTCTTTGTGTTGTCAGTGTTGTCATTTCCTTGCCACAGTCAAATTTAGCTCCATGAAGGGAAAAACGGCTTTGGTGGAATTAGTCGGGATCAAATCGAAAATCAGATCAAATGTTCGAACTCCATTTTGTTCAAATTTCTGGGTTTGGCTAGTCTTACGCGTTTGAAGTGATAAAATTTGAATTTCGAGGGAAAATCGGAGTATCATTAGGAATCTGTTTTCCAATTTTTTGGCAGCACTAAATTAGGCGCGCGAAGGTAAATTCAAATGAAAGTTAATTTTTAAATTTTAGGATACACCTAATGCATGCAGAATAGGTATGCACCTATTGTGTCGCTTTTGATTCATCATGCTTCATATTATTATCTAGTCGTCACTCTTATTTACCGGAGTAATTCCTGCAGCGGTTTTTTTTTTTTTTTTTTTTTTTTAACATTCATATTCATTAAGTATTAGTCACGCTTAATCAGTTGTGCCTAATTTATATAGACCCGTTTTTCTATTTTTTGCTAATTTGAGTCGGATTGAAAATCAATGATTTTCTCTTAATGGGACTAAATTTCACTCTGCCAAGAAAATCTTAATACCGACAACACTACAAAAATTAAAAACTTCGACAACACTAAGAAATTGATAACATCGACAACACTAAAATAATGACAACACCGACAACACTACAAAAATGACAACATCGACAACACTAAAAAAAATGACAACACCGACAACACTAAAATAATGACAACACCGACAACACTAAGAAACTGACAACACTGCGGTGTTGTCATTATTTTAGAGTTGTCGGTGTTGTCATTATTTTAGTGTTGTCGGTGTTATCATCTTCTTAGTGTTGTCGATGTTGTCATTTTTTAGTGTTGTCAGTGTTGTCATTTTTTTAGTGTTGTCGGTGTTGTCATTTCTTTAGTGTTGTCAGTGTTGTATTTTTTTTGGTGTTGTCGATGTTGTCATTTTTGTAGTGTTGTCGGTGTTTTGATTTTTGTAGTGTTGTCGGTGTTGTGATTTTTGTAGCGTTGTCGGTGTTTTCATTATTTTAGTGTTGTCGGTGTTGTCATTATTTTAGTGTTGTCGGTGTTATCATCTTCTTAGTGTTGTCGATGTTGTCATTTTTTTAGTGTTGTCAGTGTTGTCATTTTTTTAGTGTTGTCGGTGTTGTCATTTCTTTAGTGTTGTCAGTGTTGTATTTTTTTTGGTGTTGTCGATGTTGTCATTTTTGTAGTGTTGTCGGTGTTGTGATTTTTGTAGTGTTGTCGGTGTTTTCATTATTTTAGTGTTGTCAGTGTTATCATTTTCGTAGTGTTGTCGATGTAGTAATTTTTGTAGTGTTGTCGGTGTTGTTATTTTTTTAGTGTTGTCGGCGTTGTAATTTTCTTAGTGTTGTCAGTGTTGTCATTTTTGTAGTGATGTCTGTGTCTTCATTGTTTTAGTGTAGTTGGTGTTGTCAATTGAAAATGGTTGTCGGCGGGTTAATTTTCCTAGTGTTGTCAGTGTTGTCATTTTATTAGTGTTGTGGGTGTTGTCACTTTTGTAGTGTTGTCAGTGTTCCCATTGTTTTAGTGTTTTCAGTGTTGTCATTTATTTTTTAGTGTTGTTAGTGTTGTCATTTTTTTTAGTGTTGTTGGTGTTGCCATTATTTTAGTGTTCTTGGTGTTGTCATTTTTTTAGTGTTATTTGTGTTATCATTTTTTCTTTGTGTTGTCAGTGTTGTCGGTGTTGTCATTACTTTTTTAGTGCATTAGTGTTGTCTTTTTTTTTTAGTGCTGTCAGTGTAGTGATTTTCTTGCCACAGTCTAATTCAGCCCCATGAAGGGAAAAATGGCTTTGGTGGAATTAGTCGGGATCAAATCGAAAATCAGATCAAATATTCGAACTCCATTTTGTTCAAATTTCTGGGTTTGGCTAGTGTTACGCGTTTGAAGTGATAAAATTTGAATTTCGAGGGAAAATCGGAGTATCATTAGGAATCCGTTTTCCAATTTTTTGGCAGCACTAAATTATGCACGCGATGGTAAATTCAAATAAAAGTTAATTTTTAAATTTTAGGATACACCTAATGCATGCAGAATAGGTATGCACCTATTGTGTCGCTTTTGATTCAGCATGCTTGATATTATTATCTAGTCGTCACTCTTATTTACCTGAGTAATTCCTGCAGCGGTTTTTATTATTATTTTTTTTTTTTTAACATTCATATTCATTAAGTATTAGTCACGCTTAATCAGTTGTGCCTAATTTATATAGACCCGTTTTTCTAATTTTTGCTAATTTGAGTCGCATTGAAAATCAACGTTTTTCTCTTAATGGGGCTAAATTTCACTCTGCCAAGAAAATCTTAATACCGACAACACTAAAATAATGACGACGCCGACAACACTAAAAAATGACAACACCAACAACACTACTAAATTGACAACACCAACAACACTAAAAAAATGGCAACACTAAGAAAATTATAACGCCGACAACACTTTTACATTGACAACACCAACTACACTAAAAAAATATGAAAACACAGACAACACTATGAAAATGATAACACCGACGACACTAAGAAAATTACAACACCGACAACACTACAAAAATTAAAAACTTCGACAACACTAAGAAATTGATAACATCGACAACACTAAAATAATGACAACACCGACAACACTACAAAAATCACAACAGCGACAACACTACAAAAATGACAACATCGACAACACTACAAAAAATGACAACACCGACAACACTAAAACAATGACAACACCGACAACGCTAAGAAAATTACAACGCCGACAACACTAAATAAATGACAACACCGACAACACTAAGAAAACTACAACGCCGACAACACTAAATAAATGACAACACCGACAACACTAAATAAATGACAACACCGACAACACTAAAAAAAATGACAACACCGACAACACTAAAATAATGACAACACCGACAACACTACAAAAATCACAACACGGACACCACTAAATAAATGACAACACCGACAACACTAAAAAAAATGACAACACCGACAGCACTAAAATAATGACAACACCGACAACACTACAAAAATCACAACACTGACAACACAAAATAAATGACAACACCGACAACACTAAATAGATGACAACACCGACAACACTAAGAAACTGACAACACTGCGATGTTGTCATTATTTTAGTGGTGTCGGTGTTGTCATTTTTTTTAGTGTTGTCGATGTTGTCATTATTTTAGTGTTGTCGGTGTTGTCATCTTTGTAGTGTTGTCGGTGTTGTCATTATTTTAGTGTTGTCGGTGTTATCATCTTCTTAGTGTTGTCCATGTTGTCATTTTTTTAGTGTTGTCGGTGTTGTCATTTCTTTAGTGTTGTCGGTGTTGTATTTTTTTTGGTGTTGTCGATGTTGTCATTTTTGTAGTGTTGTCGGTGTTGTGATTTTTGTAGTGTTGTCTGTGTTTTCATTATTTTTGTGTTGTCAGTGTTATCATTTTCTTAGTGTTGTCGATGTAGTCATTTTTGTAGTGTTGTCGGTGTTGTTATTTTTTTTAGTGTTGTTGGCGTTGTAATTTTCTTAGTGTTGTTGGTGTTATCATTGTCTTAGTGTTGTCAGTGTTGTCATTTTTGTAGTGTTGTCTGTGTCTTCATGGTTTTAGTGTAGTTGGTGTTGTCAATTGAAAAGTGTTGTCGGCGGTTTAATTTTCCTAGTGTTGTCAGTTTTGTCATTTTATTAGTGTTGTGGGTGTTGTCACTTTTGTAGTGTTGTCAGTGTTCCCATTGTTTTAGTGTTTTCAGTGTTGTCATTTATTTTTTAGTGTTGTTAGTGTTGTCATTTTTTTTAGTGTTGTGGGTGTTGTCACTTTTGTAGTGTTGTCGGTGTTCCCATTATTTTAGTGTTTTCAGTGTTGTCATTTATTTTTTAGTGTTGTCATTTTTTTTAGTGTTGTTGGTGTTGCCATTATTTTAGTGTTCTTGGTGTTGTAATTTTTTTAGTGTTATTTGTGTTATCATTTTTTCTTTGTGTTGTCAGTGTTGTCATTTTCTTGCCACAGTCAAATTTAGCTCCATGAAGGGAAAAACGGCTTTGGTGGAATTAGTCGGGATCAAATCGAAAATCAGATCAAATGTTCGAACTCCATTTTGTTCAGATTTCTGGGTTTGGCTAGTCTTACGCGTTTGAAGTGATAAAATTTGAATTTCGAGGGAATATCGGAGTATCATTAGGAATCCGTTTTCCAATTTTTTGGCAGCACTAAATTAGGCGCGCGAAGGTAAATTCAAATGAAAGTTAATTTTTAAATTTTAGGATACACCTAATGCATGCAGAATAGGTATGCACCTATTGTGTCGCTTTTGATTCATCATGCTTCATATTATTATCTAGTCGTCACTCTTATTTACCGGAGTAATACCAGAGTAATTCCTGCAGCGGTTTTTTTTTTTTTTTTTTTTTTTTTTTTTTTTAAACATTCATATTCATTAAGTATTAGTCACGCTTAATCAGTTGTGCCTAATTTATATAGACCCGTTTTTCTATTTTTTGCTAATTTGAGTCGGATTGAAAATCAATGATTTTCTCTTAATGGGGCTAAATTTCACTCTGCCAAGAAAATCTTAATACTGACAACACTAAAATAGTGACGACGCCGACAACACTAAAAAATGACAACACCAACAACACTACTAAATTGACAACACCAACAACACTAAAAAAATGACAACACCAACAACACTAACAAAATGGCAACACTAAGAAAATTATAACGCCGACAACACTCAGAAAATTACAACACCGACAACACTACAAAAATTAAAAACTTCGACAACACTAAGAAATTGATAACATCGACAACACTAAAATAATGACAACACCGACAACACTACAAAAATCACAACAGCGACATCACTATAAAAATGACAACATCGACAACACTTAAAAAAATGACAACACCGACAACACTAAAACAATGACAACACCGACAACACTAAGAAAATTACAACGCCGACAACACTAAAGAAATGACAACACCGACAACACTAAAAAAATGACAACATCGACAACACTAAAAAAATCACAACACCGACAACACTAAATAAATGACAACACGGACAACACTAAGAAACTGACAACACTGCGGTGTTGTCATTATTTTAGTGTTGTCGGTGTTGTCATTTTTTTTAGTGTTGTCGATGTTGTCATTTTTGTAGTCTTGTCGGTGTTGTCATTTTTGTGGTGTTGTCGGTGTTGTCATTATTTTAGTGTTGTCAGTGTTATCATCTTCTTAGTGTTGTCGTTGTTGTCATTTTTTTAGTGTTGTCAGTGTTGTCATTTTTTTAGTGTTGTCGGTGTTGTCATTTCTTTAGTGTTGTCAGTGTTGTATTTTTTTTGGTGTTGTCGATGTTGTCATTTTTGTAGTGTTGTCGGTGTTTTCATTGTTTTTGTGTTGTCAGTGTTATCATTTTCGTAGTGTTGTCGATGTAGTCATTTTTGTAGTGTTGTCGGTGTTGTTATTTTTTTAGTGTTGTCGGCGTTGTAATTTTCTTAGTGTTGTCGGTGTTATCATTTTCTTAGTGTTGTCAGTGTTGTCATTTTTGTAGTGATGTCTGTGTCTTCATTGTTTTAGTGTAGTTGGTGTTGTCAATTGAAAATGGTTGTCGGCGGTTTAATTTTCCTAGTGTTGTCAGTGTTGTCATTTTATTAGTGTTGTGGGTGTTGTCACTTTTGTAGTGTTGTCAGTGTTCCCATTGTTTTAGTGTTTTCAGTGTTGTCATTTATTTTTTAGTGTTGTTAGTGTTGTAATTGTTTGTAGTGTTGTTGGTGCTGCCATTATTTTAGTGTTCTTGGTGTTGTCATTTTTTTAGTGTTATTTGTGTTATCATTTTTTCTTTGTGTTGTCGGTGTTGTCATTAATTTTTTAGTGTATTAGTGTTGTCTTTTTTTTTTTTAGTGCTGCCAGTGTAGTCATTTTCTTGCCACAGTCAAATTTAGCCCCATGAAGGGAAAAATGGCTTTGGTGGAATTAGTCGGGATCAAATCGAAAATCAGATCAAATATTCGAACTACATTTTGTTCAAATTTCTGGGTTTGGCTAGTCTTACGCGTTTGAAGTGATAAAATTTGAATTTCGAGGGAAAATCGGAGTACCATTAGAAATCCGTTTTCCAATTATTAGGCGGCACTAAATTAGGAGTGCGATGGTAAATTCAAATAAAAGATAATTGTTAAATTTTAGGATACACCTAATGCATGCAGAATAGGTATGCACCTATTGTGTCGCACTTGATTCATCATGCTTCATATTATTATCTAGTCGTCACTCTTATTTACCGGAGTAATTCCTGCAGCGGTTTTTTTTTTTTTTTATTTTTTTTTTAACATTCATATTCATTAAGTATTAGTCACGCTTAATCAGTTGTGCCTAATTTATATAGACCCGTTTTTCTATTTTTTGCTAATTTGTGTCGGATTGAAAATCAACGTTTTTCTCTTAATGGGGCTAAATTTCACTCTGCCAAGAAAATTTTAATACCGACAACACTAAAATAATGACGACGCCGACAGCTCTAAAAAATGACAACACCAACAACACTACTAAATTGACAACACCAACAACACTAAAAAAATGGCAACACTAAGAAAATTATAACGCCGACAACACTTTTAAATTGACAACACCAACTACACTAAAAAAATATGAAAACACAGACAACACTATGAAAATGATAACACCGACGACACTACAAAAATTAAAAACTTCGACAACACTAAGAAATTGATAACATCGACAACACTAAAATAATGACAACACCGACAACACTACAAAAATCACAACAGCGACAACACTACAAAAATGACAACATCGACAACACTACAAAAAATGACAACACTAAAACAATGACAACACCGACAACGCTAAGAAAATTACAACGCCGACAACACTAAATAAATGACAACACCGACAACACTAAGAAAACTACAACGCCGACAACACTAAATAAATGACAACACCGACAACACTAAATAAATGACAACACCGACAACACTAAAAAAAATGACAACACCGACAACACTAAAATAATGACAACACCGACAACACTACAAAAATCACAACACCGACAACACTAAATAAATGACAACACCGACAACACTAAAAAAAATGACAACACCGACAGCACTAAAATAATGACAACACCGACAACACTACAAAAATCACAACACTGACAACACAAAATAAATGACAACACCGACAACACTAAATAGATGACAACACTGACAACACTAAGAAACTGACAACACTGCGATGTTGTCATTATTTTAGTGTTGTCGGTGTTGTCATTTTTTTTAGTGTTGTCGATGTTGTCATTATTTTAGTGTTGTCGGTGTTGTCATCTTTGTAGTGTCGTCGGTGTTGTCATTATTTTAGTGTTGTCGGTGTTATCATCTTCTTAGTGTTGTCGATGTTGTCATTTTTTTAGTGTTGTCGGTGTTGTCATTTCTTTAGTGTTGCCGGTGTTGTATTTTTTTTGGTGTTGTCGATGTTGTCATTTTTGTAGTGTTGTCGGTGTTGTGATTTTTGTAGTGTTGTCTGTGTTTTCATTATTTTTGTGTTGTCAGTGTTATCATTTTCTTAGTGTTGTCTATGTAGTCATTTTTGTAGTGTTGTCGGTGTTGTTATTTTTTTTAGTGTTGTTGGCGTTGTAATTTTCTTTGTGTTGTTGGTGTTATCATTGTCTTAGTGTTGTCAGTGTTGTCATTTTTGTAGTGTTGTCTGTGTCTTCATGGTTTTAGTGTAGTTGGTGTTGTCAATTGAAAAGTGTTGTCGGCGGTTTAATTTTCCTAGTGTTGTCAGTGTTGTCATTTTATTAGTGTTGTGGGTGTTGTCACTTTTGTAGTGTTGTCAGTGTTCCCATTGTTTTAGTGTTTTCAGTGTTGTCATTTATTTTTTAGTGTTGTTAGTGTTGTCATTTTTTTTAGTGTTGTTGGTGTTGCCATTATTTTAGTGTTCTTGGTGTTGTCATTTTTTTAGTGTTATTTGTGTTATCATTTTTTCTTTGTGTTGTCAGTGTTGTCATTTTCTTGCCACAGTCAAATTTAGCTCCATGAAGGGAAAAACGGCTTTGGTGGAATTAGTCGGGATCAAATCGAAAATCAGATCAAATGTTCGAACTCCATTTTGTTCAAATTTCTGGGTTTGGCTAGTCTTACGCGTTTGAAGTGATAAAATTTGAATTTCGAGGGAAAATCGGAGTATCATTAGGAATCCGTTTTCCAATTTTTTGGCAGCACTAAATTAGGCGCGCGAAGGTAAATTCAAATGAAAGTTAATTTTTAAATTTTAGGATACACCTAATGCATGCAGAATAGGTATGCACCTATTGTGTCGCTTTTGATTCATCATGCTTCATATTATTATCTAGTCGTCACTCTTATTTACCGGAGTAATTCCTGCAGCGGTTTTTTTTTTTTTTTTTTTTTTTTTTTAAACATTCATATTCATTAAGTATTAGTCACGCTTAATCAGTTGTGCCTAATTTATATAGACCCGTTTTTCTATTTTTTGCTAATTTGAGTCGGATTGAAAATCAATGATTTTCTCTTAATGGGGCTAAATTTCACTCTGCCAAGAAAATCTTAATACTGACAACACTAAAATAGTGACGACGCCGACAACACTAAAAAATGACAACACCAACAACACTACTAAATTGACAACACCAACAACACTAAAAAAATGACAACACCAACAACACTAACAAAATGGCAACACTAAGAAAATTATAACGCCGACAACACTCAGAAAATTACAACACCGACAACACTACAAAAATTAAAAACTTCGACAACACTAAGAAATTGATAACATCGACAACACTAAAATAATTACAACACCGACAACACTACAAAAATCACAACAGCGACATCACTACAAAAATGACAACATCGACAACACTTAAAAAAATGACAACACCGACAACACTAAAACAATGACAACACCGACAACACTAAGAAAATTACAACGCCGACAACACTAAAGAAATGACAACACCGACAACACTAAAAAAATGACAACACTGACAACACTAAAAAAATGACAACAACGACAACACTAAGAAGATGATAACACCGACAACACTAAAATAATGACAACACCGACAACACTACAAAAATGACAACACCGACAAGACTACAAAAATGACAACATTGACAACATTAAAAAAAATGACAACACCGACAACACTAAAATAATGACAACACCGCAGTGTTGTCAGTTTCTTAGTGTTGTCGGTGTTGTCATTTATTTAGTGTTGTCGGTGTTGTGATTTTTTTAGTGTTGTCGATGTTGTCATTTTTTTAGTGTTGTCGGTGTTGTCATTTCTTTAGTGTTGTCAGTGTTGTATTTTTTTTGGTGTTGTCGATGTTGTCATTTTTGTAGTGTTGTCGGTGTTGTGATTTTTGTA
Source organism: Acanthococcus lagerstroemiae (assembly GCA_031841125.1). NCBI lineage: Eukaryota > Metazoa > Arthropoda > Insecta > Hemiptera > Eriococcidae > Acanthococcus > Acanthococcus lagerstroemiae. Next base: position 39,151,148 of record CM063112.1, read on the forward strand.
GTGTTGTCGGTGTTTTCATTATTTTAGTGTTGTCAGTGTTATCGTTTTCGTAGTGATGTCGATGTAGTCATTTTTGTAGTGTTGTTGGTGTTGTTATTTTTTTAGTGTTGTCGGCGTTGTAATTTTCTTAGTGTTGTCGGTGTTATCATTTTCTTAGTGTTGTCAGTGTTGTCATTTTTGTAGTGATGTCCGTGTCTTCATTGTTTTAGTGTAGTTGGTGTTGTCAATTGAAAATGGTTGTCGGCGGTTTAATTTTCCTAGTGTTGTCAGTGTTGGCATTTTATTAGTGTTGTGGGTGTTGTCACTTTTGTAGTGTTGTCAGTGTTCCCATTGTTTTAGTGTTTTCAGTGTTGTCATTTATTTTTTAGTGTTGTTAGTGTTGTCATTGTTTTTAGTGTTGTTGGTGTTGCCATTATTTTAGTGTTCTTGGTGTTATCATTTTTTCTTTGTGTTGTCGGTGTTGTCATTAATTTTTTAGTGTATTAGTGTTGTCTTTTTTTCTTAGTGCTGCCAGTGTAGTCATTTTCTTGCCACAGTCAAATTTAGCCCCATGAAGGGAAAAATGGCTTTGGTGGAACTAGTCGGGATCAAATCGAAAATCAGATCAAATATTCGAACTACATGTTGTTCAAATTTCTGGGTTTGGCTAGTCTTACGCGTTTGAAGTGATAAAATTTGAATTTCGAGGGAAAATCGGAGTACCATTAGGAATCCGTTTTCCAATTTTTTGGCGGCACTAAATTAGGCGTGCGATGGTAAATTCAAATAAAAGATAATTTTTAAATTTTAGGATACACCTAATGCATGCAGAATAGGTATGCACCTATTGTGTCGCTTTTGATTCATCATGCTTCATATTATTATCTAGTCGTCACTCTTATTTACCGGACTAATTCCTGCAGCGGTTTTTTTTTTTTTTTTTTTTTTTTTTTTTTTAACATTCATATTCATTAAGTATTAGTCACGCTTAATCAGTTGTGCCTAGTTTATATAGACCCGATTTTCTATTTTTTGCTAATTTGAGTCGGATTGAAAATCAATGATTTTCTCTTAATGGGGCTAAATTTCACTCTGCCAAGAAAATCTTAATACCGACAACACTAAAATAATGACGACGTCGACAACACTAAAAAATGACAACACCAACAACACTACTAAATTGACAACACCAACAACACTAAAAAAATGACAACACCAACAACACTAACAAAATGGCAACACTAAGAAAATTATAACGCCGACAACACTTTTAAATTGACAACACCAACTACACTAAAAAAAATGAAAACACAGACAACACTACGAAAATGATAACACCGACAACACTAAGAAAATTACAACACCGACAACACTACAAAAATTAAAAACTTCGACAACACTAAGAAATTGATAACATCGACAACACTAAAATAATGACAACACCGACAACACTACAAAAATCACAACAGCGACAACACTACAAAAATGACAACATCGACAACACTAAAAAAAATGACAACACCGACAACACTAAAACAATGACAACACCGACAACACTAAGAAAATTACAACGCCGACAACACTAAAGAAATGACAACACCGACAACACTAAAAAAATGACAACATCGACAACACTACAAAAATCACAACACCGACAACACTAAATAAATGACAACACCGACAACACTAAATAAATGACAACACCGACAACACTAAGAAACTGACAACACTGCGGTGTTGTCATTATTTTAGTGTTGTCGGTGTTGTCATTTTTTTTAGTGTTGTCGATGTTGTCATTTTTGTAGTGTAGTCGGTGTTGTCATCTTTGTAGTGTTGTCGGTGTTGTCATTATTTTAGTGTTGTCGGTGTTATCATCTTCTTAGTGTTGCCGATGTTGTCATTTTTTTTCAGTGTGGTCAGTGTTGTCATTTCTTTAGTGTTGTCGGTGTTGTATTTTTTTTGGTGTTGTCGATGTTGTCATTTTTGTAGTGTTGTCGGTGTTGTGATTTTTGTAGTGTTGTCGGTGTTTTCATTATTTTTGTGTTGTCAGTGTTATCATTTTCGTAGTGTTGTCGATGTAGTCATTTTTGTAGTGTTGTCGGTGTTGTTATTTTTTTAGTGTTGTCGGCGTTGTAATTTTCTTAGTGTTGTCGGTGTTATTATTTTCTTAGTGTTGTCAGTGTTGTCATTTTTGTAGTGATGTCTGTGTCTTCATTGTTTTAGTGTAGTTGGTGTTGTCAATTGAAAAGTGTTGTCGGCGGTTTAATTTTCCTAGTGTTATCAGTGTTGTCATTTTATAAGTGTTGTGGGTGTTGTCACTTTTGTAGTGTTGTCGGCGTTCTCATTATTTTAGTGTTTTCAGTGTTGTCATTTATTTTTTAGTGTTGTTAGTGTTGTCATTGTTTTTAGTGTTGTTGGTGTTGCCTTTATTTTAGTGTTCTTGGAGTTGTCATTTTTTAGTGTTATTTGTGTTATCATTTTTTCTATGTGTTGTCAGTGTTGTCCTTTTCTTAGTGTTGTCGATGTTGTCATTAATTTTTTAGTGTATTAGTGTTGTCTTTTTTTTTTTAGTGCTGCCAGTGTAGTCATTTTCTTGCCACAGTAAATTTAGCCCCATGAAGGGAAAAATGGCTTTGGTGGAATTAGTCGGGATCAAATCGAAAATCAGATCAAATAATCGGACTCCATTTTGTTCAAATTTCTGGGTTTACGGCTAGTCTTACGCGTTTGAAGTGATAAAATTTGAATTTCGAGGGAAAATCGGAGTACCATTAGGAATCCGTTTTTCAATTTTTTGGCAGCACTAAATTAGGCGCGCGATGGTAAATTCAAATAAAAGATAATTTTTAAATTTTAGGATACACCTAATGCATGCAGAATAGGTATGCACCTGTTGTGTCGCTTTTGATTTATCATGCTTCATATTATTATCTAGTCGTCACTCCTATTTACCGGAGTAATTCCTGCAGCGGTTTTTTTTTTTTTTTTTAACATTCATATTCATTAAGTATTAGTCACGCTTAATCAGTTGTGCCTAATTTATATAGACCCGTTTCTCTATTTTTTGCTAATTTGCGTCGGATTGAAAATCAACGTTTTTCTCTTAATGGGGCTAAATTTCACCCTGCCAAGAAAATCTTAATACCGACAACACTAAAATAATGACGACGCCGACAACACTAAAAAATGACAACACCAACAACACTACTAAATTGACAACACCAACAACACTAAAAAAATGACACCAACAACACTAACAAAATGGCAACACTAAGAAAATTACAACAGCGACAACACTACAAAAATTAAAAACTTCGACAACACTAAGAAATTGATAACATCGACAACACTAAAATAATGACAACACCGACAACACTACAAAAATCACAACAGCGACAACACTACAAAAATGACAACATCGACAACACTAAAAAAAATGACAACACCGACAACACTAAAACAATGACAACACCGACAACACTAAGAAAATTACAACGCCGACAACACTAAATAAATGACAACACCGACAACACTAAAAAAAATGACAACACCGCCAACACTAAAATAATGACAACACCGACAACACCACAAAAATCACAACACTGACAACAATAAAATAAATGACAACACCGACAACACTACAAAAATGACAACATCGACAACACTAAAAAAAATGACAACACCGACAACACTAAAACAGTGACAACACCGACAACACTAAGAAAATTACAACGCCGACAACACTAAATAAATGACAACACCGACAACACTAAAAAAAATGACAACACCGACAACACTAAAATAATGACAACACCGACAACACTACAAAAATCACAACACTGACAACACTAAAATAAATGACAACACCGACAACACTAAAATAATGACAACACCGACAACACTAAGAAACTGGCAACACTGCGGTTTTGTCATTATTTTAGTGTTGTCGGTGTTGTCATTTTTTTTAGTGTTGTCGATGTTGTCATTTTTGTGGTGTTGTCGGTGTTGTCATCTTTGTAGTGTTTTCGGTGTGTCCATTATTTTAGTGTTGTCGGTGTTATCATCTTCTTAGTGTTGTCGATGTTGTCATTTTTTTAGTGTTGTCAGTGTTGTCATTTTTTTAGTGTTGACGGTGTTGTCATTTCTTTAGTGTTGTCGGTGTTGTATTTTTGTTGGTGTTGTCGATGTTGTCATTTTTGTAGTGTTGTCGGTGTTGTGATTTTTGTAGTGATGTCGGTGTTTTCATTATTTTAGTGTTGTCGGTGTTGTCATTTTTTTTAGTGTTGTCGATGTTGTCATTTTTGTAGTGTTGTCGCTGTTGTGATTTTTGTAGTGTTGTCGGTGTTGTCATTATTTTAGTGTTGTCAATGTTATCAATTTCTTAGTGTTGTCGAAGTTTTTAATTTTTGTAGTGTTGTCGGTGTTGTAATTTTCTTAGTGTTGTCGGTGTTATCATTTTCGTAGTGTTGTCTGTGTTTTCACTTTTTTTAGTGTAGTTGGTGTTGTCAATTTAAAAGTGTTGTCGGCGTTATAATTTTTTTAGTGTTGCCATTTTGTTAGTGTTGTCGGTGTTGTCATTTATTTAGTGTTGTCGGCGTTGTAGTTTTCTTAGTGTTGTCGGTGTTGTCATTTATTTAGTGTTGTCGGCGTTGTAATTTTCTTAGTGTTGTCTGTGTTGTCATTGTTTTAGTGTTGTCGGTGTTGTCATTTTTTTTAGTGTTGTCGATGTAGTCATTTTTGTAGTGTTGTCGCTGTTGTGATTTTTGTAGTGTTGTCGGTGTTGTCATTATTTTAGTGTTGTCGATGTTATCAATTTCTTAGTGTTGTCGAAGTTTTTAATTTTTGTAGTGTTGTCGGTGTTGTAATTTTCTTAGTGTTGTCGGTGTTATCATTTTCATAGTGTTGTCTGTGTTTTCATATTTTTTTAGTGTAGTTGGTGTTGTCAATTTAAAAGTGTTGTCGGCGTTATAGTTTTCTTAGTGTTGCCATTTTTTTAGTGTTGTTGGTGTTGTCAATTTAGTAGTGTTGTTGGTGTTGTCATTTTTTAGAGTTGTCGGCGTTGTCATTATTTTAGTGTTGTCGGTATAAAAATTTTCTTGGCAGAGTGAAATTTAGCCCCATTAAGAGAAAAACGTTGATTTTCAATCCGACACAAATTAGCAAAAAATAGAAGAACGGGTCTATATAAATTAGGCACAACTGATTAAGCGTGACTAATACTTAATGAATATGAATGTTTAAAAAAAAAAAACGCTGCAGGAATTACTCCGGTAAATAAGAGTGACGACTAGATAATAATATGAAGCATGATGAATCAAAAGCGACACAATAGGTGCATACCTATTCTGCATGCATTAGGTGTATCCTAAAATTTAAAAATTATCTTTTATTTGAATTTACCATCGCACGCCTAATTTAGTGCCGCCAAAAAATTGGAAAACGGATTCCTAATGGTACTCCGATTTTCCTTCGAAATTCAAATTTTATCACTTCAAACGCGTAAGACTAGCCAAACCCAGAAATTTGAACAAAATGTAGTTCGAATATATGATCTGATTTTCGATTTGATCCCGACTAATTCCACCAAAGCCATTTTTCCCTTCATGGGGCTAAATTTGACTGTGGCAAGAAAATGACTACACTGGCAGCACTAAAAAAAAAAAAAAGACAACACTAATACACTAAAAAATTAATGACAACACCGACAACACAAAGAAAAAATGATAACACAAATAACACTAAAAAAATGACAACACCAAGAACACTAAAATAATGGCAACACCAACAACACTAAAAACAATGACAACACTAATAATACTAAAAAATAAATGACAACACTGAAAACATTAAAAAATTGGGAACACCGACAACACTACAAAAGTGACAACACCCACAACACTAATAAAATGACAACACTGAAAACACTAGGAAAATTAAACCGCCGACAACCATTTTCAATTGACAATACCAACTACACTAAAACAATGAAGACACAGACATCACTACAAAAATGACAACACTGACAACACTAAGAAAATGATAACACCGACAACACTAAGAAAATTACAACACCGACAACACTACAAAAATGACTACATCGACAACACTACGAAAATGATAACACTGACAACACAAAAATAATGAAAACACCGACAACACTACAAAAATCACAACACCGCCAACACTACAAAAATGACAACATCGACAACACCAAAAAAAATACAACACTGACAACACTAAAGAAATGACAACACCGACAACACTAAAAAAATGACAACACTGACAATACTAAAAAAATGACAACATCGACAACACTAAGAAGATGATAACACCGACAACACTAAAATAATGACAACACCAACAACACTACAAAGATGACAACACCGACAACACTACAAAAATGACAACATCGACAACACTAAAAAAAATGACAACACCGACAACACTAAAATAATGACAACACCGCAGTGCTGTCAGTTTCTTAGTGTTGTCGGTGTTGTCATTTAATTAGTGTTGTCGGTGTTGTCATTTATTTAGTGTTGTCGGTGTTGTGATTTTTGTAGTGTTGTCGATGTTGTCATTTTTTTAGTGTTGTCGGTGTTGTCATTTCTTTAGTGTTGTCGGCGTTGTAATTTTCTTACTGTTGTCGGTGTTCTCATTGTTTAAGTGTTGTCGATGTTGTCATTTTTGTAGTGTTGTCTCTGTTGTGATTTTTTAGTGTTGTTGGTGTTGCCTTCATTTTAGCGTTCTTGGTGTTGTCATTTTTTTAGTGTTATTTGTGTTATCATTTTTTCTATGTGTTGTCAGTGTTGTCATTTTCTTAGTGTTGTCGATGTTGTCATTAATTTTTTAGTGTATTAGTGTTGTATTTTTTTTTTTAGTGCTGCCAGTGTAGTCATTTTCTTGCCACAGTAAATTTAGCCCCATGAAGGGAAAAATAGCTTTGGTGGAATTAGTCGAGATCAAATCGAAAATCAGATCAAATATTCGAACTCCATTTTGTTCAAATTTCTGGGTTTGGCTAGTCTTACGCGTTTGAAGTGATAAAATTTGAATTTCGAGGGAAAATCGGAGTACCATTAGGAATCCGTTTTCCAATTTTTTGGCAGCACTAAATTAGGCGCGCGATGGTAAATTCAAATAAAAGATAATTTTTAAATTTTAGGATAATGCATGCAGAATAGGTCTGCACCTATTGTGTCGCTTTTGTTTCATCATGCTTCATATTATTATCTAGTCGTCACTCTTATTTACCGGGGCAATTCCTGCAGCGGTTTTTTTTTTTTTTTTTTTTTAACATTCATATTCAATAAGTATTAGTCATGCTTGATCAGTTGTGCCTAATTTATATAGACCCGTTTCTCTATTTTTTGCTAATTTGAGTCGGATTGAAAATCAACGTTTTTCTCTTAATGGGGCTAAATTTCACTCTGCCAAGAAAATCTTAATCCCGACAACACTAAAATAATGACGACGCCGACAACACTAAAAAATGACAACACCAACAACACTACTAAATTGACAACACCAACAACACTAAAAAAATGACAACACCAACAACACTATCAAAATAGCAACACTAAGAAAATTATAACACCGACAACACTTTTACATTGACAACACCAACTACACTAAAAAAAATGAAAACACAGACAACACTACAAAAATGATAACACCGACAACACTACAAAAATTAAAAACTTCGACAACACTAAGAAATTGATAACGTCGACAACACTAAAATAATGACAACACCGACAACACTACAAAAATCACAACAGCGACCACACTACAAAAATGACAACGCCGACAACACTACAAAGATGACAACACCGACAACATTACAAAAATGACAACATCAACAACACTTAAAAAAATGACAACACCGACAACACTAAAATAATGACAACACCGCAGTGTTGTCAGTTTCTTAGTGTTGTCGGTGTTGTCATTATTTTAGTGTTGTCGGTGTTGTCATTTTTTTTAGTGTTGTTGATTTTGTCATTTTTGTAATGTTGTCGGTGTTGTCATCTTTGTAGTGTTGTCGGCGTTGTAATTTTCTTAGTGTTGTCGGTGTAATCATTTTCTTAGTGTTGTCAGTGTTGTCATTTTTGTAGTGTTGTCTGTGTCTTCATTGTTTTAGTGTAGTTGGTGTTGTCAATTGAAAAGTGTTGTCGGCGGTTTAATTTTCCTAGTGTTGTCAGTGTTGTCATTTTATTAGTGTTGTGGGTGTTGTCACTTTTGTAGTGTTGTCGGTGTTCCCATTATATTAGTGTTTTCAGTGTTGTCATTTATTTTTTAGTGTTGTTAGTGTTGTCATTCTTTTTAGTGTTGTTGGTGTTGCCATTATTTTAGTGTTCTTGGTGTTGTCATTTTTTTAGTGTTATTTGTTTTATCATTTTTTCTTTGTGTTGTCAGTGTTGTCATTTGCTTAGTGTTGTTGGTGTTGTCATTAATTTTTTAGTGTATTAGTGTTGTCTTTTTTTTTTTAGTGCTGCCAGTGTAGTCGTTTTCTTGCCACAGTCAAATTTAGCCCCATGAAGGGAAAAATGGCTTTGGTGGAATTAGTCGGGATCAAATCGAAAATCAGATCAAATATTCGAACTCCATTTTGTTCAAATTTCTGGGTTTGGCTAGTCTTACGCGTTTGAAGTGACGAAATTCGAATTTCGAGGGAAAATCGGACTATCATTAGGAATCCGTTTTCCAATTTTTTGGCAGCACTAAATTAGGCGCGCGATGGTAAATTCAAATAAAAGTTAATTTTTAAATTTTAGGATACACCTAATGCATGCTGAATAGGTATGCACCTATTGTGTCGCTTTTGATTCATCGTGCTTCATATTATTATCTAGTCGTCACTCTTATTTACCGGAGTAATGCCTGCAGCGGTTTTTTTTTTTTTTTTTTTTTTTAACAATCATATTCATTAAGTATTAGTCACGCTTAATCAGTTGTGCCTAATTTATATAGACCCGTTTTTTCTATTTTTTGCTAATTTGAGTCGGATTGAAAATCAACGTTTTTCTCTTAATGGGGCTAAATTTCACTCTGCCAAGAAAATCTTAATACCGACAACACTAAAATAATGACGACGCCGACAACACTAAAAAATGACAACACCAACAACACTAAAAAAATGACAACACCAACAACACTAACAAAATGGCAACACTAATAAAATTATAACGCTGACAACACTTTTAAATTGACAACACCAACTACACTAAAAAAAATGAAAACACAGACAACACTACGAAAAAGATAAGACCGACAACACTAAGAAAATTACAACACCGACAACACTATAAAAATTAAAAACTTCGACAACACTAAGAAATTGATAACATCGACAACACTAAAATGTCTGTGTTTTCATTTTTTTAGTGTAGTTGGTGTTGTCAATTGAAAAGTGTGGTCGGCGTTTTAATTTTCCTAGTGTTGTCGGTGTTGTCATTTTATTAGTGTTGCCGGAGTTAAGATTTTCTTGGTAGAGTCAAATTTAGCCCCGTGAAGGGAAAAAAGTTAATTTTCGACCCGACTCAATTTGGCAAAAAATTAAACAACTGATCTATTTAAATTAGCCACTACTGGTTAAGCTTGACTAATACTTAATGAATATGAATGTTGAAAAAATTCAAAAACCTGCTGCAAGGATTTCTCGGGTAAATAAGAGTGACGACTAGATAATAATATGAAGCATGATGATTCAGTAGCGACACAATAGATGCATATTCTGCATGCATTAGGTGTATCCTAAAATTTAAAAATTAACTTTTATTTGAATTTACCATCGCGCGCCAAAATTAGATCTGCGAAAAAAATTGGAAAACGGATTCCGAATGATACTCTGATTTTCCCTCGAAATTCTAATTTTATCCCGTCAAACGCGTGAGACTGGCCAAACCTGGATATTTGAACAAAATGGAGTTCGAATAATTGATCTGACTTTCGATTTGATCTTGACTGATTCCACCAAAGACATTTTTCCCTTCATGGGGCTAAATTTGACTTTGCCAAGAAAATGACTACACCGGCAACACTCAAAAAAAAAAGACAACACTAACAACACTAAAAAATTAATGACAACACCGACAACACTACGAAAATGACAACACAGACACCATAAAAAATAATGATAACACTGACAACACAACGAAAAAATGATAACACAAATAACACTAAAAAAATGACTACTCCAAGAACACTAAAATAATGGCAACACCAACGACACTAAAAAAAATGACAACACTAACAACACTAAAAAATAAATGACAACGCGGAAAACACAAAAATAATGGGAACACCGACAACACTACAAAAATGACAACACCAGCAACTCTAAAATAATGACAACACTGACAACACTAAGAAAATGACAACACCAACAACACTAATAAAATGACAACACCGACAACACTACAAAAATGAAAACATCAAAACTTTCAAATTGACAACACCAACTAAACTAAAAAAATGAAAACACAGACAACACTACAAAAATGACAACATCGACAACACAAAAAAAAATGACAACGCCGACAACACTAAAAAATGGCAACACCGACAACACTACAAAAATGACAACATCGACAACACTAAAAAAAAAGACAACACTGACAACACTAAAATAATGACAACACCGACAACACTAAGAAAGTGACAACACCGAGAACACTAAAATAATGACAACACCGTGGTGTTGTCATTTTTGTAGTGTTGTCGGTGTTGTCGTTGTTTTAGTGTTGTCTGTTTATTTAATTATTCAGTTTCTTCGGCGTTTTTGTTTGCAATTATTATGTTTTTGCAATACTTCTTTTTTGTGGAAATTTGTATCGTGCTACGCAGAAAGTAGCCAGGCAGAACACAAAAATACACATTCGCGAGGAGGGGACGCCGCATTACTAAATTAAAATGTCGAGTAAAATGTCGAACTCGGCATCAATATGGACACTTGTTTCACAGATATAATGTTTGTTTCTGTTTGTGATTTCATTTTCGAAATTGTTTACAAGCATTTCGTTCAAAATGGGAGTGATAGTAATCCTATTGCTAGCCCTGTTGTTGCTGCATTGGCAGTAGTTCTAGTTAGTAGCATAGAAGCATAAGGGTTTTGGGGTTGACCCACCTCCAAAGTAAAAAAAAGACTTTTGAAAAATTGCACTTCTGAAAAAAAAAAGATGTAGGTACGACATCCAGGATTCATCGATAGTGATCATATTATTTGTATTACCTCCATCTTCTAAAATTTGTAACTATTGACAAAATTCATCAGCGGTACCAAAAATTCCACGACAATCACCCCCCCCCCTCCCCCGAACTGAGACCTAGCTACGCCACTGGTCCTGGTTCATTATCTCTTTGGATATGTTGGCGTATTTCTGACCTTTTGAGTTACCTTTGTAATTGTTGTTAAGCATTGTCTGAAGTTTGTCCTTCAGTACGTTTTCAAACATACTAGGTATTCAAATATCTAGTGAGAGACTAATTGATCACTGTTGGTTATTTTTGTCTGGCTTAGTTTTGTTTCTAGTTGTAAAAGTAGTTTTTGACATTGTACTGCGGAATTTTTGGGATTTGTGAGAGAGAAGTGTCTAGTCGGACCTGAGCTCAGATGACGTACGAAATCAAAGACTGAGAGTGTGTAGAAAAAGTGCGTTTATTCATTGACCGATAGCAAAAACAGAGCGGGGGAGTTAAATATAAACTGTGACTGTTCTGTAATCCAACTGTAACTCAACTAAACTAATCTAATGTCCTGTCTAGCCGATCGAGGATGAAAAATAAGAGTGAGTCATGAGAATAAGAAAAAGAAAAAGAAGAACGTGGTTTTGAGAAGATCACCAGATATGTGGGTATGTAGGAGACAAAAGACGTTTGTTAGATGCTCGCATCGTGCTTCCCAGGAAGTAGCCAGGCAGGAAAATTTATACGAAAATGTACATTGGAGAGGAGAAGGTCGCTGCAGTGTCCTGTTTTGAAATTTTAGTTGCGTCTTTTAGGAATTTAACGAAAATTTTGGTAATTTTGTAGCCTGGTGTGGTGTTCCTGTGCTGTTTGTCAGTAGTCTCATTGGTTTGTTGGGTTTGTGTGATATGACTAGTCTTTTTAATTATGATGCTTTGGAGTCCATTTCTGTGGGTTTTCAATTGATCTGTGTGTTGTGTACCTTCACTACCGTAAACTGGGGCAACTTTGGGTTCGTGGGGGAACTCCGGACATTGCTGGTTTTAAACATCAGAACTGAAGTAACGCTGGTTAAATAAATGCGTTATTTCTTCGTTAACTTTTCGAGGATCGCTTCAGAATTTTGATTCGATACTGCTTTAAGCCTACCAGTGTTACTCCAGTTCTAATGTATAAAACCGACAATGTCCGAAGTTCTCCACAAATCCGAAGTTACTTTAGTTTATAGTACTGTTTTTAGTCTTGCAAAAATACTCTGCTTTCAGATGAAATAGGTACAAACTTCAAAAACTGTAGACAGGCGTAAGTCTTTGAAGATAACCGTTTTCCCCGTCTTGATCTGTCTTCGCAATAAAATAAGTAGAAGGGGGACCAATTTGTGGAACACCCTGTATTCTAGACATCGTCTGGCTGGCAAGTAAAAGCCTGCAGAATATGTACACGGCGAATGCAGTAAACGGTAAAACGTGAGTTCACCTCCTGGAATTTCTATATCATATCGAGGAAAACGTGCAGAAAAATATTTATGGGAATGCACTTTTTTTAATCATCTTCTGGCGATATAATTTACAAAAATATTTTTAATCTACTTCCGATAAATACGGAGAACTTCATTTTTCGAATTTTCCAGCCATCGGGAAAAGCTCAACGGTGAATTGCGGCGTACAGTCCGAGTATTTTCGGCATTGATACCTCACAGGTCTGGTCGAAATACCATAGAAAGGCTGGACTGCAGCCGATGCAAAACAATTCCTGGCCTGCATTCTAAATTTTCAGTTTTGTTTCCCATTTCACCGATGCGCTTGCCACCACCCCAAATGTAAACAGAAATTGTACAGCTCGCTTAAGTAAGTTTTGACATGCATCCATTGTACGAGGAGAAACTTTCTAAGCTTGTCTATAAAATACGTTGCACTCTCCCCTTCGTGAGCATCATATCGATATATAAGAACCATATCGGGGAAGAAATCTGTTCTTTATTGTATTATAAATAACGTCGCGTTATAAACTTCGCCCGGAATAAAACTTTCCTGAAGTATATCAATTATGATTTTCCAAAAAAGAGCTCTTTTCACATCGATTACGAGGTAAGCTGAGGCAAGCTGTGCGTACATCGTGCCACGAGGAAGTAACAATTATTTCCTTGAACGTTTTCGCGTGCTCACGAAGTTTTTCTCAGTTTCGCGAATCAGGTGACGAGCTGCTTTTTCGAGCTACGAGAGATAACTGAACAGTGAAGAGTTTACTACAATTGTGTGTTCATTACAATTACTAAAGGTTTATAATAGTTTAAAATGAATCTGTATTGGTCACCATTAATTTTCGTTGTATGTCATTTTCTCATTCCACCATATTCGTCCCTTTCTGTCTATACGTGGAGAGCAATGAACTAGAAGTGGGGGGAGGGCAAGAGGCAACTTTTGGCTGCTTCAAGATTTCTGAAAGAAAAACACTTTTGAGCCCAATTTCGTAAATAATAACACTTTTGAGCCCAGTTTCGAAAATAATGAGATGTTTGGTTAAATTTTACAAAACCTACTAATCTTCAATAACAAAAAAAAAAAAGAAGGTAGGAGAGCATTTATGCTTTGCGATGTACTTGTCTTTGTCTTTTGTGTGTGAGGTGGCTCTGTGTGCACCGAGTGCTCAGACTTTGTAGTCCATTGCACTATTCCTCAAGTTGATTTTAAGGATCAGCTCAGTAGCTTCACTTTTATAACCAAAATGAGAATTTTTCTGAACTCTATCCCTTTGACTTCACTGGGTGCGATACTCTAGTCCCAGTGCTTCACGTCTTGTCCCGGCTATTGCTGGGCATTGACATATGATATGGATCGAGGTTTCTTCCTCTTCTCCGCAGTAACTACAGGAGCCGCTTTTCACCACTCCTATTTTATACCACATGTGTTTTGTGGCCCCATGACCAGTTAGTAGTCCGATCATGAACCTTGCATGTCTCCTGTCAAGCCCTAATAGGAACTTGGCATTTTTACTAGGGGCGTCCCCTATCAGTGCTTTGCTTACCTTCATGCCACTGGCCAGCCGCCAGTGCATTTCCGTCTGCATACTTACCCAAGCCTTAAATTGGATTTTATGACGCTGTATGCTACAAAGGAAGATACGCAGTGGCGAATTCTGCTTTTTTTCTAGGTACATCTCTAAGTTTCAGTAGCACCTCTTCATTACACCCCCTTCCATAGCCGGAGCCAGGGGGATTAAACCTCCCCCCTTCGAACTTAATTTTTAAATTTAAAAATACAAAACCCGTCACTAGATATTTTTCATTTATTATTAGTATATTATTATTCATGTTTTTCCTTCAGCCCCCCCCCCCCCGAGAAAATTTTGGATCCACCTATGCCGCGGCCCATTTCTTTCTTTCTCCTGGGAAAAAAATAGAACAGGATTTTTATTGAGTGATTGCAGAAAATAAAAATTAGAATAATAAAGCAAGTGAATTATGATTATTAGTATAAAAACACAAAATTATTTATAAATGATAAAATCAATCCACCTCTCGCTAAGCTCAACAAATTTAATTACTTTTTTGTAAAAACCTGATTTTCGTCAAATAAAACCGACATACGCACAATAAACAATAGAACGCCAGGCAATGGGAATCTCTCAACGTGGCGATGGACCTGGCCGGCGAAATACGCTACCACACACTCACCAGATATTCCTGTGTGCATATGTGAAACCTGTTTTTTATTCGGGCCGTGCATCCGTCAGAGCGCGTCGCTATCGAGTCGAAGTTGCATTTCTCCCATTAATGTACATACTCATTAAAATTGAAATATCTCGAAAAATAAGACGTTTTTAAAGTATTTAAAGAGAAAATAATTTTTTGAGCAAAGAATTTTCTTTTGATTAAAACTATTTTTATAGCTAGATTCCAAAATTTTGCTGCATGTGTCAAAAACTTCACCTTGTGGTCGCTGATAAGAGTGGTCGATAAGCGCTGCCCGGCTCGAATACACCCTAGTCAATCTCTTTTTTCGTAGATGTACTCCCTGACAATATCTTGTGAGCAACGGGTACACAAAGTTTCGACATGTAGGATGCGCTGCATAGTGACGACACGGTAGGAAAAAAACGAAAAATGTTGTGGAAATTAATGCGAAAAAATAGAATTTTGATACCTGTACAAAATTATAACATTTCTCTTTTTCCCTCCATTTTCCTTGGTACATCGCCGAGTGACTAGATGTACCGAAGGATTCGCCACTGAAGATACGGCCTCGGTGTTGCCAGTTCCTTTTTTATACCCTCCTTCGCTAGCTTGCCAGTGATCCTGTTTCCTTTTATACCGCAGTGTCCCGGTGTTCATAGTATGGTGACACGGTTCTCCTGAGCGAGGGTGTACAATTTGTTAACACACTCCGCCGCCACCAGGGATGTAGTTTGGTGTGACGATAGTGCCTTAATAGCCGATTGACTGTCTGTACAGATATAGATCTGCTTATTAACAAGGTCCCTCTGCTGGCTTCTATTAATGGCCACCGTGATCGCCATTACTTCTGCTTGGAGGATAGTGACGCCCTCTTCCAGTGCCTTAGAGAAATCTGCAAACCACACATTCACGTCTTTCCCCAAGCCTCCCATGTGGGTATCAGTGTACGGTACGGCTTGTCAAAGAAGTGTTCCATCGCAGTTCTATCCTTTGGCATCCCAAAGCATTTGTCCGTCATCCTCGCCATCTCCCATATCCTTCTGTAGCCTGTTTTTTTGGCCTGAAGGTTTGGTTGACCCAGACGATAAGCCCCCATTACCGCAGGTGATTCTACAGCAGTGTGAAGTGGTGGCAAGTTTAGGAGTCTTTCCAGTGCCTTAGTCGGCGCCGTTCTTATTGCCTTCGTTGTCATCACGCATGCGAGCCTTTGCAGGTCTAGTTCATCTCTGATTTTGGCCAGGTGGACCCGCCCCACACAATGGCCGCATATGTGTTTCTGGGACGTATTATACTGGTATATATCCAGTGCATCATTTTGGGAGACAATTCTCAGGTCCTACCGACAAAAGTGCAGCAAACCCAAAGAGCCTTGATCCCTTTTCTTATTTTATCTGAAACGTGATCCCTCTAGGAGAGTTTTTCATCAAGATATACTCCTAAGTCCTTCACCTTTCCTATGAGGGCTAATGGTCTTCCTTGTATTGCACCTTGTTCAACTCCTTACCCTTCCTCTTGTGGGTGAAAAACGTGATCTCAGTTTCGTCCAGGCTTATCGATAGCCTCTTTTTCGCACACCATTTTTCCACACATCGGAGTCCCCACTGTGTTAAACCCGCGATGGTTCCCAGAATTTTGCCGGTTACCACCACAGCCAGATCATCGGCGTAGCCCTGTGTGTATATTTTTTGACCATTTAACTCATCCAGCAAACTGTCTACCACTAGGCTCCACAGTAGGGGAGAGAGTACTCCCTCCTGTGGACAGCCCCTGATGGTCGTTGCATGGATTTGTTCTTGTTGGTGTTCTGTTATCTGGATCTCCCTGCCTTTTAGCATGGATACAATCCAGTTTATTGAGCTCTCCTTCACTTTCCTTTCCTTCAGGGCTGTTTCTATTGATTCATGAGAGGTCGCATCAAACGCTCCTTGTATGTCCATGAATGTTGCCA
This sequence comes from Acanthococcus lagerstroemiae, assembly GCA_031841125.1. NCBI lineage: Eukaryota > Metazoa > Arthropoda > Insecta > Hemiptera > Eriococcidae > Acanthococcus > Acanthococcus lagerstroemiae. Next base: position 39,167,935 of record CM063112.1, read on the forward strand.
GGACATAATCTCCGACAGTCATCCCTCTCTCAATTGCCGTAACAAGCGAGTGCCGTGATGACTCTACTGATCTGCCTGTCCTATATGCGTTCTGGTTCTCATGTAGTGGAAACCTTTTCAGGGTAACCTCTCTCAGGTGTCTGTCTATCAGCCTTTCCAAGGTTTTTAGCATGAATGATGAGAGACTTATCGGCCTGTATGATTTGGCCTTAGAGGGGTCTCTGCCTGATAGTATTCTCACGCCCGTCAACGATTTTGGAATGTACCCTAGGGCTAATGATGCTCTGAGGACCCTAATGAACGGTCCCATTATGGTCTCTAGTCCTGTCTGTAGGCAAACTGGATAGATTCCAACTGGGCCCGGTGCTTTATACGGCGAGAATGTGTTTACCGCCCAACATACCCTGTCTGGTATAACCATCTCCTTCGCCGTTTCCCAATCCGTTCCACTTTGCCTTCGGTTGGCTCCCGGCTCCGGCTGTGTATTTTCTATGATTTTTATCCCGGAAAGTGCGTGTCAACGAGGTGCTCTATTGCCTCTTTCGGGGTGGTAGAAAAACCACCTGTCGGAAGTTCGAGCGGCCCCTCTTCCACCCTCCTTTCCTTACTGAGAAGATTTTGCAAGCGTTCCGTCTCCGGTATCTTTTCTATAGATTCGCATAAACATCTTCACCCCTCTGTTTTAGCTCACTTGAATGCCTTTTTATATGCTTTTTGCGCCTCATGATATATTATGTAGTTCCCAGTAAGCTAGCGTATTAGTTGTCAGTGCAGCCCTTAGCCTTCTTCGAGTATCTTTCCTACGTTTCCCCAACTCTGCTGTCCACCAGATGGTTTTACGTGATTTTACTATCATAGGCTCACAGTTTTTTCGTAGGCGTTCCTGAGTGCACCATCCAGTATGCTGGATTGTGCTTCCAGATCCCCACGTTCTGAATCCGTTGCCAGTTGTACCTCGTCAGTCTTTCTAAATCATTTTTGTAGCCTTTCCAGTTTATTTTCCTAGGGTTCCTCATAGCTTTTTGTTCCTCCTTAGGTGCTTAAATCTGGGGGATGTATCGGTGATCCGACAGAAACGGTTCGTTCAACACTCTCCATCCCTGGACTCGGTCCCTAAGTTTGGAATTACAGAGGGTTATGTCTATAACTTCTTTCCTTACTTTTGTGACAAACGTTGGTTTGCTTCCCTCATTCAGAACCAGCAGATCCGGTGTCGCAAGGTATGTAGTTCACTAGCCCTTTCCCTCTCGGGTTTGTGCCTGTACTCCTCCATATAGTATGGTGCGAGTTGGCATCGCATCGACAAGAAGATTCAGTTTTTCCTTCACACAGTATTCCACCTGTTCTTTGAGCTCATCAGTTGGGGGAGGGTCCCTAGAGTCTGATGGGAAATATGCTGAGCATATCACCATCTTCTTCTTTGTTCCCTCACTCCTCATATTCCAAAATGGCCGCCACAAAATCCCTTAAGGTGAATTCCCGGTATTACTATGCAGCTCACTTAATACGTAAATATTTCCGCTGTACTTAGAACCCTCTGGGCGGCACCCTTCTCAGCAGTAATCAAACATTACAAATTACATTCAATCCGGTGAAATTAGATCAAAAATTGGGCTATAAAGGAAAAACATGGTATCGTCGATGTTTTTGCGGAATATTGTCGATATTGTTCGTCCTAACTTTATTTATTTATTTTTACAACCATTCACAGAGTCTACTTTAGGTGACGTATCGCGTTTACAATTAGTCAGTGCGCCCATGATCGAGCATAAGTCTACCCCATTCTTCTCCATCGGTCCCTATCCCTTGCACTCCTCACCCAAAGCCTTCCCTATGTTTTTTAGCTCGTCGTTCCACCTTGTCAGAAGTCTCCCCGGTGATCTCCAACCTTTCCTAGGATACTAATCCAATTACTATCTTCTTCCCCGTTTTTCCTTCCCTTCCCTTGGCAACATGTCCCGCGTATTCGAACTTCAGTTTTTTGGCGATGTATATACAATCTTTTGCTTCGGTTCTCCTTCCCACTTCGATGTTTCTCCAGTTTGCTAACTGAGCATATGAAATTGTCAATTTACCAAACTCTGAAAGATGATGCCCATTGCTACAGCCCTGCTGATTAGTACTCGATACTCAAATCTGCTGTGAGCAAAATGATCTCACTTAACCTTACTTGTATGATTGATCCAGGATTATCTCATTTCAGTATACGAAAGCTACATGCACTCGTTGCTGTTCTTGTTTCTTAAGAACATTTTAAACCGTCTACAGCCATAAATTCCCCGCGCTTGGAATCGTGGGTAGGTTTGGATTTTTACAACTGTAGCTAAACTTTCCATTACGGAATTTTTATCTACCATGCTCATGAAACGAATCGGCAGAATTAGAATCGCGTATTGGACACGCGAGGCGTCGACCCACCCCGCCGAATATGACAATTCTGCAACCATAAAAAGGAAAAACTGCGGGTGATACCATAACGCCTTTATGTTCAGGTGTAGTTTATTACTTACGGTTTTTCTTTTCGCACGATATGTTTTTCCTTTTTGATCAAAATAGAAGTTGTTGCTGCGTTCTCAGGGGAGTAGTACGTTGATCTACGTAGAAAGGGCGCCTTAGGTTGCTTTTACGACTCCGAAGATGTGTGCGCGCGAGCGGGAAAAATAAATTGAAAAAAAAAGTAGGTGTATGTATAGCAATGGCAGTAAAAAATATTTGGTTTTATATGCTTTGTAAAAGTATCGCTTTATTAAAATTTTTTCTTAATTCTATGAGTAAAATTTACTTATTTACTTTTTTTTGCAGGCAGGCAGGCAGGCAGATGTTCTTAGAGGCGTATGGTGTTAGTGGTTCTTGACACATTTTGTCTGTTATGCCTGTACAGGTTCACTATCTAAAGAACAGATGATCTCTCATGATCAGAAAAATAGCTACAAAAAGTGTGTATAAACCAAGTACAGAAATGAAAAAAGTCGCATCGTGATAAAATGATTGACAGCAATGACAGAATTGAAATTTAAAAAAAAAATGGAAAATGGTGTTCTCACTAAAGCGAGAAAAAGTTTTAATTTTCTTTAAAAATATCTTGTTTTGATACACACTTTCTGAATAATCGTGTCTATATGCTGGCCCACCACACCATTATAATAATATATATATGCTGACGTCTGTAAAAAATGGATTACCGTTGTTGCCAAATCGATTCATTCTTGTATGTGTAAAATTCGAATGATTGCTAATTGGGATGTGGAATGAAAGTAACTCAGGAGGAACATAATAATTTCGGATGTAAAAAGTCTCCCATTCGGATGTTTGGGCGGAGACTACCTAGTGAGAAAATATCAGAATTGAGAATGGAAACACAGAATATAAGGACTCTGAATGAAGTAAACAAATTAGTTACACTTAAAGAAACAGACGAAAAGATTAAAATTAAATACATACCTGGAAATTAGTGATGTGAGATGGTCAGAAGAAAAATGATTTTCGGACGGGGGAGTATAGAATAATTAATTCAGCAGCGGACAGAGAGCAAGCAGGCGTATGTATTTTTATGAATAAGACTGTAGGGAATAGAGTGCAAAATTGTACCCAATATAGTGAGATAATATTAATGGTAAGAATTTCAGCTAAACCAGTATCTTCAGTGATAGGCCAAGTTTGTATGCCAACAAAAGAGGTTATAGTGAAGAAGAAGTAGAAAGAATTAGTAAAGAAATTGATGGAAGTATTAGGCAAGGTAAAGGGAAGGAAAATTAAATCACAATGGGAGATTGGAACACCAGAGTAGGAGGAAGAAAAGAAGAAGGGGTATGTGGGGAGCATGGTTTAGGAGAGCGAAATGAAAGAGGGTCGAGGATCATGGAATTCAATTATTGGAAACACTCTCTTTAAGAATCACGAGAGAAGACAATACACTTGGGAAAGCCCAGAAGATGAGATAAGATATCAAATAGATTATACCAGGTGTCTCTTTTGCGATGACCCCCTTCCCCCTGGTAAGTAGGCAATCTACCCCGACAATGTGTAGATATGTTTGCATACTCTTACTTTTGAAGGGGCTGAATTATGGTCAAATTTTGAAAGGTTATTATCTTTGTTTTTTTTTCCTTCTCACGACTGGAGATAGACAAAAAAATGATACCAATAGGTAATAGTAAAGGGCAGTTGTGGTAACCGCAGAGAAAAATGGTCGGAATCGGCTCAACAGGGTGTTCATAAAATCTATTTTAGTACAAATTATATCAGAAAATTTTCACATTTTTTCCATTTCCCGTGAAACTTGCCCCTTAGACTACTGTTTTTTTATTTGCAATAGATTGCAAATTAAATTTCCCATAAAAAAGGTCATTAGCAATTTTTTTGTATCTGGATTATAACTGCTCAAAATATCCTCGTTAATAATGCTACACAACAGCATAAAAAACAATGGGATGAGATTATATGATTTCACATTCCAGTTGTACTTGGAATGCTGAATATGATGGCGTTAACCATTTTTCTCAATAACCTCTCGTTTTCCGTATTCAAAATTAAAATTTTATTAACATTTTCACTTTATATTCCTTTTTGTCGTCCAGGAATAGCTACACTGATACGAATAACTCTACTGAACACGTATAGTTGTTCGATCAGTAATTTCATCTTGATTATACTAAAATTTTCATTTAAGATAGGAGATATGGAAAAAAATACACTATAATCAAAAAATTAACATCGGCATTAAATTCCTCGTTGAAAATACATAGAATCTTTTATTCTCATATCATTGTTTTTTAAAAAATCTCTAATTGTTGTGTAGTGTAATTATTATTACTTTTTAACACAGATGCACAGACCTTATGAAGATACCTAATAATCAATCTTCTTCAGCTACTTTACCACTTCATAGAGTTATATCGTTCATGGGGCTTATTCACCTCCCTCCTTTCATCTAATTACCCCATATTTGAAATTGAAGCCGATGTAATGAGGGGGGGGGGTTCTAGTATTTTGTACAGTTTAATATGCGTATCCAATAGTTGGTTCCAAAGATCGCTAAATTCGGTTATCGCATCAGTGACCGGAGGGACGCCTTGGGGACAGGCCCTAGCCCTCATTTCTCCGTACCGCAACGGTGCGCACGTCCTACCAGGGCCACCATGGGGTTCCCTACAGACCGAGGTCCGCACTTCCTGAGCGCTCGCCTGGAATTCAGGTCCCCCACGGCCGGGCTCGCTGCCTCTCTTCACTCACCCCTCACCTCCTCGTCTTAATCCATGTGTTGACGCAGGCAGGTGGTGACGACGGTGAGCCCTGCCGGTGGGTCCGCAACACAGCTGCAGCAGCTCTCCTAGGATGGTACAAAGTTCTCTTCCTATTCGATGAGTTTTCCTCCTGTTCGGTGAACATTTTGGCCATATTCTCCGAGCTGTGCCGCATACCGATGGGAAGGGTGCAAGATGACAGTTGTGGTAACCACACAGAAAAAAATTAGAAATCATGGAAAGTGGTCTTCCAGTCGGATAAAAATTTCTCTGAATACATTGCACACTCTCGTCGGCCTTGTCGCAGTGGCGTTTACAACGAAGGCCCCAAAGAGTGAAGCGGAGACTTTGTTAATTTAAATGGCAGGGTGTTCACACTCTACTGTGTGGGTGACACTGGTCCGGAAAATGTTCTACATAACGTCGAGCTGCTTCCTTACGATTTCCTCCGCACAAACCATAGTAATACACTATATCGGTGCAATCTGAGTTAAAATATCTCCCAGGCATTGTATCAAATACCAACTTACTTTTTAAAAAGAACGTGGAAATATTTTTAAAATTTCAGTTCACAAAATTCTTTGCAAAACAAGATAACTAACTTTCAAATTGTAAGGGAAAAGAACAAGAATAAAACCAAAACAGTCAGCCAATAATAAATTGAATTTTCACGTCAATTTGGTTGGTTAGCAATAATTTCATACTTCTGCCGTATAATCGCAATCAACCTGATTCTGGGGGAAAACTTTTTTTATTATTCATAACCATAAGACATAACCAGCTGGTTCTTCGATCCATGTCTCCATGTCAACAGCAATATTTTAGGCCTAGATTCTGTAATCTACATAAATAAAATTCCTCATCACAAAATTATTGCCCCCCTCCCAGAGTGTTACAGTAAATAGTAAATAGAAAAGATACAAACATTTCCCTATACAATAATTTTGTGCTAAGTGAAATTTATTTTATGAAAATCATGTTCAACCACTTTCCATGATCTGTAATTTTTTTCCTGTGTGGTCACCACAACTGTCATCTTGCACCCTTCCCATCAGTATGCACCACAGTTCGTGGAATATGGCCAAAATGTTACCAAAACCGAATTTAGTGACCTTTGGAATCAATTATTGGATACCCATATAAAACTTTACAAAATATTGGAACACCCCCCCCCCCCTCATTACATGGGCCTCAATTTCAAATATAGGGTGACTACATAGATAAAAGGAGGGAGGTGAATAAGCCCCATAAACGATATAACCCTGTGAAGTAGTAAAGTAGCTGAAGAAGATGATTGATTATTATCTTTGTAAGGTCGGTGTATCTGTTTTCAAAAATAATAATTCATAACGAGGATATTTTGAGCAGTTCTAATCCAGATATAAAAAAATTGCTAATGACCTTTTTTACGAAAAATTTAGTTTACAATATACTGCAAATTAAAAAACAGTAGCCTAAGAGGGCAAGTTTCACAGGAAATTGAAAAAATGCGAAAATTTTCTGATATAACTGGTACTAAAATTGATTTTATGAACACCCTGTTAAACCTATTCCGACCTTTTATTTCTGTGGTTACCACAACTGTCCTCTACTATTACCTACTGGCACTATTTTTCTGTTTATCTCCAGTCGTGAGAAGAAAAAAATTTTAAGATAGAAAACTTTTTAAAGTTTGACCATAACTTAGCTCCTTCAAAAGTGAGAGTATGTAAACATATGTACATTTTGTCAGGTAGGTTGCCCACTTACCAGGTGGAAGGGGAGTCATTGCAAAAGAGATACCTGTATTAGGAGTTTAACACTAAAATACGCGCTCTACCGAGAAAATATAGAATGTCCTCATTCCGTAATCATGGTTATCAGAATGTGCTGTGTGTGTACATAATGGGGGCCAACATTTTTTCAAATTATTACGAAAAAGAGTTTTATTAGCTATTTTTGTAAATTATACAAGTTAAAATATGTATTCTTAGGTACTTTACGTAATTTTCCCTTGTATTCATTTTAAGCAAATTCCAGCCTCTTGCAAAATTTACCAGATTTTGAGGATATAATTAAGTAATTATCGACTTTTTTAAGGCATTTTTTGTTTTCTAGAGTTTCTTTGTTTATTTTTTTTGAACGCTGTAATCATCACAAAGTTCTTCCAAATTTTTCTTTTTCTTTCAAAAAATAATAATAATAATACAAATAAATAAAATGATAAATAAAAAAAGGAAAAATAATTTTCATTTCATTCTTCAGAATTTTCGTAAAAGCCTTCAATTTTTAACCACATTAACAAATTTATGTAAATTTTCTGATTTAGCTGTAGAAAATCTCCATTTTGATATACATCTTATAGAAATATGATAAAGCAGATTTAATTTTTTTCGTCAGGAGCTAAATACATTCTGCAGAATTTGCCTTGTCTTATCCATATAACAAAAGAATTAAAAGTGGATAAAAACTTCTTCTTGGCTTACAGAATAATTACATTTCCAAATAATATATAAGTAGGGCGCAAATCTGTTTACACTTCCCCCTACTCCTCCTTTGCAGGAGCAGTGCCCTGTCATTTGGATCTCGTAATTTTCAAAAGTTTTATTAGTGATGACACTCAAGTCGTGAGGCTTGCCGACGACTGAGTGCATTTGCCAGTCACTTCCTTTCCTGTGACTCTTTTAACTGAAGCAGGTAGGTAATCAATGAAGGTGGAATAAATCTTGAACTCAGGTCCGTACTCAGGATTTAAGTAAGGAAATTTTTGCGATTTAGATAAAAAAATTTTGGTGGAGAGGGGGCTGCGAATACTCCAAATGTATTCAATTTCCCACGTGTATATAAAGAAAATTTGGCCAATGGGGGGACACTCCCTCCCGTCGGCATGGCCCTGCTTGAACTAAATGTAGAAAATAATTTCATAAATTCTCATTTAATTACTAATTGAATAAGAAATTGTGTAGTACCTACCTGGTTCCTTCTTTAAATTTGACAGGTGTTTGGTACTAAGCACCTTCTTCCCTTCAATGAATGGCCTCATAAATACGTTGAATTGTTGCAAAACATGTTTTAAAAATGATATTCAAGTTATATATAAAACCCCATAAAATAACTGATCAGAAGGCTAAAAAACTTTCACTCTCATTATGGGATTAATGCACCTGATAACCACGATCACATAATGAGGTTTTCAAAACATGGTAGTGCTAGCGCTCCAAGTGGAGTGTTAAATTCCCAATATTGCCAACTTCTCAGTCTGTTTATTCCCAAATTACAACTTTTTTATAAAAGAAGGGTCGGACCCCCCCCCCCCTCTCCGGTATATTCCTGTACCGAGGACGTTTAAAAAACATGCTGCCTACCTTTCGCCTACCCTGAAAAGGAAGTTGGCTTCGCTATAGTAAATTTCTCTGAAGGTTTTGATGGAAATGCCCTCTGATCACTTTTCACTCACTGGTTGATATTGTTCTCGTTTTTGTCTGAAGTTGAGGCATGTTTCATATCATGGCAGTGTGGAAACCTGATGGGAAGTCGCGAGAAACAGATGCCCAAGTTGAGAACAATGATTATGCTGGCAGTTCTTACGAAGTTATTGGATACTATACCCATCATAGTTCATCTAATGAAATGGAAGATTCCCTATACTTTATACTTGAGTTAAATCTGTGTTAGGGCTAGCCTTAAATTGACGTGTTTAATCAGTTAATTTCAAGTCGAGTCGGGCTACCGACGGTGGCTCCAGCAGTACGTGATATCGGGTCCGATAACGGGACAAAGTTGTACACTTTCATTTTCCTTCCAAATCTCGAAAGGGTTCGAATTTTCGATAATTGAGTCCACATTTGAAAAGCGATTTCAACGTAGTTGTTCTCGTATAGTCCGATGTCGAGAAAGGCAGAAAGAATTGCGGCGCTAGAAAAACCTCCAGCTTAATTCGTAAAATTTCGATATTCTTAACCGTAGGGTTTGAGAGCGGCTCGGTGTTTTCTTTTGGGGTGTCGTTGCCGGAATGGGAAAGAAGGACAAAAATAATAAGTTTAATGGAAAATGATTTCGCGAGCTTTACGGTCGCAGGTTGCGTTCGAGTTTACATCGCGGTAACTCCTCTTCTCAGGAGTGAAATAAATAACCGGTGAGCAGTACCTTCGCTCGCTTAACTCGGTTAATTCGTATCAACATTTCATAAGTTGCTATGAAAACTGGAAAGCGCAGAATCCGCCGAAAGTAGGAGAGTTTTAGAAAACGGCCGAAAGAATTACCCGACAAAAATACACAGAAATTTAACCGGTAGATGCCGGTCGGTCGCATCGAAATTACGTTCATTGCAATTTTGCGAACGCATGCAGAAGCACGCCGCATTTGTATTTACGCGGGATTATTCGAGTATGCAGGTAATGATTTTGAATATTTAAATTCGGCTTGCTTTTGAACCGATTTCGAAAAGTGAATGGAAAATCGACCGCGAAAAATGAGTGAACAAAATATTTTTTATGAACGTCAGAAATTTTTTGGAAGATAGAATGTACGTGTTCATGGACACAGACGATTTGTCATCGAACAGCTGAGTGAATTTCGGAAATTGAACACCTAACTCAGTTGACCAGAGAGAAAAAGGTAAACTTTCCATTCATTTTCAAAAATGACGTTGAAACTGCTGTCGTTTTTCTATCGTGCTGAACGCTTATAATTCAGTCTTTTTAATTCGACTTCTTGAACTCGATGGCATATTGCTATACAATAATGACTTAACTCAAAAAAACTGATTCTTTCAGGAGAGTAATTCTAAGGGTTTAAATGACTGTAACTTTGGGTAAAAGGTTATCATTCTCACTGAGACATTTTTGTCTATAGGCTAGAATACTAATAACCATGATGCATGCATTATAAATGTTTTATAAAATGTAATTTGAATTTGTAAAAACAGAAAAGAATGAAAGAACAACATTTTGAATGTCAGTATTACATATAAAAAGAAGTAGGAACAGCAAAGATGTACCAATTGGGAGAATGGGGCTACTTACCCCCCCCCTCCCCGGCAGTATTTTTACTTAGCAGTTGGGAAAATTTACCATTTCAGTAATAAGTTGGGAAAACTGAGCATTTTTTACTTCAATGTTTTTTAAAGATATGAAAATAGAGGGGCACGAGGGGCAGCTTGCCCCGTAAGCCTCTACACCGGAGTTGGGAAATTTTAGTAAATACATAGTAGATGAATCAAAAGTTGGGACTTTTTTTTTAAATTTCATTTTGATCACTTATCTATCTAAAATTAATATAGTAAAAATAAAGACGTCTCATGCCCCCGGTGAAAAAACACGTGGGTAGATAGAAATTTTAGAGGGAGGTTACCTTTTGTATATATATCTCGTACTTGAGGAGAAATTGGTGCCGGATCTGGGTTTTCAGCTTCATGAGCAAACATCAATGGAAGAAAAAAAAATCGAAAGAAATAGATTTTTGAGCGTTTAGGTATATATCACCACTCTAAAAATGCTAAAAATTGGCATAAAGGTGCCGTGAGGAATAGAATGAGAAATATTTACACTAAAATTTTTTCTCAGTTCAAAAATGGCGGCATGAGCACCATTTTCAAAATTTCAAAATTGATTTTAAAGATCAAAAAGATGGAAAAAATTTTGGAAAACTTGGTTGTATTCATACTGCGTGCCTTCACTTACATGCCAAATAGAGAAAATGCCAAAGATAGAGTTGAAAAAGTTGAAACCATATATTTCGAGGCTATACCCCTCTGGGGGGATAAGATTGTAACGATGGGCTCAGAAATACTCTTTTACCAGTGCAAATAGTGGACTGAAGAAAACTTTATAAAAATCGACTTAGGCCGATTCACCTATCTTACCGGACTATATAGCCTTTCCTGATTTTTATACAGGGTGTTCCGGAGTGGACGATAAAACTTCGCCTGGTTATACACCAGACTTAGTACATCGATGTTATAAGGGTTGCATCGCTCCGTAACTTGAAGGCGCGGCGGCGTTGAAAATTAAAACTCAATTTTCGTGTATCGAAAAGTCGAATAAAATATGATGAATTTTGATTTATTAAAATTCTGAATTCAGAGATAACTTATCATATTTGGTATCAAATTAAAGAAGCGATCCTAGCGGATAAATTGAGACTATAACGAACAATTTCTGTTCATCTCGGACCAAGAAAAATAAAAAAGAAGTGATGAAAAAAAAATCAAAAATTGACACGAAACACTGTTTTTTATTGTAATTTGAGAAACTGACCTATCAACACTATGATATTTTAAGCTAAACAATAGCAGAAGATTGCGGTCTTTCAAAACAACTCAGTACTTCTAGTCTCTAAGTCGCTTCGTTTTAGAGTTCTTCGCAAAGAAAATAAAAGGCTGAATTTCCATCACCTGATTTTAACAAAGTAAAACCAATGTACCTTTTCTTTTATAAAATCTCTAGAAATGAAATAAATTCACAAAATCTAATTTCTAATTGAAGAGAAGATTTTACCGAGTAAATTAGGACTGTAATGAGCTATTCTCCTAAATTGTAAGGACTGAGGAACATAAAATGGAAGTCAACAAAGTGATGAAAACAATGAATTTTCAACGTAACATTTTAAAATGATGGAAAAAATAATTCTGCATTTGGACCACAGTTTATAGCCTATGTTAGCTTTATTTTCAGTGACCAAAACTTTCTCAATCCTGCTCATGCGGCTCATCATTCAAATAACGCACAACTGCGATCTTCCCAGTTTCTCTAAAATTTGTCGCATCTAGATGTGTTACATTTTCTTTCCTTAGCAATTTAGGAGGGGGGAAAAAAAAACAAGAAAAAAAAACTGATGTAATGCGCTGCACAATAAGTATGCTCTCAAAGTAAAAAATACGTGATAATCATAATTTTTGTATTTATTTTTTTCAAAAGGTCATTTGCATCCGTGTAGTAACAGGCTGTATATCGCTTTATTTTTAATTTTTCTTAATTCCTAACGAACGAAAACTCTGAATTTGTCCGCGGAAGTCTCCTCTTTGAATTGATACCAAATTTAATGGATTTTCTCTGGATTCTAAATTTTAATAAATTGAAATGTTTTACATTTCGTTCGATTTTTGGATGAAATTTTCGAAATCCTAATTTCTTTCTTTGTAAATAACTCTAAAACGAAGTGACTTAGAGACCAGAAGTACTGAGCTGTTTTGAAAGAGCGCAACCTTCTGCTATTGTTTAGCTTAAAATATCATGGTGTTGATTGGTCAGTTTCTCAAATTACAATGAAAAATAGTGTTTTGCGTCAATTTTTGATTTTTTTTTTCATCACTTCTTTTTTATTTTACTTGGTCCCAGATGAATAAAAATTGTTCGTTATAGTCTTAATTTGTCCGCTAGGATCTTTTCTTTAATTTCATACCAAATATGATAGGTTATCTCTTAACTCAGAATTTTAATAAACCAAAATTCATCATATTTTATTCAATTTTTTGATACACGAAAATTGAAATTTATTTTTCAACACCGCAGCGCCTTTAAGTTGCGGGGCGATGCAACTCTTATAACATCGATGTACTAAGTCTGGTGTATAACCAGGCGAAGTTCTATCGTCCACTCCCGGAATACCCTGTATTGTAGAGTAATTTCTTGGTACAAGATAAATTGCTTGACGACCCGGTTGAAGGAGGTCATTCACCCAAAAATACCCTTGTAACTCGTATTATCAACATCAACTGTAGATTAAAAATATTATAGTTTATTGAAAAATAATTATGTATATTAAGTTTCCCTCTGTCGGGCAATCGTATTGCCTGCGGCCAAATAGTTTATCAATTTTGTCCCTCCACCTTATCTTTGGTTCCCCCTACTCATTTTTGCCTATCTCCTTAAGAGGGAAAAATTGCTTTCGCTTCGAATTCCATACCAGTACCTACTCACGGGGCTTAGAACTTAATCTAATGTGTACTACAAGAACATTAGCAAACATGGTAATTCATGGTGGACATATTGCAATACAATCAAGAAGTGAAAAAAAATTAACTCGATTTTCGAGTGGATTTCTACGAATTATTCTATTATTTTTACTCGAATGATGAATAATACCTACTGATTCAGCAGTTCCGCTGTCTTTGCTTGGCAGTTTAACGATGTGATATTCATTGTACTCGTAATTTCTTGAAGCAACATGGTTCTTGTATTGTTAACTTTGTTTTTGTTGATTTGGATTGATGCGCATTCTGGTTAGTCGAGGTGGTGTACTCAGCATTGGCCTGGGCTCTGGGCCTTCGGTATGTATGTCACGTAGATCTTCCAGTCACAATTTTCGTCAGGAAATATATTATTTTTCGAGCTCGCTGATCGCTGAACCCCCTTCGGAAACCCATTGGGCATAGTTAACAGGCCAAAACTCACCAGATGACGTGGCCAATCTAACGCCGGATAGACTTACAAAATAATGTCCAGTTCAGTGGTGGAGACCTAGACTTTTTTAGGGTGTAGCAAACACAGATTAAGTCTTGAAGCCCCTCCTTCTTCGTTTGAAATTTTATTATGGACTTTTTCCTCTGTTGATAAAAATTCAACAAAATACAAAAAAAAAAAAAAAAATACAGAAACACGTCTGACGAACTGATATAACATAAAAAAAACTGTATTGGTGGCTCAGAGCCAGTGACGGCTCGTGAGAACTTTGATAGGCGGTTTAATGCGTAATGATAGTCCTTAGATGCGTTTTAGAGATTACAACTTCTTGACTTTCAAAAATTAGAATACATAACAAAAGTTATAACACCCTGATCAAAATTTTTAATGCCAAGAAATGTTCAATCTGTTCACTAAGAAATAATAATTTTGTAAAATAAATTTTAAGCTTTCCTCAATTTTTGTACGTCAAATCCATACGTCTTTCTTTTTTTGCTGCAAATTTGTCGATTACTCTCATATTGAAGTCAGGAAGATCGTGAATCAGTCCCTTTTCAATGGATAACATGGCAAGTGCAGATAATCTATCTTCATCCATCGTGCTCCTCAGAAAAGTTTTTATTCTCTTTGAAGTGGAAAAACATTTTTTGCTTCAGCTGATGTCATCGGAATTGTTATCAAAATTTCCAGGAGCTTAATAACCTCACCAAAAGCATTCAGTGAAATTATTTTCTCGAAAAAAAAACCAAGCTGATGTGTGCATTTTGATACAGCTTTGAAGTCGTCTTTTTCGTATATGACACCCAACCCAATGCGCAATTAGTTACTCTCAAGTTACCTGCGGAAAAATTACCCATTTGCAACCCAGTTACCCTCAGATTACCCAGACACCTATCAGTAACCCTTGGTTCCCTTTTGGTTACCCGGGTAACTAGCGGGATTTTGCCCCAATACGCAATCAGTTACCGTGTAGTTACCCATTTGCAACCCTCGGTTACCCTCAGATTACCCAGAAACCCGTCGATTACCCTTTGTTCCCCTTTAGTTACCCGGGTAACTGCTAACTGGTGAGATTCTGCACATCGGGAATTCTGTTTTCAATTTTTTACCATCAAGAAAAGTATAACTTTTAATTGTATGCTCCAAAACATCATCTGGGAATTTCTTCTTAAATTAAAAAAAAAAGTTCAAAGTCAAACAAAGTTGCTGTCACCAAAAATGATCAGCAAATTTAAATCTCTGTCATTTCATTGGTAATGAGATCATAAACATTTTCTGCAACGGCTCTTCTCAGTACATCTTGATCAGTAATTTTTGAATCTCCAATTTATTTTCGCTTTACCGGTCTCTCTCGTTTTCTATAAGAATACCTCGAATCACCATATCACCAGTTAACAGTGCTCCCAGATGAAACTTTCATAAAAGTTCCACTAAGAGGAAAAAATTGTACCACACTCTTGAAAAATGCACCACATTTCAAAATCATTGAATATAATAATTTTATACTGCCAAAATGCTTAAAATTCGTAAGTGTGGTTTAAAATCCTGCAAATTGTCTTTTGCTATGTTCAGTTTTCAATACGTTATTTTATTCCATGTTTTATCATTATTTTTGAGCTTCCAAACCATGCTATTACTAGCGTTCTTAGCGCCCATAACCCATAACATTGAATTTATATTTCTTTTAACAGTCCGCCTTGTGGTACTAATTGCACAGTGGATCATGAAAGGAGGAGACCGCTAGCTGCTGAGTGTATGTCTGCTTGCTACTGCAGTCTGCAGACTGCACTATCTCATATACATTCCCAATTTCTGAAAATTTGTAATTGGTCTTCATGTTTTTTCTCGTCGCATTTCTTGTATACAAAAGTTAGTGTACAAATTTTTTGTCCGAGTGTAGTAATTTATTTCTTGAATGTAGCGCGTGCTACACCTGCTATATCTAGTTCTCCACCCATGGTCCAGTTTTACCTGCGTTCCATATTGTCTTTATTGTAATAAGGGGCATAATAAGTGAAAAAACCTGAAGGGGATAATGAAAATTTCTCAAACAAATATTTTGTTATCTTTCATTGACACCGATGCTATTAGATTTTTCCTACGAGAGTAATTCTCTCAATAACCTGAAAATTCATATAAGTTGTTCTACCTTTGCAACTATAAATGCTAGGAAAATTAATTTTTTTTTGTTCATTTTTCTTCTTCTTTGAACAACAGCGTGAATTTTTGAAAATTCTGTGAAAATGTAGTATTCTAAGTTCTTTCCTTTCATTCATAATGAACCAACACAAATGATCTCATTTAAAGGATTGCGATACCCACTTTAGGTGAGTGAAGTATTTTTGGTAGCAAAGCTAACGACATATTTAATTTTTTTCGAAAAATACATTCCGATCGCACAGTTGCCATTTTTTCTTATTTATAGTCCGAACTCAAAAAGAACGCCTCCTCAGAAAGAGGAAGGCGGAAAAGAAAAGACGTCTACTCATAGAATGTAATCTATCGTCGTGGACAAACTTCATCTTGCCCCCTCCTAGGTTTTGTGTGTGTTCAGTGTTATAAATGTGTTATACTGCGTGTGCCCAAGAGACTCCCGCAAAAAATTGAAAAAATGCCTCGGGGGGGGGGGGAAGAGAATTTGCTGGTTGTTTGGAGAATGATCCATTCATCAGATTTTCCTACCTGATCAATTCTTGGAAGTTCATGAAACTTGACTTTGTATTAATTCTGTCTACATGGTGCAATGATTGGAATCTTTCCAGGGCTATAGATTTGATTGAAAAGTTTTGTTAGGTGTTTAATCTTCTCCTCATCTCTAGGAGTCGAATTATGTCACCTGGAATTTTATCCGGCCCAGTAGCTCTTCGGTTTTGGGATTAGCTTGAGAGCGTGTCTTACTTCAGATTCTAAAATTGGTGGGCTTTTCTCTAAGTTGTTACCTTAGAGGGGGAGGGGGGGGGGTTACCAGTTCTGACATCTGAAAATATATTCTTTAAGTAGAGTTTCCAAGCTTTTTCAAGTCGTTAAAATCCGATTAACCAAGTTTCAACTCTTATTCATTGTTTGTTTCCTATTAAGAACGTCCTATAGTTATACCAAATATGTAATCAATTCGGTTGTTTCATTCCTCTCGATGTAGCATTGTCGGCAGTTCCTTGCTTTTAACTTCTGTCTGTCAGGTGGTCCAGCTTTATCTGTTGCCCATCCGTCGTGGTATTACGCACAAAGAAAGAAAAGAAAAAAATCAAATTCGGTGACAGTACATACAATCAAATTTTATGACCATTTTAATATTTTCCTTTGAAATAAAGGACAGACGGTTCCAATCCAAAACCGATAGGCTTAACCTCACTTCTATCTACACGTGGGAGGATAATTTATTTTCGAGGAAAAAGTGTCAAATGCACACATCGTCAAGAATAAATAGAAGAAAAATTACGTTTTGTGTTCCAGTAATGAACCTTCTCGGTTTCCTTGCTGTCAAATTATCATTCTTTTAATTATTTTCGAGTGAAGGATGCTACCTAAATGTTAGCGTACTCGATGATTTATTAGAGTATCTTCCGATCTTCGCTCGTTATCAGTTTCAGATTTTCACATTTTGTGGGTATTTCTATTCAAAAATATGAAGTTTTTAGGAACGGTTATACGGTGCTTGCAGTTAGTCTTGTGGCGACATATTTTACTGAAGTACGCTAAGAGATCAACTGACACATTGTAAAGATGAAAAACCAGTGGCTTGCCCGAGCATTTATGACGGGAGGGGGAGGCAACTAATGAAAAATTACTAGTGAGCGACCGCTCGTGAGCAAAACCGTTGAGCATTTTGGTCATTGAGGAAACGCATGTATATAAGTGTTTTTGTCTCTATCGGTTGGAGGAGGCCAACTCAAACCCATCCTCACTTCACAATCTTACTGTGAGAAACCGTATAGGGGGTTATTCAATCGATGTGTGCTGTACTGCTTTTGATACTAGGGCAATATATTCAAGTTTCATGTATGTTGTTTTGCCTAGCTCCGCTATAGAATTACATCTTCGCAAAATAAAATTTCAGTTCTTTTGTATTTGTCATAAAATAACTTCTTCCTCCAGAACTCTTGATTGTTAAAGAAGATTAATTATGCCATCCACGAAAAAAATCCACTCAACTTTGGGGGGGGGGGAGTCTAGTCTTGACTTAAGGTGGAAGGGGTGTCAGAGAGGGCGCTAAAATTATGAAAACTACTACTTGATGAAATCGCAAAAGGAGGGGTCCAGACCTCCTGGACCCCCCTTGACGATGCCACTGCTTTGTTATAAGCCTGATCGGTTTTTGCTCCTCAATTTCTTCACAATTCTGATTAATTTATTTTTCTCTTGCATTCTTACATTCTCTCATTGTTTGACTTCTTAAAACCTTATATTTGTCCTTACTTTCTCCATCATTGACTTGTTTATACTTTTTCCTTTCTTCCATTAAATTTTCTTCCTTGCTTCCAGATTTATTGTTTCTTTTATTGCTATTCACTCCCCTTCAATAATATTTCTTCCTTTAATTTACAAAGTTCTTTTGTTACTTCTTTTTGATATTCTTCTCTTTTCTTTACCTCTTTTAGTGGCTATCTCCAAATTCCATTTTGTTTTTACTTTCCTCTTCTTATTCATCGTTTTAAATTCAAATCTAAATTTCATTACTATCAAATTGGGGTCATTATTATCTACACTCGCTCCTGGGTATGGTTTACAATCCAATATTTGATTTTTATTTATTTTTTTCTCGTCATAATATAAATACCCCCCGCCCCACCCCGAAACCTAATTTATCATTATTATTATACTCGAATGTTCATGGAGTGGGGCTTATACCACTCCGACCCATAGTGGGCAAAGGTTTCCTGCAAACAGCCCCCTTTCCCACCTATCCCGACCTATTGATCTGTAGTTACTATTTCTTAAAAATTTCGTTATGTCACTAGTCCACCTCCATTTTTGTCTTCGTACAAAGTTTACTTCATCCTTGCAGTGTCTCAGTTTTTGTTTGATTTTATTTACCGAAATATTGTCCCTTTTTTAAAGACCTTAATATTGATCTAAACAATATGTTTTGGGTAACCCGTATTTTTTTGGTTATATTTCCGTTTAACACAAGTTAGTATAGGGAGAACACCCATATTAAAAATTTCGCTTCTCTGCCGAAGATTATTTTTCAATGTCCAATATTCATTCCACGCTTTGGAGGTTCTTATTTCTATTTCTTTTTATATTCTGTGTTCCCATGATATTGTTTGACTCAAATGAATTGTTGCTTTGACCATTTTGATTTCTCCTACGTTCGTTCCCAAATAGAGTGGATTGGCATACACAGGCTAAAAAACTTTTTCAAATTTTTGAGCCCGACCTAGTTAAAAAGTTGCCTTTGGTAAAAAAAAAAAGTTTTAATTTTTTTTTTTAATTTGTAAATTTTTCCTAAGGGATTTTTCCTTGAAGTTATGTGTACTATAGGGCTAAAAATTAAATGTTACGGCAGCACTTTAAAAATGCAGGTTATGCAGAATTTTCACATAACTTTTTTAATAGTATTCATCGCGAACTTTGAATTAGTTAATATACAAATTTTACCTATCTGTGAAATTGAAGGCGCTAAAACACTTATAATACTGTGTTGCTTTATAGCGTCTTCAATATAGCAGATAGACAAAATTTACATATAACCTGAACGATAGTAATGATTGATATGTTCGAAATGAGTTATGAACAAATTTTGCTTATTCGCAATATTGAAGACGCTATAAAGCAACAAAGTATTATAATGTTTTAGCGCCTTCAATTTCACAGATAGGCAAATTTTAAATATGACCTTTTTTATTACTTTTAATTACTAGAATTAAGAAAGCTGAGTGCAAATTTCGTTCATCTCGCATATTGAAGGCGGTAGACCATTGAAAAAGAGTACTGGTAAAAATCAGAACTTCGAAAGAAAAGAAGCCTGGAGTAAAGAAATATAACATATTATATAAACATCAGTAAAATTAAACAAATTTTATTTAAAATTTTAAAAATTAGTAATAATATGAGGCTAAATCACCCGAAAAAATCCTTTTTTTAACTTGGATTTCGAATGATTTTCCAATTAAATCAGTAAAATTGAACATATTTTATTTTAAATTTAAAAAAAAAAACAAAAAAAAAAACACGAAACTATCAGAAAAAATCTGTTTTTGACTTGAATTCTGGAAGATTTTTCCTATTTTTAAAGTAGCATAAACCTATAACGTTTTTCTTCGCTACAAATTGTTACGGATGCCTTGAATCTGCCTTTCCACTGACTGGGTATGGCGTGGGAAGGGAAACGGGGAAAACACACAGACATGTTGAACGTATCCCCGAAACAAAAATACTTGAATTCTTTTGTTTGGCCGTTGAATTTATGCAAAAATACTGCATAGTATAGTTTGTTGTACAGTTGAGTTTATCAAATACGGCGCCAAACCTGAACTTTTGTAAGGTCTAGCATAGTAAGCACGATACATGGTATGAAATTCTTTATCTTTCGTAAGAAAGCGAGAGATAACGATAAGACACATAACTCCACCAAAGGGGGTGAGCGAATATTATAATACGAATTTTTTTCATAGCCTCTATTGTATGAGAGAAAGATTTTTTTCAAACATTTCTCCCGACATTGGGTCCAGGTTTGTTCCATTTAGTCCAAAAATGAACCTTTATCAATATTCTGTCGTAAGAATAATCTTAACCCATACCGCTTTTCTTTCGAAGTTTTGAATTTTACCAGTACTTTTATTCAGTGGTCTACCGCCTTCAATATGCAAGATGGACCACATTTGGACATAACCTCTTTAATAGTATTCATCGCAAATTTTAAATTAGTTCAAATACAAATTTTGTCTACCTGTGAAATTGAAGGCGCTATTATAAAGCAACAAAGTATTGTAAGTGCTTTAGCGCCTTCAATATTGCAGACAGACAAAATTTGCACATAACTCATTTTGTACATCTTAATCATTATTGCTGTTAAGTTTGTATGTAAATTTCCCTGTCTGCCATACTGAAGGCGCTCCAAAGCAACAAAGTATTGTAAGTATTCTAGCGCCTTCAATTTCACAGATAGGCAAAATTTGTTTACGAACTAATTTAAAGTTCGCGATGAATACTATTAAACAAGTTATGTAAAGATTTTGCATAACCGACATGTCTAAGGCGCTGCGTAACATCCAATTTTTAGCCCTACAGTACATAACTTCAAGGACAAATCCCTTTAAAAAAATGAACAAATTAAAACAAAATTTTTAACACTTTTTTTCCACCAAAGACAACTTTTTACCTGGGTCGCGTGAGAAATTTCGGGAAAAAG
This sequence comes from Acanthococcus lagerstroemiae, assembly GCA_031841125.1. Lineage (NCBI taxonomy): Eukaryota > Metazoa > Arthropoda > Insecta > Hemiptera > Eriococcidae > Acanthococcus > Acanthococcus lagerstroemiae. The sequence continues at coordinate 39,188,913 of CM063112.1, forward strand.
ATTTGACGATCCATCCTATTCCGAAATTTTTTATCCTTTCCCTTTTTGCTAGTAGGTATAACTTTTTTTTTTTTGTATTGACAGTTTATCCCACTTTTTTTACTATGTATGCAAATGTTTCTAATCATTTGGTTTAATTCTTTTTCATTCCTTCCAATGACCAAATACATCGTCAGCAAATCGAAGATAGTGATATTACGTCCCTTAATTTCCAGTCCCATATCGTTCCAGTCCATATATGGGAGTATTTCTTCCAATGCAGTATTAAAAAGCGCTGGCGGTAAGGGATTCTCCTGTTTTCCCCCTTTTTTGATATCGAAACGTCTACCTTCCACATCTGTGATAAATTTTGCTTTTAATCCGCTGTACATTTCTCTTATTATTCTTCTGTATATGACTGGTATTCCCTGATTTTGTAGGGCTGTAAACATATACTTAGTTGTGATATAAGGAGTCGGAAGTTTTATTGTAATCTATAATGGCAATTTGGGGGCTTATTTGGTGTTCGTTGCATTTTTCAATAATTCGGCTAATCGAGTGTAAATGGTCGATGGTGGAAAAGGATTTACGGAATCCGGCTTGCTCTGTTGGTTGTTGTTGGTAGATTAGTCTTTCCAGGCACTTTTCAATAAGAGAACTTGAAATTGTTGATTTCATAGTTGTTTATCATTTTATTTTCTTTGGGGGTATGACATAGTCTATTAATGTTTTGTGTGCTCGGTTCGGTGAAATTCAAGTTCCTTCCTTGTTGTTTCGTTTCTCGGAAAAGCTATGGACAATTTTAAGATATTATTCCTGTCAGTAGCGTAGCCAAGGGGGGGGGATTAGGGGGATGAATCCCCCCCTTGAGATAAGAATTTTCTTATATGCTGGCAGTATCGCAGAAAATCTGCGAAATGAAATTTAAATCCAGATACGTAATTGAAGTTAAAAAGCACAACATACTGATACGTCAATGTAAAAACATACAGTTCATGTTAGGTGTACCGCCGTCCCCGCCCAAAATTTTGCTGATCCCCCTCCTTGGAAAAATCCTGGCTATGCCACTGGTTCCTGTGGCAAAAACGTATTTATCTCTAGCCCCTATTATTTCTTTTGCCATAATTATGAATTCCTGAGACATTTTTGGTGCTGTTCTTATATGCTATCTACCGGCTATTGTCATCTACCACAGATGGAGTGATGTAGTATGCGATCTACCGTTTTAAAACATTTATCTATAATTAGGAAACGCAAAGATAAATTCGCAGTCTTACTTGTTGCACTTTGATAAATAAATGTTGATGCGTATTTAAATTTAATTTTTTTAAATTTTGTAATCAATGTCGCTGAATTTTGTTTTCTCCGAGATTTTTTCTTTCTTGACTTCGTCCTTGAGAGTAATTCCCAAGATACTACGTAACATCGAAAATTGTGTCTTTTTAGTCTATTCAGGTTTTTCTCGGGTAAAGACCAAGTTTGGGAACCATAAATAAGTACCGGAATTTTACAGCCTTATAATATTATTACTTTGGTTGAGATTTTCATTTTCCTTTTGGAGATGTGCTTTTGAGCCCAGAAGGCCTTCCACCCATTCGCTATACGTTTACTAATTTTACCAGTCGTTTTATTTTTAATTGATACCGTTTGGCCCAAATATGTATATTCTGGGACTTGTACGATTACAAAGTTGGCGGTCTGGATCCCCTGACTCTGTTCGACCATCAAAGTAGTGATTATTTCTAGTATTAAAATGTTGATTACTGTAATCATCAACGTATCAGTTACTGTAGTTATTCATTTATCAAATGTTTTGATTATCAGTGTATTAATTATAATTACTTTGATTAGTGATGTCGATCGGCTTTGATTGTTTTTGATATGGTAATCATGAGCCCCAGTAATACCTACAAAATATGTACTTTCCAGTTTATGAACCCTATTGGACAATTCAGTGAATCGTTGAGGATCGTAGGAAACTGACTTTTCTGACCGGGGAAGGGTAGGAAGGAACGGGCGGCAGTTCATATTCCTTCAGTTAAAAGTGACAATTTCATCTACTGGAAAAGTTTCAAGATTGATGAGCACAAGAAAAGCTATTCGCTTTTATAGCTGGGCGACATTTTGCAAATTATTGGGGATCACTCTCCTCCCTTCTTGACTACTGCACATTGTGGCAGCACATTTTATCACGCGTTGTATATAATGTTAATCAAATTTCTCTTTTTATCTTTCTTACTTTCTCACTTTCTAGTTTTTCGACTGGCCTGTTTACTACATAACTTTCAGCGTCGAGTAAGAAGCTCAACCCTCTAAAAAGAATGAAAAAAATAGCGCCGGAGGTATAAAAGTTTTATTTCTAAATTGAATAAATCCGCGGGAAATTTACTTTATCGCATTAAATTGATGCTGCAGTCACTGGCTCCGAATAGACAATAACGGCTTACGTACCCGAATGAGTGGTGGAATTATCGTTATTTACTGCACGTAGGATGTTGTGCAATTCGGCGGATATTCTAGGGTGTCCCATGAAATAGGGTCAATATTTAACACCGACCTCTGTTCCTGCGTATCATTTTAAATGAAAAATATTACGTCAAATTTAATTTCCTCTGTTGTTGGGAATTCGAAAATGTTTAAAATGCGAGTATTTGTGTGTGTGTGTGTGTGTGTGTGTGTGTGTGTGTGTGTGTGTGTGTGTGTGTGTGTGTGTGTGTGTGTGTGTGTGGTGGGGGGGGATAGTCTGCCCTTCTTTCAAACTGCTGAAGGGTGAAAGGGAGCTTGTGGTATGGATTCCCCTAATCCGATCGACCTGAAACTTTGTAGGTTTTTTTTTATTATTCTTTTTCTTTTGATTTTATTGGAACCAGTTTAAGAGACGATGATTCAGGAGAAATTCGGAAAAAAAGATCACCAAAAGTAAATAACGATCACCTTAATGTGTAAAGGAAGTTGTCTGTTCCTCTCAAGTATTTTTAACATCCTTCCAGCTTACCCTCCCAGACTAGGGTATGCTAATGTGCGCAAATGTGAGTGTTTGGAAGATAAGGTTCTAATCTGCATTTGCAGGGACGAAACTATGGGGGGGGGGGAGCGAAACACTCCCAATAATTTAGTAGTCGGCAAATTTTGAAACTGTTCATTTGAATTTTTCATTTTCTAAGAACATTTGTTTGTTTGTGTGTTTATTATTATTATTATTATTATTATTTTTTTTTTCAAGATTGAAAAATTGGTAAATTTTCCAATTTTTAAAATATTTTGTCGGCAATTTTTCCCCCCCCCCCCCCAAAAAACAAAGCTGAAAGTCAAGTTTCGCCTCTGGGAAGTACTAACAGAGTAGCAAGTAAAATGGATATATGGAATTTATTGTTTGAAGAGGAGAGATAAATGAATAGGGCATAACTTGAGGCACTCAGGAAGAATATCACTGCTGCTAAAAGGAAGGGTGAAAGAAGAGAATTGGGTAGGTTGGCAAAAATTCCAGTATGTTCAACAGATAATTAGACGCTCTTAAGCGTAACAGAATCCACCAACAAAATCTGTTTTTTGAGACCACGTGATTCGAAGTTCAACAGCAATACTATATGACACAGCGTTTACTGATAAGCTTTTTTCAACGTGAGTACACATTTTTGAATTGGGGGCCCAATTTTGAAAAATTCCACTTTTTACACTCTTTCCAACGATTCTAATAACTCATTTTGTCAACAAATGTCGGTTGGTTTTGGTTCGCTTAACAGCGTCCTATTAAGAATGTCAAATGTAAGCGTTATTACTTATTAGGAAATGAAAGAACTCGCACGAGATAGGGAGAAATGGAGAGATGCATCAAACCAGTTGTACGATTGATAACCAGGGAAAATTATTTTATTCTTCGACATTGTGTTTCCTATTGATTCGTATAGGGAATATCCATCATATCTTTATGATTCATGTAATATGCAGTCAATTGGACCCAACTTGATTGGACATATTTTGCTATTGCAAGCATAAAAATGCATATTTTTTATTATTTTCTGTTCATGATTATCGTCGGTCATTTTTGTATCCATGAGAATTCCCAAATCTCGCATTGTTCCCACTTTTTCAAGGACTTGTCCCCCCAATGTATAAGATGTTTGCAACGATGTTGTTTTCCGGAATTAGGTGACCTGTTTGCATTTATCTACATTTAACGGTAGCCTGTTTCTCCCACACCAGTTCCCCAGGGTGTCTAGATCATGTTGTAGTAGTGAGCTGTCAACTGCCGAGTTTATTTCTCCTATATATTTTTAGATCTGCATATAATAGTGATAGAGAGTGTTTGAATGTTAGCGGCAGATCATTCACGAATAACAAAAAAAGGAATGGACCCGAGTTGGACCCTTACGGAACGCCCGAGGGGCAATTATACGTGGTGGAGCGAGCGCCTTTGAAAACTACATATTGTTTTCTGTCCCATAAGTATGACTGGAAAAGTGTGATCAGCGATTCACTGAAGCCAAATGCTCGGATTTTTTGAATAAGCAGTACGTGGTTGACTTTATCAAAAGCTTTTTGAAGATCTGTATAAATTACGTCGACTTGCGTACATGGTAGCCCATCGAACTTCCCCCCCCCCCTTTCTTCTGTTTCTGTTTGTTTGTGTCTATATTATGTATAATTTTAATAATAAGTAATTACGAAGTCATTGTATGGTGCTCCCATATAATTGGCCCTTCGAAGCTGTATGGGGGCACCTTAATATCAAAATAAAAAAAAATAAAAAATTGTATTATTTTCCTCGGTTTTTGGCATATTTTGGGAATATTTGGCCATTCTGGAGAACTTTTCGGGAATATTTCTACTTTCCTGTTGGAAAACAATAAAATATCGGAAAATTCGATAGGAAATGAAATGATAGAATTAGGATCATTCACTAAACAATGATAAATTGATAACAGATGTCATGTTGTCTGATGTGACAAGAGTCCTATAAAAAATATTCCCCCCCCCCCCCAAGTTTTTGTGTTTATAATTTTTGACCATAGACGTGGTGTCACAATTATTTAGCTTGAAAAGGCCTGCATTTTGATATCCACATTGTGTTACTGAATATTTGAGCTTACTTCACACGTGAGGGAATATTTTGACATATTTTGGCCTTTTTTGGGGAATATTATATGCGCATACTACGCTGTTTTAGGACATAAAATAATTTTCCCTGCTGATCACCTTATCATCATCCCCCATAAATCCGTTTTTTTAGCTGTTACGCTTCTTTGTGATTTTTCTGGATATTGCAAACCTACATTATTGACCACTCGCTCGACCAACCGCTCAAAAGTTCCCGGCATTCGGCGGAAATTTACCACCGGGTGGGCAGCACGAAAGTGAGTCATACCACGTGGAAAACTCGCATAATTCGGTACGTTGCCACATTCCCGCTTTGAATTACACAACAATGGCTGGGAATCATGACCTTGGTCATCGCTTATCAGTTTCCTCTATTAAATGCCGATTACAATTCGTACGCGCTTATCTGGTCCGTCTATTTTTTCCTTCTTTTTCGCGACGTGTTTTACGTCATTATTTCGCCCCGGCCACGTTGTAACTTGTAAAGTCGTAACGAAAAGAGAGAAAGAGTGAGAGAGAAAAAATAAAGACGAGATAACGACGTCGCTATTACATTCGGCAAAATTAAGAGGGGCAAATGCGATACAGCTCGATGCCGGCGTCTGATTTGTTACCGCACGGTGGTAGTGACTGGTGTTCTGTCGGTGTGTCGTTAGGCGTTGCGAGTAACGTCGTATCGTCGTTCTCTTTTGCGTTCAGTGTTCGTTCGTGGCGAGACGTAAACGCGTCCGCTTTGCGAGTGTCGGACTGCTAGTGCGTGCGGCGTGTGTAGTCGATATTTTCCGACCGAGCAATTTTCGAATGCGGAGGTGCGATTGTCCGAGAAATTTGTCAAGGTAAGTCAAGGCCGAAGGGCTACAAGCTCGGTCTAGATACGCTCGCATCTCGGGCTACAGTTCGACGTTCGCGCGTCGTTCGCCCGCTTAAAATGGCCGCCTCGCTAATTCTCGAAAATCGCTGACGAAAACACGTGTTCGCGAGCCGACCGCGTCGAAAGATGCGGTCCTTAGTCGGCGGCTGGCGGTGCCGTACGCGAAATACGGAATCGGCCCGAGATGAGAGCGGCGACGGCAGATGTATGGCGGAGAATTATTTCGCGCGCTGTGTTCGCTGCTCGGGGCTAGACAACGAGAGAGTATTGCGTCCGGTCGCCATCGCGAAAGTATTGATTCAGTTTTCAACAGGTTTGAGAAGTACGAATTTAGCGATGTCAGCGATGGGGTGCCCGTGATTTTGGCGCTCGCTCTGCACACAATGTGGGTGCCGTGGACCACATCGAAATCGGATTTCGTGTAGACGATTTCCAGAATCCTGAAATTCATATTTTGTATCCGGCGTTGTTGCGAGCTCGTGCTGGAAAAGCGGTGAAAGTGTTATGGAAAGTGACCTTTCAATCGGCAGTGTCGTATGAACTTTCATTTTCATTTCAGGCGTGTCAGTACTGTAGTGAGCTTTCGGCACGCCGTGAATTCACGTTGGTATCTGTGAAGTGCTGGAATGTTCTGGCAATGTATTTCGCGTTTACGTTTTTGGTTTAAGAGGGTGATACAGTTTCGTAATGTGGGCTGAAAATCAATGACGTAATGTTCTGTGAACGTGTATACTGTGTCGAGTCCGGTACGGGTCCATGTTGGCGTTTCTCAATCGAACCAATTTGATAAAGGACGAACTTACGAATTTGAAAGTACTCTGAATTCTTAAAGTTTCACCTCGTCGGTTTTCTGTGTGTGCTGATTGAAAACATTGTTGAGTTATAACTCGCACGACCTTGGATTGTGTAATTCAGTGCACGTGCGCTTGTTTTATTGTCCAGATGGCTTGCTACTGTGTTGAGCAATCAATTACCTTATCAGATTATTGATTGCAACATTCAGATTTGGTTCTGGAGCCGGTAACAGGGTAGAATCGTTTGATTAGTAGAACTGGGATTTATGTTCTGATGGGAAGTGCCTGATATCCAATGCTAGCTGAACTACTCGCCGGCTTACATTATAATTATGCCTGAACTCATCGTTTTTTCAAAGGTAATTGGACGCCGTTAAGCGTGAGGGAACCAACCGACATTTGTAAACAAAATGAGTTATTAGTATTGTTGGAAAGAGTGTAAAAAGTGGAATTTTTCAAAATTGGGCCCCCAATTCAAAAATGTGTACTCACGTTGAAAAAAGCTTACCAGTAAACGCTATGTCATATAGTTTCTACATGGCTCTTGAACTTCGAATCACGTGTTATCAAAAAACAGATTTTGCTGGTTGGTTGCCGTACGCTGAACAGCATCCAATTGATCTACGAACTGTTCAGATTGTATTTTACTTTAACAACAAAAGAAACTTCATACATGGACGATGAGAGGATAGAAGCAGGAGTAAAAGTTGTGAAATCAGATATATTCGCACGATCTTTCCATCAGAAATTACCTAATCTGTTCGAAATTTTGTACTTGCAATCCTGAAATGTTCGACTTCGAAATGTTAGGTCACCCACAGTGCTGCCGGATCCCTTTCATGAAAAATTTTCAGATTTGGTTATGTCACAGGAATAAATAGCTTACACTTCCTTATATGCCAGTTTTTTCAAGAACTCGTGAGATCTCACGAAATTTCGTTAGAGATGGCAACACTGATCACCCATTTTTCGGGTACATACCTACTTGAAGATCGGCTGAATTATGGGTACTTTCTTTTGGTAAATCACAAATTTGAAACCATTAAATCAATTTGCTTTCAATCAGAATCATACCATTAAAATGTGAGACATTTTGAAGACAAAATGGCGTTGCCTTTTACAATGTTGATTCTCCCTTCTTCCATCTGCAAGTAGTAGTCAAGTGAACGATTGATACTTTTTTAAAACTCATAGTATTCCAAACATTTTAGATATATTATGAGTGTTTATGTGTGGGTGTTTTGTTGGTTTGTGTGTTTGTTCGAGGTTGGCAGGTGAACTAATGAGCTAAAGGGGAGGGGGTTATACTTTCCGGATATATTCGTATGAATCTCTGTGAAGGTTTAGGTTTTAGATTGAAAAAATTGGGTACCCTTATTGAGAGGGGCCACAAAATTTTGCTCCCCCTGGACCGCCTATTTTTTCGACTTGAACGTTTCATAAATGTTTTATATTGAACTTCTTCACGTTATGTCAACATTTGGTGATTGTAACTGGCTTCCTTCGAAAATTTATAAGGAGGTTGAGAAGCTGAAATTTTCAAAACGAGCTCGAAGTACCATATTATTCCATTTATATCTAATTTAACGCGATCACGATATACTCAGATTTTGTTTCATACTCATTTATGTACTATACACGGCCCATTTTCTACCCGTATCATCTCCAAAAGCCCTAAAATTTCAGTTTCTGGAAAATATGTTTAGCATTTCTTCTAATAATTACCCGATTGAATTTTTGAAAACGCTAAAATTTTCATTTGAATAACACAAACACCAAGCGATATCCGCAAATGAATCAAGACCCCTCAGTTGAATGCAACATGAGGCAGTACCGTATCCAGGAATATGGCGGGGGATTGACCTAACATATGGGGTATTTTAAACGAAATTTATTTTCTAATGTTTCTGAGATCCACATATTCCTGAATTTTTAAGCGTACGGCCGTACCAGAGGGGGCAGCAGCAGACCCCCTCCCCCTCCGTGTATACGACCCTTACGAGGTGAAGCTATTTCCTGTTGTCAATTTCCGCACATTTCAGTAACGGTGAGTACGGGACCTCATAGCAACCAGGCGCTGTATCGCTACTCACCCATCAACACGCGCGTACACACAGAATAAAAACTAGTTGTTATTGTCTGTCTGTATGTAAGAATGTGTCGTGTATTTCATGTTTGTATCAAAATATATACCAATCAAACTTTCAATGTGGTACCCGAGTTTCCTACCGACTCTAATGAAACATGTATCTACCCATCAACCATCAAGTAGATATCTGTCTATACCTGCGATTATAACTAAGGATAACTGCGTAAAATAATATTAAACCAATCTTGAGTATGGAAACCAAATCAAAGCGGGTCTGCTAGTCTGAGATATAATCCATCATTTTGCCCTCAATTACAATTACAGGTACCCTTCAAATTTGAGAAACGTAGAAGAAAAATGATATCTTTTTCTTTTGAAAATTTTTGGTTTCCCATTTACCTATTAAATGTGTCGTTTGACTGAATGAGTAATATTAATTACAGCAATAAGATGATGGGATGCTACCCCCAGAAACCTCCCCCAGGACTGAGACTTTCCTGCGTTGGTGCATTCTATTCAGTCGTGTAGTCATGATGTGGTGACACGAATCGAAGATGAGAATCCGAGAAAATGGAATGTTCATTATGGTTCCCCAAACTTTTGCATCAGGTATGCATTACAGTTGTGAGGTTATTATATCAATTTTCATCAAATTCAATCCTGTTGTTCAAAAATTTCGAATTTGAGTAAAAATATACCAAGAAAGGCAGAAAATCTTACTAAAATGTTAGACTATGCCTAATACATTATGTATTTTTTACGTTCGAAATATGCTAAACCAAACTCTGCTCATTTTCTAGAAGTGTTTGAAATGGAAAACTTTTAAGAATAGGGATACTGCAAAGAGATTATGTACTCGTATACTCGAAATGAATAACGATGTATTCAGATATGGCCTGTACTCAAAATTGATGGGGCTACACACCTTCAAAGTTTGAAAGCAGATATTCATTGCGAGTCTGATAACTCATTTTAACCGTGGAACCACAACGCGCAGTTTTCAATGTACTAGTCAATTGATAGGCAACTAAAGCTATGTGCATGGATAATTGCCTATGGTATGGTTTGAAGGGGCAATTTTATTGGAAAATTATTCAATTTTACTGTCTTTATAGTGTATATGTATAATTCTGATGGTAATAATATTATTGATGGACACACCAAACACCTGTACCCCTCCCTATTTGCATCTCTTTCCTCCATTTCTATGCCGCAAGAACAAAATCCCCTCAACTTGTAGATTAATAGGTAAATTCATAGACCATGCAGCTGGGGGAAAAAATGAATTTTGAACTACTGTTTTCTCCTGTCATGGAGTCGTACGAATAAGAAATTCCAATCTCCACTGGAGTCACTTCTCTACTTTTATAGTTGTCTTCTCTTGAGAACTTTCGACCCCCCCCGCCCCTCCACTGTTCCACGTTCCTCCTGTACAGATCGTGTTCTTGTTTTTTTCATTAGTTTCTAGTTCTGATGAAGAGAAGTTTATAATTGAATATCGACTGTTAGGTGTTCTGTGTCATTGAATTTAGTTTTGTTATCAGTTTAACTTTTAGTAGAAAATAAGAATACCTGAAAATGGAGGGCTGAGAGGGGTAAAAATGGGTGTTGAGTAATGGATTTCCAAGGTTCCCGAAGTCGCTATTAAGTAATGGGTTTCCAACGTCGCTGAATTCAGTTTCTGCGCTAGTTTAACCCCAAGCTCAAAATTGCAACCGGAGTGAATGCATTATAGACCCTCGAGTATAGTTGACAGTTCAAGTTTCAACTTGGAGTTTATAGTGTGTGGCGATGCACGAATGCGAAATTGATCCTTTTTGTCACCGCACTCCAGGCCCTGGTGTCCATCCTTTGGAGTATCGTGTCAGCGACCTGAAGGCACAGTTATCTCTAAATTGTGAAGATCATTGATCCCGCTGTAGAGCTGTGGGGGAGCCTTGCTTGCAAGTAAATATCCTACCTGTTTCGTATGTTGGTTGAGCTCCTAAAAAGAGGTGGCAAATTAGCACACGACTACGGGATGTATCTTCTTTCCTCTGTAATTGCACAATGGCGATGTAAGTATGTGTAGAGTCACTTCGAAATCGTTACAAGAAAACATTGTGTTTAATTTGGCCTCTTGTACCCTTCATCGTATCTCATTTCGTTTCCCTTTTTATCCTGCATTCAAAATCGTAAGCGGCTTTCAGTTGGCTAGGATTAACTAGCAAACGAGAAGCACCGAATTCCGAATTCCTGTGCTTCTTGCCTACTATACGTATATTACGGGAAGCTCTGAGAGCAACAATTTGTACTCGAGGGAATCCAGATACAGTTGATAACTCGAGCTTCATCGTGCCATGCCGAGATCATTTACGTTATTTGAATATCATAGTTTTAATTTTGTGGAAATTTTTCGTGTATGGGGGGGGGGGGGAGAATTCTTTCAAGATCTTTCACTTATGGAATAAATGGAAAGGAAGAGGGCGGTTTCCTAATTATAAATCTTCAGTTTGAAAACCTGCTAGTGTTTTTTTGTGAATGACAACTCTGGGGGTTCTTTCTTGCGGATGTTTTCAATTTCACGTACGAAATATGGAAAGAATCAAGGAGAGAGGTTCCCCAGCTGTAAGTTTTTGATTTGATATCTCCTCAGCCTCAGTGTCCTTGGGGGGGGGGGTTCCTTATTACGGATGTTTCTCATTCAAACACTAAGTACAGCTGACTGAACCCAAATTCCATAAGAATTGTATATTTTATTATAAGAGCCCAGAAATTGGTATGTTGGTGGGGACAACATAAGAATCAATTTTAAGATTAGTGCATATTCGTCGAGCCCCTTTATGTCCACAATTGTGGAATAGGGAGGGGTGGAAATCGGAGTTCCGTCTGGAACTAGTCTCGTATGGTCTAAAACGTAAAATGGTAAGTACAAAAATTGAAGCTTGTTGAATTCTCAAGAATGATTTACAATTGTTGGTATTTACTTTAAAATGCTGTGAACTGGTAAGGGTTCAAAATAGGCGCATCGACTGGTGTTATGAAATTGTGTAGAGTCCGAAACTGAGCTTAGGAAATGAAGTTGAAATTTTTATGTTATGTTATAACGGATTAAATCCAGAATCAATCTGTTTATTGGGGTTGTCCAAAATTTGACGATTTTTGAAATGTCCCCCCCCCCCCCAGTGGTTATATGTATGTATAAGGTAAAGTGCCAAATTTTGGTCTGAGTATCAGAATAAAAAGTGTTCCAATTTCGATGTTTTTCGAGACTTTGCAGTTTTTGTATAACTTCCCAGTGTTATAGATGTAATTCATATTTCCGGTGTCAAAGCTCAAGATTTCGGGGTCGGAAAAAGGTTCAAAGTTTGACGCCGATCAACATTTGGCCAAAAGATGCAACACTTGTTCTTTCTTCATATCATGTTCATTTAGATATCGAATGTTGATCAGATCAGTATTTGACATCCCTAAAAATGTGGCTGGAAAGGAAACTATTCTACATTTTTCTATCCGGATCGAAATGTATGAAACATTTCAGTGTGTTAGTAAATCTGATAAGCTTGACATGAAATCCGTCGAGGGATCAACATTTGACACCGGGTGTCAAATGTTGTTCTTTGGACCTTTTTTGAAATCCCTGTGGGTCAACATTGGCTGAACTTTAAAAAAGTTCAGCTGAGAAAAGTGAAAGTAGAAGGTTGAAATTGATTATTAATTGCGACTTCGAGGTTCAATATATTGATATGGGAGAGGGAGGGGCAACAGGAGTCATTTGAAAAAAGTAGGTCAACATTTGATGTCCTACCTTACATGTTCTTTTTGATCTGCAAATCCGCCAGCCAAAATATTCTTGAAATCTAACAATTTTGAGGAAATCCCATTGACGGCTGAGGGTGGTTAATGTAGCCTTTCCCGTAATAAAATTTTGCAATCTTGCTTTAAAGCTCTCAGAACACCTTTTAACCCCCGAAAACGCTCTGACAAAAATATGCTTCTTTCAAGTGAAATTGGTAAGCTAAGTCACTGATGATTGGGTTAACACCCGAAAACGTTTTAATAAAAATATGCTGTTTTCAAGGAAATTGGTACACACTTCAAGAACAGCTGGTCACTCCAGACACCCTTTTTTTGATGTATAGGGTGTGCCAAAATAGTTGACCTGTTTTTAAACGCTTACCATGTGGCAACACTGATGCGTAGGCAATTTCTTCATCATGAAAATATTTATCTATATAATATGCCATTTAGTCAGCATGGCTCTGTGGTCTGGAGAACATCACGGTTTGTGTGTAGAATCGTATATTCGGACCGGGCAGTTCAGTGCAGCTAGGTAGGAAAAGCTTACTGATGAAAACGAAATAGTATCTGGAGAAGCTTATTTACATTGGTTTGTGTGGGAAGACAATTTTCATCCAGTTATACTTCAAAAAATTTCAAGTTTTATAAAAAATTTCAAACATACTTTTTATCTCTATTCAATTGGACGTTTTAATCGTATACTCATATTATTTATAAAAGCCGCACTAGGGACGTACAGATAGGAGGAGGGGGGCATCTTACACCCCCCTCTCTCAGTTGGGAAAATTCACCATTTCAGTAAAGCGAGTTGGGACAATCCAATTTTTTTTTTCGCTTTGATACTTAGGAATTGAGCTAAGAAGTTCGGAAAACCCCCAACAAGTCCAAAGGTTTTTCTCTTGTTGCATTGATACTTGGTAATTTTGAGTTGAGTCAGTTGAAAAAATCACACAGGTCAAAATGTTATTTTTTTAAATTTTTATTTTTTTGATACTTGGGAATTTTGAGTTGAGTTGGTTGGAACTTTCACAATTTTAACCCCCTTCCCTCCCCCAGGCACTGAACCGTACTCGTTTATTAAAAGTTAGAAATACATTATTTATTATTATGAATAGTATTTTAATTTTTGGCGAATGAAAGCGTAAAAATAACTCGTGAACGAAACATCAAAGCAGAAAAGGTAAAAAATTATACAGAATCGAATGTTTATTATGAAATACAACTTTCAAATCAAATGAAACCGCCATTCCCAATAATGGGTGGTAATAGGTTAACGAGACCACGTATGCATTTAATGATATCATTAGCTTAAGTAATTGCCACTGGATTTCATCTTGAAGAATTTGGAAGTTTTTCAGGCACTCCATTATTCATTCCACATGGTACTCGTGCGGAGGAAATTTTCTGGTCTCACAATGGGCTTCATTTAGCGGTTGCTTATTTCGAACAAAAGTTGGCTAAAGAAGAGTCAGTCACTCCCTGTTTTTCACAATCTTTAGATACACGGAAGCCCTTATCTAACTATGATACTTTCTCCAGAAGCACAATTACTTAGTAGGTTTCTCTATTGAAAGATAAAATTATCGGAGGCTTTACCACCATAAAACGCTGATACAAATGTGATTAGTCCATCCGGCGAAATTCCTAATAATACTTTTAATGTATGACGTTTCTTGTAAAAACTATACATTTGCGTCCTACACGTGAAGCATTTTGGCGAGCATACTGGTATTTCGGTGGAGTCGATAACGGCAGGATGCATAGTCGATAAAACATTTAGGAATATTATCATCTAGCGATGCACAAAAGGGTGAGACGATAAAATTTTCAAGAATCACACGAAGGATTTTTATCATTTTACCAAAGATTCGGAAGCACGTAGTCCCATCAACATTGAAGCATACGGATAAAAATACAAATGAAGAGTTTAATTTTAAGTTTAATTAATGTGAGGACTTGTTGATCTTCCAAGGACAGGGTTTGTCCTATGCTAATTCGGTTTTTATTGGTGTAATCCTTTATCCCAACATATAGAGCATTCAGACCTGTAAGTCGCTCTGTTATAGTTGTGCGTGAAGAAAATGGTAATGCGAAGCTTGAGTCTCCTCATTAACGAATGTTCGAGAAACTGGAATTGGTTCGCTTACAGACATTGGCGGAATGGTTGAAGTCCCTTTTTCTTGACTGTCAGCAAATACACGCGCAAGCTGAAAGAAACGTAAGAGGTTGAGTAAACTATTCTTGTTTCTAAAATGAGTGATTTTAAACTGTTCTCCACATAAGAAAATGTGTACTAAGGAGTTCATTATTCGTAGTGTGACCCTACACCGGCCCCTCGTTTCATTCATGATACAAGGACATAGCTTTGTCCGTCTTCTATGCTACAGTTTACAAATCTACAATAATTACTTTGCAATGTTACATTCATCATTTGCCAATTGCTGACGTGGACACACATTATATTCATTATTCGCCAGTGGTTCAAAAGGATGGACAAGAACATCATTCACTGAGTCAACTTTCTCACTACATATTCAAAAATGAAAAATTAAGAATACTGTACTTCAAATTTGGTATGATATGACAATAATTGACAATTCGGGAGCTCAACACACCAACTCAAGTAAATTTACTTTGGGGAGAGTTTTCCAATGTGAGCACACTACTTTCTTTGAATAACTCAATATTCTTGTGCGTCGTAGTTGTCTACTTTCCTTCACAGGAGAACTTACTATCACATTGGTGGATGTAATGGAAAGATTTCTTGAAGGTATGGTGTACTTACTCATGAAGTCGCTATCGTTAAAATGTTTCGAGCAAACACAAGCATACTTTGGGACTTGGCTCATTCAAAGTTTAATTTACCATTGCTTGCGTTTCTTAGGACTGACAGGAACAGCATGCAACGAGATATTGGATGTCGCTCTAAAAATTTTACTTTTACAATTATTATGAATATATCATTCTTCACACCAGAATAAGTGAATATACAAACCTATTTGAACACTGCGGAACGCAGCACATTGAACGTCTTCGAAAACTGCCATTCTTCCTATGGCCCGCATAGGAATGGAAACCATCGTTGATTGTTTAATTGATACAAACTCTGTTTAATACTTATCATGAATACATAGAATACCCTTTATGAAGGCCGAAATATTGAAAATTCAGACATAATTATTGCAAATAAAATGCTTATTCGATTAAAAAAACTCACGAAAATAAGAAAATGCATAAGAAATGCAGGCGATGATAAGATCTCTACTTTGTTAAATAGCTGTTTTACACAGTTTTGCATTCATTAGATTGGCACTACTGCGTGCCTGGTCCGGATTCTAAAAAACAGTGTTGTGGCTACTCAGTGCGCATTACAAAAACAGTTTAAACTGAAAAGACATCTCGTTCCCTCTCCTAAGGCAATCGAGCATTGGACCGAGAATGTTCGACTTAAGGGCATCACCAGTAACGTTCAGAGAGGAGAGAACAAGCGCGGCAGGATTGCCTTTGGAGAGGGAACGAGAGTGTGTTTTTACAGTTGAAACTGTTTTTGAAATGCGCGCTGAGTCGCCACAACTGTTTTTCAGAATAAATCTTTCTCAACCTTTCCACAGAGAAACCGCGATATTCTCTAGACCACAGAGCCATGTCAGCGCTGCCAACCGAAATTTAAAAAAATCCCTCAAAGTAGCTGAAATTTATTTGGTAAAAATTCCTTAAAATTTCTTAATTTTTTTCTTCTTTATTTTTCTTACTGATAACGGTACAAATCATGCAAGTGACCAAATGGTGTCACTTAGAACGTTACTCTTTATACCTAATTCTGATTTTTTAAAAATAGAAGAAAAATAAAACCGGTCTATGTGCTAACGAGAAAGGTCCTAAAGTAATTGTGCAGAAAGTCTTTTTTCGCAGGCAAACACTGAACAGATACATTTGACAGTGTTCTGCATATGCGGAAAACATTGCGAAAAGAATTTTTTGGTTTGTAAAAAAGTCGCCCAATCCAATCGGGCGACTCTTTTACAAACCAAAATTGGGAGAAGAAAGGATCAAGGGTCGATGGTGAGTACTTGAGCAACTTGAGATTCGCGGATGACGTAGTGTAATAATTGCCAATCCTCCGAGAGAGTTAAAGGAAATGAGAGAATTTATTGCCGAGAATAGGGAAGCGAGTCTAATTATAAACGGAGCAAAATCCAAAGTGCTGACAGAAAAAGAAAATAGAAAAATCCGAAATAAGCGGGATAGAAATTGAGGGGGTAAAGGAAGTGGAATATTTGGGGCAATTCATTTCGTTCAAAAATAAAAGGGAAAAAGAACCTAGTAAAAGGATACAAAAAGGATGGAAAAACTGTATTGTAAAAAATTTCTGTGACACTTCTCGAATCCTGTAAAAAAGTCAGGGGAAATTCCTGGAAAGGTCAAAAACCAATCCTGAAAAATAGTGGCAACCCTGTTTTAAGCATTGAAGAAAATTTTCAAAGGAAGGATAGGAATTTACCTAGAAACCAAAATATGGGAAAGTTGTACTCTGTTGGTGCTCGTGTACGGCGCCCAAACGTGCGCTCCTAACAAAAGCTAATATATAAGAAAACTACAGACCACTCAAAAAGCAATGGAGAGAAGTATTTTAGGCATAAAGAAAAAGAACAGAATTAAGAACAAAAAGATTGAAAAGGATAACAAGAGATAAAGGCATAGGGAAGGTAAACAAAAAACAAAAATGGAAGTATTTAGGTCATATCTTGAGACAAGAAGGGAGGGGCACAAAAAAGTAGAAGCTTGGGTGCCATACAATAAGAAAAGGCATAAAGGTAGGCCGCTGACTCGTTAGCGGGACAAATTTAGGAAAGAAATGGGCTCAAAATAGAGGAGAGTAGCCGCCTACAAAGTCAAATAGAAAGACGCGGAGAGGCATATGCCGATATGCCCTAAAATGGGCTAATGACAGTGATGGGGAGGAGATACCTCCCAGTTCACTGCCATAGTCACACTGTAATTAGGTTAAGGAAAAGCTGTCATCGCTGAAATAAAAATATAATATAATATTAAAAGTCGCAGTTGTTGCAGTTTTATCTTATGAAAATACATAAATAGTGCAATATTGAAAAAATTGGAAATATTCCGCAAAAATGATGAAAATTGGCTGTAATATTCTTGAATAATGCTCTAAAAAAACAGAAAATATGCCAAAGCATGTTTTTATACCCAAAATATGCTCGAGTAAGTGTGACTCATTCTTCTTGAAATTCTGTTAATCACAAAAGTAACATGGATATTCCCTATCTACTTCAACAGAAAAAAACATCCAAAAACATATTTTTGGAATCCCTACTAATTATCCTGTTACCGTTTAGCGGGTGCCCTAACCAAACCCTTTTCTGTTATCTGGCTGGAGGATAGGATCACTGATAATTCAGTCGTATTCAACTAATTAAGCCGAATTAATCCATCCTTCAATAAAATACTTGTTGGACTCCAAATTTTTGAACACTTACAATTCTTTGTTGTAAATCTACGTTCTTGTGATGTAAACAAGTCGTGAATACTGAGTCTACTAGTAATGGCCAGAGTTTTCTCCCAATCTTTCAACAGCATTATCGGATTAGAGATTTTATCTTTCTTATCTAGAACGGAGATATGCGAGTCAATGTAATTAATTACTCAAATTTTCTGTAAATGTGACCGGCTCCGAAGAAAGGTCTATAGTGTGCATACCGCATTTTTGAGATTGCAAAACGCATTTTCGAGAAAAATGCATTTGAAGTTAGGCAACACTGGCTATAGTGGTCCTGTATAATGAGTACTCTCTACGTTCGGCCTGCAGTGTTGCCGAGGTCTGTAGAGGTGTTGTTGCCAGTGTTGCTAACTTCAAACGCGTGTTTTTCGAAAATGCGTTTTGCACACTATAGACCTTTCTTTGGAGCTGGTCACAAACACCTATCTGAAGCAGACATCAGGACAAATCTTTTTTATACCGCAGATGCATATTGTGAGACATCAACATTAATACTGAACTATTAACTCGTATGAAATACTCATTACAAAATTGACTTTCAAATCTCTCGGTATAAAAAATAAAAATTTAATTTCAAGAAGGAAAAAAAACAACAAAAAACGGAACTGCAAAAATACACCTTAAAAATATGAAGCATGCGAAACTAAGCGACCACTTATTATTCTGTCTTAAATTAGTATATCTTACTGTACTGTACATTACTTTTAGGAAACAAGAAAATTTGGAATTACATATTTCTACTGGGTTTAGGACAAATACAGCAGTGTGATTCACCATTTTTACACATTAGGTACTATTAAAACAAGAAAACATTGGCTATGAAATGAAGGAACCCGGCAGAATTATCAGTTATTCTTGCGAATCGGGATGTTAACCTGAGTTTCCGAAGTTGGTATCCCTGCTGGTAGTAACGAGGTGATAAGGTACAAAAGGGGGATGATTTCACGAAATCATCCCCCTTTCAACTCTTACCAGTTGTTCTCTCCATTGTCACCATACCACAATACTAGCGCTACATAGGTGAGGTTAACATCCCAATCATGTCCTCCAGCGAGGTAACAGGAAGGGGGTCTGTTGAATAATTGAAATTTGACTAATATTGTTCAAATATTTCTAAAAATACTTAAAATTTCAAAATCCTTAACATTTTTTACGAACCTTAAAATTCCTTAAATTTAAGGTATTTCCCTTAAGGTTGGCAGAGCTGCGTCATTCCCTCTCCTAAGGCAATCTAACATTGGACCGAGACCGAGAATGTTCGATTCGAGAGCATCACCAGTAACGTTTAGAGAGGGGAGAACAAGCGCGGCAGTATTGCCTTTGGAGAGGGAACGAGATTGTGTCTTTTCAGTTCGAACTGTTTTTGAAATGCGCGCTGAGTCGCCACAACACTGTTTTTCAGAATAAACCTTTCTACACAGAAACCGCGATGTTCTCCAGACCACAGAGCCATGCTTACTAAATGGCATACATAGCCGAATATTTTTATGAGAAAAAAATTGCCTACGCATCAGTGTTACCACTTGGTAAGCGTTTTAAAACAAATCAACTATTTTGGCACACCCTGTACTTGACAGTATTTGTGATTTCGAATAGAAATATTTTATCGTGCATCCACCATTTCTTCTACGGTTTGTTCCTTTTATAACACCCTTTCAAAATCAACTATGGATCTAAGAAATTTTTTGACCACAAATTCATGTTCAGCACACTGAAAAGACATAAGCAATGAGTATTTCCGTTCAAAGGAGGATGTTCATGTAGATCAGTGTTGTAGGCCAGGTTTTGATTTTTGACCCCCTCTTTTCTCACAATTATGTATCCGAATGGGGCTGACGAGTGGGCTCTAATCCTAAAATTGATCTTCATGTCTCTCAGCTCTAAGATACATGTTAAGACAAAATGCAAGGTTCTTCTCCCATCAGTTATACTAACTAAATGAGAGAGCAGTGGATCTCTACGTACAGACTTTTAAATAAGTTCGGTGATTTAGTGAAGCGTTGAGATGAAGCTATCGCTAGTTATCTCACGAACGAGAGAATATTTATGAGGTCAACAGTTCATTATTTCGGTTTATCGGATCGGCCAAAAGTTATCGGTAAATGAAGTGTGATAAGAGCGAACGGACGATGGAGTGATGGCTCGGTGTTGGGCTTGTAGCTCTGTACCAGGACCTGAGAATATTATTAAGAAATTCGGATCGAAAATTTACGCGATTTGAGTCAGAGTGCGAGGCACGTGTGCGTGATCGTGTCGAGTTAAGCTGCCCCCCCCCCCTCGTTGATGACTCGTATTGTCGAAGATTTGGCTTTACGACTCCAGTCAGCTTCTTGGCAAATGTAACGTGTGTAATTGCTGCACGTACATACGCTAATTAAGAGTTACCAGATCACGGGCAAGTGTTGCTGCTGGTGCTCCCATTTTCCTCATCTTAGGCTTGCCGAAGAGGCAATATAAACGAGTTTTCGAGTATAAATCTTGATCGTCGATCGCGGGTGCGAACGCATTTCGCCTGAAAAACTCTTCTTGCAATTTCTTCGTCGACTTATTATTTTTAATGCCGGTTCGTTTCACTCTCTCGTTAAGTATTCACCTTTTGCACCTGTTACCCTCGTTAGAGAGGAAGACGTCGCGTTGCGACGCCGAAAACTTTCTCTCTTCGACAGGGTTGAGCCGGCACGGTGCGGCGCCGGCGTCCGCATTTAAAAAGGCTGATGGAGCTTTTTGGTTTCGGGCGCGGCGGGGTTCGTATATTGTGTGTTTGAGGTACCACCTTACCCGACGTCCTTCAAGTCGCTTTCCCCGGCTTGCCTGCGTTGACGAAAGGAAAACTTTCTTCTTCCTGCTTCGGCGAACGCACCGAACGTCCAACTCGAGTCGGGCGCGAATGAAAATTTATGTAAATTTTATTGGTTTTTAATATCGTGATTTACAATGTAGAATGTTCGTATAATCGTTCTGGCAACTGTTGCTACCCGAGGGGAATGTACTTAGTCGAAGGAAGTTGGCGTCGAATGCAAAATGCCTTTCAGGTTCCTGGGGAATACGGGAAGGTGTAGATTAGTCACGGAGATCTAGGGCAGCCCAGTGTGACTGATTAGCGGACGGAAATCAGAGACGTTTCTTTGGAGTTCTATCCTTCTTCTCAGTCAAAAATACCGCATGACCAAGAGAGAAAAGGCCTCTAAATGATATAAAGAAAATTTTTCTCCCTCGATTCCCCGTCGGTGAGAGTTATACAGTTGGAATGTGCGTATGTGCACACAAAGTATCTACCGGTTCTCTAGAAGTCCTCCATTTTGGAAAAAGGCCCCGGGAAAATCCCCCATTTTGATAGGTCCCTCAACAATTCAAAAGTGAATGTTACCTGGATTTAGGATGATTTTCTGCAGATCTCAAAAATATGACATGCTACTTTTTGCATCCAGAACTGACGACGTAAATAAGTTACCCGTGCTTGCGTCACTCACAGATGGAACTGTGTTGGGCCACTGATGTAAAAAATGCGTCACCACTTGAATTTTCATAATGCTTTCTGTGTCCAGATGTTGTTGTACCGACATTCTATTGAATAATGTTATGAAAATGGTCTGTGTTTGCTTCGAAGTATGCGGTCGTGTCTTGCCGAATTATACAGGGTGACTCGAAAATAAGATCTCGTTTTCTATAAGGCACGTGCAAAAATATGTATATCCTTGCGAATGCTCCTAACACCTGACTCATTCGTGATTCCTCTCAACTTTTAGTTATTCCTCCTGTTGGTTGACTTCCTCCACTTCTTCCCCACCTCATCATCTAAATAGTCCTATATTATGTTAAAGTATGTTGCTGTCTTGCGGTACTAATCCAGATGTATGTACGTTAATTCATAAACTGACCTCATTGCGCTGGTAATCCGGTCGCGCACGAATTTTAAAAGCGAAATATTCATTAACGATAACCGTCATTCATTCAGTTAATAGTTCATTTCCTGATTATTCAAATCATTCTGAACTCGATTTGTTGACTGTAGTCTTTGTACTGCAGTAATATACCGGCATTGTCAACTCGTGCAACCTTCTTTCTGTGATACAGTTCACCCTAAAGTGCACCCATATAACGACTGAGGAATGGCAACATTGTGTATAGGAAAATTGGTTAGTAAGGAACCTTTTTGTTTCTCGACTGTCCTCCCCGTATTCATTCTCTCCGTGTTAGAATATTTTCCCGTTTTCCAATTTAACTCGTAACAACTAGTTTCCGCTTCATGTTCATGTAGGACCCCCGTTCGCCGCATTTTTCCACGGCAATAAAGATCGTATTTCCTTCTTTCAACCCGATCTGATAACGCGGTGGGATGCTGCGTTTTGGGAAAAGGTGTTGATCTGTGTGTACGCTTGCTTTGTTGTTTAGCTAGCTGGGGGAGCTTGAAGAGAAGTCATATATTTCAGCGTTTGTAAGTGAGCGTAGTGGCTCTCTGGGGACACCCCACCTCCGCCCATTTTTGGACTTACGCCTCCACGTAGCTTTTCCATTTTCTTTTATCCTGCACTGATCTTTGCCACCGGGGCCCCAGTTCTCTGACGAGTTCATCTCTCCATCTGGCTACTGGTCTACCTATCTCCTTCGCCAGATGCCCCGCATATTTCTACTTTAATTTTTTGATATTATACCCTGTATCCCCCGCCTCCTACTGTTTCGTATTGTTGTGCATTTGAGATTTTGTCTACCCATCGCAGCCCTAGCAGTTTCCTCACCATAGATCTGAATGTAATTTTTAGCTTCATTATTTGCTTTCTTGTAAGGGACCAGGTCTGCGCTCCATACGTGAGGACTGGTACCGTTGAGCCTATTTAGTATTTTCATTTTGAGGGCGGTATTGAAATTTCCAGGGGAAAAAAAAGATTTTAATACCCAGAAGTTGTTCCACCCCTTTTTGATACGTCTTATTATTTCATTGTTACCTCTTTCTTCAAAACTAATAATCTGTCCCAGATATTCGATTTCGTTTACCTCTTCTATCTCTTGCCTCTCAATTATCAGATTTTTCCTTTCCCCTCCGATTATTTTTAGCTCGAGGCCAGTTTCTTTGCATTCCCTCAATAGCTGTTCTGTCATTTTCTTCTACTCCTTACTATTTTCTCCAAATCAGATCATATCGTCTACGTACCTTAGATTACTTACAAAATTCTCCATTTATTTTTAGTCCCCTTTTTTCCCATTTCAGGTGGTGTTTTATTTTTATTTTTCCAAAGGGCATTTTTCCTGTGAATTAACTCGAGAGTCTGTTTTGAGAGCTCACGTTTTTTCTTCAGCCCTCTTCACACCAAACCTTCAACTGTGTTTTTTAAAGCTTGGACCATCTTGTAGAAATTTTCTTAGACTTTCGCTTCCTTTAGCACTGATTTTAGTTTCTGGCATGCTTCCTCTTTGTGATTCTTATACTGGACTCTCTGCGGGATGCTTAATTTAAGCGTGATATGCGATGGTCTGATGAGAAGCCAAATTTTGACAGTGTTGTTACATCTTTAAATACTGACAGGTCATTTATTAGTAAGTGGTCGATTTCATTTTTAGTTTTCCCGTCTGGCGATACCCATGTTCATTTCTTTTTGACTTTTTTCCTGTAAAAAGTGTTTCCTGTACGTAAGTTAAATTTTTGAGCCATTTCTACTAATCTCAAATGAGCCGCAGTGTTTTGAATTTGTCTCCCCTCATACTTTTGCATTGAAATCCCCCATTATTACCTGATAGTATTCCTTCTCTTTTTGAATTGTTCCCTCCAGCTCATCATACAATTTATCTACTTCTGCCTTCTCTGCTCCAGCTGTGGGTGCATACACTTGCCAGATTAGCATTTTTGTCTTCTCATCTATTTTCAATTTTAGCAGGCTTATTCTTTCAGATATTCCTTTTAATTTCCACAACATTATTTTTGAAATTCCCTCCGGTTACTGACGCAATACTCTAAAGGGTAGTTCCCGTGGCCGGGAGTGCGGTGTCATAGGGGCCACTTTGACATGTGTGCATCGCCATACGTACCACCACACCATTATTTTTGAAATTGTTGTTAATATAACCCCCACCCCCTGGAACATTTTGTGGAACCAAAGTAGTATACATAGTTGCCTCGCCTCCTTTCTACCAGTCTTGCCCCATATTTTCTAACTTCCGACAGTCCAACTATGTCCCACTTAATTTTTTCTATTTCTTTTTCAAATACATATAATCTGTAATTGTTTGCCTGACCTCTGCAATTAAAATATAATAATTTCAGATTCTGTCTTTTGGTTTTATCTTCTCTTTTTTCAGGATTCGGTCCCATATCCTCCCTTCCTCTTTTTTTTTTCTACGTAGGTTATGTAGTCTTACCCCTCCCCAGTGACTGCATTCTGACCTGGAGGGGCGGAATTCGAGGTGTCTCCCTTTGCCACTGCACTTACCTTTTTCTGCTAACAATTTTTCGTGTTGACAAACTTATTTTCTACCGTATGCCGGGGATTGAATCTAAATTTATCGAGTTTCGCTTGGCTCTTTTGCGAAAGCTTACTTAGCTTCACCACCGTTTGTTTCTCAGGTTGAACATTGCTGCTTCTCCCCCCGTCTTGAGGACTCCGGTCCGCTACTATCCTCTTTTTGAGGCCACTGTTACCCTTGCCTATTTCTATTTCAGGCACCACCATTGGCTCGCCCTGACTGCCCATCACCGTACCCTCTTGGCTTTCCTCCTCCTCCCCAGATGTCTGGACCTGTTCCTCTGACGTTATTTTTATTGGTCTGGATACCGGCATCTCTCGCACAAAAATGTACAGCTGATCGGCTCGTCCTGTTTGAGCTGTAGTATTTTGAGGAAGAGCCCTCTCTTTTGGGCCGTAAGGTGCTCGTCACAGAAGATGGGGAGCGCTGGCTGGATTCCCAAGGCCTCGCTGCTGATCTTCCTTTTGGCCGCTCTGATCAGTTCGTTCTTCTTCTCCCGGTTATTTAACTTAACTATGATAGACCAGACGATCAGCTGTGCATATGTACTAGTAGCTCAATATCACCTCCAGTTTTGTGCCAGCTAGCGTGACAATCCCTCTTGGATTTTCGCCTGACTTGGTAGGAATGCCGGAGATTATTACATTATTCACCCGACTGTATTGTTCCAAATCTTGAACCTTTTCTAGCCCGCAAACTGCACCCATTGTGACAATTGTCACAACTAATGATATCAATGCGCGCGGGAACGTCAGGAAGCGTGACTCGTCGGAGTGCCACCCAGTACCTGGGTACCTTCTCTATACCTTCATTTTAGGTGTAATGCAAGTTGCCTACTTGCGTCAGTGAAGGGGCTTGACTCTTGTTTTATCTTCGAGTCGAGGAATTTCACGGGAAAAGAAAATTGTAAAAATTACTATTCAGCAAATTTAAGTTGAAAAGGTATAATTAGACTTAACTTTTCAAAAAAATGTCTGCGTGAATAAAGACAGACTTTGAAAATTGAGGCCTAATACAACTTTTTAGTTTCTTGGTTTTTGCAGGCGTCCCAGAAAATGATATACGGAATTATATTTTCTGCAGGAAAAGAAAGAGAAAAAAAACTCCCTCGGCAGAAACGCGTGCTTCTGTGCGGAGCTTACTTCATTTCTCCATGGAAATATAAAAAGAGAAACGAGACAAAATGATAAAAAATTTTCTTATGCGTTTTACGTTGAAGTTGTTTCCAAAATTGCAAATGCTGATAGCAGTAATACAACTACCTATTTATTTTTATTGTGTTAATTTAATGCCAACTTGGCCTCAGTCAGGTAGGCAGGTCACTAACTTTAACAGCCTCTCACATTTTGACAGATTGTATGATGATGACAATCAGGGCCTGAATTTTAGGAAAAAAACTTTTTTTTCCCTAGCCTAGCTTATTCGGTCCATTGAGGTTTTCTGAACGAATCAGGAAATTCTGAAATCAATGAATAAACTTTGGTACTGCCTTTTTTGGACTATTTTCTCTTTCGCCCAAAATTGATGTTTTTAGAGACTTTATGGGACTATTTCGAGTAAGACTATTTTCTCAATTTTACATTTTTTGAGAAGAAAGATTTTTAGTTTTCAATCTTTCGAGAAAAAAATTTTTACAAATCTATTTAATCTGGGAAAAAATCGTAACAACTTTACTAATTATTGCAATAAAGTATTTTGATTCAAAATTGTTACATGGTACATAGTTTGGGAGGACTAGAAATATGAAAATGAGGTTCAGTTTCCAAGACCTTTAATTTGATACTTTCATAAACCCATAGTTTTATAGGGACTTTTTGCGACCTCTTACTTTTTTTTTGAGACAAAGTATTCCACTTTTATAGAGACTTTATTTTTTTGACTATTTAGGTCTTGTTAGAGACTTTTAATACGGCCTTTTTTTTGTTCTAAAGTTTTTAGAGCCGAAAAATCCGGGCCATGATTATAATTTTGTTCATACTCGATTACTACTATCATTGCCTGTCGATCAGTGGCGGATTTATCACTTGAACCGCCATAGGCGGGCAGGAAACTGTCACCCTTGCTAATCAGGCTGACCAGATATCTTTTGAAGAAGAAGAGAAAAAAGTAAACATTTTTTTGCTTGCTTTTTCAATACTTTCTCTCCACGAAGTGACAAGCATCTGTTACAACTTGTTTGCTTCATTTGCTCGTAAAAGAGTATTCTCCTGACAGCCTTAACGCTAAATTGTTACAAAATAAAATTAATATACCTAATAAAAAAAGAATATCTTACATCATTTTTCAGAAAAAAGGAGGGTACTCTTTTTTGTGAGGCAAAAAGTGTATAAATACTCTATAAATAAGCATATCTGATCAGCCTGCTTTGTTGAAAAAAAAATTCTATTCAGATAATCAGCAAATCTTCAGCTTAATTATAGAACCTTCTAAGTCTCAATTTTGGCAAAATGACTTTTTTGTCGATTGAGATAGAACCGTATGGTAATAGCCAAAACATTCTAAAACGACTTGAAAATTTTTTAAGAAGGAATGAAAAAAATGTTTAACATTTGAATAAATGGCCTCCTCGATGTTTTCTGTCTCTCCTGTAAAATTTGCATAATGGCACTTGGAAGGTTTTATAATTAAGCCGACGATAATGTAATGAGAAATAAATATGAGAACATGGATTACGCTTTACTGGTTATCCAGTTATCCATAATTCAGTGAAAAAAAAACTTCAACAACTATGTACATGTTCCCAGAGAGAAATTTTGCTGGTGATTTTTACTCTGAAAATAGTAAAAGTGTTTGGCTCAGCAGCAGCAAATGGAAGAATCACTAAATAATTTGTAAATTTTACCACGCGCGATTCCGCTCCGCAAAATTTGCCGCTTTAGGCGGCCGCCTACTCCGTCTACTGCTGAATCCGCCACTGCTGCCGATTCATATCATTTCCACCTTCTTTATGGTGCGTACAAACTGTGTTTTCATCGATCTTCTCAGAACAGCAAAAATTGACGAAGGCCACTTGGGAAAAAGCTCTTCAATTAGTATATCGACTTACCGTAAGTGTGTAAACACTTGTCCACAGTCCATGGCTGTAATAATTGTTGCCATCACGTGGTAAGTGACACGGCAGGTAACCTTCACTTCCAGAGACGAGATTTTGATGGAGTTTAGTACACGGATTGCATACTCCAAGTTTGCAGGGGAACCGGGAATTTTTCTTGTGTGGTGACATCACACAAAAAAAATGTCCATAAGAAATACGCTGGGGGACTCGTGCCAGAATGCCCACTGTTTCTCTACCCTTGCTGGTGAAGTTTTGTGCTTTTGTAGACGAGATTTTGATAGAGTATAGTACACGGATTGCATAATCGAAGTTTGCAGGGGAATCAGGACTTTTTCTTGTGTTGTGACATCATTATTTTTTTAGGGGGGAGGCTGCCTTGTAACCCTATAAGTTAACAGACGAACTAGAAATGATAAAAAATAAACGCTGATTCTTTGCATTTTTTCTAATATCAACTTGAAGGGGCGTTCATATTCGCCTTGGTGTGTATTATAATTTTCAACTGCCTGAACGTGTGTACCTTAACACTAGATGTATCGTAAACGCCTGATCCGTTACAAAGAAAGAAATAATGTAACACATAATTTTAATGTTGCAGGAAAAACGTGTATACCAACAATGATACGAAGGTGTCCATAAGTTTGCACACTGCCTGGAAAACATTTACAAAATTAGATGTACTAGCGTCGGCGCCTCACGTAAGTTGGTTTTCGTTTTGTTTTTGTTGCGCTAATGGATCTTCCAGTCTGTGTGTTGGATTTATTGGGTAGTTGTGGGAGGGGAGTATGTATTGTAATGATTTGAGGAGATGAAGATGATAATACTCGATAAAACAATAATTGCAAAATCATTTAACATGTTCAGCATTTGAGATGTGTGCTGGTTACTGAAATTTGCCAGTTTTCCCAGAATTACTCGGATAAGGTGTGTAAAACCAGTACAATATAATATTTACTAAAATCGTCTTCCTCCAGCAGGTTCGGTACCAGAATTTGGGGTAGATTTCATGGTGTTGACCTTTGAAACTGATACAAAGCACTAATTTGCGGGTAAAACCAGGAATTTTTGTTTTTCAATTTTTCGGAGAATTTTTCTGAAATCTCTATTTGGATGGCCGAAGGGGAGGGGTGTGAACTTCAGATCCCCCTTCCAGATGTTTTTCATTTTTTTTTTTTTTTTTTTTTTTTTACAAAAGTTGGCCAGGAAGGTATTGATATTACATACAGTTCAGAGCCAGATGGTCCGGTCACCATTCGTATGCTAATGGTATCTTTAAAATCTGGAGTAGATCAACCGGGGACACTAAAGGTACCAGGGATGATAAACTTATACTCAGCCTTTGAAAGTACCTCAGTAACGATTACTATCAATGATTACATCTAAAAGAAGAAAAACTTAGAACATTGAGAAAATTTGAAGATCTTGTCCACACTCGAGTATCTACCAAGGAACTGCCCCGAAGTGAAATTACAAGAGCATACGAGTAAGTGAAAACTACGTATGCCATCGCTCTCCGAGAAGTTCTGTCCGGACTTTTCCAGTCAAGCCTCGCCCAAAGTTCGTTGCAGGCGTAATCGCGAAGTGCAGAACTGTGCAAATTGCATTCTCATGTGATTTTCACACTCGCAGTACACGCAGTTCTATAAAGTTGGAAAATTATAGCAGCAGAGACGCCATTCTTTCGGTTGGATAAATTTTCAGCGTGAACCCCGCGATGTACTCTTGATCGAGGTCACGAGAATGACTAATAAAAATGATGAAACGTAGTCGATGACTTTGGTGGAAAAATTTTGCTAAGCTGACGAAGTGGAACGTAAGCTCCGAATGGCCTACACGAGTTCGAAAGTTATCCAAGACATGATTGATCCGCGCTCGCTAGAAACCCTAAACTTGGAAACTAAATAATCGAGTTACTCGTTAATCCAACAAGCCGGCTCATCTCCCCAACAGACACATTATCTCAAACGCGATACATTCTACAACTTGAATATTGACTTCACCTCGTTTCCTCTCGATGCTACCATAATATTTTTCGCCGTGACGCAACAAAAGAATAAAAATTGACTCTATCTTTTCGTTCGTCGAGTTTTAAATATTCGAATTGTCCGCGAGACATGCGACCACATTTCACAAGTCAGATGGAAACTTCATGTAAGTGTAAACGTAACTTACGAACATCTAATAAATAATTCAAAGCTATCGCTCGGGAGTTCACTTCATGTATTTTTCATATATTATTCACTCGGCATCATGATCGGCGTAATTCGCTTCAAGTTTCGTCCTTATTAGATTAAACGTACATTAGGCACATATAGCCGATCAAGAGATGTACAACTTCTCAGTTACTGTGCAGATCGCTTATCAACTTCTTTTTCCAAAACGAGTTACTTATCGACAGCAGTATATTACGGGGAAAAAATTCAACTCGTAATCGGTTTCCGTTCATTTTTCATTTCCCAGTTATCTCGGTCGAGCACGCTCTCGGTCTGTTGTATATCTGCCTCGATGTTACTAGTCCGGAAGTTAGTTGCTCCAAATGGAAGATAACCTGCATTTTTGGTGCTAAAGCAAAGATGCCACTTGACACGTGTGTAGTCGAAGGCCCTAAGGAATATTTTAAGAACTGTTGCCACCACTGAAGACCACGCTGAGGCCTCCAAGGGAGACGTAAGTTCAGGGTGTCCACTTGGTTATTTTTCCCATTTTAAGTTATCTGAGGTAATTTTTGATTATTTTTCTCCTAAAATGGTCGTTCAAGTCATTTTTGGGGAAGTTTCTCCTTCAGATTCTGGAAATTCTGCTGATTTCGAAGAAAATTACTATTTTTTATTTTGTGCTCCCGCTGTGCAGTGTAAACAAGTAACTTCGCTACTCGAAGAGGGTCGGCAACATCTTCAAATCGCAGAGCTGCAGACTGCAGTCACCCAGCTCTATCAATAGGAAGGTACTCTTCAACCAATTCCAAACAATTCAGTTGTAATTCTTCATATGTTAAAGACAGAGGAGGAATTTTATTTTGATTCAAATAAAGTTCATAATTTGAATAGTCATAACTAAGATTGTAAGATTATTACCAATACTATCAACATTTGTTAACTGGCACCCAGTTTTGAGAACTTTGGATGTACATTTGTTCGTCATAATTACTGTACCAGCATTGATGTAGAATGATCAAAAACTAGAAAAAACAATCTATCGTAACTTATACATCCTCAGGATAAATATCTTCACTGTATTTCAACAGCAGGCTACAAAATTTGATTTCGCATCGCTTGTTGCTTGATAAATTTGTCGTATTTGCTGCAGTAATTCTCCTCGATGCTTCTTGTAATATATA
Organism: Acanthococcus lagerstroemiae; assembly: GCA_031841125.1. Taxonomy (NCBI): domain Eukaryota; kingdom Metazoa; phylum Arthropoda; class Insecta; order Hemiptera; family Eriococcidae; genus Acanthococcus; species Acanthococcus lagerstroemiae. The sequence continues at coordinate 39,219,889 of CM063112.1, forward strand.
CGATTCTGCTTCTGGTGTTCTGATCTGCATTTACAAACTCTCTGTGCATCATGTATGTAGTTAGGCTTTATCGTGTACTTGTTCAGTAGCTAATTGTCCATTTGCCTCATCACACATTCCCATCATCGCCACAGAGGGTAACGCCGTTGTTTCCTCTTCAGGCGAAGAGAACAAAACGCTACGCTTCATCGCTCGAAATCTGAAACAGAATACCAAAATTACCATTAATACTTTTACCCTATTTATGAGACATAATTTATATCGCATTATTCTTTGGAAAATTCACTGGTAAGAGTACCACAGAAAGTTGTATGTACTTGGTTCGATTCAAAGAAATTCTCCACCACAAATTAAACTGAGAACCCATTTCATGCGTTAACAAACAACATACTTCCTCTAAATCCAGTTAATTTCTTCCCTTTCCTCGAGGAAATAGTTCCTTTTGTAGAAAAGTACGAAACGCACAATACTCCAGTCCTGAGTAAGATCCTAAATAAAAATAAAACGTAAATAATCAAATTTTTTAAATTTCATCTCCTACATTGAAAATAACGCTCGCACAGTAATGAAGATCAAGGTCAATGAGCATGTCTGAAGAAGAAGAAGAGCAAAAAGTGATTGCAAGAGGCTCGTTACCGACCCTAATGAAATAGAAAAATTATTTTTATTATTTTCAGCTAATGAATATCTCCGGAATGAAACGCCACTGAACTGAACTGTGACTCAGATCAGTGAACGCTACTAAAAACCACACATCTAAAATAACACGCCGTTGAACTGAACCAACTGAACTGAACTATGGAAATGAGAAGAGACGAGGAAAAAAAGCAATTGCAATGGCTATTCATAGCCGACCCTAATAAAATTTTAATTCAGTTTTCCAGCAGACTGCAGTAAAACTTTTCAATGCAACTTTATTGGTTTATCAGGTGTGTCTGTGAAGGACAGTGACTGAATATTATAAAACAGTCGAGTGCGCGAATATAACCCGTAAAGCGAGAAGAAAATCGAATGGTGTGTCCCGGCCCCATCACACAACTGCCACCTATGTGATTTTGGGACGTATTACACCAGTATATATCCAGTAATTCGTCCCCAGCCAAAGGTACGGCAAACCTGAAGCGCCTCAAACCCTTTTCTTATTTTGTCTGAGACATGATCCCTCCAGGAGGGTTTCTCGCCAAGATGTACCCCTAAGTACTTCATCTTTCCTGTGAGAGCTAACGGTCTCTCCACAGTATTGGCAGAATGTACTCCCCACTGTGAGCAACCCCTGATGGACGTTGCACGGATTTGTTATTTTTGGTAAGTTATCTGGATCTCTGCTTGCCTTTTAGCATAGATACTATCCAGCATATTAAGCTTTCCTTTACTTCCCTTTCCCTCAGGGCTGTTTCTATTAATTCATGAGAGGTCGCGTCTAACGCTCGCTGTATATCCATGAATGTTGTCTTGGCATAACTTCCGCCAGTCATCCCTCTCTCATACCTTAGCAAGCAAATGCAGTGATGACTCTCCCGACCTGCCTGCCCTGTATTCATACTGGTTCTCATGTAGTGGGGACCTCTTCTAGGTAACCTCTCTTGAGTGCCTGTCTACCAGCCTTGCCAAGGTTTTTAGCATGAATAATGAGAGACTTATCAGCCTATAGAATTTGGCCTGAAAAGAATCTGTCTGGTTTAGGCAAAAACACCACTCACACACACTTCCACGGGTTTGGAATTTACCCTAGAACTACTGGTGCCCTGAGGACCCTGATTAACGGTCTCATTTTTCTCTAGTTTTGTCTAGAGGCAGACTATATTGATTCCATCTGGACCCGATGCTTTGTATGGCGAGAATGTGTTTACCATCCAACATACCCTGTTCGGTGGAATCAACTGTTATCGATGTTGTGGGTACTCGTGGGTTCCCTGTAGAACAAGAAGGAAATTCACTTTTACTTGACGAGAACTGGACCTTATCGTAGTTTGTCTTGCTTCGATTAGACTTTATCATTAAAATATAAGGGAGGAGGAGCTCTTTACAGCCAGCTGTGTAGGGGTTTTCAGGACACTGAAAATTCGATTTTGAGTCATTTCCACTCTTTTCCAATAACTGTAAATTGAGGAAGGGGAAAAAGAGGAGCTAATCGAAAAAGGTAAACGTGCACAATATACGTTAATTCGTGACTTTTGGATGGACAAAACGGTTTTTTGTTGTTTTGTCAGGGGAGCATTTCATCTTTTTTTGTTATGTCATAAGTTTTGTCATTTTGTTTTTTCATAGTTCTGTTATGTCCTGATAAAACGATTTTGTCATTTGTCTGCCGGTTTGCCATGTCGCTTAGCATAATACACTGTTAATAGCAATGTCGCTTAGTATAGACTACTGTCAATAGTAATGTCGCTTAGCATAATCTGTCATCAATTATTACATCGTTTAGCATAGTTCATCATTTGATCGTGAACAAAATGTTATAACATAATTTTTTTGTCATTTTGTTTTGTTGTTATTTGATTTTTTTTGTCATTTCGATTTTGTCATAATATGACAAAACTGGTAAATGGTTTTGTCATTATGACAAAATTTCTGGATATTCAGTTGTCATTTTGTTTTGTTATGGCTGACAACAATTTTTCCATTTTGCTCTCAACCCGAGTCCTGGAATCCGCCCTTTCGAGCATGACCTCAGAGACGTCGGGAAGGCTGTTAGGGCTGTCTTAGCCCTCTTCTCTTCTGACCAAAAAACCGGCCTAGGTCGAAATGTAGTGAGTTGCTACGTGGGCTCGAACCCGGGACTTCCGGAATCCGAGACTAGCGCGCTGTCCTCTCAGCCAACCAGACCCCATGTCTAACAACACTGGTCAGAATACTCGGAACAACTGACTTGTAGCCCGGTCTGAATTCGGTATGAGATGATGGTGTGGTGGGACGTATGGCGATGCACGCATGCCAAAGTGGCCCCTGAGACACCGCATCCCCGGCACCGGAAACTACCCTTTCGGGCATCGCATCAGTAACGAGGGGTCAGTATGAGATAGTCTTGTGATCTAGCGATGGAAAAAGTGGGATTAATGCTCGTTTTGCAAACAAGGTTTTAAGTCCCGTTTCTTTCGTTAATTTCAACCCCAAGCAAGATTTCAACAACAGGAACCAGTATCTCGGCGGTCGAGTTTTTTTTTTGGCAGTCGTGAGTTCCACCCGCGGTAAACCACCCTTCTTGCACCCCACCACTTCAGAACAACCCATAAGGATTATACAGCCCGCCGGGAATCTATAATCGCGTATAGGTAGTACCTGCATTGCGAAGTCGATGATGAATGCCGGAGTACGAGTACGATGTCGGTAACAAATCAACGTCAATTACGGAAGCCACAAGGGCCTGCCAAAATCGTGGTGGAAAACTTGCCTTCTCTAACTGAACCTAGTACCCGAGTCGGGGGGTTGGTTGACCGAGTGCATAGCATGCTGGTCTCGGAATCCGGAGGTCCCGGGTTCGAGTCTACGTAGCAACTCGCTACATTTCGATCTATGCCGGGTTTTCGGCAAGTAGAGAAGAGGGCTAAGACAGCCGCAGTCTCTCCGACTTCTATGAAGTAATGTTCGAAAGGGCGGATTCCAGGGCTCGGGTTGAGAGCAAAAAATGAAAAAGAGCACCCGAGTCGGGGCAGACTGTGAGGACTCGTCTAATAGTCCGGGAGGGGGCAAGATTTGTATGGACTGAAAATCAGGGTTGCCAGTTTCTGGAAAACATGGAAAAGTTATGGAATTTGAATGATCAGGGAAAAGTCATGAAATATTGATCTGAATCATGGAATTTTGATTCTCGGAATGACTCATTAGGTATATGGCTCATATTCTGTCAGAATTTATTGTCAGTGAATAATCACGCTTGAAACAGAAAAAGTTCGCTCTTTAGAAAATATCAGAGTCATGTACTCTTTTCTTGCTGGCGTTATGATCAGGATCATGAGGAAAAGAAAGTCTTGCCAAAATCCATCATTCCTTCCCCACTCGAAAAAAAAAGTCATGGAAAACCAGTTCCTCACTATGTTCAAGTTAACGAGGACGCCCCTTTTTGCACGGTGTATTTTGATGTTCTTTTAAGCTTTATTTCGTATCACACTAACTAGGCATGATGGGAACCATTTTACGATTTCGTTTCGTATTACCCACAAGTTCACAAAAAAGGTGCAAGGCGCCGTCGAGCTTGATGCTTCATTCTAATCCTGCTTTTTGGAAAAGTCCACGAACGAGTTATTGATCCGTTTTTGATACTTACTTTACCATATTTGTTTTGTGTTGAAACTTGTACAAGTTTTTATAAATATCTCTTGTAAAATTTTCAGTTTTAGACTTCTGAACTTTTAATGGGTGAAATGAAATGCTAAATGTTTGCTTTCTCATTTTCACCTATGGTTTACCTATGTAAAGAAAAAATTATGTTTCTCTGAACAGAAATGAAAAGGGATGGTGAAATGTGGCTCGTGTTTTAAACTTTTGAATATTCTCGAACATTTTGTCGATCAAGTTGAAATGGGAGAGGGTAGGCATCCGAATATTTATTTTAAGAAGGACAGGGGTTATCCCCGCTGGATTCTCGCCATCGGTTGAAGAAAAATGGACACAAGTAACCGAATAATAGCTAAAAGATAACTTAAAAATCGAATAAAAATGGGCGATTACACTCGATTAATCGGCTTAAAAACCTGACAGTCAGAGCTACTTAATCGGATAAAAACCAAAACAAAAAAAACGGGGATCATAATCGGCTATTAGTTCTAAACTGAATAAAAACGCCAGCGGTAAAAATGGGTCAATCGGTCATGAAAATTGCCCAGGTTTTGGGGTAAATTTTAATCGGTTAACTAATTAACCGGTCTTCGTTGATAGCACTGTTATGAACGCAACCTTCGTGTCATTATCGCCGATAACGTATCAAAATTGAGTGATTGGATGGAAAAGGGGTTCAAGTTTAAAAATAGAGTTTCGAGAAAAACGAGTTCAAAGTTTGCAAACGATGTCTGTGGAGAACAAAACAACATGAACCAGTGATCAGAAATAATTGTAATACATATTTATATTGAAGGCAACATTGTCGAAAGCAAAAAGTCCACAGTTCACCAGATATCAGCTCCATTTCCTGTAATAGCGTGAATGTGACAGTCCTTGAACCCTTTCTCAACCACTTATTTTCTTTTTTGTTTTCTGCTATTAAAACGTATTTTGAAGCACCGAGAATGCAATATTTTATTTTTTTCATCAAAATGAGAACAGAAATAGTAATAAAAGTGTCGAAATAACAAGGTAAAATGATAAGAACGTATCAATACCATTGCTTTAATTATTTGAAACTACTTAAAACTCTGAAAGACTGTAACCTAACTACTGTGATATGACTATGGTGTAAGGACTACCAAAGGACGACAGTTCTGTGGAAGAATAACTACGACGTGACTGCGAAAAGACTTTTGGTATGCCATGGAAAAAAAAAAGTTATGAAATCGTCAGGACCTTTCATATCGTGCAAATACGCTTTTGGTCTTCGGCTGGAATGTAATCAGAGCAAGTACATGGTCTCTCTTCGCCTTTGTGATTTTTCATGTATACCTACGCTCCGTTTTAAACTCCTCCGAGACAGACGGAGGTCTAGCTTTCATGAATGTAACGGGGTTGAAAAGTCTGCAGCTCCTCTATTAAAGCGGCAGGAAAAAAATTTACATCGACACTTTATTGGAGCTCTCACAATTTTGACATTGGGAACAATAATTCATTCAACAACTTGCGGCTTGCACTCGTGATTCAAATTATATGTATGATTGTATACTTTGAGCATGTATTTTGAATTCAAGTAGTCAACTCTGCAAAGTCGCGAATTTCATACTGCAAGTGTGAGCCTACGAAGAGAGATGGCGCTGAGTAACAGATTGCATTAAAAGAGGATAGTGTCCACAAAACAAAACAACCTAATAAACACAATAACCAACTTCCAAAGCGAGAACCTATATTCCAATTAATAACATAACACTCACTGATTAGACAGACTTACACAATCACAGACAACCAATAGGAACACCAAATAGGTTTTACCATACGGTACTACACACCACTATAAGTACAGGACGACAAAGAGAAAAGTGTTAGGGTACTCTGAAAATGGCATAGCAGCCGAAAGCGCTCTGGATTACAGAAGGAAGAAATTGTGAATTGCCACACCCTAAATATAGAATTTAAAGAGGAGGCTACATAGATTTCGAATTTCATGTGGATGGAAAAAGGGCTGAAGTCGACTTAGGCCCTTTTTCCTTCCAGCCCCTTCAACTTCCTAACTCAATCATAACCAGGCCGGCAACCCAGATAATATGATATATGCCTGTAATGCCGCGAAAAAGAAACCTGAGATGGAAAAAAATTGCCTGTCAGTGTTACCAAGTATGATGTTCTTCGATTCCCATAAGGATACTATATTGTTGATACAGGATGGTGATATATACATGTAAAATTAATTCTACTGTTGAGTGTTGTGAATGATATAATTTTTTTCATGAAAAATGGGAAAGAACAAAAATGTTAGCCTTAGCTAGTTATTTCCGTTCAGATGAATCCTTACTGCCTCGTCCGTTTGTCCAAAGTCAGTATTTTTTCCTCTTCATTATGGATGATACCAATCAGCAGTAATGATCAGAGAATTTTGCAAGAACTTCAAGTTTATTAGAAAAAGTGGAAACAACAAAATATTATATTTAAGAAAAAAACAGCAACAACATGACAGACTAGTCATTTAATCCGTTGTCATTAACTTATGTGTAGGGAAGAAAATAAGCTCACAGAAGTTACCTATTCCGAAGGAGAAGAACGTTATATGTATACTTCAGAATCAAATTCTGCAGATCAATAATTGGCAACAGTTGCCAAATTTTAATGTTTGGACTCTTCGTAGGACACCTGTGGGTTAAACCGGGGGGGGGGGGTAATAGCAGGGCCATCTTATCATATGTTATAGAGGAAGGATGGAAGTGTATCCATTGATTCCAAAATCAACTTCCCTATGTAATTAGAGCTCGAGATATGACCGTCCAAAAAACCTTATCAATAAATGGTACTTTACTTTATTTTAAGATTTTCGCTTCCATGTCGACTGCAGGTTCAACCAGCACGAACAGTTGAAGCGTCAGCAAGTCGATAAAACCGAAAATTTCGGTTTCCCTTTTTCCATTCCCTTATTGCATCCTTTCCTTAAAATCATTTTCAATTCCGGTAATGGTCGCCCTGTTAATCCGCTCTCGATCTTCGTGTCGCTTTACATCCTTCGAAGTTTCGTCAGGGCTGAGGGCGGAGGCCGCACGACAGCACGACAGCAATGAAGCCTCTCGGGGAAATGAAACCACGTGTTTTCAATACAGCTGCGGGCCTCGGTTCGTGTACCAGAGATTTAAAATTTAAAATATCGTTCTCGATAATCCGGCTCGAGAGAAGGTATACAGGGATACTGAATATCTCAGGATGTTCGAATCCATTCAAGAAAATCAGAAAGTTCTAATTGACGAAACGGATGTTCGGCGTCCGAACTCTCGGAGTGGATTAAATTTTGATTTTAATGTTCCGGAGCAGATAGCGCGCCGCGACCACGCCGTTTCTACAGGAACTGAGGGTCGCGAGAATTTCAAACGTGGAGTGAAATGGAAGTGGGAACAATGTAATGAAGAATCTCGCCTTCGATGTTGTAATATTCGCGATTGTGTACACCTAATATGTATGTATTATGGTTTTGCAGCTGCATCGAAGCGGCGACCAAACGTACACCTAAGATATTTTGAAAAACAAATGAGAAACGAGTGAATCAGGATTTCATGCTGGAGTACACACAGTTGAGCAGAGCACGTGTGTCTGTGTGTGATATGCACCTTTTGAAATATGAAAACTTGTTACCAGTTTTAAGAAGCATTTAACGTCACCCCTGAGGACTGCCACGAGATCCCCGTTCATTCGGGAGAGTGTCTTCGCATCACATATTTTGTAATATTCATGCCGCGCACAGGGGTTGCCAAGTTACCTATTTTTATAGGTTCGTAAAATGGGGTGCTCTGTAATAGGGTGAATCGATTCGGATTTACAACACCAGTCTCCTTCCAGCAATCGTTATTGATAAATGCTCCGTCGTAATGAAGACGCAATGATGGAGTGACCGGGTGGGGGGGGGGATGTTGTGCAATGCGAGCGAAAGTATACGTGGAAAAAGAATCGAACTCAAGCGTTTAGTGTAGTTCATGGAATGATTGTGGTGTGGTGGAACGTATGGCGATGCACGCATGCCAAAATGGCTCCTATGACACCGCACCGCCGGCCCCGGAAACTACCCTTTCGAGTGATCATGGAATGATTGCTGAGTTCATTAATTTTTTTATTTGATCCGAGACCTATACATTTATTCGACGATCGATGGTAGAGGGGCGTATGGCGATGCACGCATGCCAAATTAGCTCCAAGACACCGCACCCTCTATTCCTGAAACGCCCGGAATGGGCCTGCGTCAGAATAGGGGGGACGAGAATTGTAATTAGGCCGGCCAACCTTCAAGATTTTACCTAAACTCTTAGGTATTTTCGTGTTCTTAGGTATTTTCCTTAGGTTCTCAGGTATTTGTGACATAAATTACAGGCAAAGCTTAGGAATATCAAGCATAATCTCAGGGATTACACGAAGTGAGTAAAAACGAACCATCAAAAAATGTAGAAATCAACTAGTTTATTAAATAATAGGTAGTATAAATAATGAAGATTTTTTTTAATGCAGCTACAAGCTGTTCGCTGCAGTAGACGACCTTGTGCGGTGCACTAGTGCGTGCTCTACTATCTTGGTATTTTTCTAGAAGCCAAGAATTTAATTATAACAATAATGTCAAAGTATTTAAATTGTTTTCTTTAGAAATAAGTAACTGTGCTGTGAGCCAAAAGTTGAGTGTCATTATTAATTCTGAAGTGTTGTGAATTTTCTCTAGAGTGCTAATCTTCAATTCTGAAATACCATGAATTGTGTACGTTTAGAAATAAGTAATGGTGCTAGGACTAAAAATCTAATCACTTCATAATTTTGAAATATTTGTATTGTTTTTCTATAAGTAACGGTGCTGTGAGCAAAACCCAAGTATCATTGTTGATTCTGAAGTATACATAAACGTTTTTCTCTTAAGGAATAGGTAACTTCTTACCTGGACTCTTCCAGGTATACCTTTTCTTCTACAGTGATTTTTAAATTGAGTATCTTCTTCTAATATATAAATACAAGTTGGGTTTTTGTACCGTCGATGTTCTTAGCTCTCGCTGCGTATTATGCGCTGAAATTTGCACATAATATAGACAGCAAACTTGAGCATGTTGTTTGCCAATTAAATTTTCGATAACTTTATTCCAAACGTAGTAATAAAGCTCTAAAGTTGGCTCGCATGCGTGTCTATGTGTAAGTGTTCCGCGCGCTTACCCCGTCGTTGTAAACGCGTGTTAGAGTGATCAGTGTGACCAGCAGGAAGTATTTTATATAACATATCGTGGATATAGAACGATCAAGGTGGCCATGCGATATCTAATCATATAAAGGCAATCTTGGTTTCTTTCATCAAAAAGCGTCTCAGTGTACATACTGCGGTTGATCAGGCCATGTTGCGGTATTTATTATTGAACTTTTACTTTACAAATCCTTTTTTAGTGCTTCATGTGTTCGAAACTCGGGCCATGTGTCGTTTGTTTATTATCGAATTTATTTTCTTTTTACAAATACTTTTTTGCTTCATTTTTCATTTATTGAAGAGACTAATCGAATATATAAAGATAGTCTCGATTTTTCCTCACCGGTGTTCTCAGGTATTACTGAATGAAATTTTTTTTTTAAATGTCTCATATAGAAGGAAGTATTCCCTAGCAGGTTTATGGCGTGAAAATTTTTTGATAACTGTGACGTAAAATGTACCGACTTTCCAATGCGCAAAATCCCGCCAGTTACCCAAGTAACTGAAGGGGAACCAAGGGTAACTAACAGGTTTCTGGGTAATCTGAGGGTAACTGGACGCTGTTAGTTGTAAGGGAACCAACCAGCAAAATCTGTTTTTTGAGAACATGTGATTCAAAGTTCAAAAGCCACGTAGAAACTATGTGGCATAGCGTTTACGGATCCGCTTTTTTCAATGTAAGTGTGCACATTTTTGAATCGGGGGGGGGGCAATTTTGAAAAATTATGCTTTTTATGCTCGTACCAACGATACTAATTATTACTCATTCTGCTTACAAATGTCAGCTGGTTCCCTTACGCTTAACAGCGTCCAACTGACGGTTGCAAATGGGTGACTTTTCCGTGGGTAACTAGGGTAACTGATTGCGCATCCGGTTGGGAGACAGATATACTAAGTTCAAAACTCAGTTCATGTTGCGTTTTTTTACTATAGATCTTTCATTTTACAAATACTTTTTTGCTTCATTTTTCATTTATTGAAGAGATTACAGAGATGTAGGAGTTTTATGTTGCGTTTTCTTATTATCGACTTTTTATTTTACAAGTAATACTTTTTTTACTTCATCTGACTGGGACTGGGCAAATTGTAGAAGCGCTAGCGTCGTATCTTTTAGTGCGTTTGTTATTATACAATAATAAGGAGAACATATTATAGCGCTATACCTGAGACACAAACGTACAAACTGTTATCAAAGCTGTCATCTTTAATGTTTTTGAGAGCCTCTGACTGGGACTATGCAAACTGTAGAAGCGCTTGCGTCAATCTTTTAGTGCGTTTTTTTACTATCAAACTTTTATTTTACAGATACTTTTTTGCTTCATTTTCTATTTATTGAAGAGATTAAAGAGATTTAGATGATTATTACACCGGCTAGGCATTTTCAATGTGCGAAATTACAATCGTACTGCATACAATGATGAGAAGAACATACAGTGCGACCTGTGACACAAACATACAAATTGTTATCAATGCTGTTATCTATAATGTTTTTGAAAGCCTCTGACTGGGACTGTGCAAATTGTAGAAACACCAGGTTATAATGTAAACCATCACCATTCGAATTTTCATCCTCTGAGGTTTATTCTCAAATATTTTATTAAAAATGAAAATAGTAAGGTAAACTACCAATTCTGAGCCTAGCATCAATTGTGGGTCCTTTTTTTAAAAACGCGTTTTCTCGCTAGATCGAGGCATACCGCGAAACCTCTTCCCAAGGGTTTCAGGTTTCGTGTTCGGATATTTGTGTTTAAATTTGTGTGGCGCGATGTACTGACCTCAGTCAATAACTACTCTTCCATTTCGTGGAAATTCGTCAATTTTCTTATTTTTCCAATCCGGGTAGCAAATGTTACTTGAACATCTGAATTTGACTGCCGGAGGCACGAGTTGAATATTATCCGATCTAGACAATTTTTTGCATTACGTTGGATTTCTCCGGTGGAGGGGGTGGGAGAGGGATAAAAACGAAGATCCGAGAAAACTTTTAAAATACGGACTAACCTACTGTGCAGAAAACGTATTGTATAACATTTTCAAGCAGTTTGATTCACCCCATTATCAATGTAAGAGCACCGTATCATGTAGATACCTTTTCACGCTCTCCGAACACCCTGTACAAAAAAGTAATTTCTTCGTGTGCAGCGATACAAATAGATCATCGCGAACACGAATTATTTCCGTTTTAACGTGTTTATATCGTCGAAAATTGACCCGACCCTTCACCCGTAGCTGCCCTTATTTAATTTAAATAAAACGCCTTCCAACATCGCGACTGTGTTTAAAAAATAAAGGGGGGAATAAACGCGTCGAAAACGCCAACGTAACATTATATCAATAATAGTTCCGTATTCATTCGCATAGCCCGCCCATGGAAAGCATCTTAATAACCAATTAATTTTTTCCGCTCGATTGATATTTTTCTCGTTATCTCTTGCTGTGTAATATTCGAACGGTACCTACAATCGGAAAACATCAGCTTTCCTCTTTCGGCGTGCAGATATCTCGATTCGAGATTTTGAACGTTGGCAGATTCACAAAATTATCGAACTCGTTTAGGCGGCGCGGCGTTGATTTCGCCGAAAAAAAATCAATTCCGTTAAAGTCTCCCCCACTAATTATAACATTCCTTGACTCGGACGAACTTCCATCACCAGAAGGCGTGGAGCGGTCCAACTTAACAGGGTTAGTGCGAAACTTCGCAAACTGACAGCCGACTCCATAATTGAGTTTTTCACACGTTCCATTGCCGCCTTTGATTAACGGATGGTAAATCGAGACGAGAGAAGCTTTTCCGCGACGAGTATTCTTCCTCGAGCTACCCCCCCCCCCCCCCCGACCGTTAAACGATGGAACGTAATTAAGAGACGTAACCGAATAACGCCCGTATAACCGATACGATGCGATGAAATTAATTCGAGAAATTATTTTTCAATTTTACCCATAACGCATGCGTTGTGGAAGATGCACGGTGGGCACGAACACCTAAGAGGGCGCAGCGACCGACCGACAATTCTGATTACGTCAGATCGTCGATCGACGCATTTGTCCCGTGTGTGTGTGTGTTTATTTGTAAATTGTACGTTGGTCGTATAATCGCCGGTCAAACTTTCAGCAGACCCAACTCTAAGTAAAATATGTTGGAAGGTGTCTCATTACTCATCGAAAATCGAAAATACGGACCATCCTATTGGACACTGAACTTGAAAATACTAGAAGAAAACAGAGACCATGGAGTGTGGCTCATTCAAAATCAAAAATCGAAAATACGGACCACCCTATTCCACACCATTCTGAACTAACACTAGGTAAAAATTGAGACAATGTATGAAGTTTCTTATCATTTGCATAAAATAAACAAGGAATCCCATAATGTTGAAACTGGTACGTGACGTGTTATGATCTATGTAACGTATCTCTTTCTGGTCTGATAGAATTTTAATAAAATTTCATTGGTGAAAAATCAAAGAAATGTTGAACCTCAAATTCGTCATTCTCATCGCTAATAATCAAGTGTACATCAAATCATGCTGCCTATTGCCTCGATTTTTAATGAATTTATGGTCTGAGCAAAATTAGAAAATTCTGTTGCCACCAAACCTTGGAATCTGAAGTGAAAACATGTCATAATACCGAAATAGGGGTTTCTCACTGTAGTCTGATTTTCGATCCGATTCAGATTTAGCGTCAATTCGAATTTTCCTTTATGTAAGGGACCGGCTTGACTTTGCACAAAAATTGAAAAAAATATCGAATTCCAATTCGCGAACCAGAATTCGAACTTCACCTCTTGAAACGAGCCGATTTCACGTTATTGAAAATACTGAAGAAGATATCGATGTAGGGGTTTGTTGGATCGCAGAAAAAAAATTGAAACAGATTCTTAATGATACTCTAATTTTTACCTTAAAGTTCAAACTTTATTCCGTCAAGTGAGTAAGATTAGCCCAAATTAAAAACTTGATAGAAACATCGAGAAGTCGAATATTTGATCAGATTTTCGATTCGATCCCGACTGATTCCCCAAATCTGATGTTTTTCCCTTGCCAAAAGAATGAAACCAGGTATCAAAATAGGGTTTTCTTGCCTTAAAAATTGTTCCGGCTTGGACCGCAAAGTGTTGGAGTTTTTCAAATGAACCAATCTGACTTTGCTCAAAAATGGAATAAGGTACCTATCAGAGTAGTGGGTTTTGAGATATAGCTGAATTTTAAAAAGTTATGAATTGTTGTTTCGACCTTAATTTGGTCTTTGGCCTCCAAACTTCAAATAGGAGTGCTTTAAATATTCATTTGACCGTACTGAAAAAACTGAACAAGGGATCGTAATATTTGGGGAAGAGCACAGAAAAATGGAGTGTACTGTTTGATGTACAGAATATTATTGAAAGTAGTCTCCTAATGGAACATAGAACACAACCCTGTCACATAAGGATGCTAGTTAACAAAGGGAATGAAGAAGGGGAAGGAGGGAAAAAATTTGTCGAGCAACCAATAAAAATGATGAAGACGCTGATTCGGGAAGTTCCACATCAAATTTATTAAAGAAGACCGAATTTCAGAAATACAAAAATAAAAATGAAATAAACGTATAATTGACCTTGAACCTATGTATTCTTTGACAAATCGAACCCGTGAAATTCGAAATTACGACTTATATAGTATACCGTTATCCACAGTACAGCAATAAATTCTAGGAAAATTCAGAATTTCCACAGAAAAAAATCCAACATTTTGTATGCGGTGTTTGTACTGAAGGACTTCCACAGTCAACGGCGAGGTTTCTGTGAATCTTCGAGCATACGATCGTTCAATCGGAAACTATCAAAAGTTTTCAGTATCAAAATTCAATGAATGCAAGAAAGCTAGTGAACAAGAGAATGAATGACATTTAGAATCTAGAACCGGACAGGTGGGACGAGATGCAAATCTTCTAAGCCCATTAAAATCAAAGGAACACAATACATACAGTCGACCATTTGGGACATTCGATGAATTCGCATTTCCTGGGAGAAAATCCATAAACAGCTGTTTTCCATGTTAACATCGAAGCAGTGTGTTTCCACAAATGAACGGCGAAGTCTAGTGGATCCTCGAAAATATGGTTATTCAACCAGAAGCTGCAAAAGTAATTCAGTAGTATCAAAATTCGATAAAAATATGGACGCCAACCAATGAAAAATATTTTACTCCGCATACCGTTATCCATAGCGATGAATTTCAGGAAAGTTGACAAATCCAAAACTTGTCCGGAGGAAATCCAAAACCTGCTGCGGTATCCGGTGTTTGCCTAGAAGGGCTTCCACGAATCAGCTGTCTAGTAGATCCTCAATGATACGATGATCGTTCAATCAAGAACTGTAAAAGTACTTGTGCAGTATCAAAATTCAAGGGGGGAAAATACCAAAGCTAATGAAAAAATTCTCTCACCTATAAGGCAGCAGGGGTATAAATCAAAGGTTCATACGTACACTGAACACGACACACTTAACTTGGCAAGAATTTATGAACTGGTCTCCATGACATTCATCAATTATCTTACACGCTCCTGTCAAACTCATAAAAAAAATAGCCAGCATTAGCAAGTAATCATATTTACATCAATAATAAAAAGTAATAATAAATTGGCCGATTACCAAAAAGCTTGACATCATTACCCTGAGTGAGGTTTTAAAAATTACAATAGTAATAAGTAATTATAATATGACTATTAATACACTAGGGAAGCAATACATTTGCAGACTATCAAACTATGTTTCTATTTGATAGCTCAGTGTTTTGAAACACACTGATTGCTGTCGTTTATTTTAACGATTATAGATAAAGACCAAATGAATTGAAACAAGTAAAAAAAAAAGTCCGGCACCAATTATATCGAAATATACAGCAATGCAGGAAGCTGAAAAATAAAATTAGCTGCACGAAAACAAACTAGTATCAAGTAAAATGCTTTTTGGCGCAAAGACGAATCTGGTCTTTACTACATTCATTGTCGACCTTGCAGGGCCCTGCAATCTCTCAAAAAAAAAAAAAAAGTAATAATAGCCTAGGTTAAAACTTAAAAGTAAACGAAGCTAAAAAAAAAGTAAAATTACAGTAACCTAAACAGAAACGAAGTTCCAATGGAGCTCCTGGGGCTCGGCTGGAGAATAAAAGTGGCGTATCATGGGCTCAAATTTTTACACCCACCATCCCAATAAATTAACATAACTTAGAAACTCTCCACAATACATTTACCAACACGAGAAGGAATACTGAGAGATTGGATTTCGGGATAGATTTCAAGGAATAGATTGGATCACAACCGGAATCATCCTATGAGACTTTCTACCAGTAGCTTGTTGGAATCATCCCATTACAGGACTTTCGACCAACAGTTGTTGCTACTGGAATCGTCCCAGGACTTTCCACCGGTATGAGACTTTCCGCCAGTAACTTGCTGGAATCATCCCATTACAGGACTTTCAACCAACAAATTATTGCTACTAGCACCAGTAGCCTGTTGAAATCGTCCCATCACAGGACTTTTACCAACAGTGGTCGCTACTGGAATCATCTCAGGACCCAAGGATCTTAGGAATAGAAGAGATTAGATCGTGACCGGTATCAACCAATAACAGTTTGACCCAAAACAACCCCTAAATAACCCCGATACTGTTCATCAGTTTTAGGCTTTTTGACCCAAAAACAACCCTCAAGTGACCCAGAAGTTGTTCAACTTTTGGCAGCCATCAGTTCCGAAATTTAGAATATGAATTATCCCACTACTATACTTGTACAGACACAAGAAGAAATAAAATTTAAAGGAATAGATATGGATCGTAACGGAAATTATCCGATGAGACCTTTCTACCGGCACAAAATAGATTTCAAGGAGCACAAATTGGATCACGACTGGAATCGTCCTATAATGAGACTTAATGCCAGTTAGCTTGTTGGAATCATCCCATTACAGGACTTTAAACCAACAGTGGTTGCTGCTGGAATCTTCTCAGAACTTTCAACCAGTATGAGATTTTCTACCAGTAACTTGCTGGAATCATCCAATGCTGGACTTTCAACCAGCAATTATTGTTACTGGCACCAGTAGCCTGCTGAAACCATCCCATTACAGGACTTTTACAAACAATTGTCGCTACTGGAATCATCTCAGGGCTCTAGATTCTTTGGATAGTACCGCCTATAACAGTTTGACCCAAAAACATTCTACCCGGATCTTTAAACCACAGCAGAGTAGCTCAGGAACACCAGTGGATCCTTGAAGTACAGAAAGTAACGAAAAAGGTAAGGAAGCAGGGGTATAAATTGAAAAAATAATTCTAAAATGTGACCTTTGGTGGCACCCAATTCGAGTTTCATAATCAAACTTTGGAATAAAAAAGGTTGAAAATGTCAAACTCGTTGGTACATAAAAGTAGAGTTACTGCATGTGCTCCCTTAATCCAACAAAACTGGAATTCTCGGGGGGGGGGGGGGGTTAGAATTCGACACAGCGGATGACAGACACAGTACGAGTGATGAGTGCAACGGACAACCAACAATGGACAGAACAAATGGCAAGGCACAATGGACAACAAATGGAACGAGTGGCGCGGATGATGGGCAATGGAAGACCAATGACAGATGGAACGAGTGGCGCGAATGACAGGCAATGGGCGGCTGTGATGAGTGGAACTAGTGGAACAGACAACAGATGACTGATGGAACAAGTGGAATGGATGACAGACAACAGATGGAACGAGCGGTGCGCACAACAGACGATAAATGGAACGAGCGGCACAGACGACAGATGACGGATGGAACAAGCGGCGCAGACAACGGACGGAACGAGCGGCGCGGACGACAGATGACGGACGGAACGAGCGGCGCGGACGACAGACGACAGACGGAACGAGCGGCGCGGACAACAGACGGCGGATGGAATGAGCGGCGTGGACGACAGACGGCGGACAGAACGAGCGGCGCGGACGACAGACGGCGGACAGAACGAGCAGCGCGGACGACAGACGGCGGATGGAACGAGCGGCGCGGACAACAGACGGCGGACGGAACGAGCAGTGTGGACGACAGACGACGGATGGAACGAGCGGCGCGGACAACAGACGGCGGACGGAACGAGCGGCGCGGACAACAGACGGCGGACGGAACGAGCGGCGCAGACAACAGACGGCGGACGGAATGAGCGGCGCGGACGACAGACGGCGGACGGAACGAGCAGTGTGGACGACAGACGGCGGACGGAACGAGTGGCGTGGACGACAGACGATGGACGGAACGAGCGGTGCGGACAACAGACGCCGGACAGAACGAGCGGCGCAGACAACAGACAATGGCCGGAACGAGCGGCGCAGACAACAGACAATGGCCGGAACGAGCGGCGCAGACAACAGACAATGGCCGGAACGAGCGGCGCGGAATTTCGGGAAACTTGACAGATCCTAAACTTCTACAGTGAAAATCTAAAACCTATTCTATCAAAAGCATTGCCGAATCATAAATTGGTGGAAAAATTTAAAAACTAATGGAAAAATGAATTCTCTCACGTGTCAGGCAGGTAAATTGTTACAACACCATAGACTAATATATGTCCAGCAAAAAACTTCGGGAAACTCGACCATACACGGTATTTGGAAATTTTAGCATATCAGAACTTTCACTGAGAAATACCAAAAAATGCTGTTGTTTGGTGTGTTTCTGCTGAAGCGATTCCACGAAGCAACGGCCAGGTCTAGTCGATCCGCTATGATACAATCATCCAGAAGCTGGAAAAATAAAATTGCAGTATCAAAATTCGGGAAAGCAATACAAAATGTAAGCTATGAAACAATGAATTCTCTTACCTATAAGGCAGCAAAATTTGTACATCACGTATTTTTATAAATAGCGACGAATTTCGGGGAATGCGACAGATCCAAAACTTCTAGAGAATATCCAATAGAAGGGGCGCTTTCACAAATCAGTGCTCTAGTAGATTCTCGATGATTCGATTCTTCAATCAGAAGCTGTAATAATAAACTTGTTGCATTTAAAAAAAAATTCTCATAAGGTAGCTAAATTTTTACAACACACACCACATACTTCCATGCCCAGCAACGAATTTCGGGGAACTCCACAGATCCTAAACTTCTACAGGAGAAAATCCAAAACCTGTTCAATCAAAAGCATTGCCGGATCACAAATCAGGGGAAAAATTCGAAAACTAATAAAAAAATGAATTCTCTCACTTGTAAAGCAGGTAAATTGTTACGACACCATATACTAATATGTCCAACAACAAATTTCGGGGAAACTCGACCGAGAGTATTACACCACCTGCCAGCGATTCAAGATACAAGGGATTTGAAAATTTTGTCATATCCAGAACTTTCACGGAGAAATACCAAAAAATGCTGATGTTTGGTGTTTCTGCTGAAGCATTTCCACGAAGCAACGGCCAGGTCTAGTCGATCCGCTATGATACAATCATCCAGAAGCTGGAAAAATAAAATTGCAGTATCAAAATTCGGGAAAGCAATACAAAATAAAAGCTATGAAACAATGAATTCTCTCACCTATAAGGCAGCAAAATTTGTACATCACGTATTTTTATAAATAGCGACGAATTTCGGGGAATGCGACAGATCCAAAACTTCTAGAGAATATCCAATAGAAGGGGCGCTTTCACAAATCAGTGGTCTAGTAGATTCTCGATGATTCGATTCTTCAATCAGAAGCTGTTATAATAAACTTGTTGCATTTAAAAATAAATTCTCATAAGGTAGATAAATTTTTACAACACACACCACATACTTCAATGTCCAGCAACGAATTTCGGGAAACTCCACAGATCCTAAACTTCTACAGGAGAAAATCCAAAACCTGTTCAATCAAAAGCATTGCCGGATCACAAATCAGGGGAAAAATTCGAAAACTAATAAAAAAATGAATTCTCTCACTTGTAAAGCAGGTAAATTGTTACGACACCATATACTAATATGTCCAACAACAAATTTCGGGGAAACTCGACCGAGAGTATTACACCACCTGCCAGCGATTCAAGATACAAGGGATTTGAAAATTTTGGCATATCCAGAACTTTCACGGAGAAATACCAAAAAATGCTGATGTTTGGTGTTTCTGCTGAAGCATTTCCACGAAGCAACGGCCAGGTCTAGTCGATCCGCTATGATACAATCATCCAGAAGCTGGAAAAATAAAATTGCAGTATCAAAATTCGGGAAAGCAATACAAAATAAAAGCTATGAAACAATGAATTCTCTCACCTATAAGGCAGCAAAATTTGTACATCACGTATTTTTATAAATAGCGACGAATTTCGGGGAATGCGACAGATCCAAAACTTCTAGAGAATATCCAATAGAAGGGGCGCTTTCACAAACCAGTGGTCTAGTAGATTCTCGATGATTCGATTCTTCAATCAGAAGCTGTTATAATAAACTTGTTGCATTTAAAAATAAATTCTCATAAGGTAGATAAATTTTTACAACACACACCACATACTTCAATGTCCAGCAACGAATTTCGGGAAACTCCACAGATCCTAAACTTCTACGGAGAAAATCCAAAACCAGTTCAATCAAAAGCACTGCCGGATCACAAATCAAGGGAAAAATTCGAAAACTTATAAAAAAATGAATTCTCTCACTTGTAAAGCAGGTAAATTGTTACGACACCATATACTAATATGTCCAACAACAAATTTCGGGAAAACTCGACCGAGAGTATTACACCACCTGCCAGCGATTCAAGATACAAGGGATTTGAAAATTTTGGCATATCCAGAACTTTCACGGAGAAATACCAAAAAATGCTGATGTTTGGTGTTTCTGCTGAAGCATTTCCACGAAGCAACGGCCAGGTCTAGTCGATCCGCTATGATACAATCATCCAGAAGCTGGAAAAATAAAATTGCAGTATCAAAATTCGGGAAAGCAATACAAAATAAAAGCTATGAAACAGTGAATTCTCTCACCTATAAGGCAGCAAAATTTGTACATCACGTATTTTAATAAATAGCGACGAATTTCGGGGAATGCGACAGATCCAAAACTTCTAGAGAATATCCAATAGAAGGGGCGCTTTCACAAATCAGTGGTCTAGTAGATTCTCGATGATTCGATTCTTCAATCAGAAGCTGTAATAATAAACTTGTTGCATTTAAAAATAAATTCTCATGAGGTAGATAAATTTTTACAACACACACCACATACTTCAATGTCCAGCAACGAATTTCGGGAAACTCCACAGATCCTAAACTTCTACGGAGAAAATCCAAAACCAGTTCAATCAAAAGCACTGCCGGATCACAAATCAAGGGAAAAATTCGAAAACTAATAAAAAAATGAATTCTCTCACTTGTAAAGCAGGTAAATTGTTACAACACCATAGACTAATATATGTCCAGCAAAAAACTTCGGGAAACTCGACCATACACGGTATTTGGAAATTTTAGCATATCAGAACTTTTACTGAGAAATAGCAAAAAATGCTGTTGTTTGGTGTTTCTGCTGAAGCGATTCCACGAAGCAACGGCCAGGTCTAGTCGATCCACTATGATACAATCATCCAGAAGCTGGAAAAATAAAATTGCAGTATCAAAATTCGGGCAAGCAATACAAAATGAAAGCTATGAAACAATGAATTCTCTCACCTATAAGGCAGCAAAATTTGTACATCACGTATTTTTATAAATAGCGACGAATTTCGGGGAATGCGACAGATCCAAAACTTCTAGAGAATATCCAATAGAAGGGGCGCTTTCACAAATCAGTGGTCTAGTAGATTCTCGATGATTCGATTCTTCAATCAGAAGCTGTAATAATAAACTTGTTGCATTTAAAAATAAATTCTCATAAGGTAGCCAAATTTTTACACCACACACCACATACTTCAATGTCCAGCAACGAATTTCGGGAAACTCCACAGATCCTAAACTTCTACAGGAGAAAATCCAAAACCTGTTCAATCAAAAGCATTGCCGGATCACAAATCAGGGGAAAAATTCGAAAACTAATAAAAAAATGAATTCTCTCACTTGTAAAGCAGGTAAATTGTTACGACACCATATACTAATATGTCCAACAACAAATTTCGGGGAAACTCGACCGAGAGTATTACACCACCTGCCAGCGATTCAAGATACAAGGGATTTGAAAATTTTGGCATATCCAGAACTTTCACGGAAAAATGCCAAAAAATGCTGATGTTTGGTGTTTCTGCTGAAGCATTTCCACGAAGCAACGGCCAGGTCTAGTCGATCCGCCATGATACAATCATCCAGAAGCTGTAAAAATAAATTTGCAGTATCAAAATTCGGGAAAACAATACAAAATGAAAGCCAATGAAAAAGGAAGTCTCTCACCTATAAGGCAGCAAAATTTGTACATCACGTATTTTTATAAATAGCGACGAATTTCGGAGAATGCGACAGATCCAAAACTTCTAGAGAATATCCAATAGAAGGGGCGCTTTCACAAATCAGTGGTCTAGTAGATTCTCGATGATTCGATTCTTCAATCAGAAGCTGTAATAATAAACTTGTTGCATTTAAAAATAAATTCTCATAAGGTAGCCAAATTTTTACACCACACACCACATACTTCAATGTCCAGCAACGAATTTCGGGAAACTCCACAGATCCTAAACTTCTACAGAGAAAATCTAAAACCTATTCTATCAAAAGCATTGCCGAATCATAAATTGGTGGAAAAATTCAAAAACTAATGGAAAAATGAATTCTCTCACGTGTCAGGCAGGTAAATTGTTACAACGGCATAGACTAATATGTCCAGCAAAAAACTTTGGGAAACTCGACCATACAAGGTATTTGGAAGTTTTGGCATATCCAGAACTTTCACTGAGAAATACCAAAAAATGCTGATGTTTGGTGTGTTTCTGCTGAAACATTTCCACTAAGCAACGGCCAGGTCTAGTTGATTCGCTATGATACAATCATCCAGAAGCTGTAAAAAATAAATTTGCAGTATCAAAATTCGCCAAAGCAATGCAAATGAATGCTAATGAAACAATGAATTCTTTCACCTATAAGGCAGCAAAATTTGTACATCACATATTTTTCTATCTAGCGACGAATTTCGGGGAACGCGACAGATCCAAAACTTCTCCCACAAATCAGTAGTCTAATAGATTCTCAATGTTCGATTCTTCAATCAGAAGCTGTAATAATAAATTTGCCCCATTACAATTCGGGGGACAATTCGAAAGCTAATGAAAGAATAAATCCTCATAAGTAAGGCAGCGAAATTTGTACACCACACCCATCTAGGTACTTCCATATCCAGCAACAAATTTCGCGAAACTCGACAGATCCTAAACTTCTACAGAGAAAATCCAAAACCTGTTCAATCAAAAGCATTGCCGTATCACAATTCGGGAAAAAATTCGAAAGCTAATGAAAAAGTTGATTCTCTCACTTGTAAGGCAGGTAAATTGTTACAACACCATATACAGGGTTGCCACTTTCTGGAAAACCGGGAAAAGTCAGGGAATTTGGTCAGTCAGGGAATTTTCATTTAAGTCAGGGAAATTTTCTGAGCATAACAAACGAGTTAGTATTTTATCAGAGTAAACTTTTTTTATCATAACCTAAGAATAATGATGATCTATTCGCAAATGAAATAATCTATAATATTGAGAAAAAAAAATTACATAAATCAATCCTGAAAAATAGTGGCAACCCTGATATACTAATATGTCCAGCGACGAATTTCAGGAAACTCGACTGAAGTATTACACCACCTACCAGTGATTCAAGATACAAGGGATTTGGAAATTTCGACATATCTAGAACTTTCATGGAGAAATGCGAAAAAATGCTGATGTTTGGTGTTTCTGCTGAAGCGTTTCCGCGAAGCAATGGCCAGGTCTAGTAGATCCACTCGGATGCGATCATTCAAAAGCTGTAAAAATAAATTTGCAGTACCTAAGTTCGGGGAAGCAATACAAAAAGCGAAAGCTAATGAAAAAATGAATTCTCTCACCTTTGAGGCAGCAAGATTTATACATCAGATTTTTATATCTAGCGACGAAAGGAACCCGACAGATCCAAAACTTCCAGAGAATATCAAAAATCTGCTAGTATTCGGTAATGACACAGAAGAGGCGCTTCCCTCGAAGATTTGATCATGTAATCGGAAGCTGTATAAACAAATTTGCCGTATTACAATTCGGGGGGGGGGAAATTCGAAAGCTAGTGATAAAATAAATTCTCTCGCTTATAAGGCAGGTAAACTTTTTACACCACATTCCACATACGTTCATGTCCGGCAACAAATTTCGGGAAACTCGACAGATCCAAAAGTTCCATGGAGGAAATCCAAAATCTGTTAGTACTTGGTGTTGGGATAGGAGAGACGCTTGTACCAATCAGCGGTCTAATAGATGCTTATGATACAAAATATTTTTGCTGTATCAAAATTCGAGAAAAAAAATCATTAAGAAAATTAGAAATAATAGAAATCTTACAAACCCATGAAAATCTGTATTACGCGCCACCTACCAGTGATTCAAGATACGAGGGATTTGGAAATTTCGATAGATCCAGAATTTTCACGGAGAAATTTCGGTGTTTCTGCTGAAGCGTTTCCAGGAAGCAACGTCCAGGTCTAGTAAATCCTCTAACTTCAGAAGCTGTAAAAATAAATATGCAGTATCAAAGTTCAAGGAAACAATACGAAACGAAAACTAATGAAAAAATGAATTCTCTCACCAGTAAGGCAGCAAAATTAGTACATCACATATTTTTATATCTACCGACAAATTTCGGAGATAGCAACAGGTCCAAAACTTCCAGAGAAATTCGGGAATCTGTTTGTACTTGGTGACTGCATAGATGAAGCGCTTCCACGAATCAGCAGTCTAGTAGATCCTCGATGATTCGATTGTTCGATCAAAAGCTATATATCTAAAATTTGCGGTATCACAATTTGGGGGGGGGGGATTCGAAAGCTAATGAAAAAATGAATTCTCTCACTCAGAAGGCAGGTAAATTGTTACACCACACACTGCATGCTGTCATTTCCAGCAACGAATTTCGGGAAACTCCGACAGATCCAAATGTTTCACGGAGAAAATCAAAAATCTATAATGAAATTCTATCACAGTTCGGGGAAATAATTCGAAAGCTAATGGAAAAATGAATTCTCTCACTTATAAGGCAGGTAAATTGTTACAACACCACATACTTTTATGTCCAGTGACGCATTTCGGGAAACTTGACATATCCGAATGTTCCATAGAGAAAATCCAAATCTGTTCAATCAAAAGCAATAAAAATAATTTTGCTGTACAAAGATTCAAAAATAAAAAAATGAAACAAAGTGAACTTATAAAATCTAAAAGGAGTCAGATGAGACAATATACAAATCTTGCAACCCATCGAAATTAAAATTAATATACCACATACCGTTATTCAAGGTGCGATGGATTTAAAAATTTCCAACAGATCCAGAAATTTTACTGAGAAAATCCAAAAAGTGCTGGTGTTTGGTGTGTCGAAGTGTTTTCACGAAGCAATGGCCAGGTCTACAATCGTTCAATCGGAAGTTGTAAAAATAATTTTTCTGAATCACAAATTGGGGGGGGGGGGGGGAATACGCTAATGAAAATTCATTTTTTCGCCTGTAATGTTTTTTCTGCATCACAATTCGGGGGAAAAATATGAACCTGAATGAGAAAATTAATTCTCTCACCTATAAGGCAACAAAATTTTTACACCACATACTGTTATATCCAGCAACAAATTTTGAGAAACTTGATAAAGCCAAAACTTCCACGGAGAAAATTCAAAATCTGCTGGTACTCGATACTTGCACAGAAGAGGCGCTTCCATGAATCAGCAAACTAATAAATCCTCGATGATACGATTGTTCAATCGGAAGCTTGAAAAATAAATTAGCAGTATCACAATTCGGGTGGAAGATTCGAAAGCTTATGAAAAAATGAATTCTCTCACATATAAACCAGCAAAATTGTTACACCACATACTGTTTATATCCAGCGACGTATTTCAAGAAACTCGGTAAATCCAAAACTTTCGCTTGCGAAATCAAACTTCCATCAGACTTAGCGAATCCAAGCATCCAATCCAAAATGCACACGACTTGATCGGATTTGAAATTCTTGAACTTGAACAAAGAAGGCAGATCACAACCAGTAATCACATGCAGCAAACATCCAAAAATATGGCGAACAAAATACCCAATCAAATGACAAACATGGCAACCACATGCAGCAAACATGCAAAAATACGACTATCAATCAAAAATGTAATAAACCAAATATAACAGTCGAAGGACAGGCAACAGGCAATCATTTGGGTACCGAAATTAAAAATGCAAAATTGACATAACTCGCCTTACAGGTGCAAAATCAAAACTCCATCAGACTTAGCGAATCCAAGCATCCAATCCAAAATGCACACGACTTAATCGGATTCAAAATTCTTGAATGAAGGAGGCAGATCACGACCAGTAATCACATGCAGCAAACATCCAAAAATATGGCGAATAAAATACATGTAACTGTCAAATGACAAACACAGCAACCACATGCAGCAAACATGCAAAAATACGACGAAAGGACAGGCCACGGCAATCATTTGGGTACCGAAATTATACATGCAAAATCGACATAACACTGTGATACGGGTGCAAAATCAAAACTCCATCAGACTTGGCGAATAAGATCATGACCAGTGATCACATGCAGCAAACATCCAAAAATATAACGAACAAAAAATATGTGACAGTCAAAAGTTAAGCACGGCAACCACATGCAGCAAACATGCAAAAATATGACTTATCAAAAAATATGTGATAGTCAAAAGTGAAGCACGGCAACCACATGCAGCAAACATGCAAAAATATAACGATCGATCAAATATGTGGTAAAATATAACAGTCAAATGACAGGCAACAACCAAGATAGAACACGACCAGTAGCCACATGCAGCAAATATGCAAAAATACGACGATCAATCAAATATGTAATAAGCCAAACATAACAGTCAAAGGACAGGCAACAGGCAATCATTTGGGTACCAAAATTAAATATGCAAAATCGACATAACTCACGGTACGGTTGCAAAATCAAACCTCCATTACGACTTGGTAAATCCAAGGTTCCAATCCAAAATGCGCGCGACTAGCCCGGATCCGAAATATTACAGAATTTTCAAGGATAGATACTTCGTGCTAATGATATTCAAATGTAACTGATGCCATCGAAATTTGAGATTTCTAGAGTAACCGAGCCCAAAAATGTACACCGATTTTGATTGGCTTTAAATACGGTGTGGGGCAGTGGGATAACAACCGTCCAATCTGAGGCACTACGTCGTAGAAAAAATACCCTCGACTGGACCCGTATATTGTAAATAAAATTCCCCAAATTCGTATAGCGACAGGTAGAAGGGCGGCGAAGACAATGGTCTAGCTTTCTCAAGAGTGACAGAGAAAATGAAACGATTGTTTAAGGACGTGATATATTGATAGCTGAAAAAGAATTCGTTAGCCGGGAGGGGTACAACCTCATTTCGACAAAGCTGAAAACACGTCAACAAAATTTCCGAATCCTGGTTAAGCCGGGAAATTTCGAAACTACCTGCTCCAGACGTGACCTTCACGAGGTATGGAAATAATTCTGGCGTACAGTGTGTCCAAAAAAATCCAGCTCGAAACAAATTCCGCTAGTTCATACCAAGAATGTATAATTCGGGAAAGGATGGAAATTCTCTCGAACACAGAAACATTAAAATCAATTGGAAAAATTGGCCTCAGTGGAGAATATTTTTTTAAGAAATCGGGAAATCAGTGGGCAAATTTCTAAGACCATTAGCTTTTTACTTTTGTTCTATTGGGACATTGCCATTCGTTAGAAAAATCGGGAAAAGGTAATTTTTTGAGTTGGCATCGAGCTTCTTGCAATCACTTTTTTTCTCTTTACTTCCAACCATTTTTTCAGTAATTGACTGCGAAGTGCGTTCGTGTTGTTGATGGAAATTTCCATGAAATTTATTCTTCCAATCATCTTTAGGCTCTACTAAAGTCGTCACTGTTAGTAAGTGTACAATGTGCTCTGTCTGTGTCGTGTGTGTGTGTGTGTGTGTGTGTGTGTGAAATACTTGGCAGTTTATTTGTAGTAGAAAATATTCAATGAGTGCAGAGCAGGAGCATCAAAATTTAGAGAGGGGGAGGACTTTTGTCCACGACAATAGATATCTTCCTGATGGTGAAATCACTAATATTTTAGACAATATTTCACTCTCCCCCGTCTACAGCAAGGGAACAGTCAAGATATGTTGTTATATTCCTTAATCTCTCTACTAGTACGTAGGTTGCGTCTTTCCACTTTTTTTCCCTCCTGTGCTGCTGTGCTTATCTTTTCATTTCTGATAAGGATTTACACTTTGTATCCTTCATTGTTTGCTTTTCATGGCTCATTCTTTGGCTTCCTTTCCAGTTCTTTCCCTCAACCATTGGTGTGGTGGGACGTATGGTGATGCACGCATGCCAAAGTGGTCCCTGAGACACTGCAACCCTGGCCCCGGAAGCTACCCTTTCGAGTATCGCACGAAATACAACCTGTACTCGGATTTTAACCCCCTTTTCCTGGAAACGTAGATCGAAGAGGATTTTCAACGTGGCGCTAATTTTCAGATTGATCCAGGGCCCTTACCCCCGATTCCACGTAATACGACCGGAACATAAACTGTAGTAATTAGCAATATCTTTGAAAAAGGTCGTACACATATTGCGAGCGGAGGTAATGTGCGAGATGGTACAGCTCATTAGTAACCTTTACTCCTCTTCGCTCCCTCGCCGTACTAATCAGTTTTGTTGTAATTCGATAAGGTTCTGTTTCTAATCGTACTTAACCATCCGTATGAACTTCATTAGTCATTACAATCCATGCCTTCCTTCTAGTGCAGTTAGCTTTCTTTTTTCATGGAAGATTCCAAAAAAGTGTTGACTTCCCCCGTCCCCACTTCCACAGTTAGAGCTAATTTTTTGAAGGGAAGAAAACCAACTATTAGCGAACTAGAAAAAAAAAATGCAAATGCATGTAGATGAGTTATACCTAATGAATGAATGTAAATTGAACCAAATCAAGGCGAGGATTTCGCAAAAAATTTCTACTCCATGTGGAATCTGTCACAGAAACATTACTTCTGTACTGTAATTTTCTGGCGTAATTTACAAACGAGGAGCTCTTCGTATCAGGTTTATTGGAAATGTTAATCTTAATATGTACTTTCCATGGAGCTTATGTGAGAGACCCAGTGCCAGAAGTAGGCTAAGTCAATTTTTCTTGTAAGACTACGCTGATCGGGATCATGTGTGAATGTTGATTAACCTACTTTGTCACTGCAAGAAAACTGACTTTACTAGTTCTTGCACTCAGCCTTCTAAATGTAGCCATATACATCGTATCTGTGGTCATTTTTGGCCCTTACTAAATATTTCGTATTATCAGCCCATATGGATGGTAATTGCGATAGAGAATAAGTGGAACGTAGTGTGGAAAATCATTCTCCGTATCCGCAGGACCAACACCCTAGTGGCCTGTGTTCAGGCGTAAGCCTTGGCATCGATTTTCTTAATTTTCTCTCTCTCTCTCTCTCTGTCTCTCTTTCTCCTTCTCTGTGTACACAATAGATCGAAATTATTCTAGAAGAAGAAAAAAAAAGAAATTGTGCTGGAGTGTCATTTTAAAAGAATGAGCAGCGCGAGAGAGAACGCTGTGCACTTGTTGCTCTCCTTTCTTCGAGCGAATGAAATCGAAGCATTGTATAAAAGAGCCACGAGTTTTCCCCACTTATACCTAGACGGGTGTTCTTTTGTGTATCCAACATTTTCACGTTCTATTTGGCGAAAAAAAAATTTCCCAATTTATGCATCGTATCGAGGAATTTCATCTGCGTTTATTTTCCGCTGTCGAGCGAAAACGATGTATGTATGAGATTCTCGTTTCCGCGTTTCTCGATTTCCATTTGTCGAGTTTTTAAACCAATAAAAAGTATATATTTTAGTTTGAATAAGAAGGTACTCGGTTGATATGGAGTATTGCAATTCGAGAAGTTATGGATGGGGTTGTGTGGCCTTTTCGCGGTGTATTTACAATAGGTCAGCTTGAAACCCGCCGGTAGCAAACTTCTGAATATGATTGTGGATGTAGGTATGTGTGCTCGAAGAATAGAGAAATATTACTTCTTCGAAAATTCTCATCTCGAGTGTATTTATATGCCCTTGAGCGGGTGAGATTTAAAGTGTTTGGCGGAAAAATAGACGTATCTGTCTTGAACTGCGTGCAGCTGATTCTCGCTAATTTCAAAGAAGTTGATTAGTGTTTCATTTGACCTAAGAGATAGTAAGTGATATGGATTTTCAATAATAAATAGCTCCGAAATCTGACTTCTCCAAAATAAGGGCCACCACTCTACTCAGTCCTGCCAAATTACGCCGTATTGAGAAATGAATAACTGAAATTTGATGTGTGCGTTTAATGTACCGAAAGAGTCTACAAGAATCCCGGTGCTGTTTTGCCCCTTCTAGGTGGGTAAACGTGCTCCATCAGTTTTCCCCCAATGTACTGAGAACCATCAAATTTATATAAAAAGGTTTCACGTAAATTTTGTTCATCGTGAATTTCTACGCGAAAAATGCATTACAGTGGTTTAATAATTACACTTTGTAAATACACTACAGACTTTACGTAGGAAAACTTAGAATTTATGACATTTTTTGATCTCATCCATTACAAGGAAGAGAAAGTCTGCTAATTATTTCCAGAATGTCCAAATTCTTTCTGTACGTCCGTATAACCTATTTCTTTATGGAGTTTTTTCCTCCCATTCTTCATCCTTAGGTACTAAATTTTTAAATTAGTGTTTGTTTGATGTTTCATGTATGCGTGCCAGAAAGGATTTCGATAATAAACTATCGACTGTGGAGGTGTCAGAGTCACTGAATTCTTTAATATTGGTTTTACTGTATGCCGAACATTATGTTACCTGATATGGAGAGGGGATAGTTGAAAATGTATAAAATCCAATCTGGATGTCGGTTCGCGATAGGTTGAATGGTCGCTGAACTGATTTTTTGATAGCAAATTGTGGCATCTGAGAAGAGGGTGAAAACTAGAAATGACAAATAAATGTAAGTACATATTATATTGTCCATCATTTCCGAGGTCTTGAAGATTTCATATTTAATAACAAGTTGACCCGAATTAGCGAATTATGGCGCATGTGGTAAACGAGGGAGGGAGTTCAGAATCGAGGATGCTTCGAAGGTGTAGAGGTCTCATTCTAGAAATCTTGGAAGTTGGGGGTGCTAGTAATTATAAAATCAATGCATTTCTTGGAACTGAGTGGAATGCTTGAGGGGTTAATATACCCTCTAGCCAATTTTTTTATTTGTACCGTACACTTTCTACTTCACCTAATGTGTTGACCTTAGTAATCCGTGGTCGAATACATACTCGTAGTACTAATTATCGATTTTCTTATTTTTGCCAACTCTTTTCTTAATGTGGCGTAATTTGTCTGTATTTAATCCACTTTCCCCCACTTACAGTCAGATTTGCTGATTATGGTTTGACAACGTTTGAAACTTGGGACAAATGCTAGCAGGGCCGGATTTAGCATTCTCGCGCCTCTGGGCAGAATAAAAGTTGCCACCTCATCAGATTTTCGTTCATCCCCCCCCCAATTTTTCTCGAATAAATGCATAGACGTGTCATAGTGCCTATACGTAAGCTTGTATATTGAAATTACTGACGAAATCTTCCCTATCTTACCCGGTGTACCACAGTTAGTGATAGTTAAATAAAAATGAGTCCGGGAATTTTTTAAATTTTGGAAATAATAACCATCATAATATTGTATTCGGCAACCTCAATGTTAAGCTCTTTACCTTTCATAGATGCCCCAGTTTGCTAATTGCGTATAGTCGAATCGTCATCAGATACATATGATTTCAGGAGCCTTTTAAACCTAGGAAATGATACTCATATTGCTGACATTGGCATGCTCAATTTTGAGCTTCTTTCCCCTTCATAGGTGCCCACAGTTTACCAAGTACGTATAGTCAAATCATCATCAGAAATTATTTCAAGTGCCTTTGAAACCCAGAAACTGATACTCATGTTGTATTCATTGGCGTACTAAATTTTGAGCCCCCTCAATGAATAACAGTTTACTAAAATTGGAGTCAAATCATTGTTGGAAACGAGTAAGCAGTTCTTTGAATCTGTTTGAGGGTATTCTATTCGATGAAACAGTTAAGCGCATCCCAATCAGGTTCCACAGTTTTTAGCTTGCAGCGAAACCAATATCACAATTAAATTCTTGGACTTTGAAATACCCACAACCCGTATCTCAATTTGGTACTTCGTGCTAATGAAATTTCTAAAAGTTCTGTGACTGAAGTCATTTCTGGCGCTAATAAAACATCAGGGTGTCTACCAAGTCATATAAGTCACATAAAGTCATATAATCGTATGATTGGTCATTTAAGTCGTATAAAGTAATATTTTTTTCCTCTGAAGTCATATACATTTTTTTTAAACAGTGTGACTGAAAAATTAATAACATGCTACTTCCTTCAGGAGAATTTTTTTTCTTCCTTTATCCCCACGTTTATATTCTAATAGCTTATACTACAGCGCACTTAGCATTATAATTGATTACTCATATTTTGGGATGCATGTCTGCTGCCTGCACCATCCCAGTCAGTCTGGGGACGAATCACCTAAAAAATGTTTTGAATTTCTTCGTAACAGAAACCTTACAAGTACGCCAAAATATGATTGGAATCACAAATTAATTTTTTTTTCTTCAATTTTGTGAGTACGTTTGCTCAACTGATGATTTTGAGTTTTATCGTTACATTATCATTATCAAAATAACGATATTTTTGGTCGCTAATTATGATTATTGCTTCAGATTTTTGATCCGATCCCGATTCACCTAAAGACCGGCTGTGTAAGGAAACGTATGACATGTGATAGTGAAAACAGACGTGATAACAAATTAAATGACGCAAATCCCACTTGTTATCTTTTCTAGTTATGAAGATAGCACGCTTCAAAGAAGATATGTTTATACTTATCACAGCTTGACTGACTATAATCCGGATCATCGATGATTTCTTCAAGAACTCTGTGGTAATTATCTATGTTCAAAATTGAAATTCTGATCTTCACTATGAAAATCCTTGGCCTATAGGCGTCATATTTTATTTTTGTTTCCAATTCATTTTTTGTTTCCAGCCTTGAAGCCCAAATCACAGAATACCACAGTTCATATTTGTGACCTGTCAAATCGAACTTACAAAAAAAAGTCGGTAAAAGCCCTTAATGACAACTAAGGTTTTTTTTCTTAGAACAGTTGGATACCACTAAGGGCCTTTTTTTTGTGACACGTCATATTTGACAGAAACATAGAAAGCAATATAAAAAGGAAATAAAAACGAATGTCAAAAGCCAAAAAACAAAAATTGAAATATTGAAAACAAAAGCCATAAAGTGAAAAGAAAAAAAAAGAGATTCGAATCGCAATTTACTCACATTTTTTCGAATCACGAATAAAATGATGTGCGATTCGAATCACCTTCGAATAATTTCTTTCACGAATCCGTCACAAATGAATTCGAATACATTTCAGGAATAAAAATTTTTGATTCGAATCGAAATTCTACTCTTTCTTCTGAAGACAAATCTGTGTATAAGCGGTCTCGCTTTTCAATAAATCATTTGATATTTTTAATTTTTCATTCTGGTAGACACCCTGAACATGAAGTATAACTAGAACCTGGTAAAACCGAGTAATAGGTTTCACAGAAGGTTGGTAGGTAAAACAAATTTTACATTTTACGTGTAAAATGAGTCAAAATGAGTAAAACAACGTTGATTTCAGTTTTTCAGTTGAAATTTAAAACTTGTACACAGCTGGAACTATAGTCAAAAATAGTCACTTTCAATTTTATAATTTATGCTCCTCAAATTCTAGGTAACTCCTAAAAAAGTAGAACTCGTTTTATATGTATGATTTTATTGTGGAAGTGAATTATAAAAGACAATTATAAAACAATTTTAAAAAAATTTACCAATTCAGGCCCAAAGAAATTTCAACATTTCTCACCTAACTTTATAAAATTTTTAATTTACATTGAAAATTTTCAAAGAATAAAAATTGATGAATGATGATAATGAATTTTGCACAATTTTACATATATTTTTCATTTTACATACATTTCATTCTATACATTCGTTTTACGTTAAATGTAAAATAAATCATTTTACACGTAAAATGCTAATCCTACTTCCACCTTTTTTCCTACCAGCAAATGTAAATACCATTTGGATGTGTTAGTTTATAAGTTGAACCTGTAAAACTGAATATTCTCTATAAAATGAGATAACAAACAACTTGAAAATACAAGTTCAAAAGTATTGCATTCAAGAATTTGGAGTGGGGCGAACAGAATTCCAGATTACTGGGTAAAAATGTATAGGCAAGGGTCAGGAGTAAATGAGAATCTCTTCTGTACTTCGATAAGACCAAACAAAACATCATCTCTGTTATGTGTGTGGTGATATACGGCATTGTATGAGGTTATTTTATACTCCCTCTCCCTCCGCCTTACATACTGCATTTTAAGAGTGGTTACGTAAAAATGGCAAAAAACTCATTGTGTAGAATTTCACGAGAAATTATTGTTGTTTGAATAATTTCTTCCTAAATTTGATAGACCTCTGTATTTTCCGCCAACAGTTTATGATTGTGGTACGTTCAACCCCCGGGAAGCACGAAGAAATTCCGAGATTCGTGGGGATTTCTAGAATGTTGATTAGGAAGGTTGAACATACATGCATAAGATCATGAATCCAGTGATTTAGGATCATAATATTTTTGATCTTTAAATCATAAATTTCTCCAATTCTTGTGATTATTTTGATCTTAGATGATGATCCCAATAACTTGAAGATCAGTTGAATGGTCATGATTATTCAGATCATAACTCTGGTTATCTTTTGGTGATATTAAATCATAAACGTTTTCATCTTCATGACCTTCTGGATCCTCTGATTTTAGCTCCTGAAGAATTCTTGCCACCTCATGTTGCAATTTGTCTGCATCAACTATGCATGTTCGTTCACATTTCGAGAAATACGTACGTTAGTCTCTAGAGTTGGCTGATTGACTATGAGCTTCTAACTCTCAATTATAACCCTACGGTAGCTTCTGGACGTCTAGCATTTAGCCACATTCAATTGCTGTCAGCTGACACCAAGGCAAAGCCTCTCTTGCATCATAGCTCCATTGTGAAGTCAGTTATAGGTAGACACTGAAATGATTGTGCTTCGAAGTTCGTACTCACAAGCCGAGTACTTTTATTTATTCAAGAAATAAGTGCGAGCCCAAGTATACAATATTATGTAAATCGAACCACATTATACGTTTAATTATCCGTGCATGAAGCAAACGAGATTAATGTTCCTCCATTTCCAACTCGAGTATTAACGACCTGATTGACGGGCGAGTATTAATTGAAGGATGGATAATAACTTTTTCTCGTGTCAACTCAGAAATATTTCTCAGCATGACATTAATTGCAGACAAATTTACGCTCATCATGTCTGGAATCAATTGCGATATGAACCATCTCAATCATGATTAAAAATATCAATTTCCTACCGCGAGACTTCAAAAATAGGGCAGTTTCATAAATAAAAGTAGCAAAACAAGCTTATTCGTGGAATTGACAGTGTACGGCCATTTTCATTAAAAAAATTAACTCACATCGTATTGCTATTTTTTTCGAACACCGTTTTTATGTTTCTCGTTTTTAGTAATTCGCGTACCGGTCTCCAAATTTGAAGAGAGCTTTCGTAAAATTCTGGAAAATTTCCATTGGTGGAGCGTATGGCGGCGCATGCCGAATTGGCTCCCCAGACACTGCACCCCTGGCTCCGGAAACTACCTTTTCGAGTATCGCACTAGTGACCAGAGGAAAATGAAAACCTGTTAATGCGCTTGATTTACCCAATTCAAATTAGGCATCACCATAATTCACGTATTACAGTATTGGTCTGACTACACGGAGGAGCGAGTAAAGATTAATTTCCTCCTCCCCCTCCCCTTGAATTTTTGAAGTCGGCATTTTTTGACCAATTCGACCATTTTGTTGGCATTTTAGACCATTGGTTGACAATACAACAAAATCGTTAATTCATTAACTTTATTGATTTTTTTGGTTTGGAAAAGATCGTAAACTTTTTTCTTGCATGGAAAAATTTTGCAATGAGTCGGCATTTTTGACCTAGTCTCTCTCCCCCCCTCCCACACACACATCAAGGCTCACTCCGCTTCCAACTGACTACCCGTAGGCTTCGAATTTGTAATGAACACAAACTTTCTTTCTTTCTTTCTTCCCTTCCACTGTGTTACTGAAGCCAAGTACGGTTTTACTCATATTCTTGAATTTGATATTGTACTGATGCTTCGATAAGCTTAGTGTCTGAAGAACTACTGCTAAAATCAACAATTGATAGTATATACTTCGAGTGCAAATAAGGTCATGGAATGTGAGTTCCTTTTGCTTAAGTTACAAAGTTAAGATTTCTAAAAATGTGTTAAGTCACGTAATTGGACTTGGGGAAAATCATTTTACGAGCATTTAGTTATAGTGGAGTCTAGCGAGTCTTGATTATATCATGAAGGCCTAATTTTATTATGCAAACTTCAAGAACTTCAGGTACCTATTCATTCAACTACAGGATCTTTCTGTATCAAATTGCCGTTCTTTTGACTCTTAGGTCTTCAGAATTTGTAGATTAGTCACCTTTCTCTTAAAAGCGCGAAAATCACTTCCGTGCACCCCTACCTGAATTTGTGATGGAGAGGCAGTCGTTAGAATTGTCATACGTACTTGTGAAGATATGCCAACTTTGGAGCCTTGCATCTCCGGAACTAGCAATGATAGAAAAGGACGATTTTCGCTGTTTAATTTGTTATCACGTCTATCATGCGCCACATATTCGCTTATCACTACTTTATCTTATCAGTTATTGAATTTATTATATAACGGAAAGTGACTTAGTCTCATTTTGAAGAAGCTGAAAGTTCTACACAAAATAGTTCTCGATTTACATGAACAACTGTGGAAGTTTCCCGGTGGTATTTTCAGGCTAGTTTTTATCTTATCAGTTTTTCAAAGTTTCACTATTTATGCACTCTGATAAAGTATAAATAAAAATGTTACTTTTGACTAGTTTTTTGCCGAAGTTAATATCTAACTTTGAAATTTCAGTTGAAATTTCTGTTCATCCGGAGAATGATCGTTTAACGTAAATGTTCCTTTATTCTCTCGATTTGTAGGACTAAAATTTTGCCAGTTTGAACGACAATTTTCAGTGTGAAAAAACGTATGTATCGAAATTGAAAGGTTCGATTCGTAATCTACATTGAAAATTAATCGAGAAACGTCGCTTCATCTTCTGGGCTTATAGGATCGAAAATTCGCCATGTTTGGTGAATGACCGATCATTTTCAGGATGGAAAAATGTTTAATTGAAATTTGAAGGCCAGATTCGTAACATGCAAAAAATTAGTGAAGAAACAGATCTTCTTTGTAGGCATTCCTTTAGAATGCGTAAACAGACGAAATTTCAAAAATTGACTAGATGAGAGAATATAAAAACATCACTGGGAAACTTGTACAAAGTATTCGTGTAAATCGTAAGCTATTTTTTATACAATTTTCAGCCTTGTAAATTGGACCCACGATATTAAAAATTCCATTTCTGATAACACGAGATGAAGTGGTATGAGGGAGCATATGATGCGTGATAATGAAACTAGACTTGATAGCAAATTAAATGGAGCATATCGCATTTTTTTAGTTCTAGGAATACAAGGCTTCCAAGTTGACAAGTTTTCTCGAGTATGAAAATTACAACGGCTCTCCTCTACCACAAATCTAGGCGACGCTTCGGAAAAAGGATGACTAATCCACGAAATCGAGAAGAAATCTCGGGTCTCGGCGTTTGATACAGAAAATGACCCCATACCTGCAAATCGAGTAACAAATTTTGACAGTTTTTTTGGTTGTATCAGAGACTTCTTGATGTGCCATCGAACAAACCATATCCCCGATCTATAAGTTATAAGATTTTGAAAAGACATTTTGACCTTGTAAGAAAATGGATTAGTGTGAATGTTCTATGGGAATTGATGGTTTCAGCCGATCAAGTTATCTGTCTCGTAACTCGTGTTTTTCGTGAATTTTACAGTTAGTCGACGAAATGGGAACCCCTGCCACTGCCCTCTAACCTTCCACACATCTGTACGCTCGAATATTATTGCCGCGTTCCGCTTCTTGGGTCCTCTGGTGGAATCATTCATTCGTTCTCCGCTCTTGCTCCTTCCCTCTTAATCCAATTAACGACGACGTTACGTCATTAATTGTTGTTATTTTTTGAACGAAATATTTGAACACTTGAAACTATTAACGAACCCAGATCCGGCGCGAAGAGGTTTTTCGTGACGAGATTAAGCGTCGCAATGACCACATCTTATTCAATTTAGAGCGAAGCGAAAAACTAGTTCAACTACGCGTCCTCAAAGTTCGAGCGAATTTTCCGAAACCCACGCGATGGGACTCGTACAGTCGATGTGCACAAATTTTTAGTTTCCTTTAGAACTCGTAGGAACTCTGCTAACAAGGTGTCTATCGGTCAAGGAAGTCGAGGAAAAGTCAAGTATTTTGGAGAGTGGTCAAAGAAAGTCAAGGAAGTAAAGGAAAGGTCAAGTATTTTGGATAATGGTCATGAAAAGTCATAAATTTTTCATTTAAATTTCCTCAAAATTACTATCACGATTTTTTTTTTAAATTACAAGTAAATTTAAAGTAACATAAATATTTTCAGATAATTACATATCCATTTTCATATTATTTTTTAGTGTTTCCATTTATTGTGAGCCCCCTCCCCCCACTTTGGTAAGGTTCTACGAACAAGATTATATTTGTATGTGCGTAAAACGGTGATGAAAAAAGTGAGAAAAGGTCAAGGAAAAATCAAGGAATTGGGACCCGGTAGACACCCTGGCTAATCATACTCATCGACGTTCATGGGTGCGCTGAATCCGAACAACTACTGCGTTTTCTTGTGGGGAGGGTGGTAGAGCACCCTCATATATTAAAGCTAATTTAAACCGTACGTTTTGGAATATTTGAACAGGTTCAGAACATGTTCTCGCTTTTCCAAGAATTTAAGAAAAGAAAGCTAAGAGGGAACTCTGTAAGGCTGAGAAAGGCTAAGCTTTATCCACCCTTCGGTCTTTCTGAAAATACATCCCTGCTTTTCAGTGTTACGAAACATCAGAACAATCGGGTGTGTGTTACTTTTTAAAAAGTTATCGAAACTTGATGAGGACTCCTCCAACGTACTTCTTCCCATGTCAGAATTTTCTGTAATTTTTCGCATAGTCTGATGCGCGAAGTTCAACATGGATATACGTGCGGATTTTTTTTAGAAAATGCATTCATCGAAGAAAATTAGACGATTACCTCTTAACATATCCAAAGAGTGAATATATCTTGAATTTTATTTATTTATTTAGTGCCTTGATTAGGGATTCCGTCCCTTAGTAAGTGGGTCGCTGCCTAATTTGCCCATCTTGGGGCAAAGGCTTCTGTCACCTTTTTCCATATTTTCTTTTCTCTAGCAGTTGTTCCCCCTGCGAGGGCCTAAGGTTTTCAGAAATTTATCTATACATCGGGTAGCTAGTCGTCCTGGATTCCTTTCTCTGCCCAAAGGGATCCATAGAGTGCAAGGAGAGTTCCATTTTGTCGGTTCTCCTCGAATCACGTGCCCCGCATATCTGTATTTCAATTTTTTTATTTTTATACCCTATATTTCTTAACCTCGTTTGCTTCCTGATGGAACTCATTTTCACCCTCTCCTCGAACCTGATTCCCAGCATACTCCTTAGCTTTGAATTATATGTTTTTTTCCAGACGTTCAGTTTGTCTTTCTGTTAGTGACCATGTCTGACATCCGTATGTAAGGGTGGGGACTACGCAACTTTCCATGATTTTTGTTTTCATTTTACTTTTCAGAATATGTTTTGTGCCCAGAAGGATTTCCAGCCATTCGATATTCTTGCACGAATGATTTGACCCATGTTATTGTTGAATGAAATGTTTTATCTGGCTTGCACCCTTTAGTTCTTTCGTAATTTTTTCCATTTCTCCAAAATCCGTAGCAATAATTGTAATGTCGTCTGCAAAACCTTCGATGGTAAATCTTGAATATGTTGACAGAAATGTCACGTTCCGGTTCAAAATTGGATGTTCAGAAAATTTTTGGGATTGAAGTAGAAAACTCAGTATATCTACCAGGAGACGATAGGGCCCTCTTAGCCGATATTGAGTCGAAACCAGATTCCTTCACTAGGTGAAATTTCCAGTCCAATAAGACCTCTTGAAAGCCAGGTTCAAAATTGGCTGAACTATAGCAACTGTGAATGATTACTCTGCGAGCTACATCTCGGGGGCTAGAGCGTCCATCCTTTTGAGGTTCTTTCATTTTTCGCCTCTTTTTATCCTCTTCTTTTCTTTCTTATTTTGTAGTCTGAATCTTCTTCAAGCGCCATATTCAGTGCTGGATGTTGGCGGTCACGCGCGACTCTCCTGGACAGGTTAGTCGGGGTAGTTTGCCTTGCTTTCCTCACGGTTTTGTTGCGTTAGAGTTCTCCTTCTCTGTGCCGCAGCGTGTACAGTCACAGTTCGTTTACTAGCCATGTGTTTCACGACACATTGAGTCAGCTGTCTACGACGTGCACACGCACAGTACCAATCTTTCTGATCTAGTAGTAACACCCTGCGATTATGATGCCTTGTTCGTGGGAACTGGTGGGGGTTACAGGGTCCACCTCGAGTGATACTGTAGTCGCTGTGTTTGCTAGGATGTTAGTGGGGGTATTTAAAAATTCGAATAGCTTCAGTTTTTCGGCGTTGGTGGGTCTTGAACCCGAGACGCAAGGATTGCGAAGCGGTCACGTTACTCTTCGGCCACACAGTGACTATGTAGTCTGAATAGTAGTAATTAATGTTGTAATCATAGCTCCCCTTCGTTTATTGGTCGGTTTCGGATGTGAAAGGAGGACTCTAATTTTTTTTTCTTTTTTAAAGTAACTTTTGGAAAACGGTGTTTGAAGTTTTTTGCGAAGAAATCTCGAAAAATTAAGTACCAAAAGTTGGTAAACTGAGAGTTTGAAGATGTAATCTTACTGTTTGAACCCTTTTTCAGTTCCTCTAGCCTTTTATTTCGCGTGCCTAGGTGTCATTTGACAGAATCAT
This sequence comes from Acanthococcus lagerstroemiae, assembly GCA_031841125.1. Classification (NCBI taxonomy): domain Eukaryota; kingdom Metazoa; phylum Arthropoda; class Insecta; order Hemiptera; family Eriococcidae; genus Acanthococcus; species Acanthococcus lagerstroemiae. The sequence goes on from CM063112.1 coordinate 39,260,757, forward strand.
TGACACCCCTCCTCCCCTTTACTAAAAATATGTCATATGTTGAAGTGCCTCTGGTTTCTGACGTTTGGTAGGCATTTGCGTGTTCTCTTCGTATGAGGGAGTACATTGTTTTAAATAAAGTTATTTACAACAGCCAGTTTTTGAAAAATTAGCTCTTTTTCGTTATCAGGAAATGCAAAAGAGTTGTCCTAAGCAGGAGCACCACTGGTTTCTGATTTTATGGTTGCAATTTTGTATCCTCCTATCAATAATGTCATTATTAGTGCTACATAAAGGTGCACTGCATATTTTTCTAAATTCTTTTGCGACAACCAGTATTTGGAAAATGAGATCTTTTTGCCAAGGACAAATTGTACCATCCGCTTACTAAAAAATTGTCCTATATCTGAACGTCATTTGTTTTTGATGTTGGGTGGGCATTTTTACGTCCTCTGGCCACTTATAAGCCATTATAATCGATTCACATAATGGGACTTCTTCAAAATTCATGAGCGACAACTGTACGGCTTTGACAAAATAGGGACACGTGTTCGTTGACCCATCCCCATTTACGGCAGTCCTGTGGACACGGTATCGACGATGTTGAAAGTTAAAGAACGTGCTCCACGTATCGCTGGTGGTCAGCTATGATGGACTCTCCGCTAGCAGTGGAACTCACGTAGAAGACTCGACCTCCAGAAGTGCCGGGATCAGGATTCTCTTCGAGCACCTGCTTCTTCAGCACAGCCCATTAATATGCCGCAATCCAGAGAGAGAAAGAAGTAGGTAGATGGTGCCGTGTGAAATGGCACGCGATTCACACACTGCGGATCCCTAGCTGCCGATCATTTGGTAAATGGACATCAATGTGTGACTCATGATAATGCGCGAAACATTAAAATCTAGTCATGTGTATTGATTTTCATACGTTCTATACACATATACGTATACTATCGTTCATGAAAGAGAGAGCAAGTCATTTCCGTGGTTTTCGATGCTGGGAAATTTGAATCTGACATTATTTTTGTGACAAATCTGCTCTAAGGTTGATGATGATGATGATGATAAGGATAAGGTTATCAGTCTTACAACCGGTTTGATGCAGCTCTCCATTTCTCCCTATCTTGTGCAAGTTCTTTCATTTCATAATAACACTTAAATTTGACATCCTTAATTATTTGTTGAACATACTGGAATCTTTGCAGACCTACCCAATCCTTTCCCTCCACTCTTCCTTCTAGCAGCAGTGATATTATTATTGGGTGTCTCAAATTATGCCCTACTCATTTATCTCTCCTTCTCTTCGGACGATTCCAAATATCCATTTTACCTCATACTCTGTTAAGTACTTCCTCATTTCTTACCTTATCTGTCCATTTGATGCTAAGTATCCGCCTATAGCACCACATCTCTAAAGCTTCGATCCTTCTCTTCTCTGGTTTTCCTATGGTCCACGTTTCACATCCATACAAGGCTACACTCCGAATATGAGTTTTCCAGAACAATTTTTTGATTTGAAAAGATTACTTTTTCGATAAAATGCTAATTTAGCCTATGCTATATGCAGAAGGCCCTATGCAGGATTTCATCAGAATCGTCGCAGATCAACTGTCAAGTCGCGACCGCCGCCGTTTGCGATTTTCTATCAACCAGACTGGGCATAAAACTGCATTTCTCAACAATAGTCTCCTTATTATTGCCTACATACATCAGTAGAAACTTTAAACTTGAATCCCTGAGAACGTCATTTTCTGACTTTAGTCCTTTCTTGCTATCCACATATTGTTGGAGTTGGGTTTGAGTTCTCTTCCATCAGACTTAATATAACATTCTGTGTAGGAAAGTAAATGTAGGACATTTGCGACATCTGTTTTACGAAGAACTTCACTGATTTTCTACATTCTGATAGGCTGGTTTCTTCTTTGTCGAAATGCCCTGGCCGTTGCTGTAGTACTTTTTGGTTTATTGGGGGACCTTTTTGCGTTGTCTCGTAAATAATGCTCTACATTTTGAACGCCAAAAATGAAAACCATTCGCGACAGGAAAATGTTTTCATAAAATAACTTTTTGTAGTTTTATGATGAGCTGTAGATTTTTCAAAAAAATTGTCCTTATTCCTGATAGTTTGAAATTGGGTCATTTTGGACCTCGTGCGAGTAGCGGAGTCTTGAGAATTGAGTTTCAGTGAGTCAAAAGTTTTAGAAGAGTCCGAATGACAGAATTGAATTTCTCTTTCAAATTAAGTTTCTCATGCTCTTGCAAAGATATCATCATGCAACTTATACTGCTTTGCTTACCTCTGATTGTTTACATTTACCCGTGAAGTTGTAGAGATGTTGGGCGAAACACCCTGCCCACAGATTTTCAATTTCCCCGTATTTGACCATTGTTGCTTCCATTGTGCTAATAACCATTAAATATCCCGAATAACAATTGTAGCTAAATGAAACGGGAGGGAAGCCGTTACGCCTTGCAAAAGAAGGTGGATGGAATACAGACCCAAAATGGATTCCCCGTTAGAAGATAGAACCAACTCCCTCACTAATCCTGATGTAGATTTTTATTGGACTATGACTGAAAGTCTTAATAAGTCTGAATTGAGTCTTAATCAGTTTGTTCTGGGAAAGTCTAATTGGCAGAAATGAATTTCTCTTTTGAATTCAATTTTTCATGCCCCTGCAAAGGTGTCTTTATGCAACTTATACTACTTTCTTTCCTTCTAATTGTCTACATTTACCCGTGAAGTTATAGAGGTTGGGCGAAACACCCTGTCCGCAGATTTTCGATTTCCTCGCATTTGACCATTATTACTTCAATTATGCTAACAACCAATGAAAATCCCGGATAACGATTGTCGCTAAATGAAACGAGGGAGAAGCCGTTACGCCTTGCAAAAGAAGGTAGATGGAATATAGAACCAAGATGGATCTCACGTTGGAAGATAGAACCAACGCCTTAACGAGTCTTAACATAGTCTACCAGTGATTTTTATTGGACTATGACTGAAAGTCTTAATAAGTCTGAATGAGTTTCAATCAGTCAGAAGTTCTGGGAGAGTCCGATTGACAGAATTGAATTTCTCTTTCGAATACAATTTCTCGTGCCCCTACAAAGATATCTGTACGCAACTTATACTGCTTTCCTTCCTTCTAATTGTCTGTATGCACCCTTAAAGTTGAAGAGAGTTCGGGTGAGACACCCTGTCCATAGATTTTCAGTTTTCCCGCATTTGACCATTATTGCTTCCATTGTACTAAAAACCACCAAATATTCAGGATTACGATTGTAGTTGAATGAAATGGGAGAGAAACCGTTACACCTTGAGAAAGAAGGTAGACGGAATACAGACCCAAAATGGATTTCCCCCACCGTTACCAGATAGAACCAACGCCGGTAATTATTTCGGTTATTGGAAATGCACATTGATGCCCGTCATTTTCACCAAAAAAGGCAGGCGAGGTGTTTCGTCCGAATCCGAGTTAACGACGCCGCATATTAGTCATTCCACATCCGATAGGTCTACCATTAATTTTAATCGCTAGCTGCAGGCGCACGCCGGCTACGTGCGAAGAACGACCCCCTGTTACGTGACCGCATTTATAGTAGGAGGTTCGTCGACTATAATATACAAATGAACCATCTGTCACTGTGCTCGTATCATCATGCCGTTTGTTTGAATTTCCCAGTCAAAAAAGTCAAGGTTCCGCTGTAATTCATCGCCGGTTTTGTACGTCGAGTTTATAATTAGTATGCTACTGTACAGTGTAATTTTTTGCTTTGGCCGGTCGAGTATCGATGCGTACACGTAGTCACACTCGTTTGCACATTGTTTTTACTTTCGTTGCCAATTATTCGAATTGAACACGCTGCACCGCATCGTGCGAAAAGCAAAGATTTAGACTCGTTAACAGTCAATGAGCGCGAGGAGAAATGGTGCTGAGATGGAGCCACTGAGTCCCGTGCACTTCATTCTGGTAGCGAACTCAAAACACGAGCTGAAAGGTAGCTCCTTGAGATGGTTTCCAGACTAATGATGAAAGAATTTGGAAAATGGAGATATTCTGGCGTGGGGGGGGGGGGTTGTCTACCAGCCTAAAAGTTCGACAAATCTCGAACACTGAAAGAAGTGTCTACAAAGTTCCGATAAATGGTCGACATTGTGAATAAATCTTATGCCTTCCCTCCAGAAAAAATAAAACTTTTCTTGATGGCGTAGGGCTTGAGGTAGGGCTTGAGGATTGGTAAAGTAGAATTCAAAAAAAGGCTCTCCCCTGAGAGCATGTAGACAGTCCCATATTTTCAGTTACTGGTTCTGATGGTACGATTCTACTCTTAAAGAGTAATTTTCGAAACACCCTGTGTACTAAAAATGTATCTTCGGTCTCCATTTTTGTTGAAAGAGAAAACCCGAGCCGGAAGCCAAGACTGAGGATACAAGAGTCGACTTGTTTCTGGATGCTTTCACTTAATCCTTTCCCTTCGCCGTGTAAACTGTCTGAATGGAGAGAGGATAGATTTCAAGGATTGGTCATCCAGAATTGAAGGATCAGCCATCCCCCTGAGCACAAGACGCTGTACATTTTCAACTGTAGGTTCTAAAGTCAAGATTTTTTTCTTGAAGGTAATTTCCAAGCCACCCTGTATACTATAGATACTATAGATGGATCTTATTGTCTCCGTTCATATTGAAGGAGAAAAACGGAGCTGCAAGAAAAGATCCAGGATTTAACAGTCGAGCTCCTTTTGGCTGCTTTCCCCTCAGTCATGAAACTTTCTGGGGGAGGGTCACGGCCTCCGCGAAACATAAGATGGCCGTACACATTTTCAGTTACCAGTTCTAAAGGTAAAATCTTACAGAGTCATTTCTGTGATACCCTGCATAGTAAATCGATCTTTCGCTGTAATAATTCAAGGAAAAAACTGAGCCAGAAGTGAAGATCCTGGATCTAAGAGCTAACCTCTTTCTGATTATTGTCTTCTGCGGCTTCCTTAGGAAGGTAGCATTTGAAGATATGTCAAGCTGAATTGAAAAAAATCTCTCTTCGCTCCTCCTGAAGCACTAGACGGCACCACATCTTCACTTATAGGTTCTAAACGTGAAATCTTGCAGTTAGAGTAATTTTGAGGCACCCTGTATGATACACATTAAAGGAGAAAAACTCAGATCTAGAATTTTAGAGTTGAGTTTTTTCTGGCTGCATTTCTCTAACGCCCTTCCCCTCGTCCATGAAGTTTCCTTAGGAAGGAAAGGTACATATAACGATTGATGAAGTAGAAGTTATAAATTAGCCAGCCCAGTTCACGGCTCCTCATTTTCAGTATTATGAGGTCTAAAGGTAAGCGTTTACAGTTGGCTAATTTTTGAGACACCCTCTGTTTGATTTTAACCCCCTCCCCTCACGTCGATCTTCTCAGTGTCTCACCAGTCGGAACAAATCGAACACTGTTTTTTACAAAATTGAGTTTTATTCGATTTTTCATTGCTGGACCCCATGTGGTAGCACTTTGTTGAGGTTAGATGAAACAAGCAATGAGTTATTCGCTCATTGCAACTGGGTTTTTGCATTATATAAAAACCTACTCCATCAGAAGATCAGTTCCTTTGCTTCCATGTCTCGTAGTTAGAAAATTGGTGTTGGAAATCAGTTAGAGTATTATGCTAAGTGATAAACCAGTGTTTTATAGCATAATATTATATGTTAAGTTACGAGTTACAAATGACAATTTCTCGGAAAACTGAAATATCGAAAATCGAGAATTTACAAAGGACAAGTTACTTGATGAACCTAAGAAATGATACTCACGTAACTTTTGTTGATTTTTTTGAGTCCTTTCTCACTCCAGGGTACCACACTGTTGAAGATACAGTCAAATACATATCGGAAAAGTTTTCAGCGAACTTGAAACTCTCATATTTGATGCTTATATTATTGCCCTTTATGACCCTAACCAAGAGGAAAAGAAAATTTAATTATAATAGGAGATTGGAACGCCAGGGTAGGAGGAAGAAAAAAAGGGAGAGTATGCGGAGAGCATGGTTTAGGAGAGCGAAATGAAGGAGAGTTGAGGGTCGTAGAATTTTGTAAAGAATGTACATTAATTATTCGGAACACTCTGTTCATAAATCATGAGAGAAGAAAGTACACTTAGAGAGAAACCCAGGAGATGAAAGAAGATATCAAATACATAGACCATATTATCACCATAAAAATGTATAAAAATCAGATATTGGATTGTATGACATACCCAAGAGCGGATGTTGATAGTGACCATAATTTAGTAGTAATGCAATGTGGGTTTAAATTTGAAAAGATCCGGAGGAAAATACGAAGTGGGAATCTTGGAGGTGAGGAAACAGATAAAGAAAAGAGAAGAGTATCAGAGAACTTAGTAAATCAAATGAAGGAAATGATACTGAATGGGAGTGCACTGAAAAAAAAAAAAAAATGGGAAAAAAAAATTTTTTTAAAAATGTGGCAGCTAGGCACAAACTAGGTATTCAAGTAAAGGAAAGGAAAAACCTGGATAGAAAGCGAACTATTCGAGTTAATAGAAGACAGAAGAAAGTATAAACGAGGCAATGATGGAGACAGTAAGGAAAAATATAAGACGTTGAGAAATTGAATACAGTAAGGATGTAAGAAGACAAGAGAAAAGTGGATTAATCTGAATTGTGAGGAAATTGGGAGCAAATGAAAGAAGGAAAAACCGATCAGGTATTATAACAATGTAAAAAGATATTTTGGATCTTTGGAGCCAGAAAAAAGAGGACAAATTATTTAACAGATAAAAAATGAAAATTATTAGACTCTAAAAAATATAAAGTAAAAAGATGACGGAGATGTGTTGAAAAACTGCGTAAGAATCTCTCACTGTCGGCCCTATCTTACTAATACGTTATACAGAACGCCTCTTAACGACTCCCATCAAAAAAATTCAAATATCTCCTACTTTCCTCCATGAAAAAACATACCTGAAATATCAACATTTTTGAAGAATAACCCAAATATGGAAAGGGCGGTGAAAAAATAAAGTATATAAAGGAATTTCAATACTTAGATAGTTTGATAATATTCATAAAAATAATCAATTATTATTAATAAAAATATTATTTAAGAAAAAGAGCATTAAATTAATATTTAAAATGATAATAATAATAAATTTTTTTAAACTAAAATTTTAGTAATTTTAAGTTTATAAAAATTTTTTTGAAATTTTAATTTAGTTAATTCTAAATAAATTTAATAAGAGAAAAGATTTAATCTATATTTGAATTATGAGTTCAATAGCTTTAATTAGCTTATTTTTCAATTATTTATAATTTTTAATTTTGCAAATTAATTTCAAAGATAATAATTAATTAATTAATTAATTAATTGTTAAATTTAGAATTTAAATTATTGTAGTTAATAATAACGCAAGATTTAGATACAAGGAAATTTTTTATTCTAGTTTCGTCAGATAAATATTGGAATTCTCCTCTGTTATATGGGATTCCAGAACCCAACAAGGTAAAGATAAAATAGAGAAAATTCAAAAAAGACTTTTGAAATACTTGTATTGCAAAATCTTTACATATTATCCTTTTGAAATTATATACAAAGAACTTTTGGTTGGCTTTGAGGTTATGAGTTTAAAAAACAGAAGGTGTTTGGCAAAGTTGATCTTCTTGAGGGATATTTTGAATAACAAAATTTTGGATTCCAACAACTTAATATGTATTCAATTCAGGGTCCCCACACTTAATACAAGAAATACTGATCTATTTGTGACACGTAGAGGCTCAGCATCAAGTATGGACAATACTCTAGCATTATGTAATAATATTACCCAAAAAGACCCTGGGATCGACATATTCTTCATGAATAGGAAACAGTATATTTCATCGGTCATTAAAGTACTCGAAGGTATGTAAGTCCTGGACTCTGCAGTTGTTTTCCTTATACCCCACAAGTCTGGTTTGTTTCGGCCCCTTGGCCTCCTTCAACCCGCAGTTATCTCAGTTGCCGCCTGTGGACTTGCGCGTCCCTCACTCCCCGCTCTGCCCTTGCTTTGGTCCCTTTCTCTCTCTTCCTCTTTCTGTCTTCTTTTCCTTCTTCTTTATCCCCTACCTTTCCTTCAAAAAGTACTTTTTGTTTTTCAGAATATATGTACATATTGTAACTATTGTCACTCCCTGTCAATGGAACCCTCGGGCACCTGTTGAGGGCGACTCGAATACAAATTAAATTTAAAAAGATTGAAGAAGTAAAACAGAAATATTGAGTAGAATAGATAAGTTACGAGAGTTTTTTTTTCAAAAGGAAAAATACAGATTTGGAAGTAAGACTGAGATTTCTTCAGGTGTATATTTCAAGTATAGCATTGCATGGATGTGAGATTTGGACAATAGAAAGATAAGAAAGAACAAGGATAGAAGCTTTTGAATGTGGTCAGGGTGTCTACCAGCTATACGAGTCATGTGTCATACAAGTTGTACAAAAGTTGTTCAATGGCCTCTAATTATTTACAAATTTGGTAATTCTTCCTGAATGTATGAAATACATATGTTTGCAAGAATTTGTGATTATTTGCAGTATTTCTTACCAAAATATGGCCAAATTGCAACATTCTTTGGAATAATTCGTCGATTATTATCTAATTATTGTTGACTCTTATACAGCACACGTCACTTACAGTTTTTTATTTTAAAATTCTGTAATACATATTTCTAAATGGGGATACTCACCTTAGTACGCTACTTCATTTACAGAAATACAAAAAAATCTTCCTCAAAGAATGCCTATTCTCAAAATTGAAGGGGCCATATATTAATTGAAAAATTGATTTTTTTCGTGAATTTTTTGCGCCTTCAATATTGATAATAGACATTGTCTCTAAAAAGTATTTTCTTACGAATAGTATGAACAATGAAATACCATGTCTGAATTTTTATAAAAAAATTTTTGAAATTATTATCAGCATTTTAAAAGAAATAATAATATTGAATTGCCCCTTCGAAATAGAAAGTATGCAACCTACTCTGTAGCGGACCGAGCGTACATAGGCTGACTTCTCACCAACAGCCGCAGCGCGTGGAGTTACAGTTCAGTGGTGGTGATTTTCACCGCGGGTGCTATTAAAGGGTTAAGTTTCTTCAAAGTTTTTGTTTGCAATTAGCATGTTTTTGAAATTTCTTTTCGTGTGGAAATTCTGTTCAGGCATGAAAATGGTCCGAGAAAAGGTCATACAAAATTCACACAAGAGTCATACAAAAGTTACGCAAGAGTCATACTGTTGGAAAATTCGTATTTGGTAGAGATCCTGATGGTGTTACCGGGGTATGTTGAAAATTAAGTGGATAGAAAAGATCAGGAATAAGGAAGTGTTGAGGCGAATGTAAAGAGAAAAAGAAATTTCTAATATAATTGTAAAGATACGAGTTGAAATGATAGGTCGTTATATAAACATCCAGGGATATTGTCATTACTGCTAGAGGAAATGGTTGAGGGGGGAAAACTGGAACCGAAGGCAGAGAATGAACCATGAAGAGCAGATAATAATGGATACAAAGTGTAAATCTCTCTTAGAAAAGAAGAGATTAGCACAGGAGAGAAAAAGTTGAAAGACGCAACTTGCTAGCCCCGCGCCTGGGGCCGGAATCAGATTCAGCGACCTTGAATACCCTCTGGATCATACCTCGATTTCAATTTTGAAAGTTTCATTATTGAAGCCCTTCGAAAATTCATAAGACACAAAAACACAATATTGAACTGGTGGTACTCGGAGGGTGAAGGTGGTTGAGGCGAAAAAATTCATAGGAATCGAAGGGTATAGGCGTGGACAAGTGGATTTTGAGGTAATTTCCTTTCCTTTCATTTTCATGCTCGATGAAACCCATAAACCACCTGAAATTCTGTATTTCCACCCAGAAGGAAGGCCTATGTGAACGGACAATTCCAAAATGGTTTATTTAGAATTTCCCGCCTCGCCGCCCCTGTCATACTCGAGAAAAAGTTAAAGTCCTATTTCTGTGGCATTTTCACGCAGATTCACTCCCCGTTGTTATTTTTTCCGTCTCCCCTCTTTTGCGAGATATCCTGGAAAATCTAAAATTAGTGGAACGTTCTGCCCCCTCGAGGACAAAGCACACCAGTCTCGGATGTGGAGTTCTCAGGGATTTATGGAGGAACCATTACGAGCACATTTACGAAAAATATCTGTACTGGCGATTTTTCCATTTCCACGTCTAATTTGACTGAATTATATGGGCAATGAACTTGTCTGCTGAACGTCTCTGTCTCACCTCTGAGCTATGACGCTCTCGCCGCGACGTATCGATGATGTTGCCAGCGAGTGAACGGCCGGCTAATTTTGAACTTGGCCGAGTGTTGTATGCTGGCGATGCGATGGCGGATGGTGCCGAAACGCCTGATCGTGTGTGCGTCGAATTTCTGGCACACCCTGTATACTCGTTCCGCGCCAATGGAAGTGACCGTGCGCCGCGCTTACGTTCGCGTTGGGCGCCGCGCCGGTGTCTTTCTGTGCACAAAGTGGAGTGCACGACGTCGTGTATTAATTAAATTCCGGTTGTTTGATTTCGATGTTCAGCTTTTTTCGATGTTAAAAGGCTATAACGTTATGTAAACACAGGATCATTATACCTCGTGTGAAAAAAGTATTAAACGAAAAAGACGCAGTGACGATGCCGGAAAGCGAGCGAGTCCTTTCCTGTTTCTGCGAAGTGTGCGCTGTGCATGTTTGCCGACCAGCAACCGCCCCGGCAACGCCCCCGTGTTGATTCTCGATGGTTTTCGAATTTGGTCGCATCATCGGCGAGACATCGGTGGCGAATTTCCGCTTATAATTAAAGCCCTACTTGGTCGGTGTTTGCGCCAGCGGCGCTTCGGTAAAAAAAAAGAAGAAGAAAAAGTCGGTCCAATTAATTTTCTACTCTCTCCTGCACCAGGTGTCGGGCGGGCGGCACACGAAAACGCTGACACTGAGTTAATTAAAAAAAACAAAAAAGAAAGGAGGAAAACAGGATAGCGTTGCATCGTGTATCGGAAAAATGTATCCTCCGAAATTGACACGTTCGGATCGGAGCTCGTTTGTAGTCGCACATATGTGCTCGATGGACGTCAATCTGAATTAGGGATGATGGGGGAGGGGGCGTTTCAGCGTTGAATTTCTTCTTTCGTTCGAATGAGGAACTAATTTACGACCGCGAAATTTTCGTCCGAAATGTAGACGAGTGTACTGGGACGAGGGAACGAACCCGATAACCGACTGTAATTTGAAACGTAGAGTACTATTTTAGCTACGTCTGCATTTCTTTTATATTATTCTCGCTGTCTGCTTACAGATATGTGCTGATGGTGGGAATTAAGCCTGGAACTGAACAGAGACCACGAATGGGACTTCGATGGAACAGGCATACGAGATGGAGTCTCGACGGAATAGGAATGCGGAATGGAGTTTTGATGGAACAGAAATACTCGAAACGTCGTAGAGTTCAGGTGAGTGCATGCAAAAAAATCTGTATTCACGGTATGGCACTAAAATATGTACCTCCTGTCTGCCACTCCTCACTAGCTTCAAATTCTTGTCTTCCTATGATCCTGTATTCATCAAGAAATGGAGATCGTTCTTCTCTTCCAACAATGTCGCTCACCAGTTTCACGTCCTTCAAACTGTTCTAACTTCTCTCCCATCGCCGTTTCCTCGAAGAAACTTCTTTCCTCATTTTCTCGAATTTTCGTAAACCGTTTCCCTTGGATCTCTGATATCCTCCCACCAATCTTCATATGACCAGCTTTAATGGATTCTGTACGGATCCTCAGAGGCGTCGCTGGATTTTTTTTTGGGGGTGGGGGATTTTTTCAGTGGCGTTGACCTACATTCATTGGCGTTGGTGGATTTTTTGGGGGAGGGGTTTAGTATCTTGTACCAAAGTCTTTAACAGTCATTTAAGTGTCATTTATTTACAGTCATGGTCATCTAAAAAGAGAATCAGCATTATACCTTGAAAGAGCCCGGTAGGGGCTCACCCGTCATCACCACCTGCCTGCGTCGACACACGGACAGGGACGAGGAGGTGAGGGGTGAGTGAAGAGGCAGCGCATCCGGCCATGGGGGACCTGAATTCCAGGCGAGCGCGGTGTCATAGGGGCCATTTCGGCATACGTGCATCGCCATACGTCCCAACACACTATACATTGAAAGGGAAAACAAAGAATTTAGAATTAGAAAATTCTATTATAATGACCAGGGCTGCAATTTTTATGCGAATGCATTTTTTTTCTTTCTGTGGCGTATAGGTATAAGCTTCAAAAGATCTTCACGAATCACAGAATTCTGAGTCAAGTAAGCTGGCACTTCATCCTGTATATTTCGCATATTTGGCATTTACCGCATATTTTGCATCAATTCTGCTCGTTTTTCTATTTTTTACCGCAGAAAGTTATTTTTTTAGTTCTGAGAATGATGTCCGACTGCAAAAAAAAAAATTGAGAAGACTTAATGGTGAATGAATCAGTAGAAAAGCTTCTAGAAAAATAATATGCTCTTTTACACATCAGTGCATCCAAATTAATTTTTCCTTTGAAATTAAACCCATATTGTATTTGCATATTTATGCATATTTTACAATTTTGGCGCATGTTTTCAACATATTATTTGGACTGAATTCAGTGCATAAAATATGCGCATATTTCGCTACTTTTTGTGCACAAAAATTGTAGCCCTGATAATGACGATAAATCGAAATATCAGCTTACAAGAATATTCGCATGTATGACATGCTCATGTGGGTCGTGTGAGACGTGATCACCATGCGCGTATTAAGGTAAGTGAGCTCAATAAGGCCTAATTTAAGGTCTTCGCTCTCCCAGTTTTCATGTAAGTGATTTCATGTTTTTCCTTTTTTGTGTTAGTCATCGACTGACATATTTGAAAATTGGCTAGCTTGAAATTTTTCTATACTGCTCCACGTTCCTCAGATCTTCTAATAAAAATACCCCGTTTTCAAAACTTGATAAGGCCAGCGCACCAAAGAAGGCCGGGTCTGAAACCTAATAAGACCTAACCTATGATCTGTTAAGGCCCAACTTAATACCCAATAAGCCTGACCTAATACTCGGTAAATAAAAAGTTGAGCATGGTTCAAATCTTAATTTATGAGTAAGTCATAACTGAAATGATAATCAATTGATCTTACCAGGTTGGGCCTTATTAGGTTACATAACCATATTTTTCACGCGTATCGCTTACCTCGGTTTCAAATTGCTCAAATTTCAGTCTGCAACATAGCAACCAAGATCGGCACAGTGGGCCTTATATTGGGGACCCGGGCCTTATTTGGCTCATCTGCCTTATGCAATAAAATTAATTTTTTCCCCCGTGAAAATGTAGTATTATAGATGAAGAAGAATTTTTAGCTTTAGTTTATTATTTGAGCGCATTCATAGCAACTAGGGGGGGGGGGGTCATTTATTTTCAGATTTCGATTTTGTTAGACACCCTGTGTATTGCGAGTCAAATGTATGGCACGATACTACTAATTGCGGTATCATATAGTAATAATTCGTTTAATTTTTTATAACTACAAGTACAGGTATAATTGGCTTTTGAATTTGGGGGGCGGCAGGTAATTTTGATTATTTCTCCACCCCCAGTGACGCCCATGTCTCGCCACTTCCCTCAAGAAACTTTCCTTCCTTCTTCGGGTGTTCGCTAGCCTTTTCTCTTGGATCTCTGATACCCTCCAACCAATATTCATATGGCCAACTTTGAGGGTCCTTTTGGACCCTGACATATACTTGAAGGAATACCTCTCTCTTGTCTCTAAATTTGGTCCTACCTTTCTGTGTTTTACAGATGGCTCTGAAGATCAGACTTCCACATCTGGTGCTTACTTAATTGATAGGATTTTTTCCCACTTTTGATTCCGGGCAAATTTCTCAGTCGACACTGCGGAGCTCTGAATAATTTTTGTGTACCAATTGAGTGCCTACCCGCATTTTTACGAGAAAAATATTTTCAAACTCAGTGTCCCCGTCTTGAATTGAATTTTTATCACTATAGTCCCAAATTGAATATTTTATGTTTCAGCCCCTCTGTAGACTAATATGGGTGGGAGTTAGAACCAAAAAAACAACAACAACAAAAATTCAGAAAACGAAATCCTTGACTGAATTGACTGAAAACCTCAAATTTTGACATATTTGACGCGAACATGTGTAAATTTTGATATTTCGCAATTTTAGCCCTTTGTGGACCAATATGGATGAGGGTTGGAAACAAAAAAACTTGGAAAATGAAATTCCCGACTCCACTGGAAACAAAAAAATGTTTTGCACCCTCGGCTATAGTCCTGCAAATGGTCCTGAAAAAGTACTTCATTTTTACTTTTCAATTTCTGTAGACACCTTGGACTCGGATATCCGCCGTGAAAACGAATTTTAAGTCATCTAAGGTCACGTTTGATCATTTTTCTCCCTAAATGGTCATCTATCATTTTTGGGGCAGTTTCTCCTTCAGTTCTGGGAATTCTGCTGTTTATGAAGAAAATTATTTTTCACTTTATCTTACGCTTTCGCTGTGCAATGTAAATACTCGTAAAATTGAAATTCAGTTTTCCGGCAGATTAAAGTAAAAACTTCAAACGCTGCTCTAGCTCGTGGGTTGTGTCTGAGGACAGTGGCTTGATTTTATAAAACAGTTACGTTCCCGGGTATACTCGGGAAACCGAGGAGAAAATAGAATGCTGTTAACTCCTTATTATCTCCATTTATGTGAAAACTCATGGTTTTGTGGTGAGGGCGGTTGAAAATGTGTAATGAAAAGTAGTGTGCAAAGAGAGAAGCACAACTAAAGGAAGGAAAAGATTGCAAATTGTCCCTACTTCTTGTTATTTGTTTGTCATTTTTGAATTGAGTAAGGTCATTTTCCCCGTTTTATTTCTCTGAAATTTCGCGTGGTCACCTGTAACGATTTAATCATGTTTTGTAAGCACGTTGCGGATGTATCTTGACTGAGAAGCTCAGGTTCAGGATGGGTAGTTAACATAGAAAAAGTGAAACCGAATGCGAAAACATGCAACCGAAGTGACGTAACATCGGTCCATCCACTTTCGGTGGGATGGACAGCAAAAGAGAAAGAGGGCGTATGTGAAACCAGACTGCTTCTCCACACCATCGTTGCAAATTTTCTGTCGGATAACATTCAGTACATGCACCTACTGACGAATGTAATAACTTACACAGTGCGAAAGAAGCAAAGAAACTTTGCCTATATCGATTGTCCCAAATGTCTGCATTGTTGCCCCTTCAAGTGTAAGAGCAGACGAACATAACATGTTGTCAAGATGAGTTGCCCACTTTCCCGATCGAAGGGGAGGTCACGTTTCGAGACACCCTGTATTTGGCCAGATTTTTCTGAAGAAACTCATAATCTCAAGTCTGCCTCTTCCCTCGCGATTATAGCTCCAAAATTGATTTCATCGGTTATGCCAGAAGCTGGAAGCTCTCATCTGCTATGTTTCTTAAGTACACAAAATTAGTATTTCGGGAATAACGGAGACCGGTGGTTTCACAGTACTAAGGAATCGGCAAGCCTTCCGGGGTATTTTCGCGAAACTGAACTCGCATAAATCAATCTTTGAAAGTAATCTGACGCGTCCCCTTAAGAATACCTTCGCACGCGACTGCTGTTTCCGTGTTGGCTTCTTTCGCGTTCCCCTATAGAATGCGTGTAGAAATTATTTTTCACAAAACAAAATCTCGTTCAATTCACCCCAGTGCCTGAAGTCGCGCTCAGTTTCTTCGCTGTCATTCGGTGTGCCCGGGTAGCAGATGTGAATCATTTCCTTCAACCAGCTTAAGTGATCCGGAGTAAACGCATGTACCAGAGTGGTGGGAATTCACTTTTTAACGATCGTTACCGTCTTCATCGAAGCTGTAGACGCTTGTATCCGACCCAAGTCTGTATTTGTGGAACAGAGATGGTCAGTTTATTCATATTCCCACTTACAAAGTTATTTTCTGTGAATTAACTTAAATTTGAGTATTTTTTAGTTCTGAAGGTTGTTGTTCGTTCAAAGTTGCTGCGTACATTCTCTCTTTTAGTATTTTAAAGAAAATGATATGGCTCGGTATGATAGATAAATGGGCCTAAGTCGATTTTTTCAAACTTTTCTTCGGTCCACTATTGCAGTGGTCAAAGAAGAAATTTAGAGCCACTCGTCACAATCCTACCCCAGGGTGTCAACAGGTGCTGAAAAGCCTTTCAAGTCCTAAATTTTGAAAGTAGGTTTAAAATCCTAAAAAGTGCTGAAATCAAACAAAAAAAAAAAAAATTGAAAAGTCCTTCATTCTTGTTAGAAATACTCAAAATAAATTTTTTGGCGATTCTTATGATTGGTCATTAAAAAGTGTAGAGCAGGATCTATAATATTCATTATAAGAGGGAAAGTAGTTGAGCAAAAAGGAGGGAGGAGTAAAGGGGTTATAACAATTGGAAATCAAAAATAAAGATTGAATGCTGGCTACAGTCCTGCAAAGGGTCCTGTACCCCTGCCCCCTCCAGTGGGGTGTGACCTCGAAATACACGATTTTCACAATTTCAGCTTATCTTGGGTATTTTTTAGTCGAATGGTACGAAATATGGTATGTAAGTGAAGAATCTTGGTATAATACAACCAATTTTTTTGAAATTTTTTTCTACCCGGCGTTATTGACCTTTGAAATAGATTTGGAACTTTTGAAAATGGCGCCCACGCCACCATTCTTCAGCTGGGAAAAAGTGAAAAAAATGTTCTCAGTGTATTCCCCATCTTCATGCCAATTTTTAGCATTTTCAGAATGATGTCATGTACTTAAACGCTCAAGAAACTTTTTTTCTTTCTTTTCGTAGATTTCAACTCATGAAGCTGAAAAACGGACCCGGCACCAGTTTCTTCTCAGGTAAGAGCTATTACATATGTGTAGAAGGTAACCCGTTGCTATGGTTATGAAACTTTCCGATTTTCACTGTAGATTAAGAAACAATGAAAATGAAATTTGAAAAAATGAATAGTTAAATAATGCAAAGTACCTGATTGAATTCAAAATAATTGAGGTCACTGACTCATTCGTTTGCGCGCAGTTAGAATTTATCGCACAATGTGGAATCGCAACAATAACAAAATCTGATGTTTTCCCCCCTTTTCTATAGGGTAGAGAATCAAAACTCACGTTTGCCATTCTACTTTAGGGCGCAAATAGGCAAAATATTGTACACGGGTGCAGGAATATCTTCGCTGCGCCTGTGAAGGTGCGATATGTATAACATACTCCACGTTCACAGGCGCAGCAAAGATATTCCTTCACCCGTGTACAGTATTTTGCCTCTTTGCACCCTGAAGGAAAATGACAAATGTGAGTTTTGATTCTTTATCCTTCATATGTCCTTTATAAATACACTCCAAAACCCATAAAGAAACACGAGAGACTAATTAAACTAGGAAACCCGGAATTCGCGCGTAAAAGCGGTGTAAGGCAGGGAAACCCTCTCTCCTCTCCTCTTCAGCGCTGTGCTGATAAGCGCATTTCGTAATTTAGAGTAGGAGAAAAGGGAGTTCGGATAAATGGAAAATATTTCAGTAACTCGAAATTGGCGGTCGATGTTGTTCTATTGAATGAAAGAAAAATGGAGGAACTGGAGGAGATGGTGTGCGAACTGAAGAAAGTGTGAGGAGAAGTGTCACTTGGTGGATCGTATGGCGATGCTAGAACACTGCACCCCTGGCTCTGAAAACTATCCTTTCAAGCACCATGTCAATGACAAGAGGGACGCATTGAGTCTGGCCCGAGCCTCCATTTCTCCTCTCCGCTTCGGATTCGCGCTATCATGCCAAAGGCACTACGGGACACCCTACTGACCGAGGCAACGCTCACCTAGCATTAACCCTGGAATTCTGGTGCACTCCAGACGTTTCAGTTTTTGATTTCCCATTAGGTGACTTCCATGTCCATTTACCACTCTTTTTGAAAAACAATGCAGCTATTTTTAAATTGTATTTATCAGCTATCCCTACCATCCTTTCCCGATTTTCGTTCGTTTCTCCTTCAGTGTATTTACCAACATTCCCTCTATTTTCCCTATTTTTACTCACGTTGGCATTAAAGTCCCTCATTATTAGTGTATAGTATTCTCTTTTATTTTCATAAATTTGGCTCAGTTGGTCGTAAAACTTTTCGATTTCCGCTACTGAAGAGTCGTGTGTAGGTAGGGTGTCCATTCTGTGGAATACCTGGAAAAGTCAGGGAATTTTGGAGTTTTCAGCATTTTTTTTTTTACCTAAGTCAGGGAGTTCTGTAAACAAATCAACTGCGATATTCTGTAGTATTTCAAACAGATTTTACCCGATTTCTTATTTAAAAAATTTTTCCTTCGCTTCGCTCAGGCAATTTTCTTATATCTTTTTTCTTTCACAGGAAAAGGACGTGGGTAATATAACCCCCTTCTCCTATCGCAGTAGTACGGAGTGTATTGGTGTGATGAAATCGTTTTCATGGTATTCGTTTCGCATCTTCATATTTCTATTAAGGCGGCTGTACACTTAATGTATTTCGTATTTCGTGACTTCACGAACCATTTCACGAAAAATGTGACGAAACGTGAACCAACCCCTATACACTTCTCCCAGTATCAGCTGTTTCGTGTTTTCGTCTCACCCTGTTTGCGAGAATCCAAAAATCAGCGCGAAAAGACGCGAAAATGAAGAAAAATTCAGTGTAGCTCCTCTCCCCAGTGTAAAACAGGTTTTGAGAAAGGCATTATGAAATGAAAATTTGAAAACCAATGAATTCACCTTCTGGAACATCGTGCCATCGGGTTTTTCTTCGGCTCTCTTCTCTTTCGCAAATGTAGATCAGGGTGAATGAAAGGGACTTCCGAGATTTTGGGAAAAAAGTAACTAATCCACAAAATTTGAAAAAAATCTTAAAACCGCCTAATAATTATTATCGCGGTACGGAAGAGTCCACTATTTTCAAATGTATAACCTTGTATTGTATCTCTCGATATTCTTGAATTGAAACCTCTTCCGCCTCCTCTGGTGCCATAATTTTCCAGGTCCTAACCGCCTTTCCATTTTCATAGCATTTGTCGTTAAATATGCTGGAGCTTTTTCACCTGGGTTCCAGAATTCCTTTTTGATCACAATTTTTCCTCCCCCTAAACTATTCAGGCTGCACGAGGGAGGGGCTAATTCCGGTTACTCTAGTTTTTCTCAAGTTCTAAATTCTTTACGAGTTTCTAAAGTTGATTTTTTGGACAGGATAGCCAACCAACTCCGAGTCACTGATTTCGAATATCGCCTCAGATATTTTTATCCGATCCCTTTCAGACACTGTCGTAATACGAATTCAGCTTCTCCGGTGAAAAAATGCACGAAGTATCGAAATAGGGGTCGTTTTGTGTTGTCGCTGATTTCGAATATCGCTTCCGATTTTTAATCTGGACTAAATTTAAGCTCCCGTGCTTTTTCAGTTGAGAAATTTTACGACGTTATTTTCTATTAGCAACACTTAATAAATAAGACTCTGTTTGGTGAATTTCGAGTTCACCGTTGCTTGTCCTACAATCTTGCTACCTCATGGGTCGCACCAAGAGGGACAGGATCCAAAAACTACGCCTAAAATCGAATGCAGCGACCTTGAGAAAACCTATAAACCAATTTTCGAATTTTATTATCCCCCCCCCCTCACGGTCGGCATTAATTCATTCGAAAAAAAATCTATGAAGTTGTTAATTGACATCGCACCACGCTGCATCCCATAGAGCGCGTTTTCATTTCCGTCATTAAATTTTTACACCCTTTCTGTCACAGCTTCATAAGCACACGGTAGTAAAAGAAAGTTTATGGAGTGATTGACGATATTCGCCGTTCACGATGTTCAAAAAAATTTGACCCCCTCCCCCTTGCATGTGTAATTTGTATTTGAAGGGTCTGGAAAACTGGAAAAAATTGGCCTGGAAAACCTGGAAAATTCAGAGAAAATCATTTCCGAACAAGAATGGACACCCTGTGTAGGAGCGTGAACTTGGATTATCAAAAGTTTGGTTTCTAACTTCAATTTTCAATACTGCTATGCGTTCGCTTATACCCTTAGTTTCCTTTACGTGGGGTATCCACTGCTCCTTGGTGTAAAAACCAGGGTGACCAAAATTTAGAAAACTGGAAAAAGTCAGAGAATGTGAGCACACCTGGAGAAGTCAGGGAATTTTGAAAAAAATTTTATGATGTGAAAGCATTGTACAATTTTCTCTGTCAGACTCAATTGAACATTTTTTAAATAATTTTTTCGTTTTGAAAAAATTGGAAAATTGACTGGAAAATCTGAAAAAATCTGGAAAAGTCAGGGAATTCTTGGGGAGGGGGGCTGGTCACTATAGAAAACCTATTCCCCATGTATCCTGTTATTGACCCATAATAATAAAAGAAATTACCATTTCTTCTTTTGGATAAATTTTCTCCTTTTCTTCTTGTTTCTGATATCTCGATTATATTCCACTTCAGTCCTCCCAACGCATTTTCTAATTCCAAAAATCTTACCTCATTAGTTAACTCCTGACAATTAAAGTACATAATTCTCATATTTTTTATCTATACTTTGTTTTCTCTGTTTTTACCTTTTTTGTGGTCTGGGTGACGGATCTTTGTGGGTTGATAGCCCCAAGGTGCCCACTTCCCTGGTTGAGGCTCTGTACCTTTTGTGTTATTTTTCTCATCATAAATTTTTTTGATGCCTGGGTTTCGATTTGTCGGTTACGTACCAGGGTGTCTACCGGTCATCTAAGTCATCTATTTTGAAAAGAGATCATCTAAGTCATCTTAAGTCAAATTTTTTTCGCTATAGGTCGTCTAAAACATTCTTATTATATTAAATGGTTGGAAAAAACTGCCAAAATAACGTAAGTTTATTTATACAGACATCTTCTAATGAGTAAATAGTCAGCAAGCATGAATGAAATTGAAAGAAAGAATAGGAGTGATGCTTCAAATGCAACATAAAGCGAGTAAGCAACAGAGAAGTAAGCGATTGGAGCGAGCAAAAATTTTCTTGAGGTTAGTAAATAAATAGTCATCTTTTTTTACTTATCAGTTCTAATAAACACCCTGCGTACCTACCTTCAACAGTTAATGCGAATTAATTCTATTTTCTATTTATTACAGTATTTTGACCATGTTCTTGAATTTTTTTAGTCAATCAATCAGTGTTTGTTTATTTAAATTTGCGGCACTCACTGAGCAAGCTACTCGTACTGAGACCGTTTCGAAATACCAATTTTTACTTAATTCTTAATTTATAACTAATAAAAAACCTTTTAATCTAATGAAAATAAAATTGAATTGTCCACGCGCCACATCCACGGATTCCACTACCTCCCCCCCCCCCTCCCACCATCTTCACTTTTTTTTGGTTGCCTGTTTTATTTTATTGCCGAATCTAAATTTCTTCAGCGTTGATTCGTTGTTTTGGTTGCTCTCCGGATTCTCTTAAGCCACATACCGGCTGAGAAATCGCGTATCAGGTGCCCATTCCATACTTGATGTCCTTCCCTCATCTTTATAATTTCGTGGGGGGGGGGGTGGCTGCTGGAATTGGTCCGAATAAAATAAAAGTCTATTTTTGAGCTTGACTGTACTTCAGTTTGGGGGTGGTAAAAAACATTTGTTGACAAATATATTTTAAAAACTAAAAATTCGTCAAGATTTTTTTTAAATTGAAAATTTGCCGATTTTTCAATCAAAATATTTTTAAATGGAAAAACAAACAAGCCAACTTTCTTAAGAAATTGAAATTTTCAAATGAACAGTTTCAAAATTTGCGGACTGTCAAATTACTGTGGGTTGTCCCCCCCCCCCCCATAGTTTCATCCCTGCAAATGCAGATTGGAACCTTATCCGCCAAGCACTCACATTTGCGCACATGAACATACCCTAGTCTAGGAGGTGGTAAGCTAGAAGGATGTTGGGGATACTTGAGAGTAACACACAACTAACTTCTTTCACACGTTAAGGTGGTCGTTATTTACTCTTGGTAATTTTTTTTTCTGAATTTTCTCTGATTCGTCTCTTAAATTGGTTCTCATAAGAAAAAATAACAAAAAAAACCTTAGCTCCTTTTCATTTTTATGGGAAAAACACATGTGAGTTTTGACTTTGGTTCCAGACTAAATTTCCATCCAGTATATTCATCAGGACCAAAGCCCGCAAATCAAACAATAGAACATCTGCTATCGGATTCAGTTTGTGACATTGGAAAATAAGTCTTTTACTTTCAGCTTTTAGATTTTAATAAAATGTTCAATTTTCGCAAATTTCAGGCTCAATAGTCATTGACATTCGAAATTCAACGTTTGCTACCGACTTTCAGATTTGCGAAATGTCTTCCACATTTCAGCTTTCTTTCAACTTTTTTCAAATAACGTTCGATACTCAGCTTGAAACCTTCAGTGTGTGATGACAGGAGTTCAGGGTACTCCATTTTCAAGAACGAAATTTGACTTTTAGTTCGGGTTGGTGGAGAAGAAAAATTTGCCGACAAATATTTTTTTTAAACTAAGAATTCGCCGACAAAATTTTTAAAAAATTGAAAATTTTCCGATTTTATTGTGAAAAAAGAATAATTGAAGAAATATTCATAAAAAATTAAAAATTCAAATGAACAGTTTCAAAACTTGCCGACTGCCAAATTATGTGGGGGAGGGGGAGCAATTCAGCTCGGGAGTTTGATGTTTTTCGTATCCTTTTGTGTGATTGGGACCGTATATCCATATTTTTGTACATTGAGCTGCATGAAAGTATGCCCTCGTCGTCTTTCTCAAAGCATGATTTTAAATTGTAGTCTTGCAATTTTGATGAATTTCGTCGTACAGCATGTGTCTATAGTTTCGTCCCTGGGTTTGAAACATCTCTTCCTCAGGTTTCATAGCGGCATGAATACTGGAAAAAAGTATACCTATAAGTAGTGGAAATTGTGAATTTCAAGAATTTCTTCTTTCTGGGAGGGACATTTCTCGCTTACCTTTAAGCCTAGGATAGCATATGTATAGTGCATTCGATAGCAAGTTTCACGAGGAACAACTTCTATTTGAAATTTTTTTTTTCAAAACGGCATACCTATCGGAATATCTCGAAAAAACCAATTTAGGGGGGCTATAATCCACTATAAAAAATTTAGCCATGAGAGTGGGGGCCGGAATTTTTAATATATCATTTTTGAAAGCATTCCAAACATATTTCAACAAGGTTCCACTTGTTATGCAAAAATGTTTCTACATTTGCAATATCTAACCGGCTATACAGTATTTGAGGTACAAGGTGATAGAGGCGAACTCAGAAATGTGAGAGTATAGGTATCTGTGTATTTTTATTTTGTACACATTTTTCGGACTCAGCCTTTCGTCTCTTCGTGTTACTCCCGGGACCTTAATTTGTGTGCCTGGTGTACACAGTGAATGAGTGCCTCGAGGAAATCTTCATGCGAGCGATTGTTGGTTCTGAAAAATCGAGGAATTTTATATGGTGTTTCGAAGCAGCATTAACGAAGCCTTACGATTTGCTATGCATATAATTGTATTTTCAACCTGGAGGTTTTATTTACCAACATTTCACCGTCATTTGATATTCACTAGTGTGTACAACTGTACATAGGGTGAAGACGTATTGTATACCCAATTCAGCTCGGGAGTTTGACGCTTTTTTTATCCTTTTGTGTCATTGGGACCGTATATTTTTTTATACATTGAGCTTCATGAAAGTATGCCCTCGTCGTCTTTTTCAAAGCATAATTTTAAATTGTAGTCTTGCAATTTTAATGAATTTCGTCGTACAACATGTGTGCAACATGTTTCACGAATTAGCCTTCTGTTTCCTATTAGTTTTTGAAGGCGTGGCCGATCGACCCGAGACTGAAAATCAAGTAGCAAGGTCGTAAGATTCCTTCTGAATGTGAAGATTTTCTTTTCCCTGCAAAAGGAGTTGAACGAACTGCCAGTTGTAGAATTTCAAATGCGATCGCGACGAACAAACTGTCGAATTTGTTTCGTTTTGTTCTGGGACGCTGATTTCGAATATCTCATCAATTCTCGTGTGGGCTCGGCCATTTGGTCCCCAATTGCGGCTCAAACCGACTGGTACTTCATCAAGTATTGATGAACACATTCTGTTTCTTTTGCAATCCATTATAAGTTGATGTTGTGAAATCGTTTCGCCCAGTGCAGGATCGAACTCCATAAAATGCTGCATCTAAAGCTCGCCCACCGATCTACCCGCAGCGCAATTTACATTTTCTTCGTTTTTGGGTGTCTCGATCGGGCCGAACAAATTCGCAGACATTTTCCGCTCGTGCTTCCTCGGACCGTTACACCCGACGAATCCGGCGAATTTTTCACTATCGCCGAAGAAATTCGCGAGAGGCGAACTCGCTTGTAAATATTAATCTCGCGCGCAGAGTATCGTAACATTTGTAACCAACGTGTATGTGTGCAGCATCCATCGACTCGTCAATAATTTATACACGTGAAGAAAACGAATACAGAGGAAGGGCAGAAAGGAGAAGGAATGCGAAAAGGCAAAAGAAAATCTGGAACGAGCTTTCTAATTTGATTTTACGAGCTCGCTTTCGATTCGTGCGTGGAGCACGAGAAGTCTCTTCCACTCGAATCCCCCGAAGATTAACCTAAGATTTACACAACAGAAAAAGTCGTTGAAGTTAATACCCTTACGATTCAACGGGGAATCATTAGATCGGATGTACCGTATAGTTTCCGGAGGAGAAGATCTTGGTCCTTCTCGCCCATTCGGATCGCATTAATTATGACAGCAACGTACGAATAAATTTCGTTTTATGTCGCCGTGTGTGGTCGCATGCCAGTTCGAACGTTGTCATTCGTATTGATGGTTTGCGCTTTTGTTTTATTGGGAGATGGGGATTTGCGGAATTATCGGAGCATGATCGAGTTCCTGGAAAAGATCAGACACATGTCGGAGATCTGGTCTCAGAGTACACCTGCTCACCCTTACCATCAGCTTGGCCTGGTGTCAAATTTCTACCCTGGTTATCGTTTCGTTACTTACAATAACACCCGGGGCCCACTTCCTGTGGGTTGTACAGTTGAACAATATTTTGCGAAATTGAAATTCTGTCAAGTCCGAAGATCGTAGCGTAAACTCATTCAGTGAGCACCAGCCTTGGAAAATATGAATTTCCCTAGAGGGCTTATATAGAATGCATCTTTTCAGAAAGATTTGTAATCTGAGTGGGATATTCGATGAACAGTCTGAAACCCTAAATCATGTCCATTAATAGACCTTTTCATGGGCGACGTCATGACTCATGCGCTTCAGCATTCGTAGCAGTGTGCAGCCTGCAGGGTCCAGCTTTTTTTGTTTACATTCATTTTACATGTTGTCGGTGGCGCGTTTGACACCTCATATACCTATGTGCAATATACATTTTTTATTCATCACTGACACATGCGAGGTATTTGGAGCCATGTTTCGAAACCCATGCACATATGGGGATGTTATATAACGTCCTCTAGCGGACAACATTGTAACTAAACACATAGGAGGAATTTTATTCGATGCGTCCGTCAGAGACGAATCCAACAATACCAGTAAGTGGTTTTGGCCAGAATTGTCACATGCGAGGTGTTAAATGCGCCACCAACGATGTAAAACTCCATAAGCGAACATTCGTTCTTCTTTACGAGTCCACAAATGTGAAAGAGAGCATTTCTTAATATTGAACGATGATTTAAATCAAAACTAAAATGCTTTTAGATCATAAATAATAAGCGTCCGGAAGCATTAAGAAATGCTCTCTTTCATATTTATGGACGCGCTAAGAAGAACGAATGTCCGCTTATGAAGTGTTTTACATGTAAAATGTACGTAAACAAAACAAGCTGAACTCTGATGGCTGCGACTGGGCTGGAGCAGCTGAGCAACAGTCCTCTTCATGACGTCACCGTGAAAAAATCCATTGAAGTCGAATTTGGGAGGGGGCTGTCTAGACGAATCGATTGATGCACGAATCAAAAAGTACGAGTAGATTAAATTTTCGTACTGGGGTATTGGGTATTGGTCGAATCTAGAGTAATTTTTAATACGCAAAGTCAGATTGATATATGACTAAGAAGAGTCTAATATTTCAAGGTTGCGCATAATTATGGCTGGGAAAATGTTCTCTCTCCTGAAAAGAAGGCTTGCTTGGGGTGTCACTTTCTTTTATATTTCGAATATGAGGATACCGAGCAAAGTATCGATATTGGGGATTGCGGGTTGATTGGGCCGAAATTCGATCAGTTTCTTTACCCATCTTTAATTTGTGTCTAAAAATCTCAATTTCAGACTTGAAATGGGCAGTAGTGACTGCTTCAAAAATCGAATGGAGGAATGAAACCAAGGTATCTTCAAATTCTGCTTAGAATTCTGACGCTTTTTTAGTTGACGTTGTATGTATTTCATATACCAGGTCAGGACCAGTGCCACAGATTCCTCTGCTCATGTAAAGCGAAGATCTCCCGCGAACGATCTCATTTCTTTCTGCTTTCTACTACATGTTATGTTGGTTATTTTTTTAAATATTGCCAAAATCGTCTCACCGTCTTCTTTTTTATTTCTCATGTCTTCTTTTTTTGGTTTATGGGTTTCCTGATTGTTATTCTATAGGTTCACCGGCCATCATATGTTCTGCCAATCCCCATTTTGTTCTCCTAACGTACCGAACTGCATCTTCATTATTATACTTTTTTTTTTTTTTGTTCATTGCTACCTATCTAATTTATTTATTTATTTTTATATTGAGGATTAAGCCTTTCATTGTATGTATTCTGGGTTACCCTTATCCCCTTTGAGATTTTTCTGTTTAATATCCATGTTTGACCCTCATAGATCAACGTAGGTATAATACACATATTGAAAATCTAGTTGATTATCAGGTTTCCGATCCAGCTCTGATTTGTGCCCAAAAATCACAATTTCAAGACGTAAATGGACAAAATTGACATTGAATAATCGTATTAAAATGATGGTATTTTGGATAGCTGAAATTATAAACATCGCTTCAGTTTTTTTTTTCAGTCTCACTTTGGGCTCAAACATTTCGATTTCAGACCTGAAATGGGTAAAATTGAATAATTTTTGAGCAGTAAAAAGGTTGGTCGAAAATCGGGTGCCGTATTCGTAATGAGTGATCAAAAATCCTTCCGTTTTTGCATTTACTTCAGTTTATCGAATCAACTTAATTTTGACAATTTTCGACCCGAATCGAAGTATCGAAATAAGGGTGCTATTTCAGACCTTAAATTGGCTGTGTTGACTTGCCTTGGAAAAGCAAACTAAATATCGAGATAGGGGTATTTTGGGTCGCTGGTTACGAATATTGCATCAGATTTTTCATGCAACCTCGATTTGGGTCTTAAGAATTTCAATTTCAGACCTGTTTGTTGTCAGTGATTTAAAATCACCTGTTGCGACACTAATCGAGTTAAATTTGACCGTTTTGGGCACCAATTGGGGTTCAATCAAAGTATAAAAATCAGGGTATTTCATGTCGCCATTATTGATCCAGCCCTGATTCGTCCAAAATCTCAATTTTAGACCTTAAATGGGCTGTATAGAGCACGAAGAAAAGTCGGATCTAAAATCGAATACAATATTCGTAATCAGCCATCCAAAATATCCTTATTACTGCATTTTGTTCGATTTTTCACATCCAAACAATTTCGACAATTTTGAATTCAAGTCAGAGTTGGATAATGTGTTTCTTGTCTCATGACATCAGGTTAGTGATGCAATCTCGATTTGGGCGCAAAATTTCCAATTTTAGAGTGAAATTACAAAGTCGACTTGCTTTGGGTAATTGAATAAGTATAATAAAATTATTTTAGGTCTCTGATTACAAATATCGCATCACATTTGAATCTAGCCACAAATTCTAGTTACAGCCCTGAAATTGGTCTAATTCATATGGCTTGGAAATTAACTGCCTGGCCTATCGGACCCGCGTCAGACAGAACTGGATTAAAAATCTGATTCGATGTTCTTAATCAGAATTTCAAATCCCCCCCCCCCCTCATTTTGGCACTCTGTTCGATTATTGAAATCAAGTAAATTTTCACAATTTTGGACCCAAAGCAGGACTATATCTAAGTATCGAAATTAGTGTATTTCGAGTACCTCAACGTCGCATCAGTTTATTGATCCAGCCCTAATTTGTGCTCTAAAATCCCAGTTTCAAACCTAAAATAGATTAAATTGACATGGTTTGGAAATTCATGTGGACACTGTTAAGCGTAAGGAAACCAACCGACATTTGTATTAAAAAAAAAAAAAAAAAAGTTATTAGTATCTTTGGAAAAAGCGTAAAAAGTTGAATCTTTCAAAATTTGGCCCCCGATTCAAAAATGTGTACTTACTTTGAAAAAAGCTTATCAGTAAACGCTATGTCATGTAGTTTCTACATGGCTCTTGAACTTCGAATCACGTGTTCTCAAAAAAACAGATTTTGCTGGTTGGTTCCCGTACGCTTAACAGCGATCATTTGTCATTGTGGGCTTACATCGGATGCGCTATCCAACCAGTGATTTAAAATACCTTTTTTTCTACCTATTGTTCGATTTTTCAGTTCAAGTCAGTTTTTATTATGTGGTGCCATAAGTGAGACTGCACCAGAGTAGTATAGAGTATCGATTTAATGGCATTTGGGTTCACAGATTACGCATATTGCATCAGATTTTAGATCCAACCTTAATTTGGGCCCAAAAATTCTAATTTCAGACATTAAATGGGCAAAGTTGACCGGAAAGATCGAACAGAGTATCACTATATTGAAATTAAATATCATTTATTACGAATATTACATCAGATCTTTGATGCGGCTTCGAATTGGGTACCAAAATTGTAATTTTAGCCCTTCGTTTTATATAACTGACTTGGCATGAAGAATCGTCTCGCTTTTTGTGTTCCAATCAAAGCTAGATCAGAGTTGTGATGCTACATTCGTTATCAGCGACCTAAAATCCCACTGTTGCGACAGTTGATTCAATTTTTCAAATCGAGTCAAAATGGACTATTTGGGACCCAAATCTGAGTCGAATCAGAGTATAGAAATTAGGTATTTTGGGTCGTCGAATACGATTGTCGTATCCGATTATTGATTCAGCCCCGACGTTAGTCCAGAAATCCCAATTTCGAACATGAAATGGGCCCAATTAAATCATTTTGCTTTTAGAGCCCCAGTGAAAGTCAGATGAAAATTGGATTCCATATTCGTAATGAGCAATCGAAGATACCTAATTTTTCAAATCAAGTCAATTTTGACAATTTGGATTCAATCGGAGCTGATAAATACATTGAAATGAGGGTGTTCGACCATTAGTATCGCATTGAATTCCTAGTCCAACTTCGATTTGAACCCGAAATTGAGTTTCAAACCTAGAAGAGGTAAAATTGATAGTATGGATAAATGAACAAAATATTGAAATAAGGTTTTTTTATTTCTCTGATTACTAGTATTGCACCACATTTGAATCTAGCCCCGATTTAGGACCAGAAATTTCGATCTCAGTTCTGAAATTGGTTAAATTAACTTGAAAAATCATTTTGGCTTTTTGGGCCCAATTTGTTGCGTTATTTGTTATCACGTTCCAAAATCTCTGTATTTTGACACTTCGTTCAGGTTTTCGTGTAAGTTAGTGTTGACCATTTGAGACCCAACCCCGGACTTGATTGAAAGGTCGAAGCAGGGTATTTCGGGTATCTGATTACGAGTATCACATCAGGCGTTTGATCCATCCCTGTTTTGAAACCAAAAATCTCAATTTCAGACCTAAAATGGACAAAATTGGCCTGAAAAATTGTTTGGCTTTTTTTAGACCCAAATCGAGGTGGAATCTAATCACGAAATCGAATGCGATGTTCATAATCAGTGTTCTACCACCCCTTTATTTCGACACTTAATTTGATTTTTCAAATCAGATTATTGGAATTTTGGCGCCCAAATTGAAGCTCTGTCCGAAATCTGATGCGATATTCGTCATCAGCGTCCAAATATACCCTACGAGAATGCGTTGTTTCAGTTTTTTCATTTGAAATTTACAAGTTGGTGGTTCGTCTGGCCTCCCATTGGGGAAAATTTTTTACATGCAATGAAACTAGACCTAGCTACTTCAGGAATCTCGATTGTACTATATCGATGTGACTTCGCAATAAAAAAAAATCAGAAGGGCCATTTGATGACACACCCTGTAATTACGTTTTGCTTGTATCCGAAATGGACTCAGGGTTGCCACTTTCTGGAAAACCTGAAAAGTCATGAGATTTTCATCTGTGTCATGGAATTTCGATTCTTTTAATGACAGACTAGGTTTATGGCTTATATAGTCTATCAAAATTTATTGTCACTGAATAATCACACCTAAAAAAAGAAAAAATTTCCCCCTTTGGAAAATATTAGTGCCATGTACTTTTTTCTTGCTAGCATGTAATGATCAGGATCATGAGAAAAAAAGAAGTCTTGCCAGAATGTATAACTCTATAACGGGGTCCGGGAATTTCCACCCTCTCCCCCTATCTGCTGGGATGGAATCAGCACCACTAAAAAAGAAAATTCATAGCCAATTCTGACTACAGATGACACTTATATTTACTAGAAGAAAAACAAAAACGTGAGGTAAAAAGTTGTAGGCCAGAAGACCATAAAATAACCCATTTAAAAAATTTCTGGTATTGTGAGAGATTGCTCTTTCCTGTCGAAAATACAAAACTGCCCCCAGGCTACGTGACTCTTCAACAACACTCAACAATAATATAGGCAATAAATACAACGCACATCGACTCAGCTCACGAACAATAAATCTAAATTTCTATTTGTACTACATTAATAGTAAACAACTGGTCACGTACTTGAGGGTCCTCGGCGATGAAGGAAAGGCATCCTCTTCGAACACCTTTCCAGTCTGAAAAAAAAAACGAACTGTCCTGTGTCGTAAACATAATCCCACCTCTCCCAGATTTCGTAGAAACTTCTCTAACAACGGAGAACGACGCCCCATGGTCAATTTTTTCAATTTTTGGCCATGTAAAAAGATTTAAAAAAAGAACAAGAAAAACCATAAGATAAGATGACAAGGAAACAAAAAAACATATGGCGACTGGCTCGTAAAGCTGTCGGCGATGCTGCCCCCAGGTTCGACTCCATCAGCTCCGGGGCCGATCCGTTATCATACCGGGGATAATTTAAGGACACCACAAGGCGAGTTCGGCGTTTGACTGCTGGCTACCCAGTCTCTTACAGTACGTCATGTTTGGTTCAGGCTCGGCTTGACATGGTGCGGTGGCCGCTCTGGTGGCCCCAGTGGTATAACGTTCAGCCCACCCATGATGGTGGCTCACAACACAAACGAATTATAAAAATAAAATAAAAAATGCTTTAACGCAGAGTAAAACTATTAAAGCTACTTGAAATTTTTCGGCGCACAGAACTCCAAGCGAATTTTTCCAAAGTTTGCTCGGCCACCTGGCTATTTCTCGCTCATGATTAACAGTGAAGTTTCGCCGCGATCTCAATTCACCGACACCATGTCAAGCAGGGATGAATCTTCCTCACTCCAATGTGACCTCAGAACGTCGAAGCGACCACACCGAACCGGCCAGCAATTGTGATGAACCACAAGTATCGATAATTGAAACTCGCTATTCAATCACTAGCCAACTGATTCAGCCTGTCCACCTAGGTCGGTGCCCGCTACCCTTTACTACGCTTCAACTCCTTGCCCACTAGAAAGAAAAGGTCATGGAAAAATAGACCTGGAAAACTTGAAATTATGGAAAATCATTATTGAAAAAAAAAGTGGCAACCCTGAGGACCACATTAATATGTTTCACTCAGAACCCAGATCGAGTTGACTCAATACCGCAGGTTTGACTTCAGAAGGCGGACAAAGTTGGCTGAAGGAGGCGGCAATGGAATGCTTGAGTGTGTAAATACAGAATATTATGCCACCATTTTGGCAGTCAATCTTGTTTGCCAACGCTGCAGTTATTTTCCCCCTCAGAAATGCTTGCTTATGGATACAGAAGAGAAGCTGTTTTTTCTTTGTGTCCGGAAAACCATTTTAGTATAGCCTCTTCCTTTACAGCTGCAGGCCGAGTAGTCCCAGCCAGTCCCTTGCAGTTTGAATGAGCTCTCTCGGCTTTGTCCAGCCTCCCTACTGTGCCCTACGGGGACACGATGTCATGTGGTTGATGGTCTGGCACTCCTCACCACAATCGCATTCCTGGCTGCTACACTGGTCCCAGTGCTTCGTCATTTGGTCTGTCCGTCCGTAACCTGTCCGCACGCGGTTCAGTCACCTATTCTGGTCATGGTAGGTCGAACCTTGGTGGTCTGGAATGGTGGCCAATTACCTCATTTCTGGCAGGTTTGTTGCTGATCCCTTCTTGCTGCCAGGTCTCTGAAAGATTAGCGCCCTCAATGATGAGATATGTGGCTGTTGATGCGGGGTTTATCTTAATTTGAGCCTTTGAGGAATGGTGAAGTCTTGATGTATTGGAAGGTCAGGTTTGTTGCTGTATTTTTCCCGTTCCTTAACTCTAACTTTTTTCCTGTAATATTGGACAGAACGGAGATTCAGGCTAGTGGGGTGGAGCGTATTGTTCCCGAGATTGTTCGCATAGCTGTGTTGTGTAGCTCAGTGTTGACTTTTTTCACATGGGCGCTGTTGATCCAGGATGGGGCTGTGTATTCCACCACCAAGAATGACAATGCCAGGACTGCTGTGTTGGCCCCCGAAGATGAACCTGCCAATTTGTGTAGGATGCCATGCTTGGTTCAAACTCCGATAGGTTGAAATCTATCAAGGGTTACACCTAGGTATTCTAGTGTTTTCACGTGTTGCTGCAGTCCCTCCCTTCCCCTCGATTTTAACATGCAGTGAAACTAGACCTAGCTACTTCAGGAACCTCGATTGAGCGCTACCAAGTCTTGACGCATCTCAGAGAGTCTAGAAGAGTCTTAAACACATCTGAAAACATCTGAATGTTCGAGTCTTAGAAAATTTTAGCACATTTTAAATGGAATATGAAGGGTTTTAAAGCAGGCCCTTGACAGGAAAAAAATCTAAGCGCCCCATATCGATGTGACTTCGCTATAAAAAAAAAATTAAGGGAGCCATTCGATCCGGAATAGACCACATTAATACCGCTTGTCGTGGTTGGCAAGTTTAACTCAGAAGGCTCAGAGCGAGTTGACTCAATACCGTATGTCATGAGTTGGCAAGTTTGACTCTGAAGGCGGGATAGAGCTGTGTGAACGAAGCGGTAAATGCTCGAGTCTTTTATCAGTCAGTAATAGGAAGAATTGCGGGAAAACGCCGTAAATACAGAAGATTATGCAACCAGACAGTCAATCTTGTTTGCCAACGCTGTAGGGTTTTTTTTTTTTTTTTTTCCCCGTCAAAAATGCTTGCGTATGGATACAGAACGGAAGCTGTGTTTTCGTTATCATCTGTCATTTCTTGATTTCTTACAAACGAAAAGAGAAAATACATAATTTCTAAGGGACTGCGAATTTTTCCAAAACGATGTTGATGTGAGCAGTCAAGGCGAGAAGGGTGCAGGCTATAAGAGGAAAAGAGGACAAACGAAACAGCCGAACCTGAAATGAAAACGAAACGAATACAGAAATTACGTGAAAACGAGTACAAATTTTCCAGTTCAAAATGTCGCGTTGATGTTATCTGTTCATGAAATTTATAACCTAGTTCGACGCTATAATTTTCGGTAAAAACCATGATAGGAGAGGTAGGAGAAAAAAAAATCCTGGTCCAACATTTCGACGAAATGTAACATGTTCTCTCTCCTCCTATCGACTTCCTGATCATTTTTCTCTTTCTCACTCTCTCACTTTCTGGATACTTTTTCTAGAAACGATTTTCATTTTTAATGCGGTGTAAAAAAAAGTGTGCCCTTTTTCGACGTATATGTAGAGGATTTCGCTTTTGCCGGCCGCGTATCCACGTCTTTGCCGCGTGAAATCTTGTTCAGCACGATTGACTATTGCACACTTTTCTCTCCCTCAGCCGTGCTCCCTCGTTTGCTCCTTCATTCGTTCATTCATTCGCTCTCTGTCTCCCTCTCTGTCTACCTTTTTCTCTCCGTGTCGATAACTCGGCGCCAGGGTACTTAGGTCACCTTCGAGAAATTCACCGTGACTTCTAGCAATTGTGGTAATGGAGCAAAACGATATTTTCTTCTCATTTTTTTCTCTTTCTCTCTCTTTCTCTCTCTCTCTCTCTCTCTCTCCCCTTCGTTTGCGCACTGTTACGTTTTTCGCATTTTCTGAAACATCTCTTTCTCTCTAGCTCACTCTCGTGTGTGATACTCGAGTTATAGGCGATCGTGTGTGCGCAAGTATTACTCCGGTAATTTGGAATTCTGGCAAATATCCGCGCCGCAAATCGAATTTCAAAAGGTACCGTTGCTCTTTCCTTGTAATGGGCGCCGCCTTCGCCGCAGCAGCTGTTTTCTTAAGCTTCTTAAAACCCATCTCGTCAAACGTGATCAATGAAGTGGAAAAAAAGGGTGCAATTCTCTCCCCCTTCCCCCGTATACGAATGTGCACACGTGAGAGTAGCGCAGGTTTTGGTCCATTGAACCGATGCACCGTTTTGAACGTATCAATTTTGCAAGCTATGGATGAAGGAAGTATCGAAAATTCTGTCATTCTCCTTGGAAACAAGGAGCCGGAAAACGTATTGCATTGGTTCGGATGGTGCGGGGTTGTTTGAAACATGTACTCCAGTGAACCTGGTGAAAGAACAACGTGCATAACTTACAAGTGTAACATTGTCGAGTCCAGGATGGAAGATCCAAAGCTCGAATAAAAGACAATCTGGATTTTTCGTTCAGTTCTGAATATGTATCTTCGTTGGCTTGGCGACTTCGTGTTCTCTGTGTATAATTTGATACTCTTTGGTATCCCCTCCAGGGGTTCTCTCATTAGTGATGTTAAGGTTGGCGTGGTGATTTAACCTTGTTTGTGACGCTAGTTTGATACTTTTTAGTATTCTCTCGTTGGCGTGGAAGCCGAACTAGAGTGAGGGGGGCTCATGGGGAGGGGCTAATAGTCACAAAATAGGGTCTAGGAGGAATAACAGCAGGGGAATCAACCGCGGAAAGTTGAACGCAGTCAAATCACTACGGGGTAAATTCCTCACAGGAAAATTAATCGACTGATACCTGACAGGTGAATTAACCGCAGAAATAATGAATGGTTGGACAATTAATCGCACAACAATTTCTTAATTTTTCGTGTTTCATTTGGCTAGCCGATGAGGAATGTATCGTCTCGTATATTCAGGGCGTCTACAAAGTCAGGAAAATGTCCGGAAATTTTGAGGACTTTACTGAAAGGTCAGGAAAAAAATTGGTAAATTACCATCCAGTGGAAGATTCTATAAGAAATCCCAAAACATGAATAAAAGAGAATCAAGAAATAAATATTGTATGGACGTAATAATTCATACAAGAAACCCTTTCCCAGAGGCGAAACTTGACTTTCATTATTGGGGGGGGGGGTGGAGAAGGAAAATTCGCCGACTAAATTTTTTTTAATTTGAAAACTTGCCGATTTCTTATCAAAATTTTTTTATTGAAAAACAAACAAACAAACAAACGTTCTTATAAAATGAAAGCTCCAAATGAACAATTTCAAAATTTGTCGACTGACACATTATTGGGGGTGTTTCATCCCTCCTCCCCGATAATTTCATCCCTGCAAATGCAGATTGGAACCTGATCCCCAAAGCACTCACATTTGCGCACGTGAGCATACACTAGTCAGGGAGGGTAAGCTGGAAGGATGTTGGAAATACTTGACAGGAACACACAACTTCCTTTACACCTTAAGGTGGTCGTTATTTACTCTGGGTGATATTTTTTTCGGAATTTCCTCTGATTCGACTCCTAAATTAGTTCCAATAAAATCAAAAAATTAAAACGAGAAAACCTACAGAGTTTCAGGTCGATCGGATTAGGGGGATCCGTGCCACAAGCTTCCTTTCATTATTATGGATAAAACACATGGAGTTTTGATTTTTGTTCTAGACTAAATTTCCCTCATATATTCACCAGGACCAAAACCCGTAAATTAAACAGCAGAACATTTGCTATCGGATTCAGCTTGTGACATTGGAAAATAAGTTTTTGTTTTCAACTTTTAGATTTTAATAAAATGTTCAACTTTCTTAGTAAAAACAGAATAGTCATTAAAATACGAAATTCAACTTTGCTACCGACTTTCAGATTCTCGAAATGTCTTTCACATTTCAGCTTAACGTGTTGGATACTCAGCTTGAAATCTCCAGCTTTTGACTGACTAGTCTCTGACAGGAGTCGAGGGTACTCCATTTTCAGAAATGAAATTTGACTTTCAATTTGGGGAGGTGGAGAAGAAAGATTTGCTGACAGATATTTTTTGAAAACTAAAAATTCGCCGACAAAATTTTTCAAAAGTTGAAAATTTGCCGATTTTTCATCGAAATATTTTTTAATTGGAAAAGAAATAAACAAACAAGCATTCATAAAAAAAATTCAAATGAACGGTTTCAAAATTTTCCCATTGCCAAATCATTGGTGGGGGGGGGTAGGTTAACTCGCTACATCCCCCTATAGTTTCGCCTCTGTCCTTTCCTTTCTCTCTTTACATATTTGAAATTTAAAAATAATCCGAAGACTTTTATGTACGGATTATTCAAATACAGAAAAGGAGGTTAGGAAAAATGTTGAAGAGTCTACACCCTGATTTCGAATATGTAGAAATTGGTTCACTACAGAAAATGCTGATGTCTGGAGGAGTCTTAGAAAGATCGATGAAATGAGAAGTAAAGAGTTTTAGTCTTAGCAAGTACTAAAAAGCTTGAAACACGTATGGAGGAATTTTAAAAAGTTTTGATAAAGTTGTGAGAAGCCTTAGTCACCGAGAAAATGACAAAAATCATACACATTCTCTCATAAGACATGTGATAATATAAAAAGGGGTAATTTTCAAAGCCCTTTTTTGAGAGTTCTGGCAGGCCCAGCCGAATCATTGACAATCGTTAACAAATTTTGAACAGTTTTAGCAGGTTTCAGAGAAGTCTGGGGGAGTCTTATTTATGTTTTTTTTAGTGACAGTTTAATAGTTTTAGCTAGTCTCAAGGACCGCTTACAGTATCTTTTTATCTCCTTGGGGGGGGGGGAGAATAATTGATTGCTATTAGCATACAAGTAGAAAATTGTTCGAAAATT
This sequence comes from Acanthococcus lagerstroemiae, assembly GCA_031841125.1. Taxonomy (NCBI): domain Eukaryota; kingdom Metazoa; phylum Arthropoda; class Insecta; order Hemiptera; family Eriococcidae; genus Acanthococcus; species Acanthococcus lagerstroemiae. Next base: position 39,298,063 of record CM063112.1, read on the forward strand.
GTCGCTCAGTCGAAAATTCGCAGGAAGCTGAAAATATTTGATAGTATATTTCGGAAGGTATTTTCAATTTGATCCTCAATAAGAAAACATTCAGAGAAGCGAATCTTTCAAAATTACAAATATTTTGGACTCTTCCACTGATTCAGTTACCATTTTGAGGGCATAAAAATATTTAAAATGCTTAGGTTGAAGGGGGTAGCTAAAGCGTCTACACATTCTCAATTACTCCTCCCAGGACTGCTTCTTGGATCCACTACGGTTTCTCGTGTTGAATTCGCGGTGTAGCCCACAATCCAGTGGTGGCAACTTAGATTTTCTTCGTGTGTTGCCATTTTTTAAACGTTGGGGGGGGGGGGGGGGCTTGCTGAATTATTCTGGTCAATTTATGCGGAAAAAAAAACAGAAATTGTTAGGACAATGCGAATTTAATTTCAAAAATTTCGACTAACGCAAATTTAAATCCAATTATTCAAATAAACTTGGGTTCTTGAGGTATTTTTCGAAATTTTTTCGTGTGTTGCCCGAGCCTCAGGGAAGTACTGAAGTTGCCACCACTGCCACAATCTACGAATTTATTTTTTTCTAATTTTTCTTTTTCGCTGCGAATATAATTTCTGTTTGCTGTATTATGTTCATTAAGTCTGAATTTTGCGGTGAATTCGGCGGTGAACTACGTCACATTAGGTGATCTGTCCCACGATTAACTTGCATGCGATGAAGTTTCCAGCGATGAATGTTCCCCTTGGTGAACTGCCCAGCAGTGTTTACCTCATGATGACTTAACTGTGTTTCGTTTTCTGTACTAAATTCACCGACGGTCAACTGTCCGGATTCCAACAAAATGATACTGAACATTCTTTCGTTCGTGTAATTTTTCAGTTTTTGGGAGGTCTTACAGAGGATTTGGGAGGTCTTTCAGAGGATTTGGAAGAGCTAAGTCTCCAGCCTTTTTCCCTATTTACGCCTGTTTATCCTCTCCTATGATTTTCGCACTAGCGATGTTGCTTTTGGAACGCATTTATTTGTCTTACTTTTGTATTAAAATTTTTGCAATAAATTTGAAAGAAAAATTTAAAAAAGTTGGTTTCACTTTTTGTTTTGTTGCTGTTGAAAAAGGTTGCAAAGCAGATACATTGTGACTTCGACTTGAACTCCAAACAAAATTTCAACTATGACTTTGGCTTCGATGGAAAATCGGCTTCTTCTGGCTTGAGCTTTGAAGCTTCTTCTCCTCACTCCACTTCACTTAATTCGAAACCTAATAAAGATAAACTGAATTTGATTTCGGTTTCGGGCCCAAGTATTTATTTAGCTCCAGCCCTAGCTTCAGCCGAATTTTGGTTATTGTTGGCTTCAGCTTCGCAACCTTGTTGAGCATGTGAACTGTATGAAAAGTAATTTTCCGAAAACGGACATGTCCAAAAAATCAGTTTTAGAGGAAAGACCAGTGTCGTAAATGTGTGCGTGTGGGTTGAGTGGGGATTTTTGCATTGATGTATTCTCTGTGCTGTTTGTAAGATTCCCCCCCCCCCCGCAAAGGCCTAGCTACAGACCTGCGAGAAAGAAAAATTATTTTACTCCTCCAGTTTACTTTTAATCCGTGGTTTAGTCAGCTGATTTTAATATCAGAATTCCTATGGTTGGGCAACTAAACAAGATACATTTTGGAAACGGAAGGTGTTTTTTTGGGGGTGGGGGATTGACAAATCTGGTTTTACAAAACACAAGATCACCTTTGAGTATGTTTTTGAGTGAATATGTGTAACAGAAATATGAGAGTTTGGGATATCCATTGGGGACAATGTCCTCTGTAAAATAACACCAATGACTCAAAACATCAAATTTTGGACGTATCTCTTTTGAAACTTGACTCTTCATTTAATTGAAGTGTGTTTCTCCAAACTGTCCTTGATCATTGCTGTGATACTCGAAAAGGTAGTTTCCGGGGCCAGAGGTGCTGTGTCTGGGAAGCCACTTTAGCATGCGTGCATCGCCATACGCTCCACCAAACATGAAGTCAAAAACAGCAAAGTCGAGAAAAACAAAAAACTATCCAAGCAGAATAGATGGCGCTTTACGAAAGTGAAGGTTAGCTGCACTGTAGTATAACTCATACCTGACAACATTTGGTATGAAATCCGAGTAAACCGCTCAACTGGCGTATCCCTGCTGCCGATTAGTTGTGAAAACCGATGAAAAAGCAGGGTTTGGATAGTGAAAATTGATTTTTCATAATGATGGGCCGGATTAACGATTATATATGCGCAAAATATTTGATAAATGGGAAGAAGAAATGAAACTAATTCTTCTTCAGGCGCCATATCCGGTGTCGGACGTTGGTGGTCGCGGTTCTGACGCGCGACTCTACTTGGCAGGTTAGTCAGGGTAGTTTACCGTTGCTTTCCTCAAAGTTTTGTTGAGCTAGAATTTTCCTTCTCTATGCCAAAAAGTGTGCAACTGTGGTTTTCCCTTACTAGCAACGTTGAGTAGCTTTCCTTGATGTACCATGCACAGTACCAATCTTTCTGATCTGGTGGTAACACGCCCTGTAATTGTAATGCCTTGTTCGTGTAAACTAGCAGCGGTTATAGGACGCGCCATGTTTCCACCTCGATTGATACTGTAGGATGATAGTGGGAGTATTCGAATATTACTAGCTTCCCAGCATTGATGGGATTCGAACTCGAGACGCAAGCATTGCGAAGAGGTCACGTTATCACTTGGCCACTCAGCGACTTGGAAACTAATGCATCTTGCTAATTAATTAAGCACAGCGGATGTCAACGAGAATGTTAATGACTATCATGACTTGGTACGAAGGTACGAGTACAGTTTTGGAATTTGGATTCCGCGACAAAGTGAGCGGCATCTAGTGGTCGTTTTTATAACCAACGAAAGAGTGATGATAGAACGATGTGAATTCGTGAGTATTCTTTACCAATGTTGTAGTTTGGTTTCTTAGCCGTTTTAGTTGGGTGTTTCACTTATCATTGCCGTTTACTTCTGATTTTTACTTTTGTTTCGCGACTTCGTACTTTTTTGATCACTCTTTCATTTTCTTATCAGTAAGACGACAGCAGCGCGCCATGAGGTCTGCGGAATCCGAATAACGCTTCTTTCATCATTGTTTAACCTGCTCACCATAGAAACTTTTTTCATGCAATCTGGACAACAGGTGTTCGATAACTTGTTGGTTACCACCTTTCGCCGCTAGATAGCGTTCTTATCTCATTATTTGTGAACATTTACTTGGGACAGTTTTGGTAGCACACTGCTGTAGGCTAGGTAAATGAGGTCAGTCAAATATAAAATGAAAGAACAAAACTCACATCTCATACGATCCGTGTTAATTTTTGAAAATGATCGGTGATCGTGAGCGCAATCAGACATGTTTGGAGGGGGGGGGGTAGATTAAGACGATTCTAGATTCCTGAAACTTGGCAAAACTCCCTTTTTCTATTGAAAACTGTGTTGTTTTTTTTTTAGAATATACATTTTCCCCATGTTCATTAGATACTCTATTAGTATCTTTCCTCACGGCGCCCTTGTCAGTGATCATTACTTCATGTAACCAGATTCGGAATATTGACAAAAATGTTGGTTATTCCGTCGAAATTATTTTGTAATGTCATTAGTTGTGGGATATTTACACAAAATTAATCCGTGAAAATAACTTCCGATGAGGTACGTCGCTAACAGTAGCTAGTAGCTACGCGAACATTTCAATTCTCTCCGACCATCGATTCTCAATAATTGAAACCTAGGCATGATTCTTCCTTCATCTCAACAGCTAGTTCTGTACTCGTATCTGGACCTAGAAACCCGCTCGTTGTTCAATGAGTATATGACACATTCACAGGTATGGAGAACAGCGGAGCTTGACCAACAGTTTCTAAGGATGGAGGTGTCTAAAATATTTTGTAAAAAGGAAAATTTTGATGCTTGTAAAGATGATACTGACACTCAGTAATCTGATGTGTGAAAAATATAGCATGACCTCGTTCATCTATCTTAAAACTAATCAGAAGGTATTGTGAGTACTCTTTGTGAATTTGAGGTCACATACCCCTCGTAATTTTTGAAGAAGGCTTCTAATCCCACCAAATTTGCGAGGAATATCACAAGGCTTAATTAATAATGTAAGTTTTCAAACATTTCAGGAGGCCAAATTTTGTGGGACTCTCTCCTATAATTCCTAGTCTAAAACCTTTTCTCAGGGGTAACACAAACACATTCTGAAAATTCGAACCTCCCAATTCTCAAATTCACATGCCAACCTTGAACATACCAAAAACAAACGATCTCGTAAAAATAGAGAAGAGATTACGTTCAAATAATCATAATATGAATAAATACACTGATGGTTCGGTTCCTTTTATATCGTCCGCAAAATTGGTAGCACGTGGAGTTAGACGATTTATATTAATTTAGTTTTTTCGAATTTGTAAACAAAATATTGTCAAAATGGACCTTCGGTTATTCACAGAAATTCGTATTACTAATAACATTCAAGATCAATAAAAATGTTTTGCACTTAGCAAGAAGACTAAAATAGGACTAGGCTGGACGTCTGTGTAGACTGAAAGATCAACGCTGGACATGAAAAATTAATTTCTGGTATCTTAGAGTAGGGAGAAGGCCGGGCAAACAGAGGATCAGGTGGATGAACGACTTCAGCAACTTTACAAAAAAATAAACTTTCCCACTGAGTGGCAGCCGACCGGAGTGAATGAACCAGGTTGAGGTTGGATTTGCCCAAAAACAGGACTTAATTATTCAATTAAAGTAGAACACTATGTACCACTACCCCTTATTTAAAAAATGCTTGTAATAATATTCAAGACTGTAAGTTGTGCACCCACCTTCACAAACGATGCCGATCACAATGTCGCATTTACACAATCTCAGTCGAAAGTCGTACTCGAATTTGAGTCGAAGTTGGAGGCGGAGCTTAAAATTCCAATTGGCTCCGGAGTCGGAATCAGACTGGAGCGGCTCCGGCTTTGATATTGGTTGCGGACTCCTGCTTGAGACTTGTGCCGCGCCTTCAGTTTTAGAGACTGGCAAATGAGTTAAATCTGTGCCAATCCAAATTAATTGATCTTTGCATAAGTACCTTTTCCCGTGAATAGACGTGAGCACTGAAGTATATCTTGTCAAAATGCTATCAGGAAATCACTCTCGCATTCCGTTGGCGCACGTGGCACCCCTCGTAAAACGCGGTTGATAGTACGTAGTTACGTGTGTGAGTAATTTCAACATACAGGGTGATTCAGAAAGTTGTACACAAAATTGTCGTTTACTCAGTTCGAAAACGTGAGCAACTGTGGGCACATCGTTCTGAGTCACCCTCTGTTTTCATGCATTTATAGGTCAGTATAATACCAGTTGTCTTCGAAATTGGATTTCCACATTAATGTCGTTCTCCGGGGAGCCTGGGGAGTACCAGAGGTTGAATTTTTTTAGTTCCAGTTCCATTATTGTACGATTGAATTTGGAGTTTCCAGTAATTATGCGACCAAGTTGATCGAAATATCGACTCGGGGAGCGTGCCCTTTCCCGCGAGAAATGATATTTCTGTTGATTGGAGCTCATCAGGAATTTTTAACCAGAGAGGGCTTGTACATTTATATCCATCTTGCCTGTGTAAGTGAACAAAAATATCTTCATTGCACGTTATACCAAGATCCTGATTCTAAAGTATTTTCTCGGCTCTCAGTGTGCGAGTATAACGTGTGTTATTATTCTCTGGTACCTCGAAATCAACCTCGATACAAAGACGAAGAAAAATTGTGCAAGTTTTTTTTTCTTCTTACTTCTTGCCTTTCTTTTTAAAACACTCTCGTAAAATTGAAATCGACCATACATCTTCGTTTGATATATTCGGCTAACTTTTTAGGTAAGAATTTTCTCGTAACCATGTTTGGTCACGTACGGGAAGTTCCTTCGCCTTCACTTTCACTGGCGTAACCTACCCGGCTGTACCCTCCTTCCTTCGGTGTGAAGTCTTCTCCCACTTGGTTTTTCCTGCCCGTCGATTTAGTCATCGTGTGGTAGAATTTTCAACCGTTTTGCTTTTATTTCGCGCCGCTAGAATACTAATGAGAGAAGAGAGCATGTTGCGAAATAACTTGTGCCCCTCCGTTCGTGGGGGAGCGCGAATGACGAATGTAGAACGGTTTCGGAGGATCACGTCGGGGGAATCGCGTGTGAGACGAATTGTTCGGTCCCCTGTGCGGTGCATGTCGACCTTCTGAGGCTCAGAAATTTCTTGAATTGCAGCATGGATATCGTTTCTTCAGCTTTCAAGGTCGCTAAATCCGGTAACAACATTCATTTTTGAAGCTTCGAGAGGCGTGGCAACTAGTGTGGAGACGGGAGCTGAGAACTTGGAAAATTGATGAGTACACTACGAATCCATACTTAGTATGTGAGTGAAGTATTATAAATTCTGAATGATAATAGGTTAGGGAAGGTATAATTTACCTCACTTGAAAAAAGGAACGAGTTATCTTCTTCGAAGGAGAGAATGCAATTCATTTCATTCACGAAATAAGAGATGCGACTCCTCTCGTTTTTTCAAAGCGAGGAACGAAGTTCTGGAAACCAGATTATTTATTATTTTTTCTCAAATGAGTGATCTGTTTTTCGTACTTCGAAAAATGGAATCATTTTTTAGCCTTCCTCCAATAAAAGAATTAAGTTCTCCACATTCAAGAAATAGAGGAAATGATTTTCTCCTCTGTACTTCGAAAAATGAAATCATTTTTTAGCCTTCCTCCAATAAAAGAACCAAGTTCTCCTCATTCAAAGAATAGAGGAAATGATTTTCTCCTCTTTTCGCCCCCTCCCCCAAAAAAGTTCTTAGTTTTCTTATTTCCAATACATTACTCATTCTTCAAAAAATGAAACAGTTTATCTTCCCTTCCTCCAAGAAAGAACGACGAAATTCTCATTCACAAAAGGAACGGGGCAATCTTCTTTTTCCCCGAGAAAAGTAACAAGTTTCCTCCTCATTTCGAAAATGTATTTCCTAGGAATCTATTCCATGGTGTCTACAGGTTTGGAAAATTTGGAAAGTGTGGAAAAAGTCAGGAATTTGAAAAGTAGGTCAGGAAGTTTGTAAATAGTCAGGAAATTCAACAATATTTTTAAGAAGTTTGGAAAAAAACAAAGAATGAACTCACAGAAAAATTTTTCGTCGTTTAATTTTACTTCAGCACTCTGTATGTATATCTGTGAACACCTTCCTAATGCTTTCACCCAAAAATCAACTTCAAATTTCAGTTCATTTTAACCATAGCGTCTAGTAGTATAAACATAAATATATACTGTCAATGCTGTAAAGGTTTAAAGAAAAGAAAAAAAAAAGTTTGGAAAAAGTCAGGAATTTATATTTTTCCATTCTTGTAGACACCTTGTATTCAAGCTCCAAAATCTGAGTAGTACGCTTTGAAGGAACCAAACTGCCTCACTTGAAAAATTGAGTCATCGACATCAGGTTTCTTTCATGCCATTGATTTTGGAAAATTATTAGATTTTGTTTTTGGCTTCATCCAAGCTCCTGCATCCTAATTCCTGGCTTGAGGAGAGCAGAATTTCGAAATTCACATAAATAATCAAAGTTGGAAAATGCAGAAGATACGTGTTCTTTTGTTAAAGGCAAGAAAACCCCTTTCGATCAATTTTTTTGAGAACTTCCTTATTTTCTCTTCTGAAGGCAAAACAGATCGGCCGTTGTTTCGCTTGTATGTAGAACATGTGAGGAAAGAGTAACCTTTTTTTCTTAGTGAGAGATGAGACAGGGTGGCCGCTTAGTCATTTTCCCATTTTAAGTCATCTAAAGTCATTTTTAGAAAATTTCCCCCTAAAATGGTAATTTGAATCATTTTTGGGAAGTTTTTCCATCAGATTCTGGGAATTCTGCTGATTATGGAGAAAACTATTTTTTCCTTTATTTTGTGCTTCCGTTGTGCAGTGCAAGTGAAATTGAAGTTCAATTTTCCTGCAGATTGCAGCAAAAATTTTCAACGGAACTCTGGCTAGTCAGTTGGGGGGTTGAAAGAATATGTGATGAGCTGTATGTAAAAAGAGAAGCACAAAAAAGAAGGAAAAATTGCAAATGGTCTCCATTTTGGGTCATTTTTTGGTCATTTTTCGATTATACTTGAAATTTTGAGTGGTCATGCTAATGAGAAAATCGTCCCTTTCTCTTCTTGAAAGAGCATCGTTTCATCCTCCTCGACATAAGAAAACTGTTTCCCTTCCCACCAAGAATGAAATGAAATTCTTCTCGTTTTCTATTTCTCTCGGAAGGCCTCTCATTCGAGAGAGCGAAGGAGTGAATTTTTCTCTCTGAAAGAAAAGAAAAAAGACGATTGTCTTCTCGTCCCGGAGAAAAATACAATGAATTGCATCCTCCTTGAAGTATTCAAGAAAGGGAGAGAGTTTTTTTTTTTTTTTTTTTGTTCCTTGTGGAGAGTACCTCCTTCTTGTCATTTTGGAAACGGAAGAGGTATCTTCTTGTTCTTATGGAACCCCTGCTAAGTGACCCTCTAAAAACGGAAAATGTTGCATTTGGCTTTAAAATTGGGATAGGATTAACGAAATGAGCAATATAAAAACCCTTTATTCCGTTTGTTGAAGTTTTTCTTGAAAGTCAAATTAGTTCGTCCAAAGAAGAAGAGTCTAATTTATGACCTAAATTGGGGCTGAATCGAAAATCTGTTTGAATTTCTATGCTCAGTGATCTAAAAACATGTATTTCAATGCTTCTTTCAATTTTCCAAAGTTATGCCGATCTTGTTTACTTGAAGGGGTCAAATTTGAATTTAGAGGCCCAAGTTGTAGTTTGAATGAAAATCAGATTGAGTTTTCAAAGTCAATGTTCCGAAAGAAACAAATTCCGGTAGTTCGTTCAATTTTTTTAGAGTTGCCGAAGTCAGTGATACAAGAAAACTGAAGAACATTCTATGTTGTCCTCATGTCATGGGGTCTCGTTAATGTAGAAGAGATCTTCTTAATGTCGAATTCATTGAGAAACAATTTTTGTTTGAAAATTTTTTTCCTGTTTTTGGTATTTTCCGAGACTCTTGAGAAAAACTATAATTTTAGAGGACGTTCAGTTCCCCGGGAGGCATGAAGACACTCGAATTCTGGACTACTTTTAGTGTGTTAATCAGCACTATCATCCAATCTTCTGCTAACATTTTTTTCGGCAGTCTTTCTTTCTGTTATGTCTTAATTATACTCTTCTGCCTGGTGTAGATAGGCTAGATACGAAAAAAGTGGAAATGATCATGGTTGGCGGACTTGAGTTTTGAGCACAGTTTCGGAAAATCGTCGACATAAGTTGTAGGTAATTGGTTGTAGATTAAATTGCCACGCGCTGAAAACAGAAAATGTTCTTTTTTTTGTCTTGAGTTTTTTCATTTTTTTGTAAAAATGAATCTCTGAAAATTTCAGCCAAATCGGATTATATTAACTCGTGCCTACTTGAGCTTGAATTCGAAAAACATAGCCCGAGCGTGCCCGTAGGTGTCGCGGTTATCACTGCTTGGTGTTCCGGTTAAAGCAGTGGTAAACCTACGCGCACGTCATTGAAACTCCAAAATCGTTATTTCTTGCCAGCTGTTCATTCTTGTGCACTCCAAAGTAACACGTTTTTTCTTATTACTATTGCTATTTTATTTATTATTGGTGATTTGCTTTCTGAATTACCATCATAATTGTTGTGGTGGAAACCTATACGCACTTTGTATTTTGTCTTCTACTGAGCTCATTTTTCATCCGAATTCTAATATAATGTTTTTACTAGAAACTTACATCCTTTGAACACTGTTTGGTATTTCTTTTTCTTAGCTGGAGGTGGTACACCTGACTCACCATGCGTGTATTCGACGTCTCTCGCTTTCTGACATTTCTTGAGGGTATTAATGGAGGTTCAGAGTAGTGACATCACCCGTCTTGTAGGGCTCGCAGACAGTTTTGAATAATTAATTAGAAACAAGCAACATATTTATAATGCTTAGTTATTTAGTACATTATATCACAAAACGCAGGAGAAAAATTGAATGAAAAACGTGTCTACAACACACCGTCTTGCATGTTCTTCATACTGGTTCAAACTTCAACTGCACTGATGAAGCTCTTCCTTTCAGTCATACAAACTGAAAATGACCAGCTCATACCTGCGTCGAAGAATTAGTCATAATTCATGTACACATCATACAACGACGGTGTAAGAAGTATTGCCTATCGGGGAAGGCACAGGAATTTCAACCCTCACAAAAACTTGGTCCTGCGGCGAGTCGAGCGGTGACGAATCGAGCCCGCGGCGAGTCGTCTGCGGCGGATTGTATGGGCACCCAAGACGACTACACATAACAAGAAATTTTAAACTTTCAAAAAATACCATTTTATTTGATCATTTTTTATTTTGAAACACAAAAATCACATATAAATTTTCCAGTAATAAATGTTTACGAAGCTTTCAAGTAAAATCGACGATTTTTCAAGTTTGGCTAAACAAAACACGATCAAAATTGGCTCATCTTTTTGCTGCGTCTCGAATGGAGTTCCCTTATGATACTAGAACTCTTGCTTTTTGAACATCTTTCTGTGCCGTGCATTTTCAATCGCTTTTTCGTTGGTAATTTCTAAAAAAAAAAAAAATGATAAAGTCATCTTGCCACTATTTTTCAGTCTGAATGTTTTCAATTTTACGTAACTTTCTTACCATCATATTTATGAAACTATTACTGTAAACGATACTTACCGAACTATGTTTATGGACTCTAAAACAGAAATCAGTGTAAATTTGAAATTTTGAAACACATTCCGTATTTAGTAGTCTCGAAAAATTACAATTTTTTTCAGTAAAACAGATAAATCGAGTTTGAGCAAAAAATTCGTGGCCGAATAATACTAAACTTTGTGGTTTGTGTTTTTGTTGAATGAACGACATGCAGCATTAGTCAGTGTTGCCAACACACAACAGGAACGTACAAAAAGACGCGATAGTCATCTTATCGCCCTGCGTCATCTTGCCAGTCGCTACTCTATTTAATTTTTATAACTGGATACAAGCTTTGGGAGTTGTGATTATTCAGGATTTATATAAAAGGCTTGAAAATTTTTTTCACTCGTGTTTAATATAGCCAAACGCCTCAATATTAGTATGCGGCAATGTAGCATATTAATTTTTAATATTTGTTTTTTCAGTGAAGTTTAATAAAAAATGACGAAAAAATTTTTGTTTTATTTATTTTTTATTTTTGAATTAGAAATAGATCATGAAAGATTCAATTGATGATAATAATAAGGAAGTTAAGTGAGATTAGGACTAAAAGCACTTTTATGAACTGAAGAACGATTAATAAATTCATTCGTCAATTCGTCAGGATTGAAGCTGGCAGTTCGATGTTGATGAACGTGAAGTATTGCCGAATTATTGACGCATTCAGCTATTAAATGTGATCGCAAAAAATTTTTGAGCCTTCGCAGTACCGAAAATTAACGTTCACTAGCATGGTCGCCCGCAGAGGGTAGGAGAGGTAGCGACCGCTACCTCATAAGCTTTTCATATTTTCTTTTTGTTTTTGTGCATAATTAGGGATATTTGTGATTCAGGTAATTAAATCGGTCAATAATACGTTTATTAACCTTAGAAAATAAAACAAATTAAAGTCTTTAAAGGTGAGAACAAAGAACACAAGGTACATACACTTAGACCACTAATCTCAATTCAAATACAAAAATCAGGGCTAAAATGTGGTCGTCAGCATTTTCTCTTGCTACTCAGAGGCGAAACTTGACTTTCAGTTGGGGGAGGGGGGTGTGGAGAAGAAAAATTCGCGGACAAGTATTTTTTGAAAACTTAAAATTCGCCGACAAAATCTTTTTTAAATTTGAAAATTTGTCGATTTTTAATTGATAAAAAAACAAAAACAAACAAACGTTCTTAGAAAATGGAAAATTCAAATGAACAGTTTCAAAATTTGCCAATTGCCAAATCATTGGGGGTGTTTCATCCCCCCCCCCCGCCTAATAGTTTCGTCCCTGCAAATGCAGATTGGAACCTTATCCCCCAAGCACTCGCATTCTCATTCTCGCGCATGAGCATACCTTAGTCTGGGAGGGTAGGCTAAAAGGATGTTAGGAATGCTTGAGAGGAACACACAACTTCCTTTACCCTGAAGGTGGTCCTTATTTACTCTTGGTGATCTTTTTTTCTGAGTTTCCTCTGATTCGTCTCCTGAATTGGTTCCAATAAAATTATATTAAATTAAAAAACCTACAAAGTTTCAGGTCGATCGGATTAGGGGAATCCGTGCTACAAGTTCCCTTTCATTCTTTTTATTATTTATTTATTTTTTTATTATTGTTTTTTATTTGTTTATTTACGAACCGCAAGCTCGGCTGGTGGGGATGGTTACATTAATGGAAAGAGGTGTCTGTGTCGTAAAAGAAGGAGATGAGTTCATTCATTGTCATTGGGTTGTTTTGGAGCATGCTTTTCGTTGTTGGTGGTAGTTGATGTTTTTGGTGGTGAGAGTTAAGTGAAGAGCAGTGAAGTATGTTCGACAGTGAGTTCATTTGAGGAGCATTTAGGGCATTGCGGGGGGGGGGGAATATGTATGGATTGAGGAGGTGCAGGTGAGTGAGGCGAGTATGTCTAATTCTAAGTCGTGCTATTACTATTTCTTCGCGTCGTGATTTCCAGTTGGAGTAGGGGATCGGTTTTTTTTTTACTGCACGGAGTTTGTTGTTGGATTCTTCATGCCAAGATTGGTGCAAAGAGGAAAGGATTTTTGATCGGTAGGTGATTGCAAGGTCTTCGGATCTTTAAATTGTTAGTTTTTCTACTTTAGGGCGGGATGTTGCTTTCCGAGCGGTTTCGTCGACTAAGTCAGCTTGTGCAGTGCCGATATGGCCTGGGATCCAATCGAATACTACCTGTTTTTCTAATGTGTTGAGTACGTAGATTATGATTTGTATGCGCTGTACTAATGGATGTGTAGAGAACTTTGTGCTGATTGATTGGAGGACCGGTGGTGAGTCGGTGAAAATAATTGCTTTATTGGTTATATTAGTTAAATTTTGAATGCAGTAGAAAATTGCAGCGAGTTCGGCGGTGTGAATAGATGCTGAATTGCGTAGTCTGTGAGCTTAGATTTTTAACCCGAGGGAATATGAGCAACCTGTGCGGGTTTTTTTTTTTTTTTTTTTTTTGAACCGTCTGTGTAGCATAATAGATGCTCGGGGTATTGTTCGAGGAGTTTGCCACCGAGGAATTTGAAAGTGTGGGAATATGTTAATCTTTTGGGATGTGAAGATAGTTCTAGATAGAAAGTTGCTGGTATGAGTTTGCACGGTGGTGAGTTTGTGTATATGGGTAGTAGAGGTGAGAGAGATAAGCGAGTGTTTGTTCTATGATTGATCGTTTGTTGGGGGAGTTTGATTGAGGTGGATTATACCACGTCTTCGGAAAGTGGTGAGTTGGGATTTTGGGATATTTTGAGCAAGTATTTGAAGTAGAGGATCATTCTACGGTGGGGGAGGGGAGATTCGGCTATTTCCGCACAAACACTGATGGATGGACTAGTGCGGAAAGATCCTGATACTATTCGAAGGGCTGGGTTTCGGATTGTGTCGAGCATTTTGAGGGCTTTTGGCGGGGCTTAGTCCGTAAACTTAAACAACAGAACATTTGCTATCGGATTCAGCTTGTAACATTGGAAAATAAGTCTTTTGCTTTCAACCTTTAGATTTTAATAAAATGTTCAACTTTCTGGCTCTAGGTCAAACAGAGAATATAGTAAAAACAGAATAGTCATTGAAATTCGAAATTCAACGTTTGCTACAGACTTTCAGATTTTCGAAATGTCTGCCGCATTTCAGCTTTGTTTCAACCTTTCAGACAACTTTCGATGCTCAGCTTGAAACCTTCGGCTTTGACTGACTAGTTTCCGACAGGAGTTCAGGGTACTCCATTTTCAGAAACGAAATTTCACTTTCAGTTTGGGGAGGTGGTTTGAAAACTAAAAATTTGCCGATTTTTTATCGGAATATTTCTTAATTGAAAAAAAAATAATAAACATACATTCATAAAAAATGAAAAATTCAAATGAACAGTTTCAAAATTTACCGACTGCCAATTTATTGGGGGCGTTTCAACCCCCCTTCCCCCTATAGTTTTGTCCTTGTTGTTACCTCATCAAAAAATTCGGCGGGCGCCCATGTTCAGAAGTAACTGATGTTACTGGTATTGTTAAAAATATTTTCATTAATTTTATGAACACTGGAATGAGGGAGGAAATATTAGTGTTCGAGCGTAAGAAAGAAGTAATCGCGTTCATATTTTTCGGTTTATGACCATACTTATTATCAATTATATCAATAATTATATCACGATGCAGTTTCAGTCTATTTTTATCAAAATTATCAGATTTATAAAAAGTTATAATTGCGTTGAGTAAATCATCGTCTTCATTTTCACAATGACGTGTACTAAGCACAAAATTTTCAAGGTGGTTCAAAAATGTGACAGCCTCGTTATCAAAACGATTCTTGAGATATACAGTGGTCATGTCAATCACTTCGAAAAACATTTTTCGGTGGTATTCCTCTACGGTAACTTGATGAGGAGAAGATGGAGTATCCAATGTTTTAGGCATTTTTCGCAGTCCAGGCAGAGATGATGGCTGTATGTCAAGTTCTGTTGCCTTTTGCATAGTTTCTTCTCAAAATGTATGAAATTTTTCTCTTTTCTTCTCACTATGTTACAGGTAGCTTTAACATTCATGAGCACCAAAATTTTCCCGAGTGTAGCAAAAATGTTCCCGCGTGCAGCACAAATGCACGCCTGCTACACCCAACTTGCCACCCCTGCACCGAGGGGGATATCATGGAATTTAAAAAAAAAACGAAGAAAGCTATACTTAGGTTTTCAAAACTTGAACGTAACTTATGATGGCAAAAATATTGTCAATATACCACACCCTTAGCACTGCTGGGGGGGGGGTGTTCAAAACGAATCTTGTCCAAGGCGGCAGAATAGCTAGCGAGAAGACTGTTCGTCTGAATTTGTGTGAAAATGTAGTTTTAGCTTTTAGTCAGATAAAATTTGAAAAATCACCTCGAAATTCTCAGCGTTTTTGAAATTACTTGAAAGATCAACTTTTTTAAACGGCCGTAAATCACCAAATTTGGTTCGACAACCCTGAATGCACGGTATGTTCTGTGATTTCCTCGCAGGTTATCAGCGACTTTCCGGTCTGAAGGTTATCGTCTCGCGAACCCGAGGAAGAAGAAAGGGCGCCCAAACGGGGCTGTCTGGAAGTGCGGCCCATATCGCACATACATAGTTTAGGTCGAGGAGGTGTGCGTTTGTGTGTGTGGAAAAGCAAGAAGAAAAAAGTAGTTTAACGAATTACGCCCGGTGGAACGCGGAGTCTGGAATCACGGAAAAGTGGAACAATAGAAGCAGCTGGATAAGGTCTTTCTTTGTGATCCACCTGGTAGCGCGATCTTCGAGCTTGGAGGTTCTGATATTTTTAATAAGAACGAGACATAAAAGCACCCAGAATCTTTTTACAAAGGAACATCTGTTCGGTTCGGAGTAAAGCGAAAAAAGGAGAGAAAGAGGACGAAAAAAAAAGGAGAGAAAACTACCCTGATTCACGTTCGTTTCAACGAACCTTTAATTCATTATTATTTCTTTACTGGTTTCTTTTTCTTTTTTTTTATTAGACGACAGAACGTGTGTGCATTTGCCAGACGGACGGTGAATTTTTCTGCTCTCGCCTCGGTCGTCTTAACCTTTAACTGATTTTACGCGCCTCATAGTGTTTCGTTTCCTCTGTACGTCTGTAACATCATTGTATTTTCAAGTCAGTTTGTTTGTTTTTTTGTTGAAGTCAAAGCAGACCGTTCATGTTCGGACACGTGGGTGACGATTGCAGTTGGCAGTATGCAGTTGTTGGTCGAACGAAATGCAATTGTGTCGAGATCGTTTTAGGGTGGTCCGTCGTTCGGGGTTGATTCGCGCTTCATGTGTTGTCTGCGCTCTGCGGGCCGTCAGTCTTGCATCAGTGATCGGACTCGAGTGTTCGTGGATGCAGCCTGCGTCCTGGTCGCGATAATGGATGCGTTCGGCCGTGTGCCCTCGGGGGCAGCTCGTAGATAGTGATAGCGTGTTCGGCTGGGCCGTTCATTCGATGATTTACCATGCCAACGTCCTTGGTGCTGGCGACAGTTCTGGAACGAAGAGCCGGATACTCGTGCCTGGATTCTGGAACCGTTTCATGCAACCGTATGTAAGTAGGTCTGCCTGTAATCGAATGGTTGCGAGTTGTGCTCTTGCTCCGAATATCACGGTTGACTGCTGCGAATAACAGATGTGTCTCGGAAAGTTTAAGTAGTGATCGTTGGTTCCGGGATGTTTTGAGGGAAATGGACCAAAGCAATGGTTGGCAGCAGGACTACTTTTACGTTCTAGATGTGACCAGGATTCTTTGATTGTGCAGGATGTTTCGCGAAGTGTGTTGAATATTGTAAGGGGTTATAGCGGTATGCAAGTTCAGACGTGTAGTGTAGGTTGCATATGCGTAATATGTAAGGGGCTAAAGATAAGCGAGATAGAGGGTCGGGAAAATGTTCACTGCAAACGTTGCCTTGGACATTGAGTTCTCAGATAGATGGGTGCATAATTCTTGCTCTGTTTTAACCGGTAGTGAGTGGGTGATCGATCATACGTGAAAGTATCAATGTTCTTTTATTCATTATTTTTATTTAAGCTTTGCCTGACACTCACAAGTACCTGGGTATAATTTACAAATGCTTTCTCTTACCAGCGACTGACGTTCCCCGAAGGGAGTCGTCACGCCATCGAGTTTACCCAGTCACGGGTATATGCGATTATTGCCTGCCGTCAAGCCCTCCTGTTCTCGACTGTTCTTTACCAAAGGATTCCAAATTTACTTGCAGGTTCATCCCTCCATCTGGTGGGGGGTCTACTTCTCCCTTATTTTGTCCCTAGGATATCAAACCTCCACCCCTTGTTATTGTTACTCCTAGCCAGGTGACCGGCATAGACGAGTTTAAGTTTCCCCACGCAGACCGTCCTATGTCATTAGTATTGCACTTTTTTCCAGTAGTTTGAATTTTAATCTTAATTTCCAGTTGTACTCCTAGTATCCTACATAGCATTATATTGTGTGTGGCCGGGAGTCTATAACAGGGTGTCTGCAGGTGCTGAAAATTCGTGAATTTTGAAAGTAGGTCCTAAAAGTCCTAAAAAGTGCGGAAATTAAAAAAAAAATTAGGTCCTTTACTCTTGTTAATTATTATTATTGTTAGCGGGCCAGCTCATAATGTTCTTGATGCTATAATTCTGCGGTAAAAGAAGGGGGCTCCCTTTCCCGTGCTGGCTAAGCCCAGGACTGGGCATTTGCAAATCTTTTTTAATTGCCCAGGTCTGTCGATCCGCAGTCATTTTCCTCCAGAGTGGTCCCTGGTGCTTTGTGAACTCGTCCCTTCATCTTGTTAGTGGTCTCTCGTGTGATATTTTGCCCCATATGGTACCCATTCTTCGACTTTCCTCTCCCATCTGTGTTTTGTATCTAGCCACACGTCACCCATACTTCCATTTTAGTCTTTTTTTTTATCGAATATCCTATGTCCCTGCATCTAGTTTTTTGTCTAGATGTTTTGTTTGTTACTTTTTCTTGTTTCTTAATTCCTAGCATGCTCTTTTCCATTGTGCTTTGTGTGTTCTGTAGTTTTTGTACATCTTTTTTGGTTAGAGACCATGTCTGGGCACCATATGTGAGTACTGAGTGGACGCAGCTTTCCCAGATTAGAGATTTTGTTTTTTTGCGATGTTTTTCCTTTAAATATTTCTTTCAGTTCCCAATATTTTTTCCATCCCTTCAAAATTCGTGTTCTCAGCTCTCCCGTCCTTTTGTTTTGGAATGCCACAGATTGCCCGAGATAAGTGAATTCTTTTTCCCATTCTACTTTTCTTCCCTCTATTTCGACCCTTTCTTTGGCTCGGTTAGATAGAATTCTTGTTTTTTCCTAGTTTATCTCTAATCCCACTTCTTTACTCTTGTGGGAGAGTTCTATGCCGCCGCGTGTCTAGAGGTCCCATTACTCATAAGAGATTGAAAATTTGAACATTTTTGAGACCGTAAAATCATGTACTTATAAGGGCAGCTAAATGAATCCTAGCAGTCTGGGAAAAGTCAAGAAGTGTCTGAAAGAGTTTTAAAAAAGTCGGAAGCGTCTGAAGAGTTGGTAGGGCAGTCGAATGAGCTTGAAAAAGTCGTCTGAATCAGCTTCTATTTCTTCCTTTGTATTCCCTATAGTTACCACATCGTCGGAAAATCATAAGTTATTCAAGTATTCTCCATTTACTTTTATTCCTTTCCCTGTCCATTTTAATCCCCTAACAACTTCTTCCAACGCGCAATTAAACAAGTTGGGAGAGAGTGGGTCTCCTTATCTCCCCCCCCCCCCCTACCAATTTTGAATTTACTTCCTACTTGGTCAAGGCTTATATATGCTTCAGCTTCTCGGTACATCATTTGTATTACTCTTATGTATTTTTGGTTGATACCGTGCCGCCCATAGATATCTGTGTTTAACTGTATCAAATGTCCTTTTAAAGTCAACAGACAGGAAGGAGGTTTTCAAATTGTATTCTATTGTTTTATCAATTAACTGATTAATTATAAATATTTGATCGGTCGTGGACCTATCTTTCCTAAACCCTGCTTGATTACTTGCTTGGTTGAATTCTAACATCTCGTTCACTTTTGTTAATACATACATATTTTTAAAACCATACCCTTCAAACATCAACATTCGTTGTAAAAGATTAGAATTTTTAATAATAATAATAATAATAATAATAATTACAGATAGTAAATTTGTTTCCAATATTTAAAAATAGAGGTCTGGTTGGCCGAGTGGATAGCGCGCTGGTCTCGGAAACCGCATGTTCCGAGTTCGAGCCCACGTAGCAACTTGGTATATTTCGACCTAGGCCGGTTTTTCGGCCAGAAGAGAAGAGGACTTAAGACAGCCCTAACAGTCTCTCCGACGTATCTGAGGCAATCCTTGAAAGGGCGGATTCCAGAGCTCGGGTTAAGAGAGCAAAATTGAAAAGATAATTTTCAAAACTAAATTTTTTGCGATTCCTATGATTAATCATTAAAAGTGTAGCGCAGGATCTATATTCACAAAGAGGAAAGGGAATGGGGAGCAGAAAGGAGGGAGGGGTAAAGGGGATAAAACAATTGGAAACACAAAAAAAAATTTGCACACTCGGGGAAAATATGCCGGCTACAGTCCTGCAAAGGGTCCTGAAAAAGTACTTCATTTTTACTTTTCAATTTCGGTAGATACCCTGTATTAACCTTGGTCAGAGCTCAGGTTCGGCCACCGCAGGTCAACGACGGCTCAGTGCACTATCTGAACCCCCTATTCAAGAAAGAAAGGACGGATTTTCCGCCACTTCAGTCGGTTTCTTCAGCGTGACTTGAAGAAATGGTTAATAATTGGAAATTAGCAAATAATATTGAATGTTGTTCACCGATATTTAGTACTAATGATCCGCCTCTGTTTTTTGGTTTTTTAACGTATTCATGGTCTAACACATTTTAAGCGTTATATTCAACTAACTTATGTTGTTGACTGTGTATTTCTGAGGTCCAGCCTCCACTGTACACTCAAAATTTTCATTTAGAACTAGTATTAGTATCAAACATTAATTCAGCGGTCCTCAAAACGTGGCTAATGATGTTCCATGTTATATTTGCTAGCTCTTCAGTTTCAGACCACGCTCCATATGCCAAAATTTCGAAGTAAGGGTCATATTGTTATCAGAATGAGTGCAGGGACCCTTGAAACCTATGAAACGATATCCGTATTGCATTGGTGTATTTTCAAGGTCTCACCCACCAGGTAACAGCTTTGAAAAGCCGAATCGTTATCAAGCATCAATTCAGTGCCCCTTGGAATCTGTGAAACGATATCTGAATTGCATTTTTTTTTGTAATTCTGGGTCTTCGTCCCTTCACAGGCTCCACAATTTTGAAACGGGGGTCAAATCGACATGAAAATTCAGAGCTACCCGTAGAACCTAAAAAATGATATATGCATTTTTTTTTTTCCTATTTTGAGCTTCGTCCGCTTACAGATAAAACTTTAAAGTAACAGCGGAACAAATATCAAATCAAATTTTGTGATTTGAAACCCCCACCCAATTGATTCAGCCTACACCTATTTATCATAATTCCCTTGTCCTCCTTCCTTAAATTCCGAAATCCTCTTAAGACGCTATTAAACAGATCGGAAGAGAGTGGAGTTGAATTTTTCCTCCGGAAGGTCTAGCTTTTCATATGCCATAGAGTTTTTGTAGAGTTTTTCTAAAATTTTTATATCAGCGTTTCCTCTCTGGTCCCTTAGTAACTTGCAAACGCTTGTGTAGGACACCGAATCAAATACTATTCATTTTATATTCTCGAACAGTTTCAATTACACAGCGTAAAAATGTGATGAACAGTTGAGTAACCATTCCTAAAACCTGCCCAAGGGCGTAGATAGCTCCATTATGAGGAGGGGTGGGTCTAAAAAATGCTTCTCTGTCGTGCCTGACCCTTTACACCCTGCCCCCGTGATTTGCATCACATAACTCTTGAAAAACCTTATTTTTTTGCTAAGGAGGAGGTGGTCCAGTCCCATAGGACCCCTTCACCTTATCTACGCCTTTGATCCCACCTGTTCTTCAGGTTGTTACGAGTCTAATGTGTTGAAAATCCTATTTTTCATTTCTCCTGTAAACACGCGACTAATATTCGAAGTTGAATTGATTGGTCTAAAGTTATTGAAATTACTTTTATGGCCCTTTTAGTGCAGCAGGATGATTTCAGACTAAAGCCATTGAGCCGGCGTGGTTCCAGCGATCGGAATCTCATCAGCAAGTGAGGTAAAAAAAGGCACTATGGCCTCCGCAAGAACTTGAAGAAAGGGGTTTTCACAATTCCATCCGGTCCTGCCACTTCGTTACATCTAAGATGGGGGGGGGGATAGAATTTGGAAATTTTCTTTGGTCAGGAAAGGTAAGGTCTTTCCCTCGGATTCCAGGCCCTGAAGGTCTATTTTTATTTGGGGGGGGGTCTCCATTCCCTGGTTAGGGTCTGTATACAAATTTCGAAAAAGTTGAGCGGCCTCGTTAATTATTTGTGTCTTTTCGTAAATATTTTTATTGTTGCTTTTGGAAAGTGAGTTGATCTTACTCATGGTAGGTTGTAGAGAAAGTGTAAATGTAGCGCAAAATACTATTTTTCTCTTATAAACGGAACTAAAATTGCAAAGGAAAAACCCCTCGTAAGAGAAACCAGCTGGATTTTGGGAAGGAAGATGTAGCGGAATAGTTAACACGGGCTAGGTACGTAATTTGCATTCAAAATAGCTTGGAAATATTCAGGAACCATCGTTTATGGGCGGGCTATTTCGATGTTTTGTTAATATGAATTCGGAAATATCAGTGGATCGTTTTTACTAGTGATTGTTGCAACGAGAAAAAAAGCTCACCGCTAAGTAGATACATGTTTCTCTAGTATGGGTAGGTAAACTTATGCACCAAATTGGTTGCTGACTCGTAATGCGTATATTTATGACAATGAACAGTATTCGTTGCTTTAGTTATTTCATATTATTTTGATTCATGAAACACATGACACATTTTTAATGTAGTCAAACAATAACAACAACCTGGTTTCTGTTCTGTGTGTGCGCGTGTGTTGATGGACGGTAGTGGTGTAGTGTCTAGTTGCTAGGAGGTCCTATACCCAACGCTACTGCAAATCCTCTTGCGTTCAGTCAGAGAGTCCTGATCCAGTAGCAGTTTATCGCTTCATGTTTATATTCAAATAAAGACGTTGGTGTTTTCAAAAATTCAGTCGGATAATTAATAAAAATGCTGAATAATATAGTCTCCAAAAACTGAAATTTTTGGGGTTTTGGAGATGATACGTGGCTTAAAATGGGTCATGTGATACATAAATGAGTATGGAACAACATCCGAGTATATTATGGTCCCGTTAAATCAGATGTTATAATAAGGTATTTTGAACTTGTTTTAGAAGTTTCAGATTTTCAAGTGCGTAATAACTTCCGAAGGGGGGCAATTACAGCCCACGTGTAATGTAAAGAAATTCAATGTAAGACATTTACTTAAAAAAAAAAAAAAAAAAAAAAAAAAAAAACGTTTTAGTCGAAAAAAATTAGGGAGTTCAGAGGGGGTAAAATTTTGGGGCTCTCCTCCTAATAAGAGTAACTAAATTTTTTAAGCCTAAACGCTTCTCAGAGTTTATGCGAACACATCCAGAAAGTACACCCCCCCTCCAGCTCTGATGGTTCATCCGACAGCCTTAAACAAACAAACATGCAGATAAACGAACACTTTGATATATTTATGTAAAAATTAACGATTTTATAAGATCAGAGAAAAATTAGATGTCAGAATGGAAGACTGCATTGGCCACTAACTATTTCTGAGTGCGATAACCAAAAACAATCGCTCTGTCGAGATACGGCGGCGCCAAATAAATATCTTGGCGGATTCCAGGCTCTCCGCTTAATGGTACACGGTCGACTGTGCAACATACTTGTATTATCGTGTTTGGATTGCTGGTGATAAGGTGCGGAATGCGAATGCGTCCGCCCAGTTATTCGTCGCAGATAAGGGACGTTATCGAAGGATCTTAAATCTCATTTGTGGAATTCCCAATATCAACGAACCTTTTCCTACTTGCTGACGCCAAATTCTGAGTCAGAGAACGTATACTGTAGTCGCCCACTTCGATTGTGAATTCAAATATGCAGTCCGATTTACTGACCCCCCCCCCCCATTCAAGCAAAATTGGAATTCCCTTCAGAATCCGAGTGTCAAGACTGCATATGTTAGCCAAGACTGCATATGTTAGCTAATAATTTGGAACGTCTCCGCAGGGGGGGGGGGAGGAAGCTTTCCCCAGGCACTTCGGTCCGTTGAAAAAATCGTTGCACAGAGTGATAATTGAGAAATGCAAGCCTTTAACCCCGGTATAACCGAAGAGCAGGATTTTGTTCTATTTTCAGCTGGCTTTTTCCATCAATTAGTTATTATTCTTGACCAAGCCGTTGGAGTGAGGAGAACTTTTCTGTAAGTCGAGAAAGAATGCACGGATCGTAACGAAATGAACGTGGGCAATTATTACCATTGAGAATAGAATCCTATTGAATTCCAACGAAATCGATGGGTATGAAGCGAAGGAAAAGCGACTCAAAAGTTTTAATGAGCCGTGCTTGGAGCGCGGTAATTCTCCGATCGCAAAGGTATTGCTGCAAATCATATTACAGTTTAAACTCCGTCCATTTGCTAAATTTTTCAGAGAAAATGTTCAGCAAAAAGTGGACTTCGTAAAATATTTGTCCACGCGTAATTACTACAGTCTGATAACTGTTTAAAGGAAAATGGAGATGAAGGGGGAGGAAAGATACATTTGCATCAGTTGTATTTTCTTCTTCTTATTCACGCACCGTATCGAATACCGGACGTTGGCGGTCGTGGTTTCTGACGCACGACTCTCCGAGGCAGGATAGTCAGGGTAATTGGCCATTGCCTTCCCCGCAGTTTTGTGGCTCCTCGTCTTAGTACGTGTGGCGACGCAGGAAGGTGGTGACGGCGGGTGAGCCCAGGCAGTGGTCATACAAGTCATACAAAAGTCATTCAATTGCCTCTAATTACTTACAAATTTGGCAATTCCTCCTCTACATATGAAATATGTTCATACAGTGATCATTCTATTTCTACTAATTGTGAGATAACTCAGACTGAAGTCATAGCAAGAGCCTACTGATCATATGTGATTCTAATCAAAATAGTTCCAGATTTTGTTTTCTGTATTTATATGTATAAACTAGATGCTGTGTGGCCAAGTGGTAACGTGCCCGCTTCGCTATCCTTGTATTTTGGGTTCAAGTTAGTGATATTCGAATACTCCCACTAACATCCTAGCGAACACAGCGACTCCAGTATCAATCGAGGTGGGAACATAGCGCGCCCTATATCCTCGCCAGTTTACACGAACAACGAACAAGGCATTACAATTCCCGGGCGTGTTACCACTAGGTCAGAAATATTGGTACTGTGCGTGTGCACCGTCGTGGAACACGTGGCTAGTAAGCGAAAAACTAAAATTCTTGACAGTCTCTTAAATTACTTTTGTTGATATTATTAGTAAGCATTTGTGATTATTTGCAGTATTTTTGATCAGAATATAGCCTAATTGAAGATTTATATTCTTTGCAATAATTTGTTCGTTACTACTCGTACCTAGTAATTAGGTGTCTTCAAAGTTTTCGTTTGCAAATATCTTTTTCCCCCCATTATTATAGTTTTATTGGACTGCTAGGTGGTAGCATTTACAATACTCATCATAAAAGTAAATAATCACTGAGTAAAACTAAACTAGACTGGAGGGTTTGAGTCTTTTTAGTCGGCGGATTTCATTCATGACGTCTGGCAGGTAGATGGCCAGTTGGGATGCGAGTGTAATCTTCTTTCGCGGCTTTTGGCATATGCTTTTATTGTCTTATCGGTACTGGATACTGAGAGGTCAGTGCATAGCGCTGTTACGAATGAACAGCAGTCAGAGGCGAAACTATAGGGGGGTTTGGGGGTTGAAACTCCGCCTCCCAAATAATTTGGCAGTCGGAAAATTTGAAACTGTTCATTTGAATTTTTCATTTTTTATGAATGTTTGTTCGTTTATTTCTTTTTCAATTAAAAAGTACTTCGTTGAAAAATCCGCAAATTTTTTACTTTTGAAAATTTTGTCGGCGAATTTTTAGTTTTCAAAAAATATTTGTCAGCGAATTTTTTTTTCTCCACCTCCCCAAATTGAAAGTCAAATTTCGTTTCTGAAAATGGAGTACCTTGAACTCCTGTCAGAGACTAGTCAGTCAAAAGCCGAAGGTTTCAAGCTGAGTATCGAAAGTTATCTGAAAGGTTGAAACAAAGCTGAAATTTGAAAGACATTTCGAAAATCTGAAAGTTGTTGGCAAATGTTAAATTTCGGATTTTAATGACTATTCTATTTTTATTAGATGACCTAGAGCCTGAAATTTGAGGAAGTTGAACATTTTATTAAAAAATAAAAGTTGAAAGCAAAAGACTTATTTTCCATTGTCACAAGCTGAATCCGATAGCAAATGTTCTATTGTTTAATTTACGGGTTTTGGTCCTGGTGAATATATGAGGGAAATTTAGTCTGGAACAACAATCAAAACTCCATGTGTTTTGTCCATAACAATGAAAGGAAGCTTGTGGCACGGATCCCCCTAATCCAATCGACCTGAAACTCTGTAGGTTTTTTCATTTTAATTTTTTGATTTTATTGGAACTAATATAGGAGTCGAATCAGAGGAAATTCCGAAAAAAATATCACCAAGAGTAAATAACGACGTTGTGTCTTCCTGTCAAGTATTTCTAACATCCTTCCAGCTTACCCTCCCAGACTAGGGTATGCTCATGTGCGTAAATGTGAATGCTTGGGGGATAAGGTTTCAATCTGCATTTGCAGGGATGAAACCTGGAGGGTGAAACACCACATCCCCAATAATTTGGCAGTCGGCATTTTTCATTTTCTAAGAAACGTTTGTTTGTTTATTCATTTTTTTATTTTCAATTAAAAAATATTTTAACTAAGAAATCGGCGAATTTTTAATTTTCAAAAAATATTTGTCGGTACATTTTCCTTCCCTCCACCCCCCAACCCCCCCACACCCCCAACTGAAAGCCAAGTTTCGCCTCTGACCGCAGTGCACCGGTTATTGCCCAAGAGGCCTGTTTTTGGAAGCGTTGAATCACCTGTCGTTTCGAGGCGCAGTGCCGCCCCTAAATTCGGGCACCATACATCCAAGCGGGTTTCAGGATGGACAAGTACAGCAGTCATTTATTTATGAGGTTTACAATCGAACTCATTCCTAGCTGTAGTATAGTTTAGAAAGGTGCAGGTTTTAGTTCGTCGCTTTTCTTGCGGATGTGGACCTTACAGTTGAGTCTCTTTTCGAGGAACATTCCCAGATACTTTGGGTAGTCAGATACAGGAATTATCTTGTCTGTTGCAATCGGTTGGTAGCTATGCGGTCTCAAGACCAAGTCTATGTGTACCAGTTTAGCTTCATTCATAGCGAATCTCCATTTTTGGCCCATTTGACCACTTTATCGGTGACCTGTTGCAGGTTGGAAGTGGCTTCATCGTACTGTTCATCCACCGATAATATCGCTGTATCGTCCACAAAAGTCGCTAGTTCGGTTTCCGGGTCCGGCATAGCTGTGTAGAGTATGTACAAGACTGGGCCAAGTACACTGCCTTACGGCACCTCGGCTAATATGGAGTTTACATTTGAGTTGACAGTGCCATGAACTGGAAGCTGCAGTCATTGAGGTCATCTACTATTATTCTACAGTACTTAGCGAGAAGTACTTTTTTGCAGTAAGAATGTTTTTGAAATTGGTTTTCCCTTTTGGAAATTCTGTTCAGGCGTGAAAATGGTCCAGAGAAGATCACACAACAAGTTATACAAAGGTTATACTAGTGGAAAATTCGTATATTATAGACACCCTGTGGTTGTAGAATTCGAAAATTTTGCCATCACTATAACCTAACTCTATGGCAGTCAAAGTGTTTTAGGTCTGTAGCAGTGCAGGGTGTCTACCAGGCATACAAGTTATACAAAAGTCCTACAATTGAGACAGTGGTCATACAAGTCATACCGAAGTCATTTAATTGCCTCTAATTACATACTTACAAATTTGGCAATTCTTCCTAAATATATGAAATATAATTACCTCAGTCTGATAACTGTTCAAAGGAAAATGGATGTGAAGGGGGAGGAAAGATGTATTCGCATCGGTTGTATTTTCTTCTTCCTATTCAAACTCCATATCCGATGCCGGATGTTGGCGGTCGCGGTTTTTGACGCACAACTCTCCGAGGCAGGATAGTCAGGGTAGTCTGCCATTGCTTTCCCCGCGATTTTGTGGCTCCTCGTCTTGGTACGTGTGGCGACACAGGAAGGTGATGATGGTGGGTGAGCCCAGGCAATGGTCATACAAGTCATTCAATTGCCTCGAATTACATACTTACAAATTTGGCAATTCTTCCTAAATATATGAAATATGTTCGTACAATAACCATTTTACTAATTATGAAAGAACTCGGACTGAAGTCATAGCAAATTGATCGTGTGTGATTCTAATTAAAATAGTTCTAAATTTTAAAAAAATATTTACCTATTATATAAACTACAAATAGATGCTGTGTGGCCAAGTGGTAACGTGCCCGTTTCGCAGTTTTTGGGTTAGTCCCAACAACGCTTGAAAGCTAGAGATATTCAAATACCCTCATTAACATCCTAGTGAACATAGCGACTACAGTATCAATCGAGGTGGGAACATAACACGCCCTGTAACCCCCGCTAGTTCACACGAACAAGGCATTACAATCGCTGGGCGTGTTACCACTAGGTCAGAATTATTGGTACTGTGAGTGTGCACGTCGTGGACAGCTTACTCAACGTTGTGAAACACGCGGCTAGTAAGCGAAAAACTAAAATTCTTGACTATTTTTTAAATTAACTTTCGTTGATATTACTAGTAATCATTTATGATTAATTGCAATACTTTTTATCGGCATATGGCCCCATTGAAATTTAACTGAAAATTTGTATTCTTTGCAATGATTTGTTCGTTACTATCTTGTAATTAGGTTTTTTTCAAAATTTTCTTTGCAATAAGTTTTTTCCTTCATTTATAGTTTAATTGAACTGCTAGGTGGTAGCATTTATAATATTTCTCATAAAAGTAAATAATCACAGAATATAACTAAACTAGACCGGAGGGTTTGTATATTTTTATTCGGCGGGTCTCATTCATGACGTCCAGTAGGTGGGTTTACAGTCGTGTACCAAGATAGAGTGACCAGTACTGGGTGGACTGATACGTGAGCAGGGTTGAATTCGTATTTTCGCGACACATGCCCAGTCCTGAAAATAGCTCTCGGTATTCGTCATGCTTGTGTAATACAGTCGTTTGCGAGCACCCTGTAGCTCTGGCAACACATTTTTATCGCTTCGTTGGAATGCGAGAACACTGTCACTGTTTGTCTGTAAATATGTATGCTGTTCATCCTCCCCCACGAAGTCTGGTAACGAATACCACTTACTTAGCTACTTGTATATGCTAACTACCGCTTCTGGAGTAATCGTACGATCCGCTAATTATGTGTATGTACTTATGTTCTAATTTTTTTGTTTTGTTTTGTTACAGAAGGCAGAAGATTGGATTATTCGGTCCACGATGAACACGGTGTAAAGTTTTCTTATTTTCCCGCTATCATTTTCCGCCCCAGTGTGACGCGTATTGAAAACTGGACGGAGAATAGATATGTGGAAAATAGGCGAATGGGTTTACAGCTGGTGATGCTGAAACGGCGAGCTGGTCGCCTCTCCGTTCCGGTATATTTCTGTTTCTCCCCCTGTCTGTATAGGACCATTTATCTCGTCTATCTTACTGTAGTATCGTAGTATATTAATTTGATTAATCGATCATCAGCAAGCACAACGTGTACGATGTGTATATCCTGTATTGTCGACGGCGTGACGATGAGGACGGTGACGTTGGTATGCGAAGCGTTCGATAGGGGACAATTGTCGTCACCGGGGTCATGTGTGTGTATCTTCCTGTTTACTCCAACGTTGGTATATTATCGGCGTCCTGATGGTGCTGAGAAGATACCGAGGGTACCACGAATCCCACGAGTGTCGAATGGAGTCACATCCGCGGTGTTACCGATCTGTGTAACCGGGGCAGGGGTCAGTTGGTCAGCGTTTCTAACTCAGCCAGAAGTACTCAAGATTCCGGAGAATGTTGGCAAATACGAACGAGTGAATACTAAGTACGACTATCCCTCGTTCTGTTGGGGAAGCAGGGTGTCTACTGCCGAGCCCTAACAACCAAAACGTGTAAATAGCGAGCATGAATCAGCAACCGAACATTTAAATAACATACTTTTTTGGACATACTAATCAAAAAATGTGGAAATTCCATAAATACAGTGATATAATTACGAGAAATTGCAAAACTTATGAGAAGAAAACCCTCATTATTAAGAAAAGTAACCTCTATTATCGTAAGGTAGGTGAGCCCAGTAAGACCCGGATCCGCATTGAGGCCGTGTAGGGACGTCGATTAAATCGATTTTCGATTTATCGATTTAACCGGCCACAAAATATCGATTTTTATACTTTGATTATTTTTGATCAATTACGTTATTTTTTCAATCGGTTTCTCGATTTTTTTTCAATTTTTTGCTTTTGCTATAGGACAGTAGTTCCAGTACTTCAGATTGCATACTGGTTCCCCGTTATTCTTATCAATCTGGTAGTGTTTCTAACGGAGTTTTATTTCTACTCGATGCATTCTGCTGTTTTTGCAGGCGCTCTTCCAGATGAACTTGAAAATCAATGCGGGATCTTGGCCCTGTACTTGTTTCTTATCAACTGATAGAAAAGTTTCAACTAGTTCAAATCTAGTATCACCGGACGCTCCTTTTAAATGGTACTTTTCTCTGTCTTCGTCGATATCTCTCTCTAACACAAGGGCAACACTGACTTGGCTATCTAGTTTTTCTGTTCGAAAATTAAACCAATCCAGCGAAACCAAACGATTTATTAATCTGTGTAAGTTTAGCAATGTACATGTCAGGCAGCCCAGATATTTTTTAATAGAAAAGAGTACTACAGGTCGTTCAAAAATTTCTTCCAGTAAACTCGCATCTCACTCCAGGAGTCTTTTTGGACTATGTCAGGGCCGTACCCAGGATTTAAGTAAGGGGGGTTGACCCAGGATCTAAGTACGGTGCGTTTGACCCAAGATTTAAGTAAGGGCGTTTGTGATTTAGGGGAGTTACAAATACTACAAATTTATCCAACTACCCACATGTATAGGAAGAAAATTTGGCCAGGGGGGGGGGGGGGGTTAACCCTCCAGTCGGTACCGGCCTGACCTATGTTATAAATTATTCTCGCCTACTTTCCACCATTTATTTTTTTTTCTCTCCCTGGATCTTGTCAAATATTGTTTGTTAAAAAAAAAAATTGACGGAAAAATGTTCACGTTTAAAGTTCTTTTCATCTGCTTTCATCGTTTTTTGCGATAATCTTGAAATAGATATTTGAGTACCTTTTGCATGTATTTCATCTTTGTACATGTCACATGTAATAATTTTTTCATTTTGTTTGGCGCCGTGATAGCTCAGTGTGCTTTGACAAAGTTGAAAAATAAAATCACAGTGCCACAATTGAGAGTGAAACAGACGTGTCACAAGAAAAGGGTCTTAGTGGTTTCTGGACACTGGGGCCCTTTTTTTGGGACACGTCACGTTTTGATTTTGTTGACTGTAGAGTGTAGAACGAGTGTCTCAATCTCAAGCGAATTTTGACCTTCGCTGTCACGATATCAGTCATCATTTATATGGTTATCTTTATAAGCTACAGCATAACAAAAAAGTACCTCTTAACATTTTTGGGGAAAAGATGAGAGTTCTCTTTTTTTTATTGTATCAAAAGAGTATTTTCCTCTAAAAAGAGTATGATCTGGGCAGCCTGAGTCATGTGGTGTAGAATTCTGATTCTAAATGTTTCTAATATTATAGACTTTATTAGATCTTCAGTCGCAGCTTACTTTTTTTGACTTGAATTCAGCACCAATGGAATACGATACTCAGAGACGTAGTGAAGAGTTTTTTCTGGAGGGGTAAACATTGTTAAATTCCCAACTGGCTCAACTCAAAATTTCCAAGCATCCAAATTTGTTTGTATTGGTAAAAAAAAAACCTCTTGACTTGTTGGATTTTCCCAACCTTTGATCCATCGACTAAAATTCCCCAGCTCCGGCAGAGGCTGGGGGGCAAGCTGCCCCCCGTGTCACCCTTATTTTAGTTCCTGATGATACTGGGATGATTGAAATTTCGACATGTTGCTGCCGCCTGCTGGTACGTCAATCTTCATTTCTTCTAACTGGATTAGAGCTCTATAACTTCGTGTGAGTACGATCGTCCGCCATTTTGACTCCAACCGCGCCCGTGGGTGCCGAATCCAACTATGCGGAGCGTACCACGTAGTCAATTCGGTATCCACGGGTAAGGTTGACGTCAAAATGGCGGACGATTGTACTCACACGAAGTTATAGAGCTCTGACTGGATACCTTTCAAACTTCCCAGCCAATTTCAATTCAATCAATATTCAAACTTTCAAACTTTAGTTAGTTTAGTTTAAACCTTCTTATCAAATTCATTACTCATACTCATTCAGTAATCACTCATTGACAGTGACACTAAATTAACGCCAAACTCAAATTATCATTTTTAACCCGATTACTCGATTCTCTCAATTTTTTATTTTCGATTAATGTCGATTACTTTTGATTATTGTAAAAAATCGGCATCTCTAGCCTAATGTACTGATTTTAACTGCTATGCTTCAGACTACATCACAGCGTACAGCAAACATTCCTTTATGATGTGGCAACACTGTCCACCTGTTTTTATCATGATATCAAGTCCGCCGGTGAAAGATATGACGGTTGATATTCTTTCAAGAAAAGAAAAACGTGCTTCGATATGTTTTTCATGTAACTTAGAAGATTTGTTATCAGGGCCGTATCGATGGGGAGGGTTTGGGGGTTCAAACCCCTCCCATTATCAACAAAAAAAAACACGAAAAAATGATAGGTTGAGACGGAGAGGCGGGCGGACCTGTGATTGAACCCCCCCCCCCCCCTACCAACAATAAAATGTATCTTGATCGCAAACCTCCCTCCCCCTTACTTAAATCCTGGGTACGGCCCTGTTAACAACAACAACAATAATAAAAAGGTCAACACTTGGTAAATTTGGCTAACTTCAAATTGATTTTGGATTTTACCAATCGATGGACATTTTTAAAATCTCAAACCAAAAATAAAAACTGGTATACATTTAAAAAATGTTTTCCAATAATTAAAAATCGACTTCCTTGAATTGGTCAATTTGGCGAAACGTTTTGAAGGGAAAGTTTTTCCTACATCTCCCATTGGGTATGTCCATCCATCCAAGCGCGGAAAAACCTTGAAAAATGACTGATTTTTTTCAGTTTAAATGGACAAAAAATCAAAAACCATTTCATTCACCCTGTTCACTGTTTGAAAATTTTCAACGTATTCCCCCGTTTCCCTTGAACAACTCTACTGAGGCCGGTTACGAAAATTATTATTTTGTAATTTCTCGTATGCTATTTAGGATATTTCAAAAATGTACCAAGTTCATCGGAGAAAAGTAAGGCTGTACCGACTGGGAAAGGGGAGGGGGCCCAATGACAGAAAACTCGAAAAAAATTGTTAAGACGGAGAGGAGGGTGGATCTGTCACATTTTTTGTAAAAAGTATGAGAATGAGAGTTCTAAAAAATGTTGAAATTTTTATCATATACATGCACGCAATTGGATAAATTTAGGGTATTTGTAGCCCCCCCTTACTTAAATCCTGGGTATGGCCCTGTTTGTTATGTTAGTCAAATGAAATTTATCTGGATATCAAACGTTGGATAATTGTTATAGTGGTAGTTGGTTAACGATCGACATCAGAAAAGTGAAATTTGAGCAGTTTGGACTCGAGTTATGTCGAGTGTCTCATGCACATTTGACCTAAGTGACAAAAACTTTTTTTTTTCAGGAGAGCGATTTGAAAATTATAAATAACGTTGTGTTACGTGTATTAACATGAGAGATTTGAGATCAAATATGAAAGCAAAGGCAGCTTGTATGCCAATATCAATTAATTTAATTTAAAAAAAATAGTTTTTGAGATATTCTGTGTTCAAAGATTTAGAAGAAGGCAATCTCAAATTTTCCTCTGTCCAAAAATTCTCTATTTCACTTTAACACTCTTATACCTTTTATTTTTGAATTATCTTTGTTTTGTATCTCAATTCAAAAGATTTATACAAAAGGCCCCTGCTCATACATTTAGTACATTTTGAAAGACTGAATATAGAATAATAAAGATAGAAAAAAAGCATCAGATTTAGGATCCGACACCGACTGGATTCGGAAATCCGAATTCCAGTTTTTTGATATCTGCAAAAGTGATAAAACTCTGAAACCTAACTACCTATTGTAGTAAGAGTGTTTAGAGTGCTTTATTTCGGGTATACCATTGAAGCTCAGATTCGACCCCCAGTTTGAGTCCTTGAGATCTTTATTTCCAAGCTGTGGGAAAGGGGATAAAATTACGTGACTTGAGAGATCGAACAGAGTATTGCAATAAAAGTTCTGCAGATCGCTGATATTGAATGTCACATCAATCCGATCCTCCTTCGGGTTTCAAAAATCCAAACGTCATAGAGAAAATTCGGATTTTGGATACTGAACGGGCTTGGATGGAAAATCTGATGAAATATTCGAAGTCAGTGACCCATAGAACTCCCGTTCTATAGTTTTCGTGATACTTTCTCATTTTAAATTGGAATTCAAAAATTGATTCGACATCCTAGCTCCTTTTTTGGGGCGTGGAGTTTCTTGTCATGGAGAGGAAACACCTTACGCTAATCAGAGAACTTCGTGCGTCCACGTTGGAGTACAAAAAAACAGGAAGGGGTCATTTATTCGCGCCGGGTATAATTTGGATTTTTGCACTGGGTCGGGCCAGGGGAGAAAGAAGAATTCATTTTTATCTTCGGGAAAACATTGCTGATGCCTGTGCGAATATGGCTGTGCAAAGGGACTCAAATTTTAAATGAATAAATAAACATATTTGATATTTGCGGCCACAACAAACAGAAGTGGAAAGTGCAATTAAATGTGATTGAATGTTGATCCGGCCCGAAGGACCCAAAATTATTATTGTCATTATTATTGTTTATTTATCCATTTTCTTCTTCCCTCGTTGTATTCGAATTTTGTCTCATGTTGAATGACTCTTTTAAGCTTCTCTGGCTCGATCATTAGGTCTGTGGAGTAGACCGCCAGAGTATGTAAATTGTAACGTGATCAGTGAAATGGCAAACGGCTGTGGTTTACTGTTGGTTAAGTCTGCGGTTCTACTTAGCCGCTTGACAAGCTCACATCGAACGTTTTGCTTCCACGCTTTCGTATACGTTGTCGGTGATAATCTGTGAAGAGTAATTTGGGATTCTCGCGAATGTATTAGCCCGAGGTTGTATAACAGATTAGCTAACGATAAATTAATGGCTCGACACGATGGTTGATGATGTGAAAGAGGCGGTTTCTGATGACGAAGCAGTTAAGTCGCAGGATTGTGTGGAGATTCGGCGTTGTGTTGGAATGTAATCACAACTCAGAGTGTTCGCGATTTGTGAACTAATCTTTTTTTCTATTGCATTCGCATCTGTGGAGGGATGGTAAGTCATGTTCAATTTGAACTTGATATTATTGGCTCCATTGTGTTGAACTTCAGTCGTTTCTACGAACTTGGTACAGCACATCTATTTATTTCTGTCGACGGTCGGAGAGGGAGTAACAGAATCTTGGAGGACGCTCTGCCGTACCATTCTCATTTATTGTTCTTCGTGTTTAGTTTTTCGAAGTGGGGAGTGGAAACCGCCGAAAAATGTTCAAAATACGGTTGCAGTGAACTGGCGATTTGAGTAGGAAATATGTGATATGTGATGAGCCGTGAACACGTTGACGGTTGGTATGTTATCACTGCTTTTGTCTCTAGTTTGCCCGCTGTTGCTGAAGGCGAGCAGATCAAATAGGTTTGGATAACGAGGAAGTCGAATTAAGATGTAATGTTTGTTAAGTGTCAGTAGTCTAACAATAATTAATGTAATATTTGATAAGTGGCAATCTAACAGTAATTGATAATTAGTACATAAATTGTTTTTTTTTTTAGTTTTTTTTTTGTGGTGTGTTTATCTGTGTGTTAATAATAAGGCGTGACTGAAATTTTGTATCCTCCACTATCATTCTCCTTCCGGTGTTATATTTCACTACTGGACGGAGAACTGATTCTGGCTGATATGAAAATGAACGCTCGAGATGCAGTTGCTGTTGCTGTTCGCCTTTTATCATCATGTGCTTGATGTTATTTAAGCATGTTAGAAGAGTATATTATTGCATGTAAAACAAGGATAAGAACCTTCTGTTTGATGGGCCCCGGTTCCACTATCATTATATCGTCAGAGTTCATCAGTTTCTGGAAGATGACTATTCCCGTTAATTTCAGATTCCAGATCTTTTACTTATAAATATTGTTTTCAGTTCTGGTATCAAGTACTTACTGATCTTGGAGCAAAAGAGAGGAGAGTCGAGAACGGACATGAAAAAAGTTCTAATATGGTTCCGATTTGATTTGTGAATATCTGGATAATACATTTAATATTTCTTAAGGACAGGGTAGCCACCTTCTGGAAAACCGGAAAAAATCAGGGAATTGTGTCAGTCTGGAAAAGTCAGAGAGTTGCTATAATTTTGATCAAAGTCAAGGAACTTTTCGGGAATTATGAGAATTGAAGAATAAGCACTATTTTGCAAGCCCCTCGGGTAGTTTCCGGTGCCGGGGGTGCGGTGTCTCAGGGGCCACTTTGGCATGCGTGCATCGCCATTCGTCCCACCACACCACTATTTTGCAAAAATAAATGTCAGTGTAAAGCGTGATGACTTATTTCTTTTAATGATAGTATTCTCAGATCTGTGCACAATACTAGCCTAAAAAATGTCAGGGATAATTTGGCAAATTGATCTGAAAAACAGAGAAAAATCAGGAGAAATCATTCTGAGGAAAACAAAGTGGCTACCCTGAAGGAGGAAAAATAGAACTTCTGGAGAAATGTTGGTTTTATGTATCAGTTCTAATTTTCATCATACCGTTAAGCTATGACATATGAGGGGTGGGGTGAGAACTGATACGTTCCCCATACATATTAATTCGCGAAAGTTAATGTAAACATTTTCGTACATCTGAGTTTCTCGTAGTGGGTCAGTTGCGCAATTTACTAAAAGTGCCTAAGAATCCGAATCTTGCCTCGCCTCCTGAGGGGTTAAATATATCCACAAAATTAAATTTTTGATAAGTTCATAAATATTGTTTCTGGTCACCTACGCGATACTCGAAAGGGTATAATCCCGGAGCTAGGGGTGCGGTGTCAGGGGAGCCACTTTGGCATGCGTACATCGCCATACGTTCCATCAAACATTAGATTGATAAATACTCCTTCGGCAGTGTTGCTATCTCTCACGAAATTTCATGAGATCTCATGAATTTTTGAAAGATGCCAGAATTTTCCACAAATCTACAAATTTGTGTAAAATTCTCACAATTTTCTTTTAGAATATGTCTTGCTTAATTCTGCTCAAATAATCTCGACTACACCCCAGTTTTTTCATAAATTGTCTGAAAATAGCAATTGATATTTTGTGTTATCGCTACGTGCAAAAGTCCAAAATAATTGTTAATTTTTATTAATAATTGAGAAACAAGTCAATTTTAAATGACATTACTGTCATTAAAATGCCGAAAATGATTTTATCTTTGAATTTTTGGAAAATCCAAAGCAGGCTGAAGCTGAAAATATAAAATATAATCACATATAATTATTGCGATGGAAGAAGCTCATTAAAGTTTTATGTGCAAGTAGTTAGGGTACATGAGCCTAATAATGTCATTGTACCTTCCACCCATTGAGTATCCGATTACTAAAAATAAGAACATTTAAAACGAGTTGGAAAAAAAAATTAATTTGGTAAAAATCTACAGAAAATGTCTTTGATCTCACAAATTGTTTTCGTAACATCTCAAGAATTTTCATAAAAGGGATCTGGCGACGCTGTCTTTCAGTCAAAAATGTTTCAAACTAAGAATGTTCCTCGCTCAATTTTACGTAGTGAAAGTTCTTTGAATTTTTTTCATAAGTCTCCCAGAACTGTTGTTGCGGGGAGAGGGCTCAAAATTACCCTTTACACTATCATGCACTAACACGGGTCTCACTGGAGAAATCGTTGGATTTGTGACATTTCCTGTGTCACGAGGTTCAGCTTGCAGTGAGGTTGCTTATCACTTTGGGCTCGTTTCCCCACCTTCCTCTGTACCGATACCTGAAACTTTTTTCTCTCTTTTTTGATATTTTTCAATGATCTGCATGCAGATTATGATCTGAGACTAGGATAGACCAGATCATATGATATCGTTGGGTCAAAAATTTGTTTCTCCTAATACCTGTAAAAGTTTGTTTTTTTTTCACAGATTTTTATGTATTATTACCTTTAAAAAAAAACAGTATTTTGAAAAAACAGCGTAAGAAGCAGATTTAACTTTTTTTTTTATTTCAGCTCCATAGTTGCTGAAAAAAAAAGAAGAGAATAAAAACATATTATATAAAAATAAAAGAGAAATAGTCAACAATTTTCGTAATTTATTTGAACTTTCTTTGAAAAATTGAAATCAAATCTTAATATTTTGAATTTATTCATTGTAATATTATTATTATTTTGATTTCGATATTTCCAACGTAAGATGTGATGATGTGCTGTACTTATTTGAAAAAAAAATAATGAAATTAATGTATGAAACAAAAAAATTATGTTACTTACAAGATGTTTGATTTTTTTTTTTAATTACCTCCCTACAAATTGCAGATCATGATGTTCGACTAAGATGAACAAAATCATGTGATTTAGATTAAAAAGGTCTTGATCTCAGGTAATAAAAAAATCAATAAATTTAGGATGTGAATGATTTTTTTTTGTAATTTTTAAATTCATCTATGATCATGATTTAAATTCAAAGAAATCATAAAAGCAAGATCTTATCATCCAAGTTTTTCATTCTAATTGGTCTTTTAAATTTATTATCTTTTTCGATCTTTTGAATAATCTGCTGAGTGTAATCTTGGACAAGGATGAACATAATCATAATAATCTTTTGACTGAAAAACTTGTTTTCCAAATTTTACTTTTTTACAGATTTTTTTTTATCTACTGTAAACCGATTTTAATATTTTCGAATTTATTCATTTTATTATTATGTTAATATTATTGAGATTTTCCCGATATTTTCAATGCATATGATAATTTGTTATAAAAAACTAGAACAAAAAGAACAAAAAAAAAGTGCGTTTAAAACATAGAATCAACGTGGAAAACATTTTCTTTTTGTTCTGAACCTTGTTGCTTCTTATTGGGTGTTCCTAAATTCTGTTTAACACTTTTGTTTTGAATAGCCCCAGTCTTGGCAGAGCTCAGAAGTGTATTTTGTGTATTTTCTATTAAATCTTTTTCAAATTTTTCCTTCAGCTGCCAAGTTGTTGAAAAAATAAAAAAATAAAAAAAACTATATAGGTATTTTTGTTATTTATTTTATCTTTTTGAAAGGTTGAAAATAATTTGTTATAAGACTACTATTTTCCTGATTTTATTTATCCTCTTCTTTATATTCTTATTTCTCCGATATTTTTGATACATCGACATAAATGTAGTAAATTGCCATAAAACCAAAAAATAATATAAAAATATGATTCAGGATCGCCAGAAAATCATTAGATTCGTGATCTGAATGGTCGTAATCTTTATCTATTTTCAAATTTATTTACAAAATCCAAAAGATCATAAAAATTGGATGAAATT
Organism: Acanthococcus lagerstroemiae; assembly: GCA_031841125.1. Lineage (NCBI taxonomy): Eukaryota > Metazoa > Arthropoda > Insecta > Hemiptera > Eriococcidae > Acanthococcus > Acanthococcus lagerstroemiae. The sequence goes on from CM063112.1 coordinate 39,336,800, forward strand.
ATGATCTGAAGATCAAAAATATTGAAAAGGCCCAAGAGCATGGTCTTATACATAATCCAAGATTTTTTTGAATCAATAAATTACTTATTACTGAAGCGGAATTATGCATTTTAGGTTGTAATTACGAAATCGAGTATCAGCATCATAGACAGGTGGTGTAACGTTCAGTTAAATAGTATAATTATGCGTATAACTCTAAAACATTGATTTGAAATCATGTTGTAGCGTGCAGTTTACTTCCAACGAAATGGCCAGTGATGTTCGTATAAGTTAGACTGATTTTGTGATCTTTAGGATGTAAAAATAATATTTTTTCTTTATATGGAGTTCGCGGAACAAACATACCTGTGTACACCGGCTGACTGGGTCCAAGCAAAGAAGTCTCGAATGAGCGTGCAGCTTTCCATCAAACAGTATATTCTCTTCAAACTTCCATCAAAAGTTGGTAAAATTAGGTCCTGTGCGTTTTACAGTTGTGGGCTAGAATTAACTACCGAAAGAAATGTTGACGCCGGAATGCAAAAAGGTTTGTAGTAACAGCACTTGTTCATTAGTTGCTTTCAGAAATAGATTGTCACGTGACTCAGTTCAGGATAGTACGCGGTTTTGGGTGCCCTGTTCAAAAAATAATATACACAAGTTTTCTCTGTAGATTCAATTCGATGCTGGAATGCTTAATAAACTTGACGACTTCAACATCCGAACTCAAACCTCAAACTTCTTTAGCAATTAGAAAAAAAAAAATTTTTAAATAAAAATTAAAAAAAAAGTAGATAACGTAATATCAATTTAAAATTAATCTTAACACCAACTGTTAAAAATTTTAGAGATCCTAAGCTGTATGTGATTTAGTCTCAGCTGAATGTCTTCATCATTCACCTCTATGTAATATTATACGTAGTATTTATTTCGATTATAATAATTTTCATCATGCCATTATTTATAAATAATCAATTTCAATCTAATGAATTTATTCCTTTAATAAAAATTGTTATTGTTATTATTATTATTAATATCAGATATCTATAATTTCAATTAGATATTTAGAAACTAAAAGTATTGAATTATTTCCTTGTAATTTAATTTTTTTAAATATAAATTTAATATAAATATAATTAATAAAGTTTACGTACCCTGCATACTATCTGGTTCCTAGTAATCTCTCGTCGTGCATGCTTCATAATCTTTTGGAATTATTATTTTTGTGTTTTAGCATTGAGATAGCTTTTTTGGCAGTGGAGGTTGGCTATAGCCCGCTACATTCATTCGAGAAAGTACCATCTGTCCATTCATTGAAGCATGTGTCGCGGTAATCGAATCCAATCAGGTCTGCGAACATCAGACTTAGAAATAATTTACTATATTTGGATGATCTACCCTATACCTGCAATATAGTATGTTAGTTCTAAATTTACTGTACTTACGAAAAGTTATTTTTGTTGAATCTGAGTGAGTGGGTATCAATTAGCGAGTGTCGAATACCGGGCCAACTGATTCAAAATCAGGAAATCCGAATCCTCTGACAAAACTATTCTGAATTAAAAAATTCGAGTCCAGTAGGTAGGTAGAATTTCTAAAATCGAAAAAGAATTCGAATCCACGGATTCAGGTTGTTGTTCAATAGAGGATTCTAAAATTGAAGTTAAAAATTCGAGGGCTCGGACTTGTACGAAAAAGGTGATTCTAGAATCTGAATCTCGGAATGAAATTATTTAAATCTGGGTTTTCGGATTTGGATGTGGATATTCAGAATCTTCGTATGAATTCAGAATTTCCAAATGGATTCAGAATCTTGATTTAGATGCTATGGAAAATGGGATCCAAGAATACTAATCAATAGAAAAAAAATTAAATTCAAGGGGAGATACCTATTCAGAATCAGAACTGAACTTTCGTTCATGAATGGACCAACCGTTCATGTTTTCTCCTTATGATTGGAACGGAACGTGAATGGAAAAAAACGTTCCCCCTATTGATAAATAATAGATTTACTGCTGACATACTACAGGGTGTGTGGACTTCGTTCAAGAACCTGCTAGGTATCCCATAGTACTCGATAAAATGAATAAAGTACGAAAAGTTGCCTACGTTCAAATTGAAGGGGCTATGCTGTTTTAAAGATGACAAAAAAAAACAATTATTTTCAAGATGATATATGAGGCATGATGAGTGACGGAATAAATGATCTCATTATGGCGGCTGGTAGTATTGGCTTGGACGATATAAATATCGTAGTACAATGTATTGCCTGTTCTCAAAATTGAAGGCGCCAGAAGCCGTTAAAAGTTAGGAATTACATTTTTTGTTACATGGTTAAAAATACCGTTTTTCAGCGCAACCCTACATGAATAATTAATGGTTCCAGAGCTATTGTGACTATGGGAACTTGTATGTATGTGTGAGATGGGAAAATGATACGACCATTTTTACTGAATTCTGAATTTTTAAAAAGTTATTCTGCGTTTAGTAAGATTGAAGACCCAATTTTTTATTTTTTTTAGGTACTTTCAATGGGATTAAGAAAAATGTTTTTTTACAATATATGATCAGAAAGACGATGTTTACTTGAGCATTTTGCAAGCGGAAAGCAGCACTTTTCATTGACGAATCAGATAGAAGCTTAACCTCAATATAAAAACATGAGTCACATTTTTACATGCAGGCACGTTTACCAATCAACACAACAGAGTGACACCAAGAATATGGACGGATGCCTAGAATGGCCAACCAATGCCGAGAATGGTATTAGGACGTTATCATGACAATTGTTGCTTCCTGATATTATTCTCTATCGGAACTGTACCTAGGTTTCCTTTTAATTGGGAAAATTCAATACTGAATTTTTTAGCGTTGCTGTTTTTTGTTTGTTTGTTTTTTTGACAAGAGAAAGTAGTTAATGATTTTCATTTCTAATCATGTATTGGAAAAAATATCTTACAGAACAAGAGCCAAAAGTGAGTTTACATGACTCGGGAATTGCTTTGCTACGCTCATTCGTAAACTTTCCCTCGCATGTAAAACACTCATTTTGACTCTTGGTGTGTAATGTACTATTTTAAACTAAAAAAGTTACAATACTGATATTTTTTAATTTCTAAAGTACGATGTACATGCATACATACATACTACACACATACTACATTATGTATATACTATTCAAGTTTGCGTTATACCTTATGTACGAGTATTGGACTTCAAAGAATATCCCGTAATAGATTTATGTATTTCCATAGAATGGAAAATCTGATATTTGGGAGAGTGGACTGGCAAGTCTGAACCGATTTTTCGTCATACCATTAGAGAGCTACAGGGGAAGTGAAGACATTCCCCATTTTGGATCCAGCCGTGTCCGTGGGTGCCGAATGCGACTATGCGGAGCGCACCGCGCAGTCAATTCGGCATCGACGGACGAGGTTGGTTCCAAAATGGTGTACGTCTTCACTCCCTTTTTAGTTCTTTAGTACCATATCTTGAAATAACGCAAATATCACTAACACAAGTTCGCGCCAACATTTGTCATAACTGACCCATTACGAAGTATAGCGTACAGAATTATGGGAAATGGGACGGCAATGCCCTCGCTATCGCAGAGGAATATTTCGCGCTATATGGTGAACGACCAATACCGGGCACAGTTCAAGACATCCACCAACGACTAATGGAAACGGGTTCCGTACTCCCACGAAAACGTGACGTGGACATGTCAGTTGAAAGAGCCCGTGAAGTCGATGAAATTACAGCGATGGTTGAGGATGAGCCAAATTGCCAAAGCGAGCAGAATGCAATCCTTATAGTACACGTCCACGAGGCTTCCAACACCAGTTCTCGGTTAATGTGTAGGCTGGTGTGATTGGATCGCGATGATCGGGCTCTACATTTTTCCGCCTAGACGAAACAGCGATTATTACGCCGAGTTTTTTGAAACGAATCTAATCGATTTTGTGGAAGAAGTACCGCTGAATCAGAGAAATACTGTCTACTACTAACATGACGGTTGTCCTGCAATTCGGTGAGGAGAGTTACGTAATTTTTGAATTCAAAATTTCTGAAGCGGTGGCTAGGTTTGCACATTTTTGATTAGGTGGCCAACACGGTCACCTGATGACACCATTAGATTTTTACTCATGGGCAGAAATTAAAGGGCAGTTTATGAAGGACGAAGCCCGGCTGAAAACTGTGAAGAACTGATCGAACGGATTGAAGTTGCTTAGCTGGTGAAATCAAGACCTGATGTGGTACATAATGCTATTTGTAGCGTAATTCACAGAACGCATATAATGTGCAGACGAAAACGGAAGGCAATTTGAAGAACTTCTGTAGTGGTACACGATACACTACTTCGATCAGTTCATATAAGTAGCTTACCTACTCAATTTTTTCCTTCCCGCATTATGTAGCGTACTAATAATTTGTACAACTCACAATTACAAACTGTTGTAAGTAACTTTTTTAGTTTTAAAAACAATATTCCTTAAACTTTTTTTTTATCTCATCGAGCACTACCGGACTACATATAATTACATAAAATTAACTTTTTTTCTGGCCAAAAGTACCTAAAAAAATTGAAAAATTGGGTATTTTGATTTTACTCAACGCAGGATAACTTTTTAAAATTCAGAATTTGGCGAAGATGGCAGTATAATTTTTTCATCTTCTACGTACGTACAAGTTCCCTAGTCACAATAGCTCTCAAACCATTAATTATTTACTGAGGATTGGGCTGAAAAACGGTCTTTCTGACCATTTAACGAAAAATGAAATTTTCCTAGCTTTTGACGTTTTCTAGCACCTTCAATTTGGGAATAGGCAATACACCATACTAAGATTTTTTCGTTCAAGCCAGTACTACCAGCCCCTATTGTCAGATTATTTATTCCGTCAATTATCATGTCTCGTCCTCCTCCCTCAGTACTGATGCGTTACCTGAAAGGGTAGTTTCCGGTGCCGGGGGTGCGGTGTATCAGGGATGCGTACATCGCCATACGTCCCACAACACCATATCGTCTCGAAAATAGTGTTTTTTGTAATCTTTAAAACGGCGTAGCCCCTTCAATTTACTGGTAGGCATTTTTTCGTACTTTCCAATTTTGACGGAGTATTATGCGTACCTAACGGATTCTTGAACGAAGTCCGGATATTGTGTATTATACATGTATGACCCGCCTTCAACCAAGTAAGAAGGCAACTCATCCTCACAATGTGTAGGTATGTTTGTCTACTCTTACATTCGAAGGAACAAAGATATGGGCATTTAATGAAATATGTACAGCATTACCGGAATTTTTTTTTCCTAACATAGCTAATGAATTCGTGGAACTTTTTGGTAGTGATGGAAGACAGTTTCGACAATTAATGAAAAAAATTACCGCTGTTGGATGAAAAGGGTGTTTATAAAATAATTTATTTTGGTGAAAACTACTTACAATAATGTTCATATTTTTTCAATCTTCCATAAGAATTGTTCTCTAAACCTAGCGATTTTTTCGTTGAAAACGATTTCCTCCTCCACACGTTTTAAAAATATTCCTCAATTTCAGTCCTGCTTATTATATTTTTCGAGTAAAAATGACCTGTAGCTGCTTAGCTGTAGGTAGAACTCAGCAGTAGATGATGATAATTTGTATTCAGAGTTGAGCTTATGTAAGTCAAATACCTTGTTCGTCTGCAGTCACTTGGGACGACCATAGTATTCCGTATCTAATAAAATCGTATCGCATCAGTCGTGCAGTTCCCCCTTTGAATTGACGCACATATCACGACTGCGGTTCCGGAACGCGTCTAAGAAACGCGGTGTTTCATCTCATTTCTTCAGAAACGGTTTTGGTTGTCGGAAGGAACTTCTGCGAGTGGTAGAGGAATTGATTCCTTGCGTCGTTATCTGCATTAAAATATTTACAAAATCATCTCTGAATTCGCTATATACTCGCTACATTTCCGCTACCTTGATCGCTCTCCGGGACAATTGAAAGCTCGTATTCAAACTCGATGTGTCTCCCGTTTACTGAGAACCGTGAACCGAATTGGGTACCTCTACCTACGTTGTCGGAACGGTACTCGTTATCTTTACGTTGCTCGATATAATGTATGAGAAATGTGAATGAATCAGAGCTACATCCCACGTGTAGGTACAAATATATACAGCGGTACGAGACTTCTAAAATTCATGCATTTTACCGGAAGAATGGAAGAGATTAGATTGAAAAATGATTGTGAGGTTGTAAGGGTGCATCCGAACTCGACTGTCCAGATGATGTTCGCGTTTTTGAGGTCTAGGCTAATAGTGTCAGCCCATCAAATTCTGAGGAAAATAGCATATTTTCGCATATTTTGGGTATGATTACATAAATCTGTATAAATTTACTATTTTTACGACATTTTAGAACATACTTCTCCGTTTTAGCCAATGTTAGGTGCATTTTCTCGAATTGCAATAAAGATAGGAGATTTTCTCGCTGAAAGAAAGACAAACTTGAACCATTATCAATATCACCTTCTGTATATTTTTTGAACAAACGAAAAAAAGAACAACAATCGTTTCAAGGTTTTATTTCTCCAATTTAGAATTTACAAAAAACTTAATCCATGAGACCCTGATTTGGATTTACTAATTAAAATACAGTGATTTGGTGGCCGAGTGGATTCGAACGCTGCCTCCTGAACCACGGAACGCGGGTTCGAATCCCAGTATGGACGGCGAATTTTAAACATTAAAATATGATAATAAAATAATGAAATACAAACATGAAAAACTTTAACATCCGACCGAGCCACACTGATTGTAGCAAGAGGTGGAGTTCAGTTTCATGTTCCACCGGAATTCAAAAAGACTACAATTGAGTTAGCCACACCTATATACTACTAGTACACCTGACTAAAGTCTGGTCCAGTTAAGAAACATAACTGGCTACACGCAATACACATTGACAGCATGGACATTGTGAAGTTGGAGGGGAAGGACGAGTTCAAATCAGCGCCATGAAAAAATTATGTTTTTCACTGGACCAGACTTTAGTCTAGTGTGCCATGCAGGATGCATGCCCCTTATAGAGAAGGAAAACTCTTTCATAACCATTCCTCAGTAATGGCTTGTCACCAAGGGGAATTAGACTAGAACCCTTGTATCAAAATAATTGATCAAGGAGGCCTATGTCCCAGTGGGTGGACCGAAACATTTGTTTCAAGGCTGTATTTAAAAAATTTATTTAAATTAAAATACACTTGCATATTTTAAAGTCGTTTACTTCTTTCTAATAAAGTAAGCCATACTATTCGATTGAGCTCTTTTTTTTTTCATTAAAATAATACCAATATTGATAGGGCATATTTTCAGTTTTATGGGAATATTTCATGCATATTTTGAAAACATTAACGCATATTATTTGCGCATGTTTGGCTAATTTTTAGAGCATGAAATCGGCAGCCCTAATCATGATTACTGATGCTGATCAAAGAAGTTCGGGCTAATTGGGAATCAAAATGGCGGCCTAGTATACCCATCTTATGTTAAAGAGTGTACTCGTCAATCAGAATCCAGTAGGCGTTTCGGTATACCTAGGGGTAAGGAAAAATTATGTCGATTCACACTATGCCAGTGGCGTAACCAGGATTTTTCGAAGGGAGGGGATCAGCAAAATTTTGGGTGGGGTGGGGGGGGGGGTACATTTAGTATGAACTGTATATTTCTTTATTTTTACATTGACGTATCAGTATGTTGTGCTTTTCTACTTCAATTATGCATATGAATTTAAATTTCATTTCGCGCATTTACTGTGATATTGCCAGCATGTAAAGAATTCTCCTCCCAAGGGGGAGGGGGTATTCATCCCTATAATCCCCCCTGGCTACGCCACTGCACTATGTAAATACGATTAAAGCGTATTTCTTTCTTTTTAACCCACTAAACTCCTTCTACGAAGGCACAAAGTACTGATCAGCATGCTCGAGCACGTTATATAACGGAACGCGGTGGGGCCAACGGACGAACAGCCTTTTTTGTTATATTTCGTTGCATGTTTGCCAACACTATGCAACGTAGTGCAGCAGATTATAATGAAGTATTTCATATGAAATTGATTCCCAGTTCATTTTCTCAAGTGTGCTGATAACGATTGAAAATGAGTACTTTTCTGGCAGAAGGAGCTCCGCACATCAATTTTTTCTCGGCAATTTTGTTGGGATGCTAAACAGTGTGAACGTCTCCTTGATTGGCCGGCATTCTTAACCCGGATGGAGTATAGTCCGTTCCAAATAAGAATGTCGAAAAGGAAAATAGTTCAGGCGTATCACACTTTGCTGCGTATCTATGCAGCCCAAAAACATTTTTACATTATCAATCGCTGCGAAAATTTCAGATTTATCTTAATGTTGATGTATGGAATCAGTCGCGTAGCCAGACTGCGTATGAGGGGGGGGGGGGGGTCGTTTCACTTTTACAACATTACAGGTGTAATACTTACTATTACCAGAATAAATTTTAATTTTTTCACATTGTCGGCCGATGCCAAGGGGGGGGTGTCAGACCCCCCCCCCCCCCGTAGCTACGCCCCTGTATGGAATTAATTCTCATTCATTAAAGAATTTAATATTATTTTTAATATTATTTTTAATTAACAAGAGTATCTATGCTCTGGTTTGTAGTGTTGTATGAATAACTACCTTTTCCTTTCCCCGCATGCCTCCACTCACAACTGTTTTCGGCATTCTTATTCGCGTATGTATTACATGTTACCAAAAACAACATAAATATACTGTTCGCTGATTGGTGGATTAGGACAAAAACATGACATGGGAGGATGATGACAAAAAAAAGTTATCCAAAAAATCCGAAATTAAGCTCATCTGATTGGAAATAAAAAGGGCTATAACTTTTGTTTTTAGCATTTTCTCATAAAAATCAATATAAAAGCCGCGAGCAACACTTTCATGAGCACACGTTCTTATAAATGCTGTGACCTGTCAGGAAGAAAGGGACCTGGGCGCAAAAATGTAAATCTTACAGGAGAGCGGATAAACAAAATTGATAACGTTTTCAGTTTTCACGTTACGGAGACACTCAACACTGAAGACTTATAGCAGTTTGGGAAAAATTTTTAGAATTTTTTCGACAATACCACGCGAAGGAGCGGTCAAAAATTAGGTCAAAAACAGTGGGTAATTGGTATCACAAAAATGTGTTTTTTTGCGCTGAGGTCCCTTTCTTCCTGTCAACGTCAAGTCACCTGAAGTAGTATTATTGAAACTTTTTAAGCGATGTTACGGACAACATCCCATTTGAAGTACATGGTATGTTATCCGGAACATCGCTAAAAAAATTCAATAATACTACTTTAGTGTATGTGTAATGTTACCCGTATCATGTTCTCGTCTTCGATATTAGCGCTCCTGGTGGAACATCCATACGCGAATGTTGAATAGATTGTATTGGCCAATCAGAGATCAGAGAGCATTCTACATCTTACAAAAGACATTCTACATCTAGATCCTACCTATTACAGTAAAACGTAGAATTCTACGCTCTCATGTCATTGTTTACATTTTTTTGAAAAATCGTCTGGGAGCAAACTGTAAAGATGACTAACGGAGTCTCATGACGCTTTTTATTTGAACATCTCTCCTTTATGTCTCCATAATGTGCTTATAAATTTGTTGCCTGGTTTTTCTTTTCATAATCTGGGTGTAGTCCTGTTGTCGATTTCTGCTTATTTCACGTAAAAGCGCTGGTGTCCTTTCCAAGTAAGTGTTTCATTATATCTTTTCGGAAGGGGTGTGGTTGTAAATTTATCATCGAGCCTTGTTCAAGCCAGGCATCCAAACGGATTCATTCTGGGGTTTTATAAAGACTCGAACCATTCACCCTCTGATTCACAAGAGTCCGGCAAAAATCTCCCGGATTAGCATATACGAAGGTAGATTGTCTGAGATGTCTTGAAATCCGAGGGATGTACCTCTCAGGTGTGAAGAAACTACCATTAATTTACGTTTCTGCTGCACAGCATACATTCTCTATACCAGCAACATAGCTGGCCATGAATACTGGGGAAATACGTATGTTGTAAAGCAATGAACCTCAAATTTGGGATTGATGAATTGAAAGTGTTATCAACCTGTAGGATTAGCGGTTAGTCCAGTTCCAGGCTTTCGATGACAGGTCTTCAAGCTGTTCCTTTCGAGAGTTACCGGTGATTAAATTACCGTTTTTACATAGAGATGAGATGATGACTAGTGCTTCTCTACTTCGCGGTTGCACAACCGAAGTTTACTTGAAAGCATTGTAACATGTTCGGTTCTGCTTTGCTGTTGAAACTCTTGTGTTCGATAACTTCTTCAAAGTAGCCATTTTTCGTTGCTTTAGATATGGATTTCGGGCCCTGGCTCCGAGTCGGGCTTTGTGTCTGTACTTTCACCCTTATTACTGGCCAGTTCATTGAGAGCGAAGTTCAGTTAAGATGCCCGGAGAACTGGATACGACGTGAAAACTCCTGCTACCGGTTTATCAAATCGCCAATTCGAAGACGCGCCGAAGCTCAGTTAAATTGCAAGGTAAATCTGCTTTCCATGGTCCTAAATTTTTCAATTTCTCGGTCCGTATTGAACTCAGTTTAATATTTTTTTTTCAGGCTTATGATGATAGTGCTGATTTATTGCAAGTCACCAGTATGGACGAGCATCGTTTCATCGTGCAAGAGCTAACATGGCAAGATCCTCAACATAGGCGTTGGTATTTTGGCGGTCGACAGCAGAGTCCTGGTTACTGGGTGAATGAAGGGGATAGCGTGTCGCTGAAAGACCTTGAATCGGTATTCTTGCCCGAAAGTAATCGGGATCTCGGGGTACCGAATCGAGATTATCTTGCTTACAGGTAAGCGGAAAATATTATTAATAGCAATGCTGGTTGTATATTGTTGTGCAGTTCGAAGAATTACTATTGAACAAACAGTACAATGAAAAAACACCTAACTGATCATTTTTGAAAAGATTATGGATGTGAACTTCAAGTGTCTGTTTCGTGTTTTGGTTGATGAGAATCTGTATTTATGAACAATGTCACTGGACCTAAGCATTCTGTAGAATTGATTGCAATGTTCTCGTTACAGTTATACGAATCGATGGGGTTGGGAAAAGGTATCCGGTGAAGAGCTTTTGAACTATATTTGCGAGGCTCCGTTCAATAAATTAAGTCATTTGATTGCCGAAGAACGTACGTTTTTGTACGGCTCCGATGTGGAGGATCCTGAGAAAATACCCAGAGGACCATATTTCACGAGACAGCCGCGTGATGTCGTCTACGATATACAAAATGCGAAAGACACGAAAGATGTATCCATGACGTGAGTTATTTACTTCATAAAATATCCTGAGCATATAAGAATTGCTAAATTGATATCATGGCAGTTTTAAGGGGAAAGGCGCTTACTCTGGAAACGTGATTACTATGTTCTATGTTGGTTGACTGTTATCTAAGCATTGAGAACTCCGATTGGTAGAAGTACTGTTGTAGAGAACAGCCAGTAATTTGGCAGTGAGGTCCCTATGATCGAGAGCCTGTTTAGAATCAACATTAAAAATTGTTGGGCTATTTTGAAAATGCGGAACTAACTTTGCAAATCATTGAACTTCTTTAGTTGTTTGGCTATTTCGAAAATGAGGAACTAACTTTGCAAATTATTGAACTTCTTTAGTTGTTTGGCTGGAGGCTATCCAGTGCCAACGTATGAGTGGTTCCGAGAGGAATACGAAGGGGACAAACTAATATCGAAGAGGATTAATCCGATGTCCGATAAACGTTACACATTATCCGGTGGAAGTTTGATCATCAACAACCCTCAAGAGGTTTGTAATGATTCGTTTAAATGAAATGTTTCGCGTTCGTGAGAATTATTTAATTGTAACGTTTTTTCAGAAAACCGATCGTGGGATTTATTACTGTAAAGCAACCAACCCGTTTGGTTCGGTGATATCAGAAAGCGTTTCTCTGGCTTTTGGTTTTATCGGCGAGTTTAATTTAAACAGACCGAGAGAATTTGGTTATCAGAACTTCGGTAAGGCGTTGAATTGCGATCCCCCGGAATTTTATCCCGGTAAGTGTGGTTCGATTTTCGCGTATCGATCTTGACATCTTGGGTCTGGAGAATAGACATCTCATTGTTGGGTTCCAGGAGTGAAGTATCTCTGGTCCCGCCCTCGGTTTCCTGACTTGGTCGAGGAAGACAACCGAGTGTTCGTGTCCTATGATGGTGCTTTGTACTTCTCCGCCCTCGAACAGATCGATAATGGTGAATACAGTTGCAACGTGCACGGTGATGACCAGGCGTCTAGTATGGGTAGAAATGGACCTGTATTCAGTCTTATAGTTAATCCTTCTTGTAAGTAACCGAATCAACTATTTTTGTTGGGTAGAATGTATTGGCGCAGCTTTTGATGTTCCATGTTTTGTGTTCAAGCTAATCCTCAGCAGCTGACTATGGCAAACACCTTCCCGAAAGTCTTCCCGGGAGCTCCAATTGTTGGACGTGATGCAAGATTGGAATGTTTCGCTTTCGGATAGTAAGTTGCCTTTTGAATTTCACTGGAATATGTAAATATGTCCGGATAAGGAGACGAAACTAACCAGAGGATAACATTTTTGATATGGGTAACTATAGTCAGATATATGACATGCCCTCAGAGGCAGAGTTAGCGAGGTGAGTCTCAGATATCAGGGCGATATCGATGTCGTAGTGGTGGAGGAACCGTGTGAATTCATCCTTCTTGGCAGGTAGACCGTTGGCATTCCAGCACAGGAATTTGATGTTTGACGAAGGCATTATTGTTTCTTCCGGGTTTTCCCGGGGGGACTGGGCGGACTGGTGCCTGATGTAGATTCGATCTGTGCAACGCGTGCTTCTAGGCTTTTGATCGTTAGGTTCATTAACGTTTGTGAATTTTCCATTCGTAAAAGGAGAGTATTTAGTTAGGATCACTCATTGCCGGTGTAGACTTCGAGGCAGTGACACGTGCTTTTGATTGATTCGCGACAGTATCACTTGGTATTTGTCTCGTAACAGCAGCTGTTGATGCGTAGGAGTTGGTTTGTCTTCTTTCTGACTGTACCGTGGAAGCGACTTGTTCTGATTGAAGCCGTTCAACTGCAGTGATTTTGGTTTTGCTTGTTGTCGCTATTTTTGCTTGATAATGTGGACATCCTTTGTAGTTAGCTGTATGTTGGACCTTACAGTTGGCATGGCGAGGTAGACTTGATTGGCAGTCCTTGACCAGATGTCTCTCGCTGCATTTTACACATTTGGATGTTCGGGTGCAGTGGTTGGCTGAGTGTCCGACGTCCTGGCAGCGTTTGCATTGCTGTGTTGCTCTTTTTCCGCGGTAATTCAACTGTAATGCGACAGTAGCATAATTTGTTGATGTTGAATACGTCACGATTGTTTTCGTTAGTTTAACTTTCACTTTGAACAGTGGTAATTTTATGATGTTTATACGGTCTTTGACACGCTTCTTAATTTGTGCATTCTTGACGTTTATTGCAGTGTGACCAGCTGCTGCTAACTCAGCTGCAATGTTGAAGTCCCTGAATGAAGACTGTGTACGGTTTGTCCTCAGCAAGACGATACGCGTGATACTGTATCGCTCCTAAGGCTTTCTTTTCACTTTCAGGCAGGAGGGGAGCCTGGTGGTAAAGCGCTCGACATTTCCTGTAGTTGTCAGGCGTGTTGAGAGTAACCTTTAACTCATTCTTGGCTAAAGATTTCGTCTCTGCTGAGATAATTTCGGCGGGCGTCAGCCATTTGCTGAAGTTAGCGATCTATTTAATTCCATTTACAAAGAAGGGAGAGGGTTTCTTGGCATTCTTTACGGGTTGGGTTGTTTTGGGAGTCTCAGCACCTGTGTCGTCCGTATGCTCGGATTCGGAATTACGATTTTTAGGCTGTAGAAATTGTCGAATGCCCAAGTTCTTCCTAAGGTTGGCATTCTCCCACTTCGCCGTTTGCTGACCATGTCAGCGAGTTCTTCGTTCGACGTCATGGGGCACTAGGCCCTCAGTTCGCGAAATACACGATATCCCGTATAAACCGATAGGTCACCCCGAGACGTGTTCACATTATCGCAGCTAACACGAAACTGGATAGGTACCGGAATAGTAAATTTATGTGACCATGCAGATCTTACCGAGGGTCCTTTTAGATGAGAAATCGATGGTTGAGACTTACTTCTCCAATACATACGGATTCCGTGTGGGACGGGCATGGGTACCTGGTGCAATTATTTGTATCTTCAGATAGAAGCTGCCCTAAATTTGATTTTTCAGTATTCGCAATAGTAAATAATATAATTCATGAATACTGGCTAAATGTTACAGTTGTAGGTCCTTAGTGTGTTACGCCTGTCTCGTGGGTACTCTTTGGATGAGAGTAAACATCAAGCTGTGGTCTCAGAAAATTCCTTTCTTTAATGAACTTTCCTAGTTACTACTGTTGGTGATGACTTAACAGAATTTGCTGAAACTTATTACAGAGGAGTTCTTCGGCAAAAATAGTTCATTTGTTGTACTTGCAATCTGCAGATGGATTGCCACGATCAATTTTTCTGCCTTTAGCTACTGGGTGGATGTTATCACCTCGCTTTTCGAGAGAACTGTTGATTGAGCACCGGGATGATAATTGTTACACCTTGATACGTGTTCTCGAGTTAGTTTTGGATAGAAGATTGATGGCCAATATTTGTTGTTATTAGTCTTTCGACCTGTAGGCTACGTCTCACTTTTTCTCTTATGCTAATCTTTTCATTTCTGAGAAGGATTTACGTATTATATCCTTCATTATCTGCTCTGCATAGTTCATGTTTCGCCTTCCTCTCCGGTTCTTTTCCTCAACCATTCCATCGAACAGTAATAACTATATGACTTTTCCGTAACAAAAGATTCTATGGGCTAGGATGCTGTGTCTAGCATGTGTGATTATTTAAAAGCGCGTCTGTGAAATGTAATACTTGAATCGGATTTTCAGTACCCGCCAAAGTGGAACTTAAATGCTCGGCAAATGCTGCTATTGATAGTATTTAGCCTGTATTCTGTATCAGAGATCAGCCCTGTTAACCCAGAACAGTTATTTTTTCGCCATTTTTGTTATTCATTGTTATCTTGTCATTTGCAGCCCGATTCCGTCGTACACGTGGACCAGAAAAGGAGCCCCATTACCGAAAAACGCTAGACTGGAGAACTTCAATAGAGTGCTGATTATACCGTCTATTCGTATGGAAGATCAGGGCGAGTATGTGTGTCGTATCAAGAATGACTATCATGTAAAAGAAAACAGCATTATTCTAAGTGTTCAAGGTATGTATTGAGGGAAGTTTGATAACACGTCGCAACTTCGACTTCTCTTGACTGTTACAAAGTTTACCTGCAATTTATAACGGAATTCTGTTTTCACAGCCGAACCGAACTTCACTATTCCGTTGACTGACCGCCACATGGATATTCACTCCGATCTGTCGTGGACATGCGAGGCCTTCGGCATGCCGGACGTAACCTACAAATGGTATCGCAATGGCGAACAGTTGATCATCAATAGCTCTTCGGAGCTCGCTGGTAGATACTCGATCCAAGATAACATTCTCACTATCAAGTACTTGGACCCTGTGAAGGATCCAGCTATGTACCAGTGTCGAGCCAGCAACGCGCTGAAAACACGATACTCTTCGGCGCAGCTTCGGGTGTTAGGTGAGGAGATTACCGTAGTTCGGCATTCATTATTCCTGTATGAAATATTTGGAGTACGAGTTGAAGTAAAAGTTATCTGTATCAAAAGTTATAGCTGTCATAAAATCAACTGGAAGATTACTTTTTCGCTAAGGTGTACAGAAGCAATTTTTTGGGAGAGGAGGAAAGACTTTTTTCCATTTATTCAGTCGGAGAACAAGCAAAAACGTGCCGAATCTCAAAATTTCCTGCCGAGAGTCACCGGTTCTTGAACTAAAGCCAATTGTAAACCTTTAGGTGGCTCTCCTTCCTTCGGTCGCCCCAGATTTTATGAACTACTTTAGAGTGAAATACGCTCATGTATCTCGAGTTCCTCTTACGATTGACCCATCGATGAGATAGTCCACCTCTGCTCCCCGGGTATTTTCAAATGCACCCTCTTAATTCTGTTTGCATTCGCAGCTATGAAACCTTCGTTCAAACGGCGACCGCTAGATCCGGAAATATACGCCGGCGAAAACCGCAAAGTAACGATATACTGTAATCCGGAAGCAGCCCCGAAGCCCAAGTTCACTTGGAAGAAAGACCAATACGTCATCGGTGAGTATGAGAATTCCGATGCGTTCGTCTTGATCAGAATTTTGAAACGAGGAGTCGTTAATTTTTACTGATTTCGCTCCGTAGGAGCTGGCGGTCCGAAGATGATCATCGATGGAAATTTAACCATCTATCCGGTGTCGCGATCAGACCAGGGGCTGTATTCGTGTCACGCTGAAAACGCGTACGGCGCCGACGAAAGTGTGACCAGGCTCACGGTGTTTCGTAAGTTCTGCATTTGTATTTCACGCCGAAGGATGTTCGCTCAAAAGTTTGTCCTTGTCTAACCTGTGTTTAATTTAGGTTTGCCGCAGTTCGTTGAGATTCTACCGGCTAAAATAAACGTAATTGTGGGCCAGAATCTCGAATTACGTTGCTACGTTACTTCGGAGGATCGGTTGGATGTAGCCTACGTGTGGGCTCACAACGGACTGAAGTTGCACACTGTTGTGCAGCTGTATTCTGCTGTGGTGAGTGTCAAGGTTTTGTTGTTTGGTGAACAAGTGATGTGGGGGTGACTGGGATAAAATGGTGGAATGAAGTAATGTTTCAATTCTGACGGGACATCATAAGTAGGGCTGGTCTCGTGAATTCATGTTGTGTCTTTGAGAATCTTGCTACTTTGCAGTTGTCTGTAACTCGATTCTACGGTATAATTAATTACTGATTATAGACTGTGAATGGTGGCCTGTTGTCTCTTTATAACCTGACCTTCGCGAACGCTGGTGAATACGAATGTATAGCGAAGACGGTAGTGGGTTCGATTGAAACCCGTACAACGATTTACGTGGATGGACCGCCCAGCTCGCCAGGTACAGTTGATGTTGGCTGCATTTGAGTAGCCTCGTTCATCGTGGTTTTTTGGACATTTGTCACTCATATCTTGTTGAAATCTTTCAGGTGGACTTCAAGTTAAAGTGTCGAAAAAGACCGTTACATTGCAATGGACCGATGGTTCGGCGAATGGAAGACCACTCTTATTCTACATCGTTAGTGCTCGCACTACGTGGAACGATCAATGGATGAACATTTCGCAAGGTAACCAACTGCGTAGCTTACACATAACACGATTGCCCGAACAGTTACTCTCAAAATCGGTGGTGCGAATGAATTCAGAGATTTTGAAAACCCACTCGACGTACTGATATCATTTCTTATTTCTAAAAGCTCGAAAAATCCGAAGAAGTCGTCTGAATTCAGTGAAGCACAAAAACGCTCAATTTCCATACCAGGTAGAAAGTACGGTTGAGGTCCGTGAAGAAAATAGTCAAGTTTTTCCTTCAGATTGCTCTAGTTAGAAGATCTAAGATGGACGGGAAGAGATTCGAATGGCTTAAGCCCAATATCGAAATGTTTTGACCCTTTTTGAAGGAGATAGATGAGAGAGCTTATGTAACTTTGCTTGCAACTTGTTCGGCGTTTTAATAGGTTAGAAAGGGGTGCCAAAGGAATTAGCAGTCGGTACGCAATTTTTTGAAAGATTATAGAAACATTCTTTTCACCGATCAGTTTCACTCTTTCGGATAGAATTTTGAATAAAAATCGGGATCAAGTAGTATGTCGTTACAAACAATTTTTTGCTCTATGATGAGCTGGCCAGTATTCCAGAATTCTTGACAGTTACAATCTTTTCTTTAGCTCTGTTTTTGGAATCGAGAAATAAGGACTGCGCTTGTATTTATTTATTTATAGTCATTCTTTAAAAATTGAGTAAATGATTCCAGATGTTACTTCAGCGTGTCTACCGGTCATCTAAGTCACCTTAAACTAATCTATTTTGAAAAGAGGTCATCTAAATCATATTTTTTCGCTGTAGGTTATCTACAAAAATTTTATTCTATTAAACAGTTGGGGAAAATACTACCACGATAACATAAGTTTAGTGTACAGACATCAGCCAATGAGTAAAAATGAAATAGAAAGAAAGAATAGGAATGCTGTTGAATGCGGTTATCGAAAAAATTATACAAAAATTAAATGGGGACTGCAGGGGGATCAAAGTGGATGAACGGTACTTAATCTAAGATCTGCAGATGACCTTATTCTGTTGAATAATGAAAAGGAAGCCCTGGAAAAGATGAGGGAGGAAATAATAAAAACAAGTAAAGAGGGGGGACTGGAAACCAATGAAAGGAAAACGAAAAGCATGCATAGCAAATGGCTACAACCTCGCAAACAAATTGTATTAGATGAAGTATAAATAGGGAATGTAAACTAATACAGTTACCAGGGAGAAATAGTAGCGTTCGAGGACAAAAAGAACTGAAATCGAGGAAAAACAAAGGTTGGGGGAAATTCTGGGCACCGAAAGAGATCTTCGAAAACAAAAAACTGAATTTGAACTCGAAAATAAAAATGCTGGACGGCTGTATTCTGCCAGTACTAACGTACGGAGCTCGAACATGGTCCCTGACTAAATCCCGAACACTAAAACTAAAAAGCACGCAATGGGCAATGGAAAGAAGGATTCTGGGGATAAAAAATAGCGACAAAATTAGTAAAATCAAAATAAAGACAAAAACGCAGAACGAAGATGTAGGGTCGATAATAAAGAAATTGAAATTCAAGTATGTAGGACACATGATAAGAATGGAAAAAGGTAGATGGAACCGGCTGGTCCCTGATTGGACCTCATTTGAAAACAATCGAAAGATGAGGTGGAGGGATGAAATTAGAAATCGGTTGGGAATACAATGGAAGAAATGCAGCTCGGGACAGATCTCAATGGTGGAGGATAGAATGGGCTGTGTGTATGAAAACTATATATACTGATACTAGCATGTAGAAAAAGTAAAGGCTGTTTTTCTTCTTCAAATGCTACAAGTGGGCAACAAAAAAGTAAGCAATCGGAGCGAGCAAACAATTTTTTGAGGCTATTGGAAAATTGGATAAATATCATCTGAAGTCATCTTTTTTTACTTATCAATTCTGATAAACGCCTTGCTCTATTCAAAATCTCAACCCTGCAGATCCACTTTAACCCATGCCGACTTTCCTCCTTTGAAGCTACTGAAAAACTGGATGAAGGTCGTCTAAAGTCATCATTTTTTACTTATCAATTCTGATGGACACCCTGTACTTGTAAACCTCTCCAACTATTTCCAGAGACTGGAAAATCGAATTTCAGTTGTTGGGAAATGCTGGAGAAACGTTGTTGTGTCAAAATTATTGTGTGTGTGTGGGGGGGGGGGGGTCTAACACTGAATGGAGCTGGTAGTTCCGAAAAAGATGATTGCGAACTCATTTCTACAAAATGTTAGTTGATATTCTCTATAGATTTCGATTCGAGTTTCTTTCAACAACGTGGGGAAAATTATTGAAGTTGGATTCCAAATTGGGCTGGATGTTCTTTTCAAAACGGTAAAAAGAAAATTCTCAGATTTGTCAGCCGATAACCTTGGAACTGGTGGATATCTTTTGTTACATCGTATATTTTATTTTATTTTATTACAGCATCGGATAGACATAATGGGAATACATTAGATACTTATTTATATTTTACTCAGGTGACCTACCATCTATCTCGCCCACCTTTGGGCATAGGCATCTGTCGCATTCTGCCAGTCTCCTGTTTAGAGCAGCGCTAGCCCGGTGAGGGCTGATATATCTTTTAATCTCTATGTCCACCTTGTGGGTGGCCTCCCTTGCTTCCGCCTCTTAGCCCGTGAGATCTAGGGAGTTGCCAGCAGGTTCCATTTATCCCTTGCCCCCCCCCCCCGGTCATATGTCATGCATACTTGAATTTAAGCCTTTTAATAGTATATCCAATGTCTTTAATTTTTGTTTTTTATTTTATTTTATTAATACTAATCTTTCAGCTTGACATGAAGTATGCTTCTCAGCATTGCATATTGGGTTTTCTTAAGTTTACAAGTAAGTCTCCTTGTCAAAGCCTACGTACGTCTGGCACCCATAGCCCAGCACCGGAATCATACATATTTCCAAAACCTTTATTTTAGTCTTGAGTTTTATTTTACGTTTTAGAATCGTCTTTTTGGCCCAAAATGCTCGCCATGCATTTGCTATTCTGATGCTTATTTCTTTTGATCCCCCCCCCCCCGTTGAAAGATATATTTTGGCCCAGATATTTGTATTCTTTTACTTGTTTGATTGTTAATTTCCCTAGTTTGATGAATTCGGCCCCTTCCGCGTTTGTCGCTATTTTTGGTTTTGATGCATTCTTGCTGGGGTCCACCTTAGCATACTCATCTTTTAGTTCGGTTCCCAGTTCGTTTATATTTTTACCAATTATTACTGTATCATCCGCGAACCTAAGATTGTTCAACATTTTCCTCCCTATTTTTAGCCCCAGCCTATCCCATTATAGTTTCCTGAAAATTTCCTCCAAAATAGCATTCATCATTTTTCGGGAAAGAGAGCCCCCCCTGTTTACCCCTCTCTGAATTGGAAAAATTTCACTTTTTTTATCTTAGCTTTCACGTAGGCTTCGGATTTTTTGTGTAATTTATTTATAGCCAGGATAATGTGTTTTGAGACGCCATGGTTGTAAGTGCTGCTGTCATGCTAATATGGACTACGGAGGCCTTCTTGAAATCTATAAAAAACCAAACTCACTTTCATGTTATATTTTTTCGTTTTTTTTTTAAATATTTGATTTATTGTATGTATGGGATAGTCCCTTCTGAACCCCGCCTGTTCAACCGGTTGGTTGAAATCTAGGGTCCTGTAAATTCTGGTTTTTAGAAGCATCATAAATATCTTGCATTAGAGGAAAGGCTTATGGAGCGATAGTTATGTATGTCCGCTTGATTACCCTTTTTGGATAGAAGTATTATTTCTGAGAGTCTCCAGCTGTCTGGTATCTCACCACCCCCTAAGATTTTGTTGAAACCTATTGCCAATGTGGGTGCCAATGATTTTATTAGCTCGTTTTCTATGCCATCCGACTATGATGCTGTGTTGATTTTTAGTTTTTTGACTACCTAAAGTACAGTAGACTCCCGATCATCCGCCCTAATTGTGGCTGAAGGTGAGGTGGATAACGAAAAGGGGGGATAACCCGAAAACATGTAATTTTGATCAAAAAATATTGAGAAATGGGGAAAACAATTTTTATTAAATCAGGTAAATTAGATTGTAAATTATTCTACGAGTATACCAGGGTGTCTTACGGTCATTTAAGTAATTTATTTTGGTAGAAGGTCATTTAAGTTTTTAAGTCATTTGAAGTTGTTTATTTTCAATCATGATCATTACAAATGTAAAACGCAGCAAATTATACCTTGAAAGAGAAAACAAATAATTTAGGATTGGAAAATTCTGTTATAATGACAGAAGTTTCGAAAGATCTTCACGAATCACAGAGTATGCTTCTCATACTCGTATTTTGGCATTTACTTTTTGGCGCATTCATAGCAAATTGGTGGGGGAGGGGGAGATCGTTATTTTTAAAATTCGATTTTGTTAGGCACTCTGATTATACAAAAAAATTAAAAATATTGAGAAATGGAAAAAACAATTTTTATTGAATCTGTCGATGGCTTTGCCTTAGCGTTCCCTACTTCATTGGCCATCAAGGTGATAGCCTTCGTTAGGATGTTACATATATTTACTCTGCATGTCCACCCCTTCCTCAAACTTGAGCACGTCCAGATTTTCTCTTCACAGTCTAATGGCTTCTTGATATTTGTATACTGGGATTATCTGTTGAGTAACCGGAGTTTATAAGGAAATCCACTCCCTTCAAACTAAAATTAAAGAGAGAAGGTAGAAGCTGCAGCCGAATTGACTGCAGCTTTTCAAAAGATAGTCTCAACCGACTTTCCATGTGCCTGAAGTGTCTTCTTGTTCAAATTTCTGATGAGTCGGATCGTTAGACGTGTCAATGTGAACCCGTACAAACTAAACTCGTTGACTTCTGAATACTTCAAGTTACCTGTTCATTCAAATTACCTTGAATTTTGTTTTAGTCGCCAGCGAAGGCCGCACCAGAAAGGTGGATCTGTACTCGGAGCGCAAAGAAATGGTCCTGGAAGACGTTGTGACACCGTGGGCGCAGTACGAATTCCGGCTGCAGGCGGTCAACGAAATCGGCTCCAGCGCGCCCTCGGAACCGTCGCCTAGAACAAACATCCCGCCCGACCGTCCATATCTGTATCCGTCGAACGTGGGCGGCGGCGGAGGCAAAATTGGCGATCTCACCATCACGTGGACGGTGTGTAAACTCTGCCTAGCATTTTAAGTGTAGCGATCGTAGGGTTGTAGGTTGGCGACGGAAACAGGTCGTGCCAAACTTTGTCGTTCTTTTATCGGGAGCTGATATATCTACATTCAGTCAGTATGGAAAGCGTTGTCGACAGCGTTGTCGACGGAGTAACGAATTCGCTGTGGCAGTGTATGAAGCAAAGCATAGCGACCTTGGTGGATACGAGTGTTTCCGGCGACGTGAAACGACAGATCGGACAGCTTCTGCTACGTAATATCGATCAGCTGGAGAACCAGCAGAGTCTGTCGGAGGAGAAGAGCTTGGACGAGCGAGTGGCGAATGTGCACCAGTCCTTGAGCGAGTTGCGGGAACAGGTGCATCATTCGGTGGACCGGATCGTGTCGATAGCTGAGAAAACGATGTGTGTGGACGAGAAGCATAGCAGTTTCAGGGACCGTGTCACCGTGCTCGAGGATAAAATACGTATCATGAATAATGTGAACTGCAATTTCCGCAAGATACTTAGGTTGGAGAACAATTTCCTTCGGGATTTGTTGCGAATCGATCGAGATACCCTGTACCGGATGCACAAGAAGCTGAAGATATTGCAAACCAAATTGAACGAGGGTGCCAGCTCGAATTCATCATCGGCGACGGTGATGGACGAACAGCAGTTGGACCGTCTGCAAATGGACTTGGTCCAGCCTGATTGTAATCAGCTGCTGAGGCGAACGAGTCCAACGTTGATCGAAATGGCAGAATTGTCGTCTGATGTCGCGAAGGAAGATATCCTTGCACTGCTCGATCGCGTGAGGAAACGCGCGATAACAGATTGATTAGATTTATTTTATTAACGCGATTTACGTATAATATAATATAATGAGTAGAAATATTTGAAGGTGTTCTCTTATGTTCCTCGGATTTATGAAACCGTTTGTTTCGTAGCCATTACCACCGTGGCACCAGAACGGCCACGGCATTCATTATAAGGTGTATTGGAGGCGACGCGGTGAAGAAAAGGAGTTCCAGACTTTCGAGTTGCGCAGTCCGACCAAAGAGGGCGTCGCGATTGTGCCAATTTCACCGGAATATTATTATACGGAGTACGACGTTAAAGTGCAGGTATGAAATTATGTTTTCGAAAGCGGATGTGGGTTCTCATGGTGTCGAATAGCCATTACAAAGACAATCGGCAAGAGTTCGAAAAGAGTTGAAATTTGATACAAAAGTCTACCTAACCTTCGTACTTGACTTGTTAAAGTTCCCGAGAATTCCAGGATTGCTTTGACTTCCAGAACGCTATATGGGTTCCCGTGATGTCGAATGGTTTTACAGTCCTAGCAAATTACAAAGAGAATTGGCAGAAATTCAGACAGTTGAGATTTGATACGTTAGTGTAACTTTCGTAATTAACATGCTAAAAGTTCCTGAGAACCCCAGGGGTGCTCTGAGGTCCAGGGTGTTAAACGTTCTCCAAAAATCGACCCCCGCATTGTTGAGAACTGTCAGTTCTATGGAGAAACTGTTGAGCCCAAATTGGTTCCGAGTTAAATATTACATTGTAAAACTCCCGTACCATTTTTATTCGCCCAAAATTACTCGAAAATGTGCGTCTGTTACTGTAATCCTCTGGTCTCGGTTTCGAGTCTCACCAGCGCCGGAAAGCTAGTGATATTCGAATACCCTCACTAACATCTTATCCAACCCAGCGACTACAGTATCAGTCGAGGCGGAAACATAACGCATCCTGTAACCCCCGCCAGTTTACACGAATAAGGCATTTCAATCGCAGGGCGTGTTACCACCGGATCAGAAAGATTGGTATTGTGCGTGTGCACGTGGACAGCTTACTCAACGTCGTACGTGACTAGTGCGTGAACTGCGACTGCACACGCTACGGTACAGAGACGGGACAACTCTGTCGCAGTAAAACCGGGTGGAAAGCAACGGCAGACTACCCCGACTAACCTACCCAGGGTGTATCAGAAACCGCAACTGCCAACATACGGTACCCGGAAAAAAAAAAAAACAATGCGGGAAATACCTTTGGACCCCTTTCACTAGTTAGTCGAATTATCACTGAACCCGAACATAATTTTTAATTGACCTTCTAAAAGTCCTCGCCGATCCGATATTACGTATCCCCCAGTTGTGGTGCAAACCCCTCCGAAATGGGTTTTTCGTATTTTTCTCAAAATCTAAATATCTCAGGCCCACTTTCCCAATCTCTAGTCAAACCTCTAGTTGGCTAACCTTTAGTTATTCTTATTCGGTACTCCGAGTACCCAATAGGTCATCTAGTACTTTAACCCCTAGATAAGCGCTAACTAGAGATTGAGAAAGTGGGCCTTAATTCTAGAATAGCACTTTATTAAGGTGTTGTACTTGAAGTTATCGACAAAATGATACCTCGTAAGGCATATTTACTCTAACAGTAGTCCTGAACGGGGGGGGGGGGTTGGTAGGTATCAAATAGACCGTGTACACTACTGCACATTACTCAAGTCTTATGGCAGAAAATATAGAAATTTTAGCATTTTTGTAATCTCACCAACGTCAGCAAACAGAAGGGGTATAAATTACTTGCGGACCCGTTTCTATAGAGGGCGCACGAGGAAAGGGACCAACAAACCAAAAATGAAATTTTGCAGGAGAAACATTTAATGTTGAAATAATTATTTTCTGAGATGCTTTTTAAAATTTTCAAATTACAATTCAAGGAACTGATTGGAATTGAATCGTAAGAGATCTGAATGCAGGTTATGATGACACGTCATGTCACGTCACGTTTTATTGTTTTATAGAGGTAATGGAAGAGTGGTCCGAAAGAATGAATTTTGAAAAATATAATAAGTTATGAAAGCGGAAATTTCTTCTGCACTCAGCCCTATCATAGAAAATTTTTTTAAATTTTCAAAAAAACCGAAAAATTGGAATAACTACCTATTTATTTTTAGTGTTTCTCGTTCAGTTCAAATTCGTTGTACAAATTTGGCGCTGACCCTCCGGTATCCGAGGTACCATTAAAAATTTTGATTTACTGTAGGGAGGCGTACTGGGTACCGAAAAATAAATGTGGTTCAGTTTTGACGACGGCTTTGAAACAGTCCCGAAAAGTTATATAAGTTTCACGAGGTCCCGGCCCGAAAGCTCACCGAAAAAATTTTCGCCGAACAAAATTTTTATTGTACAGTATTAAGAAATTTTCCAAATTTTCAAAAATAACAAATATTGACGTAACCACCAGTCCGACTCAATTTTTTTCTTCAAGTTCAAATACGTTGTCCAGATTTTGAGCTAATCCCAAGATATGATCGAAAATTTTGACACTTTTGTTTTTTTTTTTTGGAGGGGGGCTATATTGGGTACCGAAAAATGAGTGTGGATCAATTTGACGACTGACTTGAATACGTCTCGAGAAGTTGAATAAATCTCACGAAGTCCCGGCTCGAAAGCTCTACGAAAAATTTTTTGCTGAAGAAATTTCTAATGTATAGTACGGGAAAATTTTCAAAATGTTCAAAAATCGAAAATGTTGACGGAACTACCTATTTTAACTTGATATTTCTCGCTGAGTTCAATTACGTTGTCCAAATTTTGCGCTGACCCTCTGGTTCCGAGAAGAGATTGAAATTTTTGATTTTTTTCGGGGGGGGGGGGGGGCTATACTATTTACCGAAAAATGAGTGTTGATCAGTTTTGATGACGGAGTTGAATTCGTCTGTCTCGAAGTGTTGAATGGAAGATCTCCAAAAAATGTTCGCAAACAAATGATGGGAAAATTTTTAAAAATCAGGGAGAGACTGAGATGATTGCCAATTTTTACACAGTTTCGCTCGTTGAGTTAAAATTAATTGTCCAATTTTATGCTGACCCTCCAGTGACAAGATACGATCAAAACTTTGATATACGGGGTGGGGATGATGGTAATTGGGTTGAAAATTAAGTGTGGATCAACTTTGACGACATATTTGAATTCGTATCGAAAAGTAAGTTCCCCGAGGTCCCAGCCCGGAAGCTCTCCAAAAAATTGTTCACAAAAAATGCCTGATTGGTACGGCATAATTTTCAAAAATCAAAAATGTTAACGAGACCACCCATTTTTACTCAGTTTCTTTCGCTGAGTTCAACATTTTTTTATATCAGCTATTCTAATTATTTATTTTATAATCTTAATTTTAATTTAAAAATCAATTTAAATATATTTAAATTAAATTTTATTCAAATACGTTGCCGTATTTTGAGCGGACCGCCCGCTGCCGAGATACAATCGAAAATTTGTTATGTGGGGGGGGGGGGAGACGCTAGACTGGTTCTAAAATTGACTACAGATCAGTGATGACGAATTTGAATTCGTCTCGAAATGTTAAGTAATTTTCACCAGGTCCCGGCCTGGAAGCTCCCCGAAAAATTTTCCGCCGAAAAAAATGTCTGAAAAGTTTGGAGAAATTTTCAAAATATCCGAAAATCAAAAAAGCTGACATAATCACTTATTCTTATTTAAAATTCTCGCTGAGTTCACTGAGTTCAGATTCGTTTTCCAAATGTGGCGTTGACCCTTCGTTATCGAGATACAATTAAATATTTGGTTATGTTAGAGAAGGGGGGGAGGTATACCAGGTCTAAAATTGACTATATATCAGTTTGGACGACGAATTTGAATTTGTCTCAACAAGTTGAATAATTTTCGCAGGTCCTGTCCCGGAAGTTCGCCGAAAAAAATGCCTGATGTCGTATGGAGAAATTTTGAAAATTTTTGAAAGTCGAATAAGTTGTAATAACCCATTATTTGTGTTAAATTCTTCTAGCTGAGTTCAAATTCGTCGTCCAAATTTGACGTAATATTCCGTTGCCGAGATACGATCAAAACTTTGGTTATGTAGGGGGGGGGGGGCTATGCTGGGTCGAAAATTGAGTATGGATATTTTGACGATAGATTTGAATTCGTCTCCAGAAGCTAAATAATCTTTCACAAGCTTCTGGTCCGAAGGCTCTTCGAAAAAAATTTCGCCCCAAGAAATGCCTAATTTGTATGGAGAAATTTTCAAAATTTTGGAAAATCCAAAAAGTTTAGATCACCAGCGATTCCTATTCGTTTTTCTCACTGAGTTCAAATTCGTCGTCCAAATTTGGCGCTGACTCTCCGGTGCCTAGATACGATCAAAAATCTTGTTATTTGTTAATGTGGGGAGGGGGCTATACTGGGTCGAAACTTGACTATGGATCAGATTTGACGACGGATTCGAATTCGTCTCAAAATGTTGAATAATTTTCATGAGGTCCTGGCCTGAAAGATCTCAAAAATTGGTCGCAGAAAAAAATTATGGAAAAATTTTTTAAATGTTTAAAAATCAAAAAGACTTGGATAACCGCCAATTCTTACACAGTGTTACGCGCTGGGTTAAAATTGTTTGTCCAAATTTATGCTCACCCTCCAGTGACAATATACGTTCAGAAACTTTGATATGCGGGGTGGTGATAGGGGGATAACTGGGTCTGTTATACGGGGTGAGGGTGGGGAGTAACTGGGTTGAAAATTGAGTATGAATCAATTTTAACGACATATTTGAATTCGTCTCGGAAAATAAGTTTCACGAGGTCCCAGCCCGGAAGCTCTCCAAAAAATTTTTCACAAAAAAAAAAATGCATGTGTATGGCATAGTTTTCAAAAATTAAAAATACTGACGTAACCACCCATTTTTACTCAGTTTTTCTCGCTGAGTTCAAATACGTTGTCCGCATTTTGAGCTGATCGCCCACTGCCGAGATACGATCAAAAAATTTGTTATGTTGGGGGGGGGGGGAGGCTAGACTGGGTCTAAAATTGACTACAGATCAGTGATGACGACGGATTTGAATTCGTCTCGAAATTTCAAATAATTTTCTCCTGGTCCTGGGCTGGAAGCTCCCCAAAAAATTTTCCGCCGAAAAAAATACTTGAAAAGTATGGAAAAATTTTCAACATTTTTGAAAGTCAAAACAAGTTTTGATAACCTCCTAATTTTGCTCAATTCTTCTCGCTGAGTTCAAGTTCATTGTCCGAATTTGTCGCTTACGTTCCGTTGCCGAAATACAGTCGAAAATTTGGTTGTTGGGAGGGGGGGGGCTATGCTCGGTCGAAAATTAGGTATGGATATTTTGACGACAGATTTGAATTCGTCTCGAGAAGCTAAATAATTTTCACAAGGTCTCGGTCCGGAAGCTCTTCGAAAAAATGCCTAATGAGTATGGAGAAATTTTCAAAATTTTGGAAATCAAAAAAGTTGAGATCACCACCGATTCCTATTCCATTTTTCTCACTGAGTTTAAATTCGTTATCCAGATTTGGCGCTGACCCTCTGGTGCCGAGGTACGATCAAAAATTTTCTTATTTATTAATGTGGGAGGGGGTTATACTGGGTCGAAACTTGACTATGGATCAAATTTGACAACGGATTTGAATTCTTCTGGAAATGTTGAATAATTTTGACTAGGTCCCAGCAAGGATGCTTTCCGTAAAATTTTTTACTGAAAAAAATGCCTAACCTACAATGTATGGTATGCAGGAATTTTCAAAATTTTCAAAAATCAAGAAAGTTGAAATAACTAACTATTCCTGATCAATTTTTCCCGTTGAGTTCAAATTCGTTATCCAAATTTGGCGATGACGCTCCGTTTCTGAGATATGATCAAAAATTTTGTTTTTCGATTATGTTGGCGGGAGGGGGGCTATATTGGGTACTAAACTATGGGTGTGGATCAATTTTGATAACGGGAGGCCTCGGACCGGAAGCTCTCCGTAAAATTTTTCGTCGAAAAGAATGCCTGATGTATAGTTTGGCAAAATTTTCAAAATTCAAAAGTTTTAACGTGGCCACCTATTCCTACTTAATTTTTCTCGCAGAGTTTGAATACATTGTCCAAATTTTGAGTTAACCCTCTGGTCCCGAGATATGATCAAGAACTAATGTGTAGCATGGCAAAATTTTCAAAAATCAAAAATATTGACTTACCATCTATTCTTCTGTTCTTCCCAATTGTTCAGGCTAAGTTCAAGTACGTTGTGTGAATTTCGAGCTGACCACCGAAAATTATGATTTATTTTTGAGTTGGGGGGAGGGGTGGTTATACAGGGTACCAAAAAATGAGTGTGGATCAATTTTGACGACGGATTCGAATTCGTCTCGAAAAGTTGAATGAGTTTCACGAGGTCCCGGGTCTGGAAGCTCTCCGCAAACTTTTTCGACGAAAAAAATGCTTGATATGCGTAGAATGGCAAAATTTTCAAAAATCAGTAGTATTGACGTGACCAGCTATTCCTGCTCAATTTTTCCCGCTGAGTTCAAATACATTGTCCTGATTTTGAGCTGACCCTCTCCCGAGGTATGAACGAAAATTTTGACTTTATTTGGAGGGACGGGGGGCTATACTCGGTACCGAAAAATGAGTGTGGATCAGTTTTGACGACGGATTTGAATAATTTTCACGAGGTCCCTGTCTGGAAAGCTCCCCGAAAAAAAGGTCTGATGTAATAGTATCAAGAAATTGTAAAAATTTTCAAAAGTCAAAATTTTGACATGATTGCCTATTTGTACTCAATTTTTCTCTCTGAGTTCAAATTCGTTAGCCGATCTTGGCGCTGACCGTCCTGTGCCGAGATATGATCAAAAACTTTAATCCACGGGGGGGGGGGGGCTCTACTGTGTACCAAAATATGAACGCGAATCAGTCTTGAGGACGGCTTTGAAATGGTCTCGAAAAGTTGAATAAGTTTTACAAGGCCTCGGCTCAAAAGGTCCCCGAAAAATTTTTCGCCGAAAAAAATGCTTTATGTAGGTATAGTATGGCAAAATTTTCAAAAACCCAAAATATCGACGTAATTACCTATTCTAACTCCTTGAGTTCAAGTACATTGTCCAGTTTTTTAACTGACCATCTGGTCCCGAGATACCAATCGAAAATTCTAACTTTTTATTTGGAGAAGGGGGGCTACATTCGATACCGGGAAAAAATGAATTTGGAACAGTTTTGACGACGGATTTGAATTCGTCTCGAAGATTTGAATAATTTTCACGAGGTCTCTGTCTCGAAGGCTCTCCGAAAAAAAAAATGCCTAATGTAATACTTAGTATGGAGAAATCGTCAAAATTTTCAAAAGTCAAAAATTTTAGCTTGATTGCGTATTTATACTCAATTTTTTCTCTCTGAGTTCAAATTCGTTAGCTAAATTTGGCGCTGATCGTCCTGTGCCAAACTCCGATCAAAAACTTTGATCCCTGGGGCCTTATTGTGTATCAAAATATGAACGTGGATCAGTTTTGACTACGGCTTTGTCATCGTCTCGAAAAGTTTTTTTTTTTTTTTTTTTTTTTTTAAATATTTATTGTTAGGGCTATTTTAATTCTTTATATATTATCACATATTAAAAATTAAATTATCCTTATTTTTAATTTTTCTCGAAAAGTTGAATAAGTTTTACGAGACCTCGGCCCGGAAGCTCTCCGATAAATTATTCGCCGAAGAAAATTTCTGACGTAGGTACCTATATTATTATAGGAAAAAAAAAAAATCAAAATTTTCAAAAATCAAAAATATTAACGTAATTACCTATTCCTACTCAATTTTCCTCACTGAATTCAAATTCGTTGGCCAAATTTGGCACTGATCGTCCTGTGCCGAGATACGATCAAACATTTTGATCCGTTGCAGGGAGGGGGCTTTACTGGGTTCCGAAAAATAAGTGTGGATCAATTTTGACGACAGATTTGAATTCGTTTCGAAAATTTAAATAATTTTCACGGTAACTTTGAAATTTATTAGGAGTACAGCTGTTATTCAGAATTATTATTTTGGTAAGACGTTTCTCCATTTCCGAAAAGTGTCGAGATCAAGGGCGCTATAAAAAAAATTTGCGGATGGACTAAGAAAATCAGTTGAAGTGCTTTCTTTTTTCTTCGAAATTATACTCAAAACCATGATAATTAGTTCGGTGTGGGGGGAGGAGTGTTGGATATGGTCATGCAACGAGAATGCGAACATCTCTATTACTATTTTTCAGGGTAAAAGAAAGGTTCCTTAGTCAACTGAGCCATTAAACAGTTTGGTGGAAACTATAGCTACGTATCCAGAACCTTATTTTATGGTCTTCGTATCAAGGCCAAAGATGTCCCTAGCGGCTGAATTTTCTAGGAGATCTATTTATACGCCTGTTTCAGTGATAGAAACGGGCGTATTAAAAAAATTACTAGGATACCAAGTGGTTTCTCAGAAACGAAAAGATTACAGGAGAGTGTAAAGTGAAGAGACGCAACCTTCTAGTGGAGAGGCTAGGGGATATATCGTCATGTCAACGCATTTTATTATTTACATTTATTTTCTAAAAAAATAACGTTATTTTACGAACATTTGTGGAGATGACCCCCATGTTCCTTTTACCAGTTTCCTTCGGGCGGGCCGGACTACTGCAGAGGCTGTTTAAGATGGTCCTGGCTCACCCGCTGGTTATTCTCCTGATCCAGGTCTCCGGGTCCTGCGTCTCGACCTACAGCATACAACCTCGAAATTCCTACACCAATCTTATCCTAAAGAATTTCCATCAACTGATGGTACACTCCATACTCCATAGTATTTATTTTTTCTATCTCATTTCTTACGTTGAATGTTAACATAGGCTACCAACGAAGTCGGCTCCGGACCCGAATCGCCGATTGCCACCATTTACTCGGCCGAAGACATTCCACACATCCAACCGCAGTCCATATCCGCGATGCCGTTTAACTCGACCGCCATGAACGTCAGTTGGTCGCCGATTCCATTAACTCGAGAGCACATTCGCGGAAAACTGATCGGCTACCGGGTAAGTTTCGCTTCTCACGATGTACATCGCAGATTGTGCGACGTGCTCCCGGTTGTATCGAAGAAGTAAAAATAAAAATGAGAATGTGCTAATCTCGTATTTAAAATGTTTTGTCGAACCAGCTGAAATACTGGAGGCAAGACGCCATCGAAGACACCGCCGTTTACTACCTGAGCAGGTCAACCAGACCGACGGCACTGATTGTCGGCTTGCAGCCGAACACGTACTATTTCGTGAAGGTGATGGCATTTAACGGCGCCGGTGCCGGTCCCGAAAGCGAACGTATTCTGGGTGAGTACGAAATGACTCGCTGGTGAATGGTTGTAAGTAGGGGCGGGATTTCGGAGTTACTAACTTTCGTATCCGTTTGCAGAGAAGACGTATCGTAAGGCTCCGCAGAATCCGCCGACGTCGGTATTCGTGTACGGCGAGAATCCGTCGACTATCAGAGTGGTCTGGCGATACGTGTCACCGAACCTCGACGAAGAGCCGCTGGCCGGATATAAGGTACGTAGTCGTGTATTCTTGCTCGGAGATGGCTTTCTGCATGTCGAGTGCTTGTGTCTGTCGCTCGTGAATCGAGCTTGAAGTTGAATTTCTTCATTCTCTGCTTTGGAACTCCAAGTTAGTTCAAGATGAAGTCTGCAATGAGAGGTATTTGGCTTAAATCGTCAGGAATTGATGTTGCGAGTTAGTTTTGTAATTCATCCTCTGCATAAAATCTTAGTGTTTGTACAGTCATGCTCTCGTCCTTTAACCCCTTAGCCTGATCTTGGCCGCCGCGTTCGAGGGGTTGACCGTCGAAGTTAAACCCCATTGGTACGACTAGCCTTTACATGAAGTAGGCCATAGATGAGCTCAATCTCTGGACAAGAACTGAACATCAGGTCAGAGTGCGCTAGAAGAGTTCCTACCCGGTTTGAAGACCGATCAGTATTCTCTGAGAGATCTCGCGCGTCATTGTTTCACTTGATTCAGCTCCGACCCACAAGTCATAGGACAGCGGCTACGATGTTCTTATATAAAATTGGAGATGCCGGAGGACACCCGACTCAGTGGTTCGTTATTCTGTTTGGAACCCCTTCCAGATGAATAACCGCCGTTGGACGTGCCCCAGGGGATCAGTATCACCAGTAGTATCAGTTAATACTCGTATGCTGAATGATCTAGGCCGTGACGTGAAGCCACTTTGGATTTGCTGAACTACAACCCATTTCTATTTACTTGATTATTTATTTTTGTGTTCTGAATTTATTGGCTTCTTTTCAATTTTCGGGTTCAATAGCCATTTTAAAGTCTTCGGAGATAAAAGGGGGATTGTATTCAAGGGATCATGTTTGTAATTCTTTTCATCGTCATCTTTCTTTGGTAAATTGGGACGTGTAGATCGTTGATGTCCATCCCATAACACGCCCATTCTTTATTCATTCGGGTTCGGCTGAACGGTTACGACACCTCCTTGATCGGCGGATACTGAAGGAGCAGGCAGCCTTCGTCAGAGGAAGAGGCACTCGAAAGCAAATTCTAAATTCACGTCAGAGGATTGAAAAACACCGCGAATACAATGTGCCACTAGTCCCATGCTTCTTCCTGGATGATGACAGAGCGTTGGACTGCATTCAGTGGGGCAAACTCCGGCAAATATTGGCGAAAATGGGCGTACCAGAGCATTTAATAACGCTTATCCGGAACCTGTATGCTGACAGCAAGGCAGTTATACGGCTTCAAGATATCATTTCATCGAGTTCTCAGCCTGCTAAGGGTGTGAGACAGGGCTGTGTCTGATCAGAGCACATCATGAGGAGTAGCCTTGATGGATGCGATGGTGGTGTGCGAATCGAAGAAACAACTTGTGATTCGCTGATGACTCCACGCTATACGCCACAACGCAAGATGAAATGAAAATGCTCCTCGAAAGAGTGGAAGCGATCGGCAGAAGTTGTGGTTTCGCCCTCAATCGAAGCAAAACGATGGTCGTGGACAGGTCTGGAAAGTTAGAGCCATCCGACGGGATTCGCCAATACGACCTAGTCGAGCGTTTTGTATATCTCAGCTCAGCTCAGCGGTCGACTTCAGTGGCGGTAGTTAAAGATCAGGAGAGGAATCGTCCGATCCCGCGAGGCTGCGGTCAAACTCACCTCTATCTGGAAAGAAAGAGAATTAGCATTGCTACCAGGATGCGGTTCATTAAAGCACTCGTATTTCCAGTCTTGCAGGGTGACTACTTGGTTATTTTTTCCATTTTAAGTCATGTAAGGTCAGTTTTAGTCATTTCCCTCCCTAAACTGGTCATTTAAGTCATTTTTCAGGAAGTTTCTCCATCAAATTCTGGAAATTCTGCTGATTATGATGACAATTTGTTTTCTTCATTTTGTGCTTTTGCAGTGCAGTGTAAATAAATTTGAAATTCCATTTAACAGCAGATTGCAGCAAAAACCTTAAAAGCAACTCTAGCCAGTCAGTTGTGTCTAAGAAGGACAATGGCTGAATAGTATAAATCAATTAAGTGCATGAGTATAACGGGCAAATATAATAATAATAATAATAATAACTAGGGGGCTTCGCCCCCCCCCTTAACTCGTTTCGCTCGCGCCTCGCCGGTTCACCATGCTTTTCAGTCTTTCTGTCAGAGTTCCTTTTTCTGTTTACTGAGGCTCTCTGATAGTATCAGTAGTGCAAACAACTGATGAGTTACTCTAACTTTATTAATAACTTTCAGATCTTAATTTGACCTATTTGAGGTGGCTGAGTATGTTACATTCCTCAGAGTTCGCAGGTTGCTGTTTTTTTTTTTGCCCTATCGAAGCTTAGTTGTACAAATAACTGATGAGTTTCTGTACCTGCTAGAATAAGTCGTTCATACCTCCAATCATCATCCAGTCCTCCACTTAGTTTTCCCCCGATCACCCTCTTCCACCCCGAGTGCCCCATTAGGTCCACGTCCCCCCGACCACCCCACATCACTATGGCCTTCATTTATGTTCACGTACCACACCCCCACCAAGACCTCTTCACGCATCTACGCATTCCCCAATTAAGGCCTTAATCCTTCGCTACAGCCTTCCCCTTCCACTGCTCCTCCTCTACGACCTCCTTATCCCAACTCCCTCGAAGATCCCCTGGTCCTCTACTCAGGAGCTCCCACCACCATAACCACCCTTCCCCTTCAGACCGTTTTGGTTTTTAATATGAGATGGCTTTCATTTCCCTCCCCAGTCCCTCTTCCAATAAAGACTTCCTCCTCCACCAGGACCTGTTACTCACCATGACCCCCCCCCACCACCCAAGGCCTTTATCCCCCTCCTGAGGCCACGCCCCCATGGATCTGCTTCCCATTCTGGAGCTCCCTCCACCATGAACCACCTCCTAGGGGTAGGCTACCCATGGAGAAATAAGCAATTAGTGGGGCAGGGTAGGTGATCCGCAGTCTCTACTCCCTCCCAATGGCGGCCTTAGTCTCTCTCTACAGCCTTCCTTTCCGCGGCTCCATCACCCTACGGCCTCCTCACTCAACCACCTCGAAGACCCTCTGGTCCTCCAACCAGGAGCTTCCACCACCATGACCACCCCTCCCGCACAAGAACCCTTCCCCTCAAGACCCCATCCCCGGGACCAGAACCTTCCGCACCATGGCCTTCATTCGCCTTCCCGGCCGCCTCTCTCACAAAGGACTTCCTCCTCCACCAGGACCCCTTCCTCACTATTACCCCCCCACCCCACCCGGGCCTTTCCCTCCCTATACAGTCCCCGCCACCACCGTGGTTTTCCTCCCCTTCAGGAGCTCCCTGCTCCACCATGAGTACCTCTTACACCCCAGACCTTTATCTACCAAAATTTTACTGCCCCTCTAGGATCTTCCCCCACCACTACTTCCTCCTTCCACAATGGCCACCCTCCTACCAAGGATTTCCTCCGCCACAAGAACCTCTCACCCACCACTCCGTCCACCGCCCACGCTCCCACAGAGGCCTTCCTCCTCTTTCAGGAGCTCCCTTTCAACCATGAACCCCCTCCTGAGGGTAGGCTACTCCTAGAAAATTGAACAATCAAGGGGCAGAGTAGGCAACCTGCAGTGACTTTTGATCTTGAAGATTATGGGTAATTATATCATTTTATGTCTTATTATGTCAGTTATGTCTTGGAGATCTTTTATGTTAGAACAGATTATGTCCTTGAAAGTAGCTGATCTGCCCCTGCAATTTTTCTAATTTGTCGGTAGGCAACCCGCAGTGAGTTTTTTCAGGAGTGGGAGGGGGAGGAGTTTTGGTTTTTAATATATAGAGAGATAATAATAATAATAGCTTTTTATTAGGATTGGTATAAACAGAAACAAAAATTGTACATAAGTTTATCTGTTGTAATGGGCTCAGTTTCGGGCATAAACCTCCCCAACCCTATAACAAGCAACGTGACAAGAAAATTGAATGTTGTGTTAATTTATCTCCATTTGTGACCTGGAATCATGAAATGTGCCTCTCGTGTGAAAACAGGTTTTCGAGTGGGATGGTGGTAATGGTGTGCAGAGATGTACATAGTGTATACATCTGTGGTGGTGCGTTTACGCGTTGCTAAGACAACCGTGTTTCAAATTCTTGTTCTCTGTCATTCCCATAGGCCCGTTTCACATGACGCCATTAAAACGGATGTTCTTAAACTTGTGACGTAATTCTTAAATTCAATTTGTAGGAAAACTAAAGTCTGGTCCAGTTAAGAAACATAATTTTTTCACTGCGCTGATAACGTGTTCTTGAACTCGTCCTTCCCCTCCAACTTCATAATGCTCATTATCTGTGTGTATTGCGGGTTGCAAATTAGGTTTCTTTACTGGACCAGACTTTAAAGAAGATAGGAAGTTGCCTGAAAAATGATTTTTTGATACCAGAGGCACATTTCATGATTCCAGGTCACATTTATTTAAAAATTGAAGTTGTTTGCGGTGAGGAGGGTTAAAAATGTATGATGACGAGTAGTGTGTAAAGAAAGAAGCACAAAAAAAAAAGGAAAAAATTGTTAATGGTCTTCAATTTAGGTAATTTTTCGGTCATTTTCCAAATTTCATAAGGTCATTTTTGCATTTTTTTTTCTCCCCTTGGAATTGTAAGTGGCCATCCTGCTATTCCTATTAAGTTTTTCTCGCTGAGTTTAAATTCGTGGTCCAAATTTGACGCTGACCCTCCGTTGCTGAGATTCGACAAAAATTTGCTTATGGGGTGGGGGAGGCTATACTGGCTCAAAACCACTCTATGGGTTAATTTTGACGACGAATTTGAATTCGTCTCGAAAGTTGAATTATTTTCACCAGGTACTGGCCCGGAAGCTCTCCGAAGAATTTTTCGCCAAAAAAATTCTTGATGATAGAGAAATCTTTAACATTTTCGGAAAGCAATTAAAGTTGAGATATCCACCTGTTCCTAGCGCCAATTTTTCTCGCTGAGCAGTGCTCACTTTCCGTTTTCGAGGTACGATCAGTTTGTTTTTTGTTGTTGTTTTTTTTTCAGGGGGGGGGGCGAGGCTTATTAGGATCGAAAATTAACTATGTCTCAGTTTTGACGACGGATTTGAATTCGTCTCGAAAGTTGAATTGTTTTCACTAGGTACCGTCCCGGAAGCTCTCCGAAAAAAATGCGAAATGTACGATGAAGAAATTTGAAATTTTCAAAATATCAAGAACGTTGAGATAACCACCTATTCCTAGCCAATTTTTCTCGCGGAGTTCAAATTCGCTGTCGAAATTCGGTACTCATTTTCCGTTTTCTATGTACGATCAAAAATTTGTTTTCTTCTCTTTTTTTTTGGGGGGGGGGGGGCTTAGCAGGGTCGAAAATTAACTATGTATCAGTTTGGACGACGGATTTGAATTCGTCTCAAAAGTTCAATAGTTTTTACCAGGTACCGGTCCGGATGCTCTCTGAAGAATTTTTCGCCAAAAAAATTCCTGATCATAGAGAAATTTTCAAAATTTTCGAAAATCAAAAAAGTTGAGATGACCACCGATGTCTATTCAATTTTATTCGTTGAGTTCAAATGCGTTGTCAAAATTTGGCGCTGATCCTTTGTTTCCGAGGTGCCATCAAAAATGAGGGAGATGGGGGCTATACTGGGTCAAAAATACTCTATGTAGAGATTTTGACGACGGATTTGAATTCTTCTCGAAATGTTGAATAGTTTTCACCAGGCCCCAGCCCGAAAAATCTCCGAAAAATTCTTCGCCGAATAAAAATGTCCAATGTATTGTAACGAGATTCGCCCCGAAAACGTGTCGATCTTTCTTCGCTTATCTCGAACATTCGGGATTATTCGCCACAGTATAAATAGTATGGAGAAATCTTCAAAATTTTCGAAAATGAAAAAATATTGAAATACCCTTCTATTTCTACTCAGTTTTTCTCGCTGCGATCAAATTCATTGTCCAAATTTGGCGCTGTCCTTCCGGTGCCGAAATACGATTAAAAATTTGGTTGTTTGGTGTTTGGGGGAGGGGAGATTTATGCTGGGTCGAAAATTGACGATGAAGCAGATTTGATGACGGATCTGAATTCTACCCGAAAAGTTGAATAATTTTCACCAGGTCGTGCCTCGGAAGCTCTTCGAAAAAATTTTCGTCAAATAAAATGGTATAATGTGGAAAAGTTTTCAAAAATTAAAAACTTTGAGATAACGATTCTTATACAATTTTTCTCTCCGAGTTCGAATTTGTCGTCCAAATTTAGTTTTAACTCTTCAGTGCCGAGATACAATCAAAAATTTGGTTGGGTTGGGAGGGGGTTATACTGGGTCGAAAATTGACTGTGGATCAATGTTGACGACGTATGTGAATTTGTCTCGAAATGTTGAATAATTTTCACTATGTCTCCGCCCGGAAACTCGCCGAAAAAGATGCCCAATGCATATATTTATAGTATAAAGCAATTTTCAAAATTTTCGAAAATCCAAGAAGTTGGGATAGCTATTTATTCGAGGGTGACCACTTGGTCATTTTCCCCCTAACATAATCATTTAAGTCATTTTTCGGAAAGTTTCTCCTTCAAATTCTGAAAATTCTGCTGATTATGAAGAAAATTATGTTTTCCCTTTATTTTGTGTTTCCGCTATACAGTGTGAATGAAATTGAAATTCAGTTTGACGGCAGATTGCAGCAAAAACTTCAAAAGCAACTCTAGCCAGTTTGTTGTGTCTGAGAAGGATAATGACTGAGAATTATAGCATTTATTTAAAAATTTTAATTTTTCGTTGGGAGGGGGGGGGGGTTGAAAAAATATGACTAAAAGTAGTGTGTAAAGAGAGAAGTACAAAAAAGAAGGTATAAATCGCAAATGGTCTTCAATTCTGGTAATCTTTTGTTGGTTTATTTTTCAAATTGAATAAGGTCATTTTTCTATTTTTGTTTTCTTTGAAATTTGGAGTGGCCATTCTGGTCTTGTGGTATGGCTGCGAAACCTGGAGTATCAAGGCGGATAATCAAAGGAGTAGTGACGCAACTTGAAATGCGAGTATATACGGCCGGAAGTTACTGATACTGTGGACTGCAAAAAAAACAGACCCCCCCCCTCCCAAAAAAAAGTTTTCGTCTTCGAAAAGTTATCCTTCTGCTACAGCAAGATCATACAATTCTTTGGACATATAACGAGAGGAATGGGTGATAACTTAGAGAAACTGGTCGTCCGGGGCCTGAGGGAAAAAGGTCACGAGGATGGTCACCGAAACGGTGGAGCGGTCACCGAAACGGTGGAGCGATCACCTCGAGAGGTAGCACATATGACGATCCATTGGCTGACGTGACTGGCGGACGACCGCGAGATCTGGAGAGGCATAATGGACCGGGCCACTAAACGCGCAGTCATGAGCGATGGACTATGCTAATGATCACTTATGAACCACCCATTTCATTTTCAATTCCTATGGGTTTGATATTACCCGCAAATTCTGCCGTATGCTGAGAGGCTTAAAACATTTAATATCCTCCTGTTTTTACGTTGTTTTTTCGTTCGGAAGTTACAAGGACTGAGTGTGGTAACTTGATTGATCCGCAGGTTCGCGTGTGGCCGATGGGCGAGGACATTTCCAGAGCGCAAGATACGATCGTGCCGCTTGGCTCGGAGTTAGAGGCTTACGTCAGGAACCTGTCGCCCGGCAAGCGCTACGACATCCGAGTTTTGGCCTTCTCGAACGGCGGAGATGGTCGCATGTCGTCTCCCACCGTGCACGTTCAATTGGGTAAGTGCTCGATGATTCTGTTAACGCCGAAAAATGGCTTCGAACATGTGGGAAGGTCTTTTACGGGCGAGAACTTTCTTCACTGCCCCAAGAAGGCCGTGATTTTTTCTTCTTTTTTTTCTCTCTCTCCTAATGTATTCGGTTTTGTGTTGGCAGGACGCGAAGAATCGTTCATCAACTCCGGTAGCAGAATCGCTAACAGTCTCCTTGCGATCGCTTTAGTACAAGTATTGGCTACTTTTAATGTTTTAAGGTTGTTCTCGTAATTCCTTCTATGACGCGGTGGAGCCGCGATGACTCGAACCGAATCTCCGTAGTCTGGAAAATGATTTGTGAAAGTTGTTCTCCAGTGTCGAGTTATCGCACTTCCGCCGCAT
This sequence comes from Acanthococcus lagerstroemiae, assembly GCA_031841125.1. Lineage (NCBI taxonomy): Eukaryota > Metazoa > Arthropoda > Insecta > Hemiptera > Eriococcidae > Acanthococcus > Acanthococcus lagerstroemiae. The sequence continues at coordinate 39,377,680 of CM063112.1, forward strand.
TTTATATCTCCGAACTGCCTTGTGAATCTGATGTAGCATGGTGTCTACCAGTCATGAACTGAAGTCAGTGGTCATGAAAGTCGTGAGAAAATCATTGTTACTTTCAGGTTTTCTCTCTAATTTATGGGTGGGGGGGGGGTTACGAAATTATATATGAATTCAATTGTATAGAGGAGAAGGCACAGACGCGATACTCCATTTTATTTTTGACTTCTGAACAAGAAGTTACTAGTGAAAGGTTGTGATATACTCGGGATATGTGCATGGATACCTGAAACTCCTGTCCCTCCGGTCAGTGATGCGATACTCGAAAGGGTAGTTTCCGGAACCGGGGGTGCAGTGTCATAGGGATCACTTTGGCATGCGTGCATCGCCATACGTCCCACCACACCACCTGAAATCCTTGCCAATATCTCCCGATCGTTCAAATTAGAATAATGTGAAAACTTTTCGCGATATTTCATTTGTTCTAAACCGGATAATTTTTTTTTTTTTTTTTTTAATGTAAGGTAGGAACGTTGTACCCTTATTTTATGACGAAAAAAAAATACAAAAAATGAAGAACGAGAGTTTTGAGGAGAAAAATTGAAGAACTAGAAGAAAGATCTGAAAGAAACCTAAATATTAATTCTTTACAGGTTGATTTTCTCTTACTCTGGCTTCCACTTCCACTAGCAAGAGAGCCAGGGTTAGTAGGTAAAATAAATTTTAATTTTACATGCTCATTTTTCATGTAAAATAGTCGATGTAAAATAACTTTTTATTTTACATTTTACATGTAAAATAAATGTAAATTGGAGTTCAATTTTTCCTACAGTCAAAAATAGTGATCTCCTTTGTCATTCAATTTTATAATTTATACTCAAATTTACTATTGGTAACTCATAAGAAAGTAGAGTGTTGTATGGAGATGGAATTACAAAAGATAAAGATAAAACAATTTTTAAAAAATTGAGCAATTCAGGCCAAAACAAATTTTTGTCAAACTTCTTAAAATTTAAACTCAAAATAAAAATTTTCAAAGCACAAAAAATTATTATTGTTAAATCTTATAAATTCCATTACAAAAAACATCAAGTTAAAAGTCATCGGAGTTTGTGATATCAGCAATTTTTACTTAAGCTACTCTATTTGTTTTATTTTACCGTCAAAATTTAATTAATTTCATCGCAATTATTCATTTCATAATTCCTTTTCAATTTTTCATTCTCATTTCTTATCATATCATTATCTTCTATCAATCGTCAATTATGTTGTTTTTTCGAATCTTACATCGATTTTACATTTTACATTCATTTTACGTAAAATAAATCATTTTACATGTAAAATGCCAAACCTGAGCAACATCATAACTCGACGTTGAGTAAAAACGATGGATTTCGTAACATTTCTTTGAAATAAACAACGAATTTTGCCACCAGTCAGAAAAAACTCAATCCAGGTCTGTAGTTGAGACCGACAGGTAATACTAGATAAAATTTGCAATCGATTGGGACCTCGCGGAGCCTTCAAAGTGCACAATTTGCCGAGTTATTTGTATTTAAAATTGAAATTTTGTGTCAGTTTTACACGAAGAACTTTGAACGCATTTTTTCTCAAAACTTTGTTTTTTTGAAATCTGAATCTCAAATCAACTCGGCAAATTTTGCACTTAGAAGGCTCCGCAAGGTCTCAGCCGATCAGTATTACAGGGTGACCAGTTTCCGGAAAACCGGGAAAAGTCGACGAATGTGAGCACGCTTGGAGAAGTCAGGGAAAAGTCAAAGAATTTTGAAAGAAAATCGAAAAAGTTAGGGAATTTTGAAGAAAATTTTATGATGTGAAAGTATTGTACCTACGATTTTCTGTCAAACTCAATTGAACATTTTGTTTAAAAAGTAACTTGTTTGTTATGAGAAATTTGGAAAATGGACTGGAAAAGTCAGGGAATTATTTTTAGGGGGGGGGGGAGGGGACTGGCCATCCTGTATTACCAGGAATGGTCTTAATATTTCAAAAGTGGGACCTTGCTAGAAAAAAAAGTACGCAAATGGACACGCCTGCCTCGTCTCCGACTTGGTGCACCTTTTTCTTATTTCACATTTTGGGTTGTACCGCAGCTTAGAAGCGTCCCCATTCTTTATTATATCTGTGGCATATTCTCGAAGCGTACTTCTATCGATTTCCGTCAAAAACTAGAAAACGGTCATGTCGATTTTTTTTTCCGCTCTACAGACAGCAAACTGAAGTTCGCCGACTTTGTATACCTTCTCTCAAATTGCATAACAAATTCTCTCCAAATTTTATTTGAAAAAATAAAAAATTGAAAACAATTTTTTGAATGTGAACTCCGTAATATTAACAAAGGAAAAAATTGAAGCAGTTCACTGAAACATCAAACCTGACGTCAGTAGTCTAAACCCATGAAAAAAGTCATGAAAACGTCATGAATTTCACAAATTTGTATTTGGTAGACACCCTGCGAGACATCACCGAAACGATCTAATCTAGAGCTGCAAAACGAAAGCTGAGCAAAAAGAAGTTGAAAACCAACTTTTAGTGTGGGGGAGGGGGTGTTGGATTGTAGGCTGTAAAGCATGTTCTTCTGTAACTTACTAAGAATATTCTGAATTGAAAATGCTGTCATTGTGTAACTTGTTCACAGCTTATTGAAGAATTTTCTCGACATTTTAGAGAATATTCTCAGCATACTATTGATTATACTTGGCATAGTTGAGAATATTCTCAGTATTCTGGGGAGTGTACTTAGGTTGAAAAATGTTCGTGCTTCCTCAGAATCAGGGGGATTCCGAGCATTTTTCAGGGGAGTTGGAGCCAAAGCCGAAGTGGAGCCGAAACTCTGAAAAAATTATTCGCTTGAGCCGGAGCTCGAAATACGCTCCCAGTTGCCTTTTCTTATTCTCCCCCTTGACCTGACCACATCTCTTCATCCCTCCCCTTTTGGACCCCTTATACTCCTCTACACCACTGTGCCCTTCTCCTTCTTGAAAATAATCAGAGACGAAGCGAAAACCATATTTTTGGCGGAACCGAAACCTGATTGTCGATATTTTAAAAATTTGAAAAATATCACAGATGTAGATCACAAGATCATCTCGGTAGAAAATAGATCGTCGACTATAATCTGTGATCGTAGGTTACAATTTTGCTCAATTTTTGATATTAAATTATTTTAGAAGTTGGAAAATGTCCTATTCAGATCATAAATCTAATGATCTCTTGATCATCTTGATCATCATCATGATAATCTTTTTGATTCACAGATCATGTAATCTTTCTCATTCCTTTCTAAGATCAAAAACATCTCAAGAATTAGACAAACTCGTGATCTAAGTATAAAAAATCACAAGATAAGATTATAACATGTTTCATGATACAACTTTTTTTTCTCTTTCAATAATAGTATTTGATCTGAATTTTTGTGATCTTTTTCAATTCCTGATATTAGATCCCCACTGATCTTACCCATCCTTGAAATCTAACTTTTTTGTGGTGGGGAGAGGGGGCCAAACTGCGAACGGAAAACATATATTTGTACAATCAGAACCGAGTGAAAGCTTTCGTTTTGTGACGCCAATCGAATCTCCTTTTTCAACGTCGGAATCTCGAATTGGATTTTTGTAAATTTTTTATTTCGTGACTCGTGAATTTGATTTTAAGTATAATCAACCCTATAGCCTTCTAATTCAGTGATGATCCTATGATCCTGATCGTTGCCATAATGGGATAAGTTGATTTGTACCAGCGTGCCGAATCATTCCAGTTGACTCTCCGGAAACATGTGATACATTTTCACGAATAAGTTTTGAAATTCATGTATTTTTCTTGATAACTTTCATTGTGATATGTTCTTTTTTTTGTAAGTAGTTCTGGTAGCTAACACTTCGTATACATTCAATTTGTGAGATTTTTCTATTTTTCTTTTTCCCTCTGCCATACTTATAAGAAACGAGCGTGATTTTTTTCTCTGTACATGTGATGTTTTGTATTATTTTACGTATTTGTAAGTTTTTTTATACTTTGTTTGTTTATATTACACATGTACACAGGGTTTTCAAGTAATATTAGAATGTACTCGATAGGATATTACGTGGTCGTGGACTTCGAAGTCGACAGTTGTGAAGGGCATACCGAACGGGCGCAATCGGTTTCTCAAAAAGCGGTAACTTGTACACGGGTATTTGCGGGTACAAATGATGTGAACGAAGGTTCAAGTTCTGTATGTGTGTTGTGCACCCGATACGTATGCAGATACCCACACATAATTACACCGAGTGATAATATCGCATATATGAGCGAGAACCCGCGTCTTTCGATTAGTTTTGGGTTCATTTTCACCTCGTTTCCTCGTGGACTGAATTATTTTTCCGGCCTGTCTACTTGTTAGCTCATTTTGGAGGAACTTAGTCGCGCCAGTCCCGGAATGCCATTTCGAATTTTTTCGACCGCATATGATGCTTGAAAGTCATCTAACATTGAGGAATGCGTGTTCTTACTTACTGTACCAGTTGAACCGTCCATTACGTTTAGTTTAAATTATTTTGTGTATTGTTTTTATAATTACCTGATTTTTAATAAAATAATACGCACTTTCGTAAGTACCTCGTTCTAACTTTTCACAGGTGCTGGTTAACGTATTACTGGCATGGACCAATTTTCTTTGAAAAGAAAGAGGTGGGCCTACCAGTAGCTAGGTCCTTGAGAGAACCTGTCTATTGCAATGTATAGGTATTGTGGAAAAACTGGCTATTGTGAGTTGTGGAAAGAAAAAAGGAATACAAAGGTAAAAGGTAGAAAAACTCTTTAAAGTGAAATTTCGGCAGGTCATTTCACAAATAATGTGCAGTACTGTACAGGGTATGTACTCGTATATTCAAGATTGTCCGTGTATACCAATATTATCTTCCCAATTCATAAAACTTCACGTTGGGCGGGTGTTCTCACGATGATAGTCTTGTACGTCGATTCACTTCGTTTTCTTATTCGTTTCATGTTCCTGTTGGCGTCATGACTGCTTTTCTTCTCTTTCTGAGCCAGATAATTTGATTACCTGAGAAATGTGGAAAACCTTTGGTTTGTGGAAAATTTTCCTCAGCCTCTCAAGTTCCACTATATACAGGTTTCACTGTATGATTATTGTTTTCGCTGTTTTCTATTAGATCAGCTAGAAATATTGGTTGTTTTCAGTGTTGATTACTCGGAATTGCACTTCTGTCCATTCACATTCACAAATGAGGAAAATTCTGACCTTTGTGCATAAATCATTTTTCATTTCCAATTGTAGTATACATTCACTGTAGCTAATCCAGTGATGAATAACGAACGGGAAAGAAATAATTCAATTTTATTGGGATTGGAAGGACTTGAATATTAACTTGAGTCGTATCATCGGTTTGGTTTGATTTGAAAAATAAAATTATAGTCCTTTCGGGAAGCTGAATGCGCTTCTTTTCTAATTTGCTCTCAACCCGAGCACTGGTATCCACCCTTTTCGAGCATTACCTCAGAGACGTCGGGGAGGCTGCTAGGGCTGTCTTAGCCCTCTTCACTTCTGGCCGAAAAACCGGTCTAGGTCGAAATCTGGCGAGTTGCTACGTGGGATCGAACCCGGGAGCTCCAGATTCCGAGACCAACGCGCTATCCACTCGGCCAACCAGACTTCTTGGCGTAAGGGTAAACCATAATCTTGAAGCTAAATGCCCTGACTGTGATACTAGGAGCGTAGGAGCTGTATTTTGTTTATTCCTAGCCGTAACATACGTGGAGAATAATGAATAATCAAATAAAAAGGCTCAATTCGTTTAGATTTCACTGAAAAAAGTTAAGGTCCTTTTTATAATATAATTCTTATGTGAATAGGACCTTCTTAGTTTTCATTCATTTCAAAACTTCGTAAAAGTGATTACAAAAGACATTAATGTCCCTTTAATTAGAAAAATATGCAAAATATAATGCGTAGATGTTTGTTTTATTCAATCACACTAGTACGAATTAGAAAGCATTCCAGTAATCAAATTTTTTACCACAATTTTGAATTTATACATTATGATCACAAGTGGGAAAACGTACCCAACTCTGTTTACGTACTCAAGGTCCGATTCGTTGTTATTGTTTTATGTCTGCGGGCTGCAGCGCTTCGTTTTATACGGCGTCTGATTGGCTACCGCCCTGCCACATCAAATATGGATGCCATTGCAAGTTGATGATTCATGTTTGTTCCCTGTTCGTCGTTTTCACGTTTCAACAGTGCTCAGTGCTTAGCATAATTACCAATTCGGCGTTCAAGCGCGTGTTCTCGATTTTTTATGCCAATGTGCTGAATTTTCTCTTGTAATTTTCATCAGATTTTCTGTAGCCGTATTCTCGTGTGTACTAACTGGGTATGGATTACGATATTTTCTATGTTCGAGCCTGCTTTACAATTGCATCAAATTTCCTTGGGAGGATGCGAACAGTGCATTCCGACTTGACAGAAATTTAGCGAAGTAACAACGAATACAGCTTGAATTCATTCAGTTGAACGTGAAAATAATCGGTAAGAAATTAATTATCTACATACCTTGTGTCACGAGTCTAAAGTATTTAATTGAATGAAGCACTTGTAAGCACTATGAATTGAGGGTGTGAGTTGTGCTTTTTTCTCTTTTTCTTTTCGAATGTGGTAAAAATGAAATCAAAGTTGTGTTGATTCTTGTGTCCTTCATTGGGGAAATTCCGACACGTGAACTATATCTCGTAGCTGATTTACCGAGTTATCTGCCAGCTCAATAATTAGACTGCGTAATTGCATTTCACCGGGCAACTATAGAGTGCTGATATATTTTGCCGAAGATATTGTTGGGCTGTTTTGTATCATGAAATCTAATTCGGATTTTGTTTTTTTCGTGTCAAGAGTGATGCCAAACATCACAAAAGAGTGCAACTAATCGATCATCCACAGTATAGAAAAATGTATCGTTTGTTTTGCAGTGTTGGGAGAATCTGTCTGATCCTCTGATCCGATGCTTCTGTGTAAGGCGTAAGAAGAGAAACAAGAATAATCTGCAATGTCAATTTGTGGTTTATTTAAAAAGGTACACAACTATTGACTTTTCATCAATAAACGTGTATTGAATTTCAATTTTAGAATCTCTAAATTGATTTTTGTTTTGTTTTGAGATTAACTACCGATTTTTAATTCTCAGATGTTCGCGTTCTGATCCGATGGTTCTGTGGAACGTGGAAGGCGTAAGAAGAAGAACAAAATAATGTGTAATATCAGTCAGCGGTTTGTTTAAAAAGGTACACAACTATTTACTTTTGATCCATAAACTTTTATCGAATTTCAATTTTAGAATTTCTAACTTGATTTTCTTTTCTTAAATTTTGAGATTAACTACGTATTTTTAATTCCCAGATGCTCGCGTACAAAACACATACGGAACGATTGAAGATACCGAAGATAAAGGCGCCAGCTTACGAATTTCCAATTTGCAAATGGTCATTCAACCGAAGTCGATGCTAGGGATGAACGAGACAACAACAGAGGCAAAAAATGGAGATACTAGCTCTGCCAAGTGCTGAAGTATTGGTTTAGGTCTGTAAAAATGTCTCTTATTTCTTACTACATCGTGTCACCGTAAAGGGTGTTGATCTAGGTGCCGTGAGATTTTAAGCTTGGTAGTGTCCTTGCTGGCAAATGACAAAGTGACTGAGAATGGTAGGTTAGTGATGTTTACTGCACCGGTGTATCAGAATCGAGGCTCCGATTTCACTTTTGCAATATTTCAGACATGTTAGGTTCCGCAGTGCAGTCAGATCCTTGAATATGTTGTAAGCTGGAGGCAGTCAGTGCAGCAAACAAACCATCAACCGATTCCGTTTCATCCACAACCAGCAAAAGTAAAAATAATTTTGCTTTTGCTTGTTCTGAATCGAACGTAATTGGCTGAAAAGTTTGTTTGCTGTGTAGACTGCCTCCCGTGTACAACCAGTTGTGATTCGTCGATCTGCTATGCAATCTTCTCTGCCATCTTGATGAGATGGATATTTTCAAACAAATTCTTATTTATAAGTTATTACCTCATCATTTTGTTTGCTAGGTAATTTTGATTTCTAGTTGTAAAGTTATTCTAATGTTTACTCTAGTTCGAGTTGACATGGGTTAGCGAGGGTCTGGAGTTGTTGCAATGCCTTCTCCCGGCCTGCGTAGTTCTGTCGCATCCGTGATTTCGTACTATTTTGGACAAGAGGGCTGCGGGAAACGTACGGTTCAGTGAAGCGATAAGACTATTTGCCCTGGTTATAGGTGCAAATACAAATGTGGGGGCCAAACATTTTTAATAATAGCAAAATTATACCTGCTTCTATTATCTGTTATTTCTTTGGCAAGTCTGGGGTGCTTTTTTGGGAGATCTGGGGTGTTACAGTCCCAACCCTCACATGTTTGCACCTATCACCCTTCTCTATGCTAAGCCCCGCATGTTCATATCTACAAGACCTTATTTAACCCATTGATCTGCCGCTATGTTCTAGCATCGGGTTAGTTGAAAACTAACACAGGCAACAGTAATGTCTGTGGGGGACTGCCCGCCCTTTGCAGTGAACGGGCAGTCAGTGGCGAATGTAGTGGGGACCAGATTCTTTGATTCTTGATTTCATAGGTTCATTTCCATTGATTTGGTCGGCGCTGATTGAGACTTTCCTGCCACAAGAACGCTGTGAAGGAAATCTATGGTGGCTATACCCTCTCAGTGCTGGGTCAGTGGTTTGTGTGTTCGCGTAGGTATACGTATGAGTAACTCAAGGTCCTTCCTACTCGTCTTCTCTGTTACGTTGCCTCTAACTAGGGTTTGGGGCTGATCCTTAACAGAGTGGAGCGTACTGGATATGGCGGCTGGGGATTAGCGCCAGGAGAAGCGAGCTGCAGTTTTTGGCTGTGATGGCCTTAATTGTTGTCTCGTGGAGTCTGGGGCCCTACTATGGGTAACGTAAAATTAGGGAAGACAATGAGACATGCATCTTTCGGAAATTATTGTCCTTTTTTCTTGAAGGATGGGTCAGTCTCCCCGGACTTATCCTTTCGGAGAAAAGTACGAAAGTTTCTCAGTCCTTTTTGTGATCCACCCTGGTCTTTTCTGGTAGTTTGGACCTGTTTAGTTGGTGTGTCGACGACGCAACAACTCTACATCCAAACTATTCCTAATGTGAATTCCGTAGAATCATACTACACCGGCTGCAGGCGAGATCCAGGGGCGAAGCAGGTACCCCATGCACCCGCCGGCAGCCCCCTAGGTTCCAAGTAGGAGAGTTAGCTTCAGCTGAGCTTGTTACACCCTGCGAACTGTTAATGCTAACCGCCAACGTATTTCCCCAGTCGAGCCTTTTATAGGTCTACTGTCTAGAGTAGTTAAGCTGTCTCACTTCTCTCAGACTTGAATTGCAACTTCGATAGCAGCAGATGAAAGAGTCTCATTCTGTAAGTAGAGTTTCGAGCAATAAGCATGTCATTCTGGCGGCTTGATTCCTTGTGAACCAATTAACTCTCTAAAGAAACGCATAGGAAAAGTCAGGGTCAGTGAGGCTCACGATGTAAACCTTCTGGGCTAGACCTTGTTCTCGCGAGTCCTGGTGCCCGGGGGCAAGGTTCCCAGGAGTGATCAGCGGATCTGGTTCTAGACACCCCTGGTCCCAGGATGATGCGTGCTCATTAAAGAGGTACATGAGTATCGAGCGGGTCAAGAAGCTTCGTTTAATCTCATTCTTATTTAGTCCCCAAAGGTCGTGTTGGAAGCTGAATAAGGATCCGAAAGGATAACTGATTTACCTGTAATCATCCTCCTTCTCAGTCCTTTACTTATACGTACTATAAAAAGAAAAACGATAATGAATTTGTTCTTGCTGCATTCAAGTATTAGATATTAAGAGTACCCGATTTTCATTTCTAGTGTTACAGTCTTATAAAAACCTCAGCTTCGTGGCTTTTCATGGTTATAATACGGTCTTACACCTCCTAACAGTGATATCTGTATCCTCTATGAGGAAATACTCGACCGTAAGACTGCCTGGTAGATCTATGCTCTCCCTTGATTTGAGGCAGTCTCTTCAGTGAATCGGCCAATAGTGAACCGTGTGCGGTTGAGCTGTTATGGCTCTTCAGTAAATTGGTCACGGTACGTGTGCGGTTGAGTTGTCTGGATCATTGCCGGATCATAAGACTCCTCTACAGGGTGGGGCATATTTGTATGCTTCTTGAAGATACTAGCGAGGGTTTGAAATTTAATACGAATTTATGTTGGCTTAAAGTGGAACAGAGTATTCCGCTCCTCTTTGAGCCAATGCACATACAGATTCCGTTTCGAACATCTGAATACTAGATTAGGATCGGGAGGCAGTCAGGGCGATCATTTATTTTCTAGGTAGTGGTCCTCGAAAGTTAACCTTCCTGGTAGCTTTATGCTCTCCCTTTGTTTGGGATGGTCTCTTTAGTGAATTAGCCAATAGTGAACCGTGTGCGGTTGGGCTGTTATGGCTCTTCAAGGAATCGGTCACGGTACGTGTGCGGTTGAGCTGTCCTGATCATTGCCTGATCATAAACTTGACAGGAAGCAGTTACTTCTTCGGTACGGAATATACGTATGTACGTATCGAAGGCAGAAACACTTCTCTGTAGGTCACTTAGTAGGGCGATTGGGGGGACAGTGTAAGACATGCGTTACTCAGCAGATCTGATGGTTCAGGACTGTAACACAAGAAAGGAATCTCGAGGTAATTAATGTATCTTAGTACTAAGAATATCTGTCCTTCAAGGTACAAATCTACGCGTTACTTATGTTTTCGAGCAGCAGTTTTGAGTATATGTTTTTTTTTTTTTTAGGTAATGAAACTGTACTCCCAAAATACTCCGATCGATGCATGCATGCCGTCAGTATCGACCATTTTGACAGCTGGAGGAATGAAGAATGATTGCCAAGAACAACGATTAATCGCCGCTCAACTTTGAAACCGCAGTCGATCATCTCATCTCGAAAACCTTTTCGGTTATTATCTGAAGCTATTTACTCTTACTCTTAACTCCTGAATATAGTTAGAGACCGAATTTTAGGCATTTATAACTTCGCTTTGCTTGACGATAGAGAAGAGTGCTGTTGATGTATGAGTACGAATTAGAGCGAGAGAAGCTGGAGGAAAAATTTCATTTTGCTAAAAATGCTTAAAATGGAAACGCCGTGAAGGACCGGAAATGCCTTTTAAACCAAATTGGAAGAAACACCTGGAAATGTTCGTATAACTGTTGCGCTGTTTCCAAGAGTTTGCGTGAATGTACTGGCAAAATTTAGTGCACCAGAGTGATAAATTCTTAAATTCTTAGGTACCTAAAATAAAAGGTACATTTTCCCACTCTTTTTTCGAATTTTCTTCGAATTTGAGAGACACTTGCATTTTTGCCAAATAATGCGGAAAGTACTACTTTCAGCGCCGAGGAATTCGGTCTCTAATAACAATATGTACGCAGAATTATTGTGTCCTGTGGCGTAGCTAGCTTATAGTGGGGGAAGTTGGTCTTAACCAATGGGAGAGTGTTGGAGTGGGTGCTAAGAATGAAATAAAACTTGTTTGACAAAGTCGCAAGAGAAGGCGTGGTCCAGATTCTCTCGACCCCCTCTCCCCTGGCTGCACCACTGATTGTATTTTTTATTTATACTGACAGTGATCATGACTTGGTAGTAATGAAATGCAGGCTTAAATTGAAGCAACTTGGTAGAAAAGAAGAGGTAAAAAGATAAAATTTGAAAAAGTTGGAAAATATTAGTACTACAGAGAAATATCAAGAAGATATTGTATTAGAATTTAAGCTGAAAAATACATAGGAAATTAACAGTGTGCTGGAAGAGTGGGGTAAAATAAAGAAGAGAATATTAAATTCAGCAGAAGAAAATCTAGGTGAAACTAAGAGAGAAGGAAAGAAACCACGGATGAAGCAGGAAATCCTCAGAAAGATGGATGAACGAAGAAACTGTAAGAAAGCAAACGATAGGGAAGGTAGATTGTCTTATCAGAAGTTAAGGAATGAAATAAAGAGAGTGTAAAAAGGGAAAGCGGGAATGGATGAAAGAAAAAAGTGATAAGATAGATAAGTTTACGAATAAAGGACGAATAGACTTGGCCTATAGAAAAGTAAAAATGGATTTTGGAGAAAGAAGGAAGAAAGCAAGTAATATAACAAATAGAGAGGGAAAGCCTAATTACACAGCTGAAAGTGAAAAGGTGGGTAGAGTATGTAGGGGGACTATATAGTAATAATGAGTATGAAGAGATAAAAATGGAGAGGGAGGAAGATGTGGGAGAAGATGCGAGGGGAGACTCAATTGCAGGAGGTGAGTTTGACAAAGCATTGAGAGAGGGAAAGCTCCAGGAGTAAAAGAGATACCAGCTGAATTATTACAGAACATAGGAGATACTTATATGTACTTCGTAAATGGTACAAATTAGTATGTTATATTATTTATGATAAAGAGGAAATGCCTAAGGACTTTGAAAAGTGTGCTATTGTAACTATACCAAAAAAGCAAGAGCAGATAGGTGTGAAAATTATCGAACAATATTAGTTTTCTTTCGCACGCATCAAAAATATTAACTAGGATAATTTACAGGAGAATTGAGAATAGAATAGATGCACAATTAGGAGATGATCAGTTTGGATTTAGAAAAGTTAGAGGTACTAGGAAAGCAGTATTAGCTTTGAGATTAATGGTAGATGGGAGAATCTGAAAGGAGCAGGATACATATATGATATTCGTTGAGATTGAAAAAGCTTTTGACAATGTTAAAAGGATAAAATGTTTAATTCTAAAAAATATATGAATAAAATTTAAAGAAAGACAAGTTATTTTAGACTTATATAAAGGACAGAAAGCCACATTAAGAATGAAATTAGAGAAAGAGGAGGCTAATATAGAAAAAAGTGTAAGGCAGGGGTGCTCCTTATCTCCAGTATTATTAAATCTGTACATAGAGTGGGCCATAAAGGAAATGAAAGAAATATTTCAAGCAGGTATCACACTATACACGCGGAAAGGGAGTGAATATGCTCGGTTTGCAAATGATAGGTCTTATTAGCTGAAAGGAGTATTGGTTTAGAAAACATTTTAAATGGAATAGAGGAGATTTTGAGTGTAGAATATCGTATTAGAATTAATAAGAATAAAACTAAATAGTATGTAATTAATGTGAACACGATATATAGCTTAAATACATATAAATATTAGGCAGGAAAAGATTGAGGAAGTAAGCAAATTTTGCTATTTTGGGAGTAATATAACAAAAGATGGAAGGAGTAAAAGGGATATTAGTAGTAGAATAGCACAAGTCAAGTTAGCATTTTATCGAGAACGTAATCTTTTCAAATCAAAAATAAATCTGGAAATTAAAAAATTGTTCTACGTGGACCATAGGAAAAACCAGAGAAGCGAAGGATCGTATCTTTTGAAATGTGGTGCTATAGGCGGATATTTAGCATATTAGCATCAAATGGACGGATGTGGTAAGAAATGAGGAAGTACTTAACAGAGTAGGAGGTAAAATGAATACTTGGAATTGTCTGAAGAGATGAAGAGATAATCAAATAGGGCATAATTTGACGCACCCAGGAATAATATCACTGCTGCTAGAAGGAAGAGTGGAGGGAAAGAATTGGGTAGGTTGGCAAAGATTCCAGTCAGCAGTTAATTAAGGATGTCAAATATCAGTGTTATTACGAAATGAAAGAACTTGCACAAGATAGGCAGAAATGAAGAGCTGCATCAAACCAGTCGTAAGACTGATAACCCAATCATCACCAGTGAGAATTCTTCATTTTTTAAGGGAGAACGATTTGTATTCACCCTGTAGTGTATACTGAACAGAGCTGCTATAATTTACATATATTAAATGTCAAAGTCGACAAATCAATAACCGATAGTAACCAACGATTACTGAATATTTGGGTCTTGTTTTTCAAGAGGAAGAATCTCTTACCATTAATTCACTTTCAACATCACCATTTCAGAAATCGATAAAGTCTATAAATCAATAAAACCCTTCAGTAACTAATGAGTGCTGAATATTATTTGGGTTTTTTAACCTTTAAGTGGTGGCATGGTGAGGGAATCCCCGCTTTCTATATTTATTAATTATTTCTGTTGATTCTTATGTAAAATTGACCGCTGAGTTCGAATATGTCATTTATTTTTACCAACAGATCAAATTAAAGTCGCAAACTACGATTCGAGGGTGTATTTTATAGAATACAGAACTGTATTACTAGGCGAATAGACTAAAAAAAAAATCGACTTTCATTTTACCACTATTCCTATGAAAAGTGACCGCAGAATTCGAATCCGCCGTCAGAACATTTGAAAAGTGTAATGACGACACACTTATCGCCCTACGCCCTTAGTAAACGAAACGCAAACTGTCCAAATGCTTCCGCAGATAATCGCGCGGCCCAACTAATATTCAGTTATGTGCCCCCCCCCCTCCTCCCAAAACCAGTATTGACTGCATCCCCTCCCATTCGCCGCTTCCTCACAAAACCGATTCCAAACATCCGAAACTGCGCTGGTCGCACGTTCGGCGCTCACCTTCTCGAATATTGCAGCAATAGATAGTACTCTTTGAAAACTACAAAAAATTTCATGTGCATATGTGGCCAATTCTCAAAATTGAAGAATCATAAATTTAAAGGTAATTGAGATCTTTTTAATATTATAGCAAAAAATAAAAATATAAAATTCATATAATTTAAATTTATAAATAAATTAATACTATTATTAATATTAAATCTCCTAAACGATTTATTATTATTGGCTACCTAGCTTAAAAGTACGCAAAATAGTAAATTTTCTTTAATTTTTTCTGGAAAAAGTTTACATGAAATTATTTTTCTATTAGGTCATTGGATAGTATCCGTCGAGTCTAACAAAATACTTCATGTACATAAGTTGTCTATTCTCAAAAATAAAGCGAGTAATAAGACTTGAAAATACGCAAAATCGTCATTTTCCCCCAATTTTTATTTTCAAAATAATCTGAAAAGTCCGTTGCTGTAAAAAATTATACCCTGACTACCCCGGCTATTGCTGTTGTTCGCAGTACGCGCCTTGGTTCAAGGGCTTCGACCGATATCCGAGAGGTTTTGAACAGGAGTCAGTTAACACGACTTCCTTATTCTCGCCCGTCTCCATGCTGCGTTCCACGACTAGACTTTGAGTGTGATCACGCCAGGCAGACGGAATATTTTTGTGTACCTGCTTGCCGTTCTGCTAGCTGTGTGTTTCGCGGGTTCAGTGACTTTTACCCTTCCCTGTAAAAATTTGAGAAAATTGATGATTTTGTATATTTTTAAGCCTTACTACCTCCTTCAATTTTGAGAATAGACCACATATGTACAAGAAGTATTTTTTTGTACTCGACGAATACTATCTAATGACCTAATCAAAAAAACATTTTATATAAAATTGTTCCAGAAAAAATTGAAGAAAATTTACTATTTTGCGTGATTTGAAGCTTGGTAGCCCCTTCAATTTTGAGAATCGGCCACATATGCACATGAAATTTTTTGTAGTATTCAAAGAGTACTATCTATTGCTGCTATATTTACCACAAAACACCCTGGTGCGGGGATTCCCTCACCATGCCACCAATAATGTTTCTGGCGGGGATTCCCCGCCATGCCACCAGTAGTGAAATTTTTTTCCCTTGCTACCACTTAAAGGTTAATTGTTTCCCAACAGGACAAACTCTTTTGCTGCGCATTGAACCGACACATTGTTCGGAAGACAATGCAAAAGAGGGAAATTTACTTAACACCCGGTACATTCCACACAAAGGGTCGTCGAATAAGTTGATCGGCACGTCGCATCTTGTCCTGAGTAGGGTGTGAACACTGCCTTTAGATTTGTTCTACTCAAGGATACTGACCAATCAGATGACTGGGCGTTCTGCCGGCTGCTATTGTAATTTGACAGGTCATTCGTTCAGCGTTCGTTCCGATGATTTCATCACAAGTTTCATGTTGTAACACTGCGCAGTTACCATTTCGGCCTTCGAAACCGTTTCAGTTTTTCTCTTTTTCAAATGCTGGCCTTAATTCTCGCTTGTAATAATTATCGTCTCAGGTCTCACTTTCTTCAGCCGTATTCTCGAGTGTACCGAGTGGATATAGTTTATAATTTTTATTTTCAGTTTTCGGTATGTGAGATCGTGTGTTTAAATTGCATGAAAATTCCTCGCCAAAATGCAGGATCGCGAATGCGTTTCGATTTTATTGAAAGTCGTCGAAGTAACACACAGGATCGAGCTTGAATTCATCCGACTGAAAGTGAATAATCGGTGAGAAATCTATTATCTACTTACCGCGTGGCGTCATGAATTGAAGTGTTTGATCCCGTAAGACACTCGACATTTGTATCGATAAAATTTTCTTCGCTTTTTTTGAGTTTTTGTATCCAAATGCTTCGGAACATGTTGTATAAACACAACTATATAAGAATTGTGGCAGTAAATTTGTACAAAAATTGTTCAGCCTGAACCATTTGTCGAGAAGACATGTCAATACAAATGTCGACTGTATTGACCGCACGTCAATTTGCTTCATGCTGCAGTATCTGTATGTTAGTAAGGTTGATACTTCTAGATATGTATGTACTTGTTTACCAAAATCTCAGCTGCATTTTACGTCCACCGAACACTTGTTCATCATTTTATCTATGGAAATGTATATCGACATTTATATGAGCAATGCACGTGAAAATGTGTACTAAAAATATCTTGGATTCAATACTGACATTTTAGTCGACATTTTCATACGCACGTGTTTCACAGGATTTAACAAATCACTATGAGCTATGAACTGAAAGTATGAGTCGTGTTTCTTTTTCTTTTTTCGAACAACGTAAAAATGAAACTGTATTGATTCGTGTCGTTCACTTGGGAAAATCAGAACGTGTAGGCAATATACACTTATACAGTAATTTTCTGGCGGTGATACCGAAGAGTTTTTCTGGGAGGGGGGGCAGCGGCAAAGATTATGAAAGTACCAACTGACGCAACTCAAAATTCCGAAGTATCAAAGCAAAAAGAAAAACAACTTTTTGACTTGTTGGATTCTCCCAACTTCTCAATTCAAAATTCCCAAGTGTGAAATAAAAAAATTTAAAAAACTTTTGGCTTGTTGGATTTTTCCAACTTTTGATCCATCTACTGAAATTTTCTTATAACTGAAATGGTAAATTTTCCCAACTGCTGAGTGAAAAATTCCTACAGATGGGAGTCCCCCCTCCCCTCTAGTGATATGTCCCTGTTTTCTGGCTCAATAATTCATGAAATTGCGTAGCTGCATTTCACCAGGCAACTGTACACCGCAGATGCATTTATGCAGAACGTATCGTTGGGCTAAATTTCGTGTTTCGTCTTGACATCTGATTCGAAAAATCCTTCTGGACAAGTGACACCAAACAGCAAGCTATTGAAATTCTTACCTGTGTGGGCATTTGTTATGTCGATGTGACTGGTAAATTTTAATTGTTATATAGACTATCGACTCAGAGGTCTGGTTGGCCGAGTGGATAGCACGTTGGTCTCAGAATCCGGAGGTCCCGGGTTCGAGCCCACGTTGCAACTCGCCAGAATTTTCGAACTAGGCCGGTTTTCGGCCAGAAGAGGAGAGGGCTAAGACAGCCCTAACAGCCTCCCCGACGTTTTTGAAGTAATGCTTGAAAGGGCGGATTCCAGGGCTCGGGTTGAAAACAAATTAGAAAAAGAGACTATCGACTCCCTTCAGTTTGTGCCCAAAGTTGAAAACTGTGACGAGGTAATTAAAAACGGAAGTGTTCGTGTCAATCACAACCATGGGTTTGATGTAGTCGAGGGTCGGCATTGACGGTATTCGAGGGACCCCTCCCCTCCACTCTGAAGTTTAAAATCCCCCCCCCCCGGGCATTAAACTGAGACATGACTCATGTAGTATGATGGGTACTGACTACGAAAAGTGTAGCTGTGGATACAGAGACGAAACTTGACTTTCTGTTAGGGAGGGGAAGAAAAATTTGCCAACAACTATGTTTTGTTAAAACTAAGAATTCGTCGACACAATTTGTAAAAAATTGAAAATTTGCCGGTTTTTTTAGCCAATATATTTTTTAATTGAAAGAACAAACAAACGTTCTTAAAAAACAAAATATTTAAATGAACAGTTTCAAAATTTGCTGGCTACGAAATGGGAGGGGGGGGGCTCAAAGTTTCGTCCTTGGGTAGATATATTATACATACACTACTGTATAGGGCGCAAATTATGATAATAATCAATATAAATAATAAATTAAATTTATCAAATAAAAATATAATAAATTTTAAAATTTATTATAAAATTAAACTTTGAATTAAAAATTTTAATAATTTTTATATTAAAAATAAGAAAAATAAAGTTACAAATTCAAATAATTAAAAAAAAAAATCTAGTTAATATTGTTGATAGAATATTTTTAGTTTCACAAATTAATATTTTTATTTGCGCGAACACATACACACGCACACACAAGGGGATATCTCCCCCCTCCCATTTGGGTATAACTACGTCATTCAGGGTCATTTATCTGCAGCAATACTAACCTAATGCAAACAAATTTACAATTTATTATTTTTTTTCTCTCCATTCTAGCTCCAGAATTTCCATACTTTCCTGTACTGTTGAATGAAGTGTGGTGATAGCAGCAGCGCAGAGAATTTCGGATTCTTAGCGTGTTCTTAGAATTTCAACTCTGATACTAAACCGATGGTCCTGACTGCGGCAGAAGAAGATACAGAAAAAGAATGATCATGTGATTCAGCATACAGCTGGTTCAGAGGTACGTAATTACTTGGGTCGATAAGCATAGTATATTGAATTTCAATTTTACAATTCCCGAATT
The DNA here is from genome assembly GCA_031841125.1 of Acanthococcus lagerstroemiae. Taxonomy (NCBI): domain Eukaryota; kingdom Metazoa; phylum Arthropoda; class Insecta; order Hemiptera; family Eriococcidae; genus Acanthococcus; species Acanthococcus lagerstroemiae. The sequence continues at coordinate 39,396,606 of CM063112.1, forward strand.
GGGAGGGTGACTTTTGTAATCATGGGGTAATTTGGCACACATATATTTCCATTACTCCTGCGGGTGCGAGTGAAAAACTAGAACGTGTGACAACACTGACGTGTGATTCCTCTAATGTAGGATGTTGTAGCTATCGTAACCAACTTTGTGTAATTCCCTTATTTCCAGACAGTCCTTTGCGCAGAACTTCGAAAAGCGTATAGAAATTATTACAGTACAGAACTCGTTTCAGATAATGAGTGAAAAATCAAAGGAAACAGTATGTATTTCAAGAACGGATACAGAAAATAATCTCGTGGGGGGGAGGGGGGGTCCGAATGTGAAATGTTATGGACTAAACATAATAGCTCTATGTCACTATAAACAGATGTCGATTTTTTTATATATATATATTTTTTGGGGGGAGGGGGTTTTAGACCCCTTGTATCCGCTACTGATGTGTTTGTTATCATTACACGTAGAATTGTATCGTGGTCGTGATGATAAAAGTAAATTATTGTGTATTAGTCAGCAAAATGATGTAGCAATTTATAAAAAATTGAAAGAAATGTGGGCGGGGGGAGGGGTAAATTTACAAGGAACCGTTTATTTGTTCTTCAAGACAGTAAGTGATCATTTTGATGTTCTGTCTCATACAAATCGGATGTCGAGGACATAAGTTCGTGTATTAAGGTCTCGGCCTTTCCAAAGGAAAGGTCTCATTTGTTTTTTTCTTATGATTTTTGGAATTTTGGAAGAGTACAATTCTCATGGTTAACATTAGTTGGTGTTTTTTTTTTGTTTTTTTTTCATACTTCTGTATACGTAGTATATCAGTTTGGGCAGGGAGCAACCAGAACTTTTCTTTTGGTGGGGCTAGAATTTAGGAAAAAAACTTGAGCCGGGTTGAAAGCTCGATTACCTGATTGTGTACCTAACCTATTTTCATGATCAGGTCAGCGGTGTCATTTTTTTTCCTTTTAAAATTGATTTTGAAATAATTTTGAAGTTTTTTTGGTGGAAGGAGGGGGCAATAGCCTCTTCTTTGGTTTCGCCCTTCAATTTGGGGTTACTTAGAATTGTTGATACGCAGCACTACAATCACAACTTTTTCTCCGTTTGTTTATGAACATGTGCAATGTCACCCCCAATGCAGTTCTTTAGCCCACGTATTTTACAATTCTGGGGGGAAATTTGTGAGATAGGAGGTGTCACAGTCTTTTGGGCAATATATTCTGCACTGTCCCAGCAAAATCACAGAAATATCCCGATTCTCTGACTAGTTTCTTTGGTCTGTAGACAAGGACGGATTTAGGTTTACATTTCGAGGGGGGGGGGCATTATGGAAACGAAAGTCTTCACAGTTCAGAATGCTCTTCTCGGAGCAACCAACCATCATTGTGTACAGAACAAAATTCTAGAGTCATTTCCTTCTGTCTTTCGTGTTATTTTTTTGTCTTTTCTTTTCACCAGGGGGGAGGGGCTGAACAACCCCCCTTACACCACATCAAATGTAGAAGTAACAGAAGAACGTAAGCAAAGTTACCTCTACCCCTCCCCCCTATTACAGTACTAAGATTAACTGCGGACTTTTGATTTTCAGATGTTCGCATAGCACCAAATATGCACGTAACAGCTGAAGATACCGAAGATGACGGCCTCAGTTTACGAATTTTCAGTTTGCAGAAGGTCGTTCAACTTGTATCAGTAACAAGGATAAAGCTCAACCAAGTGCTGAAGGATTAGTTGCGGTCTGTAGCGATTTCTCTTGTTATGATATTAGCAATCTAGTGGTTACTCATCTCCTTCACTTTTGGTTGCAAAATCGGCACCAGTCTCTTGATATCTGTGCTTATTAGCGAACAGTATAGTCAGGGAACTTGAATGCAATAAAAGTCTGGGATTTCAAATAGTATAGAAAAATAATAGTACACAATTTGAGAGTTTTTAAAAAGTAGTGACATGCGACGATACAATTCTACACTCGTATGTATTTTCAATGAGAAATTTGATGTTTCTTTTCTATCTTCTATCTTACATGCGAATTTTAGTGCCATTAAGATGATAGCTATTTGTAGAAAACAAAAAGGAGTAAAAAGTGAAAAAAGTGATAGAATTTTAATTTTGAATATGGAAAACGAGAGGCTCTCGAGAAAAATGGTTAAAGCCATTCAGCATTCACAATAATATAACTAAAATCATTTGATCTTATCCCATTGCTTTTTATGCGGTTGTGTAGTGTAATTATTATAAATTAATACTCTCATTAGCCGAGGGTTCTCAACAAGTTACTTGCCAAAATTGCTAAATGGCAAAAATCTCGAGGAAACGTTTTGAGTTACTATAACAGGTGTTCATCTAGATGGGCAAAATCTTAGACTTGACAGTGCTCTTGCTGATAGGTGACTTGAAATTGACTAGTTAGTGAGACCTACAGCTGCAAAATATTAGAATTCAGGCTCAGATTTCGGTTTTGCAGAATGGCAGACACAGGTTCGAGTCAGGTCCTTGGGCTTGTTGTAGGCTGAAGGCAGCCAGCCATGCGAACAAACTATGAACCAATCCCGTTTCATCCAGCAACCAGCAAAAGTAAATAACTTTGCTTTAGTTTGTTTTGGATCAAACGCGATTGGTTGAATGGTTTGCTTACTGTGCAGGCTGACTCCAGTGTACAACCTGTCATACTTCGCGGATATAATCTTCTTTGTCTCCTCGACTAGACTTATATTTTTAAGTTATTTTCTAAACTAACTTTGTTTTCCAGCTTAATTTAGTTTTTACCTAGTATAGTGCTAGTTATTATAATTATTATCTATTCGGAGTTGACATGGGTTAGCGAGGGTCTGGAGAAGTTGCTGTGCCTTCTCCCGGCCTACGTAGTGCTGTCGCATCCATGAATCTACTTTTTTTTTCCGGACAAGAGGGCCGTGGAAAGGTACGGTTCATTGAAGCGATAAGACTATTTGCCCTGGCCATAGGCGCAAATAGCCAGTGTGGGGGCCGGAAATTTCTTAGGAACACCAAAATTTACCTGCTTATATTATTATATTTTTGGCAAATCTAGGGTGCTTTTTGGGGTGTCAAGTCCCCCAATCCCCACATGTTTGCACCTATCGCCCTACTCTATTCTAAGCCCCGCATGTTTATATCTACAAGACCTTATTTAACCCACTGATCTGCGGCTATGTTCTAGCATCGGGTTAGTTGAAAATTAACACAGGCAACAGTAATGTCTGTGGGGGACTGCCCCCCTTTGCAGTGAACGGGCAGTCAGTGGCGAATGTAGTGGAGACCAGATTCGTTCATTCTCGATTTCCTAGGTTCTTTTCCATTGATTTGGTCGGCGCTGATTGAGACTTTCCTGCCACAAGAACGCCGTGGAGGAAGTCTATGGTGGCGATACCCTCTCAGTGCTGGGTCAGTGGTTTGTGTTCGCATAGGTGTACGTAGAGTAACTCAAGGTCCTTCCTACTCGTCTTCTCTGTTACGTTGCCTCTAACTAGGGTTTGGGGCTGATCCTTAACAGAGTGGAGCGTACTGGATATGGCGGCTGGGGATTAGCGCCAGGAGAAGCGGGCTGCAGTTTTTGGCTGTGATGGCCTTAATTGTTGTCTCGTGGAGTCTGGGGCCCTACTATGGGTAACGTAAAATCAGGGAAGACAATGGGACAGGCGCCTTTCGGAAATTATTGTCCTTTTTTCTTGAAGGATGGGTCAGTCTCCCCGGACTTATCCTTTCGGAGAAAAGTACGAAAGTTTCTCAGTCCTTTTTGTGATCCACCCCGGTCTTTTCTGGTAGTTTGGACCTGTTTAGTTGGTGTGTCGACGACGCAACAACTCTACATCCAAACTATTCCTAATTCCTTGGAACCATTCCTCAATTTGTGAATTCCTTAAAATCATACTACACCGGCTGCAGGCGAGATCCAGGGGCGAAGCAGGTACCCCTTACACCCGCCGGCAGCCCCCTAGGTTCTAAGTAGGAGAGTTAGCTTCAGCTGAGCTTGTTACATCCTGCGAACTGTTAATGCTAACCGCCATCGTATTTCCCCAGTCGAGCCTTTTATAGGTCTACTGTCTCGAGTAGTTAAGCTGTCTCAGTTCTCTCAGACTTTAATTGCAACTTCGATAGCAGCAGATGAAGGAGTCTCATTCTGTAAGTAGAGTTTCGAGCAATAGGCATGTCAGTCTGGCGGCTTGATTCCTTGTGAACCAATTAACTCTCTAAAGAAACGCATAGGAAAAGTTCAGGGTCAGTGAGGCTCACGATGTAAACCTTCTGGGCTAGACCTTGTTCTCGCGAGTCCTCGTGCCCGGGGGCAAGGTTCCCAGGAGTGATCAGCGGATCTGGTTCTAGACACCCCTGGTCCCAGTATGATGCGTGCTCATTAAAGAGTTAAATGAGTATCGAGCGGATCAAGAAGCTTCGTTTAATCTCATTCTTATTAAATCCCCAAAGGTCGTGTTGGAAGTTGCATAAGGATCCGAAAGGATAACTGATTTACCTGTAATCATCCTCCTCCTCAGTCCTTTACTTATACGTACTCGAAAAAGAAAAAAAGAAAAACGATAATGAATCTGTTCTTGCTACATTCAGGTATTAGATATTAAGAGTACCCGATTTTCTTTTCTAGTGTTACAGTCTTATAAAAACCTCAGCTTCGTGGCTTTTCATGGTTACAATACGGTCTTACACCTCCTAACAGTCATATCTGTATACTCTGTGAGGAAATGCTCGACCATAAGACTGCCTGGTAGATCTATGTTCTCCCTTGATTTGAGGCAGTCTCTTCAGTGAATCGGCTAATAGTGAACCGTGTGCGGTTGAGCTGTTATGGCTCTTCAGTGAATCGGTCACGGTACGTGTGCGGTTGAGGTGTCTGGATCATTGCCGGATCATAAGACTCACAGGTAGCGGTAGTTTCCTCTACAGGGCGGGGTGTATTTGTATGTTTCTTGTAGATACTAGCGAGGGTTTGAAAGGTAATATGAATTTATGTTGGCTTGAAGTGGAACAGAGTATTCCGCTCCTCTTTGAGCTAATGTACATACAGATTCCATTTCAAACATCCGAATACTAGATTTGGATCGGGAGGTAATCAGGGAGATTATTTATTTTCTAGGTAGAGGTGCTCGGAAGTTAACCTTCCTGGTAGCTTTATGCTCTCCCTTTGTTTGGGACTGTCTCTTCAGTGAATCGGCCAATAGTGAACCGTGTGCGGTTGGGCTGTTATGGCTCTTCAGTGAATCGGTCACGGTACGTGTGCGGTTGAGCTGTCCTGATCATTGCCGGATCATAAACTTAACAGGAACAATTACTTCTAAGGCACGGGGGCTGGAAACACTTCTCTGTAGGTCACTCAGTAGGGCGACTGGAGGTACAGTGTAAGACATTGCTTACTCAGCAGATCTGATGGTTTAAGACTGTAACACAAGAAATGAATCTCGAGGGAATACGTATCTTAGTACTAAGAATATCTGTACTTCGTGGTGCAAATCTACTCGGTATTTATGTTTTCTAACAGCAGTTTTGATTATATCTATTGTTTTGTTTTCGGTCGGTAATGTGGCTGTACTCCAAGATGCTCCGATCTGTACATGCTTGCCGTCAGCATCAAACATTTTGACTCCTGGATGAATGAAGAATCAGCTCCAAGAACGATTAAATCGCCACTCCATCTTTGAAACCGCAGGTGATCATCTAGTCTCGAAGGTTGTTCGACCAGTTATCTAGACGCTGTCCTAACTCTTGATTTTGACTGTCGCTGAATTATTGTGTCCAGTAGCGTAGCCAGCCTCGGGTTTGGGGTCTGATCTTGGCCAGTGGAGAGGGAGTGTTACCATAAACAGTTTCAAAATTTGCTGACTGCCAGTTGAGGGGGGGGGGTGGTCCCTATAGTTTCGTCCCTGTGTACATACATTATACATACACTACTACATGGGGCGTGCGAACACGTTCACACACACTAGGGGCTATTCTTTTGCCCCTCCATTGTGGTATAACTACATACGTCATACAGGGTTGTTTATCTGCAGCAGTACTACGCTAGAGCAAACAAATTAACAATTTTTTTCCCCTTCATTCTAGTTCCTGAATTTCCATGCGTTCTTGTACCGTTGAATGCAGTGTGGTGATTGCAGCAGGGTAGAGAATTTCGGATTCTCAGTGCGTTCTCAGAATTTCAACTCTGATGCGGTGCCGATGGTCTTGACTGCGTCATAAAAAAAAAGCCAGCAAAAGAATGATCAAGTGATTCAGTCAACAGTTTCTTCCAAGGGTACGTAATTATTTGTACTTACGGTCAATGAATGGTAGTGTATTGAATTTCAACTTCGAAATTCCCAAGTTGGATATTTTATTTTGATACTGTAACATAGCGTGACTTTTGAAATCATGAAGTAACTTGGCACACATATGTATATTTTCATTACTCCTACAGGCGCAACTGAAAAACTAGAACGTGTGGCAACACTGATGTGTAATTCCTTATAGTGTAGGATGTTTTAGCTATTGTGTACCGCCAGGGGTTACTTAGAATTGTTAATAGGTAGCGCTTCCATTGCAACTTTTTTTTTCTGTTCATGCATGAACATGTGCAGTGTCACCTCCACTGCAGTTCTACTTGACCCGCGTATTTCACAATCCTGGGGTAAAATTTGTGAGATAGGGGATATCACAATCTTTTGGGCACTATATTCTGCACTGTCCCAACAAAATCACAAAAAATATCCCAATTCTCTAACCAGTTTCTGTGGTCTGTAGAGCACATCAAATGTAAAAGTAACAGAAAAAACGTGAGCAGTCACCCCTCTCCCCCCATGTTAAAGTACTCAGATTAACTGTGGACTTTTGATTTGCAGATGTTCGCATAGCGCCAAATATGTTCGAAGCAACTGAAGATACCGAAGATGAAAGCCTCAGTTTACGAATTTTCAGTTTGTAAAAGGTCGTTTAACTTGTATCAGTGGCAAGGATAAAGCTGAACCAAACGCTGAAGAATTAGTTGCGGTCTGTATAGATTCCTCTTGTTGTTAAGATATTAGCAATCTAGTGGTTATTCATCTTTTTCACTTTCGTTTGCAAAATCAGCACCATTCTTTCAATATCGCCGCTCACTAGCGACGAATATAGTTAGGGAACTTGAATTCAGTAAAATTCTGTTGGGTAGCAAGGTTTTTAAGTAGTATAGAAAAATAACACTACACAATCTGAAATTATTTGAAAAGCAGTGACATGAGGGTGTATGATTCCATATGTATTTTTAATGAGGAATTTGATATGGATGTTAATTTTTTCATTATAGTCCATTTTCTTTTTTATCCCTTATCATAAGTGCGAATTTTAGTATCATCAAGATGATAGCTATTCCAGGACGACAAAAAGGAATAAAAAGTGAAAATTTTGATAAAATTTTAATATTGAATATGGAAAGCGAGAGGTCTCTGAGAAAATGGTTAATGCCATCGTATTCAGTATTCAAAGTATAACTAAAATCATATATTCTTACAAATGAATACTTTCAATGTAACTGTGGCTTCTTAATAAGTTACAGCTGTCAGTATCATTTTGCCAGAATAGCTCAATGGCAAAAATCTCGAAACGTTTTGAGTCACTGTAACAGGTGTTCATCTAGATATCACAAAATCTTAAACTTGAAAGTACCCTTGCTGGCAAGTAACTTGAAATTGACTGGCTAGTGAGACCTGTAGCTCCAAAATATTAGAATTCAGGCTCAGATTTGGGTTTTGTAGTATGTCAGACACAGGTCCGAGTCAGATCCGGGGGCTTGTAAGCTGGAGGCAGCCAGCACAGTAAACAAACTATCAACCAATCCTGTTTCATCCAGCAACCAGCAAAAGTAAATAATTTTGCTTTTGTTTGTTCTGGATCAAACGCAGTTGGTTGAATGGTTTACTCGCTCGGCAGACTGGCTCCAGTGTACAACCTGTCGTGATTCGCGGGTATAGTCTTCTCTGTCTTCTCGATTGGACTTGTATTAAACTAACCTTTGTTTCCTAGCTTATTTTAATTTTTACCTAGTATAGTGCTAGTTATTATAATTATTATTATCTATTCGGAGTTGACATGGGTTAGCGAGGGTCTGGAGAAGTTGCAGTGCCATCTCCCGGCCTGCGTAGTGCTGTCGCATCCATGAATCTACTTTTTTTTTCCGGACAAGAGGGCCGTGGAAAGGTACGGTTCATTGAAGCGATAAGACTATTTGCCCTGGCCATAGGCGCAAATAGCCAGTGTGGGGGCCGGAAATTTCTTAGGAACACCAAAATTTACCTGCTTATATTATTATATTTTTGGCAAATCTAGGGTGCTTTTTGGGGTGTCAAGTCCCCCAATCCCCACATGTTTGCACCTATCGCCCTACTCTATTCTAAGCCCCGCATGTTTATATCTACAAGACCTTATTTAACCCACTGATCTGCGGCTATGTTCTAGCATCGGGTTAGTTGAAAATTAACACAGGCAACAGTAATGTCTGTGGGGGACTGCCCCCCTTTGCAGTGAACGGGCAGTCAGTGGCGAATGTAGTGGAGACCAGATTCGTTCATTCTCGATTTCCTAGGTTCTTTTCCATTGATTTGGTCGGCGCTGATTGAGACTTTCCTGCCACAAGAACGCCGTGGAGGAAGTCTATGGTGGCGATACCCTCTCAGTGCTGGGTCAGTGGTTTGTGTTCGCATAGGTGTACGTAGAGTAACTCAAGGTCCTTCCTACTCGTCTTCTCTGTTACGTTGCCTCTAACTAGGGTTTGGGGCTGATCCTTAACAGAGTGGAGCGTACTGGATATGGCGGCTGGGGATTAGCGCCAGGAGAAGCGGGCTGCAGTTTTTGGCTGTGATGGCCTTAATTGTTGTCTCGTGGAGTCTGGGGCCCTACTATGGGTAACGTAAAATCAGGGAAGACAATGGGACAGGCGCCTTTCGGAAATTATTGTCCTTTTTTCTTGAAGGATGGGTCAGTCTCCCCGGACTTATCCTTTCGGAGAAAAGTACGAAAGTTTCTCAGTCCTTTTTGTGATCCACCCCGGTCTTTTCTGGTAGTTTGGACCTGTTTAGTTGGTGTGTCGACGACGCAACAACTCTACATCCAAACTATTCCTAATTCCTTGGAACCATTCCTCAATTTGTGAATTCCTTAAAATCATACTACACCGGCTGCAGGCGAGATCCAGGGGCGAAGCAGGTACCCCTTACACCCGCCGGCAGCCCCCTAGGTTCTAAGTAGGAGAGTTAGCTTCAGCTGAGCTTGTTACATCCTGCGAACTGTTAATGCTAACCGCCATCGTATTTCCCCAGTCGAGCCTTTTATAGGTCTACTGTCTCGAGTAGTTAAGCTGTCTCAGTTCTCTCAGACTTTAATTGCAACTTCGATAGCAGCAGATGAAGGAGTCTCATTCTGTAAGTAGAGTTTCGAGCAATAGGCATGTCAGTCTGGCGGCTTGATTCCTTGTGAACCAATTAACTCTCTAAAGAAACGCATAGGAAAAGTTCAGGGTCAGTGAGGCTCACGATGTAAACCTTCTGGGCTAGACCTTGTTCTCGCGAGTCCTCGTGCCCGGGGCAAGGTTCCCAGGAGTGATCAGCGGATCTGGTTCTAGACACCCCTGGTCCCAGTATGATGCGTGCTCATTAAAGAGTTAAATGAGTATCGAGCGGATCAAGAAGCTTCGTTTAATCTCATTCTTATTAAATCCCCAAAGGTCGTGTTGGAAGTTGCATAAGGATCCGAAAGGATAACTGATTTACCTGTAATCATCCTCCTCCTCAGTCCTTTACTTATACGTACTCGAAAAAGAAAAAAAGAAAAACGATAATGAATCTGTTCTTGCTACATTCAGGTATTAGATATTAAGAGTACCCGATTTTCTTTTCTAGTGTTAGTCTTATAAAAACCTCAGCTTCGTGGCTTTTCATGGTTACAATACGGTCTTACACCTCCTAACAGTCATATCTGTATCCTCTGTGAGGAAATGCTCGACCGTAAGACTGCCTGGTAGATCTATGCTCTCCCTTGATTTGAGGCAGTCTCTTCAGTGAATCGGCCAATAGTGAACCGTGTGCGGTTGAGCTGTTATGGCTCTTCAGTGAATCGGTCACGGTACGTGTGCGGTTGAGGTGTCTGGATCATTGCCGGATCATAAGACTCACAGGTAGCGGTAGTTTCCTCTACAGGGCGGGGCGTATTTGTATGCTTCTTGAAGATACTAGCGAGGGTTTGAAAGGTAATATGAATTTATGTTGGCTTGAAGTGGAACAGAGTATTCCGCTCCTCTTTGAGCTAATGTACATACAGATTCCGTTTCAAACATCCGAATACTAGATTGGGATCGGGAGGTAATCAGGGAGATTATTTATTTTCTAGGTAGAGGTGCTCGGAAGTTAACCTTCCTGGTAGCTTTATGCTCTCCCTTTGTTTGGGACTGTCTCTTCAGTGAATCGGCCAATAGTGAACCGTGTGCGGTTGGGCTGTTATGGCTCTTCAGTGAATCGGTCACGGTACGTGTGCGGTTGAGCTGTCCTGATCATTGCCGGATCATAAACTTAACAGGAAGTAGTTTCTTTTTCGGCACGGAATATACGTATGTACGTATCGAAGGCAGAAACACCTCCCTGTAGGTCACTTAGTAGGGCGATTGGAGGGACGGTGTAAGACAGAGCTTACTCAGCAGATCTGATGGTTCGGGACTGTAACACAAGAAAGGAATTTCGAGGTAATTAATGTATCTTAGTACTAAGAATATTCGTACTTCAAGGTGCAAATCTACTCGGTACTTACGTTTTCGAGTAGCAGTCTTGAGTATATCTATTGTTTTATTTCCAGTAACAAAACTGTACTTCAAGATACTTCGATCAATGCACGCGTGCCGTCAGTATCAAACATTCTGGCAGCCTGATGAATGGAAAATCAGCGCCAAGGACAACGATTAATCGCCGCTCCAACTTCGAAACTACAGTCGATCATTTCGTCTTGAAGAAGTTTTCACCAGTTCGGCCGCAATGGCCGGCACGCTAATTACTCTTAACTCTTAATTATAATGAGAGACTGGATTCCTCGGCATTTATAACTTCGCTATGCTTGATGATGGGGAAGAGTGCGGCTGATGTATGAGTCCGTTTTAGAGCGACAGGGGCTGGAAAAAAGCTTTATTTTGCCGAAAATGGCGTAAATTTCGAAAACAGTCAGGAACACGGAAAAGAATCGAAAATGCCAGTTTAAACCAAATGTGAAGAAAAAGCTGAAAATGTTCGTATAATGGTCAGGTTTGTTTCAGGAGTTTGCGTGAATGTACTGGCAAAATTTAGAAAGTCACGCCAGGGTGTACCAGAATGCTAAATTCTTGGATACCTAAAATAAAAGGAACATTTTTCTTCGAATTTGAGGGACATTTTTGCGTTTTTGCCGAATAATGCCGAAAGTACTACTTTCAGCGCCGAATTATCAGTTTTTTAGTGCCGAGGAATTTGGTCTCAAATAATAATAAGTACGCAGAATTATTGTGTCCTGTGGCGTAGCTAGCTTATAGTGCAGTTAGTCTTGACCAATGGGAGAGTGTTAGAGTAGGTGCGAAGATTAGAAAAACCCTATTTGACGAAGTCGCAAGAGAAGTGGTGGTCCAGATTCTCTCGACCCCCCTCCCCTGGCTACACCACTAATTGTATCTTTTATGTGTATTTATTTACGGTTTTGAGTAGGGGTAGATGACCTGCCATCAACTTCCTCCTCTGCCTATTTTTGGGTATAAGCTTCCGTCAGCTCCCTCCATTTGTCTCTATCGTATGTGAAATCGGGCCGCCGTACACCCAAAGCACTTGTGAATTCGTCTCGCCATCTAGTACTTGGCCTGCCCCTTGTTCTTTTACGGTCATACGGAGTCCAGAAGGTTGTTTGTACGTTCCATGTGTTCTGACTATTTGTAACCAGATACCCAGTGTATTTTCATTTTAATCTCCTATTATTCGATTGAGATCCCGAATTGTTAGTTTTTGTTTTAATTCTGGGATTTTTACTCGATCTTTAATTTTAATATTGAGGATGCTTCTCGTCATTGAGTTTTGCATTATGTGAAATTTTTTCATTTGTGTACATGTTAACGATCATGTCTGGGCTCCGTATGACACCACTGGGAATGCATTGCTTTCCAGAATTGTAAATTTATTCTCTAATATCAGTCACAGATTATTGGTTTCAAGCATGTAAATTTACGACTTGGATGTCGAAAACTGGAATTTTGATAGCATTCCTAAAAGTATTAGGCGGATGTACTCGTAACCTTAGAGTTGTACACAGGATGTTGTTAGCCGAAAAAAAGGATATCGCGTGAATTTTGGTTAGCTGAAACAAAACAGAAGCCGAGCAAAGAAAGGACGATTACACGAATCTCTTTCTTTTAATTTTTATTCATACTTTCGACAACATTGCGAGAACGGTTTTGATGTCCGAAATTGAAGTTATATCCCTGATGCACAGCGCTGACCTCTCAGTGTCACTAAATGTTGAACCAATGAACTCGCCTTCGTTGTTGGAAATTGATATTCTAATATCGCGAGTGGCTTATAGGTTGCATTTCTACAAATACTAGGCGTATGTATTCGCAACTGCAGAGTTGTATCACGTGTTGGTCGAAAGAAAACTAAGTACAGTGAAGGCGAGAGAGGGTGCAAGAAATGCATTTGAAGGTGTGAAGTTCAAAACATTCTAGCAATCTACTGGAGAAGCAAAAAATTGCTTTAGCTGTTGTGAAGGAGGAGGGTTTGGCGAAATGGGTGCTCAGCCAATTTTCTGAAGGTGCATACACATGGCTATGTACAAATTTTGGGGGTCAATCATGCCTAAGTTCAGGAAATGAGGGTTGACGTTGCGCACATCCGAAATCCGTGGGAAAGACAAAGCAAAACATCCCAAGTACCATCAACTTCAATGAGAAAAAAATGAAGTACTTGAATGCGATGTGTTTATTATCCACAAAAGTACTAATTTTTACATTCGTCCATTTTTTGTAACAAGAGTCAAAAAATGAAAACGCTTTGTGCCACTCGTGGGTTAGGATGTTTTGCAAGGATCACTCGTCGGCACATTTCGTACTGCGATCTTTGGATTAAAATTAGAAGTATTTTGAGGCTCTATGGGCATTTAGGATGTTGGGTATTCTATGGGCGGCGGTTGCATGCACAAAATCACTTTTGCAAAAGTTGGCACATAGGATGTTTTGAACTTCACGCCTTCATTTGCGCAGGGCCCATATTTTTATTTTACGAGCCGGGGGAAAACGTGCGGGACCAAGAAAAATTAGATATCCTTTAAAAGAACTGTTGATCTAAGAAAAAACACGATTTTTTAGGGGTGGCTAAGAAATGTGAAGGACGACCACCAAAGGCAAGTTCCCAACTGAATAAAGAAAAACTTATTGCACTAGGTGCCCGCTCGTCTCTCGCTATCACTGCTACCGCGTGAATTACGTTTATTAGTTGGAACAGAATATCGAAAATATTGAACAATTTTGGCGTGATTGTAGCGAAAAACTTGGACGGAACCGAAAGAAAAGTGTAATGTTCGTTTGCGAAAAAGTTATTTCGGCTAACAACCCTGTGAAAGCTTGTATAGGCTGAGAACAGCATGATGTAAAGGAGGTGATCTCTTGACATGGATATGTCTTATCGCTGGGGGTCGACCATAAAATTGGAGCGTCGCATTCAGACCCACACAGATATACAAAATCTCATTACGAGACTGTCGTGTGTTTGATTACGAAGTATTTTACTCTTTTCTACTTTTATGACTCCAAAATCTAAATTAGGATATGAATTTACCGCCCCATAAGACATATCCATTGATCTGATGTGCTTTTGTACAGTAGCGGTACTATTTTTTTTCTTAACCTCGCGGTTTTACTTTCTTTGTATGCAAATTATTAGTATGTTACCGTTTGTTAATTATGGGTCTGAATTATTTGATGTGTTTTTATATTTAGATTACTTATTAAATGCACTTCTCTGTATTTTTCGAAGTATATTATTTAATTTTGTGACGTTAATTAATAAAATTATATCGAATCATGTTTGAAATTTGTCACTTTAATTATTCTAAGAAAATGATTTTCTATCATAATAAATGATTTATTGGAATTTCGCAATCTTGGCTCAGTGAGAAAGCGGCAATTATTACAATTTCGAGCGAGCAATTTACCAAAATTCCTTCAAAGTTTAAGTATGCAACCCGTTGAACACGGCGACCGAATTTGAGTTCCTGCGAAATGAAGATATGCAACCCAATTAACACGTCGAAATTGGCGAACTCCGTGAAATTCACCTGAAAATAACACTAGTTTCATTAGGAGAATATGAGTTGTGTAGAGGTACTATGTTCCTAATATTTTCAATACCCGCTTCTGAAACGAAGGGGCGTGGCTAGAAATTTAGACCACACCCACCAAGGCTCAGCTTCTACAAAAACTCGCAAAATCACTGTTTTCATCAGGAGACTATTAGGAGAATATAAGTTGCCAAGAGGTCGTACGTTCCTAATATTTTTTATCTGGAGATGTTTATAGAGTTGCATACCTATGTCTATTGAAGGCAGCCGTTACTCAGTACATTTGGAAATGTTAATAGAGTTGCATACCTGGGTACATTGGAGGCGGCCGGTGCTCACTATATTTGGAGATGTTAAAAGAGTTGCATACCTGTGTACATCGAAGGCGGTCATTACTCACTACATTTGGAGATGTTAATAGAGTTGCAGACCTGTGTACATTGAAGGCAGTCATACCTCACTATTTTTTAAATATTTTTCCAATTTCAGGCTGTTAGTTAGGTTGCATCTCATCAGTATGCAGGGGCATGCAACGAGTGTGTGCAGCAAAATGAAGACTCAGAAATACATATTAAAAACTTGTATTTACAGTAACTAAGACAAAGATTTGCGTTGTAATTATGATAAATACAGAAGCATGTACAAAAAAAAAAAATAGAATAGATTATTTACAACAAACAGGTATACGCTTGTAAAGAAGTACTTGTAAATAAATAAAAAACAACAGTTGAATTTACAGCCAAAGCCGGAATTCTTTCTCCAAAATTCCCGCTGCGCCCTTCCGAACCATACTATGCGGAATATATTCAGCAATTCAGTGATGTGGGACTCGATTGTGTCGCGAACTAATGTACCTGTAATTCAGAGTAAAAAACTGTTAGTAATATTGCAGGTGAAAATGGATACTGCAGTCAAATGCCAGATGTACAATGTAAGGAAAATGTATACAGCGAGAAAACAATATTGCAGGTGAAAATGGATACTGCAGTCAAATGCCAGATGTACAATGTAAGGAAAATGTATACAGCGAGAAAACAAAGTCTGAACGTTAGATTAATTCTAAACACGTGAAGATTTCTCACAGATAATAGGTTAAGTAAAGGGTTAACAGCAAAGCAAAAGGGTTGGGCCCCAACGTTACATGAGCGAGAGTTGAATTCGAAGGTCAAATGAATCCACACAGAAAATGCAAGTGAGAGTGAAATGATTACCCAGGTAATAACCGGGTTGAGTTTCAAGGTTACAAGTACGTAAAATAAACCGCCAGAGAGAAATATTCCGAGTCCGAAGGTCAAATGAAGGAGACAAAATGAAATCTAGAACGGAATGGTGAACCAGGTAGTAAAAGGGTCGAGTTTCAAGGCCACAACCACCGAATTTAGACCACCAAGGCGAACTGTTCGAGTCCGAAGGTCAAATGAAGGGAGATAAAATGAAATCAGGAGTAAATGGTGAACCAGGTAGTAAAAGGGTTGAGTCCAAAGGTTACACAGACAGAATTTACACGAGCAGAGCGAAAGGTTCGGGTCCGAAGGTCAAATGAAGAAGGTAAAACGAAATCAAAAGTGAAAGGGTTGAGCGGGTAGTGAAAGGGTTGAGTCCGAAGGTTACACGGACAGAATTTAAACGAGCAGAGCGAAAGGTTCGGGTCCGAAGGTCAAATGAAGAAGGTAAAATTAAATCTAGAGTGAAAGGGTTAAGCGGGTTAAGTAAAAGGATTGAGCGGGTAGTGAAAGGATTGAGTCCAAAGGTTACACAGACAGAATTTAAACGAGCAGAGCGAAAGGTTCGGGTCTGAAGGTCAAATGAAGAAGGTAAAATTAAATCTAGAGTGAAAGGGTTAAGCGGGTTAAGTAAAAGGATTGAGCGGGTAGTGAAAGGATTGAGTCCAAAGGTTACACAGACAGAATTTTAACGAGCAGAGCGAAAGGTTCGGGTCTGAAGGTCAAATGAAGAAGATACAATTAAATCTAGAGTGAAAGGGTTAAGCGGGTTAAGTAAAAGGATTGAGTGTGTAGTGAAAGGATTGAGTCCAAAGGTTACACGGACAGAATTTAAACGAGCAGAGCGAAAGGTTCGGGTCTGAAGGTCAAATGTAGAAGGTAAAATTAAATCTAGAGTGAAAGGGTTAAGCGGGTTAAGTAAAAGGATTGAGCGGGTAGTGAAAGGATTGAGTCCAAAGGTTACACAGACAGAATTTAAACGAGCAGAGCGAAAGGTTCGGGTCTGAAGGTCAAATGAAGAAGGTACAATTAAATCTAGAGTGAAAGGGTTAAGCGGGTTAAGTAAAAGGATTGAGCGGGTAGTGAAAGGATTGAGTCCAAAGGTTACATGGACAGAATTTAAATGAGCAGAGCGAAAGGTTCGGGTCTGAAGGTCAAATGAAGAAGGTAAAATGAAATCTAGAGTGAAAGGGTTGAGCGGGTTAAGTAAAAGGATTGAGTGGGTAGTGAAAGGATTGAGTCCAAAGGTTACACGGACAGGATTTAAACGAACAGAGCGAAAGGTTCGGGTCCGAAGGTCAAATGAAGAAGGTAAAATGAAATCTAGAGTGAAAGGGTTAAGCGGGTTAAGTAAAAGGATTGAGCGGGTAGTGAAAGGATTGAGTCCAAAGGTTACACGGACAGAATTTAAACGAGCAGAGCGAAAGGTTCGGGTCTGAAGGTCAAATGAAGAAGGTAAAATTAAATCTAGAGTGAAAGGGTTAAGCGGGTTAAGTAAAAGGATTGAGCGGGTAGTGAAAGGATTGAGTCCAAAGGTTACACAGACAGAATTTAAACGAGCAGAGCGAAAGGTTCGGGTCTGAAGGTCAAATGAAGAAGGTAAAATTAAATCTAGAGTGAAAGGGTTAAGCGGGTTAAGTAAAAGGATTGAGCGGGTAGTGAAAGGATTGAGTCCAAAGGTTACACAGACAGAATTTTAATGAGCAGAGCGAAAGGTTCGGGTCTGAAGGTCAAATGAAGAAGGTACAATTAAATCTAGAGTGAAAGGGTTAAGCGGGTTAAGTAAAAGGATTGAGCGGGTAGTGAAAGGATTGAGTCCAAAGGTTACACAGACAGAATTTAAACGAGCAGAGCGAAAAGTTCGGGTCTGAAGGTCAAATGAAGAAGGTAAAATGAAATCTAGAGTGAAGGGGTTAAGCAGGTTAAGTAAAAGGGTAGAGTCCAAAGGTTAGACGGACAGAATTTATAGGAACAGAGCGAAAGGTTCGGGTCCGAAGGTCACATGAAGAAGGTAAAATGAAATCTAGAGTGAAAGGGTTAAGCGGGTTAAGTAAAAGGATTGAGCGGGTAGTGAAAGGATTGAGTCCAAAGGTTACACGGACAGAATTTAAACGAGCAGAGCGAAAGGTTCGGGTCTGAAGGTCAAATGAAGAAGGTAAAATTAAATCTAGAGTGAAAGGGTTAAGCGGGTTAAGTAAAAGGATTGAGCGGGTAGTGAAAGGATTGAGTCCAAAGGTTACACAGACAGAATTTTAACGAGCAGAGCGAAAGGTTCGGGTCTGAAGGTCAAATGAAGAAGATACAATTAAATCTAGAGTGAAAGGGTTAAGCGGGTTAAGTAAAAGGATTGAGTGTGTAGTGAAAGGATTGAGTCCAAAGGTTACACGGACAGAATTTAAACGAGCAGAGCGAAAGGTTCGGGTCTGAAGGTCAAATGTAGAAGGTAAAATTAAATCTAGAGTGAAAGGGTTAAGCGGGTTAAGTAAAAGGATTGAGTGTGTAGTGAAAGGATTGAGTCCAAAGGTTACACGGACAGAATTTAAACGAGCAGAGCGAAAGGTTCGGGTCTGAAGGTCAAATGAAGAAGGTAAAATTAAATCTAGAGTGAAAGGGTTAAGCGGGTTAAGTAAAAGGATTGAGCGGGTAGTGAAAGGATTGAGTCCAAAGGTTACACGGACAGAATTTAAACGAGCAGAGCGAAAGGTTCGGGTCTGAAGGTCAAATGAAGAAGGTAAAATTAA
Organism: Acanthococcus lagerstroemiae; assembly: GCA_031841125.1. NCBI lineage: Eukaryota > Metazoa > Arthropoda > Insecta > Hemiptera > Eriococcidae > Acanthococcus > Acanthococcus lagerstroemiae. Next base: position 39,414,874 of record CM063112.1, read on the forward strand.
ATCTAGAGTGAAAGGGTTAAGCGGGTTAAGTAAAAGGATTGAGCGGGTAGTGAAAGGATTGAGTCCAAAGGTTACACAGACAGAATTTTAACGAGCAGAGCGAAAGGTTCGGGTCTGAAGGTCAAATGAAGAAGATACAATTAAATCTAGAGTGAAAGGGTTAAGCGGGTTAAGTAAAAGGATTGAGTGGGTAGTGAAAGGATTGAGTCCAAAGGTTACACGGACAGAATTTAAACGAGCAGAGCGAAAGGTTCGGGTCTGAAGGTCAAATGTAGAAGGTAAAATTAAATCTAGAGTGAAAGGGTTAAGCGGGTTAAGTAAAAGGATTGAGCGGGTAGTGAAAGGATTGAGTCCAAAGGTTACACAGACAGAATTTAAACGAGCAGAGCGAAAGGTTCGGGTCTGAAGGTCAAATGAAGAAAGTAAAATTAAATCTAGAGTGAAAGGGTTAAGCGGGTTAAGTAAAAGGATTGAGTGTGTAGTGAAAGGATTGAGTCCAAAGGTTACACGGACAGAATTTAAACGAGCAGAGCGAAAGGTTCGGGTCTGAAGGTCAAATGAAGAAGGTAAAATTAAATCTAGAGTGAAAGGGTTAAGCGGGTTAAGTAAAAGGATCGAGCGGGTAGTGAAAGGATTGAGTCCAAAGGTTACACAGACAGAATTTTAAAGAGCAGAGCGAAAGGTTCGGGTCTGAAGGTCAAATGAAGAAGGTACAATTAAATCTAGAGTGAAAGGGTTAAGTGGGTTAAGTAAAAGGATTGAGCGGGTAGTGAAAGGATTGAGTCCAAAGGTTACACAGACAGAATTTAAACGAGCAGAGCGAAAGGTTCGGGTCTGAAGGTCAAATGAAGAAGGTACAATTAAATCTAGAGTGAAAGGGTTAAGCGGGTTAAGTAAAAGGATCGAGCGGGTAGTGAAAGGATTGAGTCCAAAGGTTACACAGACAGAATTTTAAAGAGCAGAGCGAAAGGTTCGGGTCTGAAGGTCAAATGAAGAAGGTACAATTAAATCTAGAGTGAAAGGGTTAAGTGGGTTAAGTAAAAGGATTGAGTGGGTAGTGAAAGGATTGAGTCCAAAGGTTACACAGACAGAATTTAAACGAGCAGAGCGAAAGGTTCGGGTCTGAAGGTCAAATGAAGAAAGTAAAATTAAATCTAGAGTGAAAGGGTTAAGCGGGTTAAGTAAAAGGATTGAGTGTGTAGTGAAAGGATTGAGTCCAAAGGTTACACGGACAGAATTTAAACGAGCAGAGCGAAAGGTTCGGGTCTGAAGGTCAAATGAAGAAGGTAAAATTAAATCTAGAGTGAAAGGGTTAAGCGGGTTAAGTAAAAGGATTGAGTGTGTAGTGAAAGGATTGAGTCCAAAGGTTACACGGACAGAATTTAAACGAGCAGAGCGAAAGGTTCGGGTCTGAAGGTCAAATGAAGAAGGTAAAATTAAATCTAGAGTGATAGGGTTAAGCGGGTTAAGTAAAAGGATTGAGCGGGTAGTGAAAGGATTGAGTCCAAAGGTTACACAGACAGAATTTAAACGAGCAGAGCGAAAGGTTCGGGTCTGAAGGTCAAATGAAGAAGGTACAATTAAATCTAGAGTGAAAGGGTTAAGCGGGTTAAGTAAAAGGGTTAAGTGGGTTAAGTAAAAGGGTAGAGTCCAAAGGTTACACGGACAGAATTTATAGGAACAGAGCGAAAGGTTCGGGTCCGAAGGTCAAATGAAGAAGGTAAAATGAAATCTAGAGTGAAGGGGTTAAGCAGGTTAAGTAAAAGGGTTAAGTGGGTTAAGTAAAAGGGTAGAGTCCAAAGGTTACACGGACAGAATTTATAGGAACAGAGCGAAAGGTTCGGGTCCGAAGGTCACATGAAGAAGGTAAAATGAAATCTGGAGTGAAAGGGTTAAGCGGGTTAAGTAAAAGGATTGAGTCCAAAGGTTACACGGACAGAATTTACACGAGCAGAGCGAAAGGTTCGAGTCCGAAGGTCAAATGAAGAAGGTAAAACGAAATCCAAAATGAAAGGGTTAAGCGGGTAGTGAAAGGGTTGAGCGGGTAGTGAAAGGGTTGAGCGGGTAGTGAAAGGATTGAGTCCAAAGGTTACACGGACAGAATTTAAACGAGCAGAGCGAAAGGTTCGGGTCCGAAGGTCAAATGAAGAAGGTAAAATGAAATCTAGAGTGAAAGGGGTAAGCGGGTTAAGTAAAAGGATTGAGCGGGTAGTGAAAGGGTTGAGTCTAAAGGTTACGCGGCCAGAATTTAAACGAGCAGAGCGAAAGGTTCGGGTCCGAAGGTCAAATGAAGAAGGTAAAATGAGATCTAGAATGAACGGGTTAACCAGGTAGTAAAAGGGTTGAGTTTCAAGGCCACAAGGACGGAATTTATACAACCGAAGCGATAGGATTGTGTCCAAAGGTCAAATGAAGTAGATAAAATGAAATTTAGAGTGAAATGGTTAAGCAGGTTGTAAAAGGGTTGAGTTTTAAGGCCACAAGGACGGAATTTATACAACCAAAGCGAAAGGATTGGGTCCCAAGGTCAAATGAAGGGAGATAAAATTAAATCGGAATTAAAATGGTGAACCAGATAGTAAAAGGGTTGCGTTTTAAGGTCATAAGGACGAAAACTGAACTACTAAAGCGAGAAGATGAAGCCAGAAGGACAATGAATGACACTGAATTACAGTAAGAGTGAAATGGTTAAATTACCAAAGCGAAAATATGGCGTCCCAGGGATCAAATGAAATGACCCACTTTCACTCACTGTCTCTTTTGCTCTCATGCTCACTGGCTATTCCACTATCTCAATAGCCGGTTCCTTCGCTTTCTCCCTCTCACACTTTTTAGGTCTCTCACTGTCTGTTTCACCCTCTGGCTCTCTGATACTCCGCTCTCTGGCTATCTCGCTCACTGGCTTTCTCAATAAATCGCTCTCCGGCTCTCTCGTTCGATCATTTACTATTTTCATTTCAAGAACGGAGATGAAACAAACCAAACGAAAGATTTGCATCTGAAAGCCAAATGAACGGTGATGAATGAAATAGAGAGTGAAAAGGTGAACCACATAGTAAAAGGGTTGAAGTCCCAAGGTTATCTGCACGGAAATGAAACAAGCAAAGCAAGAGGGTTGAGTCCGAAGGTCCCGACACTTTTGAGAACATTGCAGAAACGAAATTATGATATCAGAAGTTGAAATACACTGACATTTCAGTGCTGCAAAGATCCAGATTATTGGTTTCAAGAACACGCCTTCTAATATTCGAAATCGCAATTCTATATTACAATGTTTGATAGGTTGCATTTCTAGAATACCAGGGGCACGTACGCACAACCTTTGATTTGCACATAACAGTGTTTTCGGCCAAAACTGAACGCAGTGCAGTGTGAATTTCAGTCACAAGTAAGATAATATTATACGTGTCAAAAAAGAAAATAACTAAATGCATAAATTATTTACTTTCAATAATTATAGATATTCAGAGAATCTGCGCGAGTAGTTTTGATACCCGAAGTTGAATCAATGATATGCATAGTCGATAAGTATCTGTCAATAAAATTGATTTCAAGAATCCGCCTTCAATGTTGGAAACCGCAATTATATGCACAGCCGATATCTGTCACTAAAATTGATTTCTAAAATACGCCTTCAATGTTGAGACCGCAATTCTAACATCAAGTGCTGTTTAATGGGTTGCATTACACGAACTACTAGGCGCATGTATTCATGAAACGAAAAACGAAATGCGGCGTGAATAAGTAGTTTCTTTTTATATTGTACTGGTCCATTTTTATAATTTCTGGCCACAGGTGCATCAGTTTTGAAATTTCGGAGGATTTAACGTAATTGAGATCCACTTGAAAATGTGGTCAAAATGGGTCAAAAAATGACTCCAGCTGATTTTTGACAACGGATTCGATTTTATCTCGAAAACTTGAGTAATTAGCACCAGCGCCGACGCCGAAGGTCTCCTACAATTTCTTCGCCCCAAAAAAGATCAAATTTTCAAAATTCAACAAAATAAAAAATTTCGAATTAAAGACAGCTTTCTATTCAATTTTTTACCCTAAGTTCGAAATCTTCGTCCAAATTCAGCGGCGACGATCTGTTGCCAAGATACACTCAAAAATGTGGTCAAAATGGGTCAGATAAAAGCGAATTTTCGAAGAATGTGGTGAACGCCTTCAACACGGTGAATATGCAACACCGCACGCACCAATTGACATTTTCGAAATCTCCAATTTTCTGGGGCTAACTGATAAAACGCGAAAAACTTTTGATTGGAGATGGTTAGAGCGAAACGATTTGAAATTTTGGATAGAGGAGACAACTTTGCATAAGCCGGTCTCTTCACCCGAAAAAAAAAAAATTTAGCCCAAAAAAAACATGATGTATAGTATGGAGAAATTTTGAAAATTCGAAAAAATCAAGAATTAGGAATCAAAGACTCAATTGAGCTCAATTTTTTACGCTGAAGTCGAATTCGGTGTTCAAATGGGGCGGCGACGCTCCGTTCCCAGGATACACTTGAAAGTGTGGTCAAAATTGGTCAAAAAATGACTCCAGCTAAATTTTGACAACGGATTCGAATTCGTCTCGAGAATTTGAGTAATTAGCACAAGCACTGACACCAAAGCTTTCCGAAAATTTTTTCGCCCCAAAAAAGACATGATGTATGGAGAAATTTTGAAAATTCGAAAAAATTAAAAATTTCGAATCAAAAAACTGTTTTCTACTCAATTTTTTACGCAGAGTCCACATGCAGTATTCAAATTGGGCGGCGACGCTCCGTTCCCAGGATACACTCAAAAATATGGTCAGAATGAGTCAAAAAATTACTCCAGCTCAATTTTGACAAAGCATTCGGATTTTTCCCGAA